>LR812524.1:49428531-49538531 GCA_903798195.1 Danio kyathit | reverse complement strand
TTTATTGGCTGTTGTGCAGCAACTGGAAAGCATGTCAGTGGATTTTGTATATGAATTCTGTTTAGATGGATGCTGTTGACTTTTTATTTTATTTTTTTTGTATGTTGGTGTCAATTGAGTGAGTATTGATCATGTTGAATCATATTTCATGAAGATTTCAGTGTTTACAGAAATAAAATATTTTGATTTATGAGAAATATTTCGTTCACATTATTTTGTTTTATAAGATAGCTTGGCAGAATATGCATGCTATGATTAGAAATGATATTGCTTTAAATTCAAGGGTGTACATTTAAGGGGACTAATCAACATATTTTAGATCAAGCAAGCAGGAGCTGCCATTTAAGGTATTAGTCAATTTTACCTCTGTCTAATAATCAATAAACTGTGAACAACAGAATCTTCAATGAATTAGTGTCGTGAATAAGAGTTAAAACTATAAAACTTCAAACATTTATTTAAACTAGATATTGTAGATATTTATATTGTAAATAATCTTCTTAATGTTTTATGATTGGTGTCAGATAAAACGAAAGATAAATATTAATATTCTAAACCACCTCATATTTAAAATAAAGTCAGATATGAGTTCAATTTAAACTAATTTAACATCCTGCACTGGAAAGACAGAACATGCAATGAACTTTCACTACTGGTGAGCATAGACACTGTGAACTGGCTGGACTTTACAAAGTGGATTTCCTGCAATGAGCCACAGTGCAGAAACTAAACAGTCCAGCCAGTGACTGGTGTTAAGAGTCATTTGAAATACAGTGCTCAGCATAACTGAGTACACGCCATTTTGAAAATGAATATTTTTATCAATTTCTCAGTGGATATAGGCAATGTATTTTGGTGCATTTAAACTAAACAGATTTATTAAAATAATATTTTAGTCACCAAACAGAAATTGAAAGATAATACAATTAAATTCAAGCAAAATATTGCAAAAAAAAAATTTACAAACTACAAAATTTCAACTAAATTTGTCGGTTGTTTTGCTTCTCTTGACTTTTCCTCTTTTTTTTTTTTAAATTTGTATTTAATATTCTCTAACATATAAATTTGGGTGTACTAGTTTTTGGACCGTTATCGTAAGTTATTTTGTGAGATAAGCTCCAGACTTGGCTTCAGTACAAATATAATATTGTATAGCTTCTTTTAAAAAATCTGAATTTAAAAGATAGATTTGTGAGGGGGTGTACTTATATATGCTGATCACTGTGCATTAGAAGTTCTGGGAAAAGCTTGGGAGTGGTGGTTATAAAGCTTTTTTTAGCAGTTTAATAGCTGCCAAGCACTATCATTGTGTTATCGTGTGTAGAATAATTATTAAAATGGGAGCATATTAAGTTGGACTTGATTCAAAAGCAATTCTGTATAATCAGACTTAATTACTATTGTGATTGGGAAACTACTCTTTTGAATGTGTCCAGTCACCAGTTTACATCTGCCATAAGTAAACAGATGCAGGGACTTTGATCCCATTTCCCAATAATATTATAAGCACTTCCTTATAAAACACAATGCTAGATGTGAATGGAGCCAACACAGTGTCAGACTTTCCATTTGCTAAATCCACTATGTGATGTTTGTCTTGTCTCACTATATGACACAACTGCAAATACACACATTTCTAATGGATTAAGACATTTGGCTCTACAATAGTTGCCACACTACTCTGTAAAAATATACACAATACTGTACATACTTATTCATGACATTTGTGAGAACACGTGACTTAAGTTGCACATGTAAACATATCCCAGTTATTTTTCCTCATACCTGACAGCTTATCTCGGAGAGAGGTAAAAAGTGGTAATATATTTGATCATTCAGAATTCACATGACTTGGTTTGTTTGAATTATGGCCAAATCCTTGATTATGTTGTTTCTGTTATGCACGTGTGGTTTCTTATCAGCAACCAGCAGTAAAGTATTGCTTTGTAGAACCAACTTAACAATGACAGTAAAGCTGCAGAATGCTGCAGCTTGTCAACAAGATTTGTTTACAAGATTATATTTGTGGCAAAGAAAAAACATATTCAATGCAATTAGATTGTATGTAATGCAGTTTGTATACACAATACAAATGTGACTCTGGACCATTTCATAAGTTACACAGTTATATTTCTGGTAATAACCAAAAAAACACAGTATCAAATTGATAGATTTTTCTTTTAAGTCAAAAAATTTGAATATTAAAACCTCTTAAGGCCCAAGGTGTTTTTTTACATGCATTTTTTATTTCTCTTTGCTATTTGGGCTTATTAGAACCTAATTATAATAAAAATCTAAGTATCATCTTTTGATATGATGTACTTTTAGAGAAAAATGATGTCCATATATGTGGACTCGTG
Organism: Danio kyathit; assembly: GCA_903798195.1. Taxonomy (NCBI): domain Eukaryota; kingdom Metazoa; phylum Chordata; class Actinopteri; order Cypriniformes; family Danionidae; genus Danio; species Danio kyathit. The sequence continues at coordinate 49,536,171 of LR812524.1, read as the reverse complement.
GTCCGAATTTACATAAAACACTTTTTCCCGAATTTTCTTTTATGCATATTTAACATTGAATTTTTTTTTTGAACTTGCTTTGACTATCAGAGAGTAAAAACATTTTTTTTTCCCATTTTGGACAGTTAAAAATAGGGTTTGGGACATTTCATATGCTGCAAAACAGTTGCAGGATGACACTGTATGTCTGTAACAAAATATAAAACATTCAAAGTATTTTAAATAGCCACTTAAGAGCTAAAAATGTGCTGTCACAAACCACGTATGTGGACAGTCGGGCCCTAGGAGGTTATAGATGCTCCATGAAGATATTTTGTAAATTTTATACTGTAAACTTCAAAACTTACTATGAATTTAATTTAGACAAAATTAAAAGCAATTTTCTCAATATTCAGATTTAATTTGAACTCTCAGATTCCAGATTTTCAAATTGTTTATATCTCAGCCAAATATTGTGCAATCCTTACATCTTATACATCAATGGAAATTCATATACACTACCTGACAAAAGTCTTGTCGTCGATCCCAGTTGTAAAAGCAACAAATAATAACTTGACTTCTAGTTGATCATTTGGAAAAGTGGCAGAAGGTAGATTTTTCTAATAAATTATCTGTTGAACTGCATCCCAATCATCAGAAAAACTGCAGAAAACCTATTGGAACCCACATGGACGCAAGTTTGGTGAAGGAAAAATCATGGTTTGGGGTTATGTTCAGTATGGGGGCGTGCAAGAGATCTGCAGAGTGGATGGTAACATCAACAGCTTGAGGTAGCAAGTAATTTGTGCTGCCCATTACATTACAAAGCACAGGGGAGGGCAAATTCTTCAGCAAGATAGCGCGCCCTCTCATACTTTAGCCTCCACATCAAAGTTCCTGAAACCAAAGAAGGTAGAGGTGCTCCAGGATTGGCCAGCCCAGTCACCAGACATGAACATTATTGAGCATGTCTGGGGTAAGATGAAGGAGGAGGCCTTGAAGATGAATCCAAATAATCTGGATGAACTCTGGGAGTCCTGCAAGAACGCTTTCTTTGCCATTCCAGATGACTTTATTAATAAGTTATTTGACTCATTGCAGAGATGAATGGATGCAGTCCTCCAAGCTCATGGGAGACAGACAAAATATTAAAAAAAAATTCTACTGCACCATGACTTTATATTCTATACTGAACATTATTTCTGTTAAGTGACAAGACTTTTGTCTAAGCAAAGTCAGACCTTACTGTCCTAATTAAATAATTAAAAATCAAGGCATGATCATGTTTTATTTAGGTAAATAAGTGTAATCTAGAGGCCTTTGACTTTCATATAAGCCACTTCTGAAACCAAATGATCAACTAAAAATTAAGTTATTATTTGTTGTTCCTAAAACTTGGATAGGCCACAAGTCTTTTGTCAGGTAGTGTAATACACAAATCCACATTAGATTTACATTTATAACTTGTTTCATTGTACAGGTTCTAAATATGCAACTCTAGTGCCTATTTTTAAACAGATAGTTCACCCCAAACTGAACATTCTGTCATCGTTTACCCAATCCGCTTGTCACAAACCCTGAGTTTCTTTCTTCTGTTGAAAGAATAAAAGTTATTTTGGAAAATAGTGTAAACCTGCTAACCACTGACATTCATACTATTTGTTTTCCCTACTATGAAAATCAATGCTTACACATTTTTGGGTGAACTATCCCTTTAAGACATGTCTGTCTGGATGAAAATAGTGTTAAAGTCATTAATTCCCCATAGTGCGATATGAATAGTGTGAGTTGCCAAGGCCTGCTTTGTCATCCTCAATTCTCTAGCCTCCATGCTTTGTCATCCCTACGTTAACTAAGGTATTGAATGACAAAGTACAACCTAATACTGTCAGAAAACCTGTTCCTACTTCCCTGTCTTAATCATCCCTCCCTCTTTTCCATGCATGTATCAGTTGATTTGTGGGGGATGGGAGAGAGAGAGAGAGCAAGCAAGGTAATGATTTAAGATTTTACTCACTTCAGTCACAGCTCAGAAGTAGAGTTCAGACTTCTGAAGAGCAGGAAGAGCAGGAGAGAGCAGTTTTACAGCTTTTGGGGAACTTTTCAGGAATATCTCCATATACAAGAAGCAAGCATTAACAAGATAGAATATTGTCCTCCCTTTTAAAGGTAATGATTTTTTCTTACTTTATTTACAGTAACCCGACAAACATAAATAAATGATTTGTTTTTTATTCATTCTTTAATCATATGTTGTTGAGCCAGTGTTGTTGTTATTATTAGTCATCTTGCATTTTAAATCAGTCAGTCAATTTTAGAATTTGTTGAGGAAGTTTGTATTATATATATGAATTATATATTAAAACGGATACTTGTATATTTTGTCTAGTAACAGTACAAATGTAAAACAACTGAGTCATGGTGGACAGTTATACATGATGCTGAATATTTGTGAAATGTTCTGCATGATGTCACTACCTGTCTGAAACACATTTGCATATGAATTGTCTCCGCAGATCCTTTATGACACAACACTGCAGTAATGATGCCCAAATCAATCACATTTATATGCCGTCAGATATTGACAGCTTTTCCTGTAACCATTTTAGCTTTATAAAATTCAAATTTGCCCTTTTTATTTATTTTTATGGCAAAATAAGCATTGTGTTAAAGCACTTATTTCTATTCAGTCTGATCTGTAATAACTTCATAACAGCAAAATGAAGGTATCACCTTAAGCAAATTTTGTAATTTATGTGTATGTAAACTAAATATAATATGTACACTAGCAGTAATTAGTAGACTGTCTGCTAATATGTGCTAACAAGTTATTTTTATGGTTCTCCAATCAGATATTCCACTAACCACAACTTATTTTAATAAACTAATTCCAACCTAATGGATAATTAATCCATGTGGACCCAAAATAATATTTTATAAAACAGTCATAATCAACTTCATTTTTAAAAAATAAAACCTGGTATATCTAACTTCTCAATAATAAGTGAACATAAAAACTATTTAAAATTTAGAATTTTACCACGGGGGTGGCACAGTGGCTCAGTGATTAGCACTGTCACCTCACAGCAAGAAGGTCACTGGTTTGAGTCCTAGCTGGGCCAGTTGGCATTTTCTGAGCGGAGTTTGCAATGTTCTCCCCATATTTGGGTGGGTTTCCTCCAGGTGCTCCGGTTTCCCCCACAGTCCAAAGACATGCGGTATAGGTGAATTGGATGAGCTAAATTGGCTTGAGTTTGTGTGAATGATTGTATGAGTGTTTCCCAATACTGGGTTGCAGCTGGAAGGGCTTCCGCTGTGTAAAACTTATGCTGAAATAGTGACCTCTGATAGATAAGAGACTAAGACAAAGGAAAATGAATGAATGAATGAATGAATTTTACCATGCTGTTACTGCATTTACCCATTTTTCATGAATTACAAATTGAGTAGTTCTCTAAAAACTAAATTTTCTTACAAAATGGTAGTAAACATGTATTGTGCTGAATTTGCCGATCATATCACTTTATAAAAACAATGTATTTTTTATAAATGATGTATCTTTTCCACACTGAAAAAAATGATTTTTTTTTTTATGGATTTACAATTTTTTTTAAAGGTAAACGGATGTAAACAATTTATTTGGGCTGAATTTAAACAAACAAATTAAGATGAACATTACTAAATTTAATTAGTTTGTTTAAATTCAGCCCATATAAATAGTTTCCAACAGTTTTGCAGAAATCTTTTTTTCAGTGCATGTCAAAATGAACTTGAGTGTGTTAAAAAAAAGACTTTGCAGCACATTAAGCAATCCATTTTAAGTGAAGTTTTATAAAGTAATTTTGAGAGGAGCACGTGATATGATTGATCGCGGCTGGCCTCTCATCCGTAATCAGTAATAATCCAATCAGACTGATTCAAGTTCACAATAAATAGACCAATTTTGCCCTACTGCCTTATCTTTGTTTTGGAAGAATCCCCCCTTCCACCCCATCTCCTCCTTTTCCTCCCTCTACCAGGGGGAGCTCTCGAGACCTACCTGATCTCGGACCCCCTTATATGCTTACTGACCAGGCGGGAGCCTTGGGCTCAATTATCTCCAAGCTCAGGGTTCTCTCCTGGGACAGCATGCCAAACCTGCTATTAACGCCAAGCATATCTAAGTGTGAACTCTTGAAATTAATTTAGATTTTAAGTTCCTTATTCACCACAATTTAACCATGTTTTTATGAATTTTCTCGCTGTACACATGACACTTGTGAAACTCAACTCATTTGCTTTATTTTTCATTTCAGATTTTCTTTTGAGCACAGAATGGGAGAGCCAGAAGTGTCCCCAGTAACACGCATCAGTTTATCACGACACCAGCACCAGAGCGCAGCCTCCAGAGGTGACCAGGACAATGCCTGGGATGCTGATCCTGAATGTTCAATCTGCTTTTGCGCCTACGACAACACCTTCAAGACACCGAAACTTCTAGAATGCACCCATACCTTCTGCCTGGAGTGCCTGGCACGCTTTGTGGCCATTTCCCCTGAGCAGGATGGCACACAAATCACGTGCCCGCTTTGCCGCCAACCAACATCCGTGCCCGAACATGGCACTCCAGATCTGGCCACCAGTGAAGTGGTTTTGGGTCAACTTCCGAGTGACAAGCAACAAGTGGAGAGAGTTTACCTAGATGGAATGAAGCTGTGCTACTCGAACCCAATGATACCCAACTGCGTCTGCATTGACATCGGCGAGCAAAAACTAGAAGAGACAGTGAGGAGAGAAGAGACGAGAAGGAGGAGTTGTGGACACCGGTTGCTGCACTTCTTGGGTTTTCATGGGAACTGGAAGAGGCTTGTGGTCTTCATCATAGTGCTCATGGTGGTCTTCTTCATCATACTGTGGCCTCTCCAGTGTTTTGTCACTTCAGGTTCCATGACAGAGTGCTTCGGGGAATCACCACAGATGCCAACCACATTTGCAGGTCCCAGACCGACATCGGGATCCTGAGCCAAAAATAAAAAACACAAAAGGATTTTTTTTTTATTCGAAATATGAAGAGTTTGAATTGTGAACTGCAAAACTGGAGAGGACTTGACTGATAAGCTGACTGCACTGGACGCCAAAACAATTTCAAATGTCTACAAAATTAATAAGTGATTTCTGAAATCTTGTTTGAAATTGAATTGTTGTTTTACGTACTTCGGACTGTAAATACATAAAATGATTTACTGTGTTTTAAACAGATGAACAAAATGAACACAAAGGTAGAACTTTTTTATTTTGTATTTTAGCATTGCTTTGCGCTAAATGCATAAATGTAAATATTAGCCCTTTTTGAATAGGTTTCTGCTTGCAGGTGTGATTGCTATGACTGAAATCATTTAAATGCATTGCACATTCTGTAAAATGATAATGAGTCTAAGATTCATTTTGTATTCTTTTGTACGCCGCTTATTTGCAAAATTATAGTTTGCTAAATAATTTTTTAATGTGTATATTATGAAATTAAATGACTGCATTGTTAACAATATATAAGTATTATTTGTATAAACTATTATTTGCATTTAATACTTTGTAAATTGAATCTTACTGTGTCTTTTTCATTTTTTTAACAACTAAATAAACTATATGAACATTGCATATTTTATTGCATTTATTTGTAATTATTCTAATGTGCGCATACACACAGCTATGGAAAATAATATACCATTTTAAAATTCACAGTTTCTCTGGATTTACTGAATTCATAAGTATGGTTTTGAGTAAAAGGATATTTGTCATGCCACTTTATTAGGTACACTTTTTTAGTTGTCTATCTGCTAGTTAACTAAAATTTCTAATCAGACAATCACATGGCAGCAACTTAATGCATTTAGGCATGTAGATGGTCAAGACGATCTGCATATCAAACCGAGCATCAGAATAGGGAAGAAAGGTGATTTAAGTGACTTTGAATGTGGCATAGTTGTTGGTGCCAGATGGGCTGGTCTGAGTATTTCAGAAACTGCTGATCTACTGGGATTTTCATGCACAATCATCTCTAGGGTTTACAAAGAATGAAAAAGAGAAAATATCCAGTTAGCGGCAGTTCTGTGGGCGCAAATGCCTTGTTGATGCCAGAGGTCAAAGAAGAACGGCCAGACTGGTTTGAGCTGATAGAAAGGCAACAGTAACTCAAATAGCCACTGGTTACAACCGAGGTATGCAGAAGAGCATCTCTGAACGCACAACACATCCAACCTTGAGGTGGATGGGCGACAGCAGCAGAAGACCACACCGGGTGCCACTCCTGTCAGCTAAAAACAGGAAACTGAGGCTACAATTCACACAGGCTCACCAAAATTGGACAATAGAAGATTGGAAAAACGTTGCCTGGTCTGATGAGTCTCGATTTCTGTTGCAACATTCGGATGGTAGCGTCAGAATTTGGCATCAACAGCATGAAAGCATGGATCCATCCTGCCTTGTATCAATGGTTCAAGCTATGGAGGTGGTGTAATGGTGTGGGGGATATTTTCTTGCCAAATTTTGGGCCGATTAGTACCAATTGAGCATCGTGTCAATGCCACAGCCTACCTGAGTATCGTTGCTGACCATGTCCATCTCTTTATGACAGTGTACCCATCTTCTGATGGCTATTTCCAGCAGGATAACGCGCCATGTCATAAAGTGCCAATCATCTCAGACTGGTTTCTTGAACATGACATTGAGTTCACTGTACTCGAATGGCCTCCACAATCACCAGTTCTCATTCCAATAGAGCATCTTTGGGATGTGGTGAAATGGGAGATTTGCATCATTGCTGTGCAGCTGACAAATCTGCAGCAATTGTGTGATGCTATCATGTCAATATGGACCAAAATCTCTGAGGAATTTTCCAGTACCTAGTTGAATCTATATGCCACATAGGATTAATGCAGTTCTGAAGGCAAAAGGGGGTCCAACCCAGTACTAGTAAGGTGTACCTAATAAAGTGGCCGGTGAGTGTATTTTATAAACGTTTAATATAATTTCATCCAAGTTTCAAAGAAAAATAATATATTTTTTTGGTTATTTTTTGCAGAATTGTATTTGAAATTATGATTGAAAATGAACAATATTCCAATGAATATTGATTTCTTAAAGGAATAGTTCACCCAAAAATGAAAATTCTGTCATCATTTACTCACCCTTGACCCTTTCCAACCAAGTTTGAGTTTTTTTTCTGTTAAACTCAAAATAAGATATTTTGAAGAATGTTGGAAACATATAACAAATATTATGGATGCCAATGGTAAAAAGTTTCCATCATTCTTCAGCATAACTTCGAACTCTCCCTTTAAATATTCTGAAGTTAACATTGGTATTTTGTAATCTAAAAACAAAAAACAATGAATGACAGCTCATTACAATTTATTTGTGGCTGGTGTTTTTTTCCCCTCTTATCTTGCGTTTTTCTGACAATATTTGTAAACTGGTGAAATTTTCGTCACAAGGCCTTGTTAATTTTCTACCCTGATTTACAGTAACACTTGAGGACACACCATTTGCCTTTTATTACTATAGATAAGTGCTAATCCTAGAAACTTGTTTTCACAACATCACTTCCTTTAAACCATAAAAGCCACGAATTTTCCTCCCAGCACATTGTTCATGCATTGATTGGCAGCGTATACAACGACAGATACACAACATCTCCCCAGAGAAACCCTATTTATAAAAGTGAAACGGGATGACCCTTTGAGAATGCAGGACGCACGCACACTTCCATGTGATCAGACACACTGTTCTATTAATAACAGACCTGGACGCAGGGCCCCTCAAACACACAAACACACAAGGGCACTGGGGTTTTTGAAGGTGTGCAATGCCAGTGTCGGATCAATGCTGAAGTATTTCGAAAGCATAAATAACGACGAAAGGTAGGGAAAATGCTGCAGAGTTTGCAAAGGTTGAACTGTGGATATTTCTAAGAGGAGGGTTTTGTGTTTGGAAATGTTTTCCATTTTGCTTTATACTGTACCAAATTCAACCAATTAGCCATTCATGATTTAAAAAATCATGCACAAGAGTTTAGCACACTAATGAAGTATTAAACTGTCTGTTAATACTAATAAAAATAATACTTATTGGCTTTTGCACAACAGTAAGGATGCTCCTGGGAAATTATGCTTTCTTTAAATGAGGAAGAATTTAAAAATGAGAATTTACTGTATACAAAAATCCATCTCCACGTGTGTTTGCAAGAAAACGCCCCATGAGCTAGATAAGATAAGACTTAGTATTGTTGAAGGTTGTAAACCGTGATCTTCATTCTCTGGATTACCAGACACGTCTACAGTGGGTCATTTGTGAGGAATTGGACTATAGAAAATATTTGTACAAGGCAAGTCACCCAAACACCATGCTGGTGTGTTTTATGAGTCTTGCAGTGCTGCTTCCTCTCATTGTCTTGTTTTAATCCACAAATCATCATGAGTACAGTTTGCTCTGGAGTCAGTTTACAGTTCAACTAGGAACTTTACAGGGCTTTGAAGACAGTTTTATGGTGTTTTGTAAAATTATATTTGTTACTTGGAGACAAACGGATGTTTAGTACTTTGCTGAAATGAAGCAACAAGGAAGATTCTGTATTATTATAACACTTTTTTCTATGATGTGCTGTTTTGATTTTTTGTAAACTAACTTTTTATTTCACAGTATATTTATATCTTATTCGAAATGTGAAAATTGTGAAATTTGTATTCTTTTTCAAATATTTCCCAAGTGATGTTTAACAGAGCAAGAAACATTTTCACAGTATTTCCTATTATATTTTTCTTCTTGATAAAGCATTATTACTTTTAATTTGCAGGAATAAAAAAAGTGAAAACCAATAGGATTAATAGTTTTAGCTCCTTTAAGAAATGTTATTCAATTGGCTACAGAACAAACAACCATTGTCTTATGACTTGCCATATTAACCAAACTTGACTAGTTAACCTACTTAAGCTTTTAAATCGCACATTAAGCTGCATATTAGTATGTTGCAAAGCAAGTTAAATATGACGTACTGTCATCATGGCAAAGACAAAATAAATAATTTATTAAAAACAGTTGTTAGAACTAAAAATGTGTTGAAATAAGCTATCAGTTAAACAGCACTTGGGAAATATATATATAAAAAAATATATATATATATATATTTACAGGAAGGCTAATAATTATTGCTGGAACTGTGTGTACAGTATGCACTTCAAACATACAGTTGCAATCAGACTTATTAGCCCCCCTGAATTATTATCCCCCTGTTTATTTTTTCCCCCAATTTCTGTTTAACGGAGAGAAGATTTTTTCAACACATTTCTAAACATAATAGTTTTAATAACTCATTTTTTAATAACTGATTTATTTCATCTTTGCCATGATGACAGTAAATAATATTTTACTAGATATTTTTCTAGACACTTCTATACAGCTTAAAGTGACATTTAAAGGCTTAACTAAAAAGTAAAGTTAAAAGTAGGTTAGGGTAATTAGGCAAGTTGTTGTATAATGATGGTTTGTTCTGTAGACTATCGAAAAAATATATAGCTTAAAGGGGCTAATAATTTTGATCTTAAAATGGTTTTTAAAAAATTAAAAACTGACTTTATTCTAGCCAAAATAAAACAGATAAGACTTTCTCCAGGAGAAAAAATATTATCAGACATGCTGTGAAAATTTCCTTGCTCTGTTAAACATCATTTTGGGAAATATTTAAAAAAAAAAAAAAAAAATTCAAAGGGGGCTAATAATTCTGATTTCAACTGTATACGGTAGTTTTATTAAAAACAGTTTTTGTCAGTTAATTAATATTAAGATATCTTTCAAACGAGTTTCACAAATTTCATTTTGTAATAAATAAATGACCACAACCATAAAATAAATATTATATTGCTATTATTTGCTAGCATCTGTAAGTCATGTTAACTTTAACACAACAACCAGATGTTAAATACAACATTCTGTGAAACTGAATGTACAACTGTACAGTTTTTTTCTGCCTAAAAAAGTTATTGTTCCTTTTTGTTAGAAATTTTTAAATGTTTAAATTATTTGTAGATTTTCTAAATTTGTATTCTGCTATAAATGATCCACAATAATTGAACGCAATTGACACATTTTAGAGTAAGGATGAGAGATTTTTTTTTTATTATCTTTATAAAAACACATGAAAATGATTTCATAGAAAGTCTATATTGATTAGCTATGGATTCTATAACTCAAATTTTAGAAATTTTAGAGTCATTTAGTACTGATACATTTATAAATTATTCAGCAAAGATGTATTTGTGTGGTTAAAAGAGTAAAACATTTGTAATTACAAGAAAGTTTTATATTCAGAAAGAATACAGCAACTTTGAAAATTTGTATTTAATCAAATAAACATGATGGGACCTTGGGTAATTAATCAATGTGAAGAATACTTAATAAAGTTTTTCAAAACTTCAGAGTTTCTTAAATCGACGACAGAAAGAGCTTAGCTCTCCTTTTCTTTTTTGCAGAGTTCTCGATTTTCAAAGTTGTGTTATTCTTTTTGAATTACCCTGTATGATGTGCTTTTCCACAAAAAACTGATTGTATAGTCAACATTTGAAGTGGATCAGAATCATTTATCAAAGTTGACCTAAAACAATTATAACCACTTCAAATGTTGACTACTGTATATAAATTATTCTTCTTTTTTTCAGATGTAATAAACCTTTTGTGCTCACTTGTAATGGATGACTTAGACCACAGTGTGCTGATAGCGGAGCAGGACTGGGACTGTTTCTGTTCGGAGAGCGAGGAATGTTCAGTTGAGCAGGCCAAGCTTGCAGCCTTAGATGAGTCTGGCTTTAGTGACAGCGACGATGACAAAACCTCCATTCATGTGTCGATTCTTCCAATTACAAACAGCCCTGACCAGCTCTGTGAAAAAGATGAAAGTGTAAATCATCAAATAGGAGATTGCAAAAACAAGCATTCATCTGAGAATCCAGAAAATCCTACTCCCGAAACAGAGGCACAGGATGCTGAGCAGATGAGCAATGCTAGTGTACATGAACAAGAATGTCAAAACAAAGCTAATGAAGACAGCACTCAGACTGAGAGGTTAAGAGAAAATGATGAGAATCAAGAAAATGGCGAGGATAAATCAAGCCAAGCCACCACAGAGAAAGTCTCTGAAATATCTCCAGCAAATCATGGAAACAGTACGGAGGGTATAGAAACGCAAACTGAGGTGACGGAAAGTTCAGCAGCCACCATAAAAGAGAAGGAACGCTGGTTTGTCACTGTAAACGACAGCCCAGTCCGTCTGAGAGTAAAGAGTTCAGAATCGGTTAAAAAAAAAAGAAGAAAAAAAAAACGTTGTAAAAACTCAAGGCAGAACATCAGAGTAATGGAGGACGGCTCATCCTTAAATAACAAAACAGAGCCCGATAGAGAAATTATTGAGCGACAAACAACACAGGACAAATGCGAACAAGAAAATGATTCTGACTCACCCAATATTCAAAACCAAATCCAAGATAATTCGTCCACTGGATTATCTGAAGATGAAGAAGAAAAAGCAAGCTGTGCTCTTGATTTAAAAAAGGAAAACATGACAGAAATTCCAAAAGCTAAATTAGAAAGAAATCCTGCCGACTGCCCAAATTTACATTTAACTCCCAAACAGCTGTCACAAATGATATTTAAAGATCTCAGTGGCTCTTTGCCACAGCATGGGGATCATGAAAGCACAGCGCGTGATAAACTTGACGAATCCATAGAAGATAATAACTTCGAATGTCAACATACAGATGATAATTTAAGCCACTTTAATAATGACACAGGAACAGAAAATCCCAGATTTATTCTGAGTACAGCTCCATCTTTAGATTCTGAACAAGAAAAAGCAGAACAGCAAGAGCCCTTGGGACTTTTATCCTATAATGGAAAAGAATCATCTCTAGAGACGCAATCCTTTAAGACTCCAGGTCCAACTCCACCCATATTTGCCATTTCCTCCTTTTGGGATGAAATGGAGAAACTGACAATAAATGATATTTTGCAACTTAGAATAGCCAACAGCAGGTCCCTACCAACAGAAAACATCATTGCAGAAGAAATCAGCCATGTAGACGTCATCAACGCTCATCTTTTAGAGAGGGATGAGGTGGAATCCAAAAACGAGAGTTTAGAAGATGGCCTGGTAGACGACATGGCAGATTCAGACTACTTTACACATCTGGATGACTCTAAACCAGACAGGTCCAGCTGCGAATTTTCAACTTTCTCCGATTTCGATGAGGAGTTCATACAACTTCTTCATGCGAGTGCAAACCCTAGCCCTGATCTCCTTGAAAGCAAAGAACAAACGTTTCTTGAGTCTACGTGCGCTGTGGATTTAAAAGAAACTTTGCCAAGTGAATCAAATCAGATAGTGAGGATGTTTCCAGAAAGTAAACCTGTAGTATATATGTATTCAGAGACAGAGATGCAGGACCTATTTCTAACAACTAAAGAAGACAACGACATGAATACTTTACTACTGGACCAATGTAGCGTGAGAAGATCAACGCCTTCACCAGTTTTATCAGTTTCTGATATTCTAGATGATCAGTGTCTACTGTCTTTCTTTGAAATCCCGAAGAGTGACACTGAACTGGAACAATACCAGACTTGGACCCCAAGTAGAAAGTCTTTGCTTTGTTTTTCACAAAATGTATCATTGGCTGAGACTTATGATGACTTCTTCTCAGAATTTGAGGTCGGCAATTTTCTCTTTCCTTCATTACAAGGTTCAAGAAAAAGTGAGAAATCAATGGTTCCTATTTATTCCTCTTCTCACCCAGTTGTAAAACACCTAGAACTTCCAGAAGTAGATGAGGTGATACACGAAAATGCTCCTATCAGAGTTATGAACCCTTCTGAAACATCAAACATGTGCTTTATCACTAGCCAGAGAAGTACCTGGAGAAACCTTTCTCTGAGACATACCAAACTTCTAATGGGAAGGACGTGGTACAGGATGGCCACCTCTTGGAGTTTTCCCAGGACAGACAACATTGTCTGCAATTATGGAACAAAAACAACATTAAGTTCCTCTATAGCTCAGTCAAGTCATCCAGTTCTTCTTCTAGAAAACCAGGCCCTCGGACAAATGACAGAACATAAGACACATATTGGGAAAACTGTAGCAAATGCAGGTACATTTTCTAAAATAAATTTAATTTTTTTAATTAAATTGATTGAAGGGTTAGTTCACCCCAAAATAACGTTTTCTCATTCTCATGTTGTTCTCAAAACACTCAAAGTCTATATATCTTCACTTTAAAACATTTGTAAAGAGACCCCAAAATGAATGCATATGACTTAAGAGGTTTATTCCAAGTCTTCTTATAAAACACATTCATTTACTAAGACAAACACATTTGATTTTGGCTTTTACATTTTAAACATATAAAACAGAAGCTCAGCTATACCCAACTGATGCATATAAACCCAGCAGACACACAACATCATAAGACGTTAACATTAGGTTAGATTTAAGTCGCCAGCGACTAAGGACAACGTTATTTTGACATCCAATAACAACATAAAATGATGTTGATATTTGGTTGATTTTAGGTTGTGTTGGAAAGTGACCAAAATCCAATGTCAAGCCAACATCTTAAACCTATTGACATCAGATACTGACATTAATTTGTCAGGTATGGCAACTAAAATCCAACGTCTGATAGACAGGCCCGTAGCCGGGGGGATTTGGGGGGTTCGAAAGACCCACCCCATACTGATAAAAGGTCCAGAATTTGTTACATACATGAGCTCATTTGTCTTATTTCGACTGCTATGCCATCTTAAATTGTGAAAATAAACCATCAAAGAAGGATTCCGTTGAATGCAAACAATTTTTGCAGCAACTTTTGACTTTTTACAAGTCCAACATCCAGCTGTGCAAGAAAACATCCAATATGACGAAAGAGAAGTCATCTTTCACTACAAGTAGCCCAATTTTTATTCTGAATCTTGGACCTTAAGAAAAAAAAATACCAATAAAAAGGTTTGAAGCACCAAAAGTGGCCCATATTAAAGTTAATTTTAATACTATAGGCTATTTTGTTATCCATTAACTTTCAGAAGAGACTAGAAAAATAATCAAGCTCTACATTATTAATATTATTATGTTTTAAGTTTTTATTATTCAATTGGCCAAATTCTGACTGAGGAAATGTGCTGGCCAGTTTGTTATTTGCCCAATAAATGACAATAGGCTACAGTTTTTTTTTATGCATTTAAAACTTTAACTGTAAGTCCTTTTTTTTTAATGATATATGATGTAATAAATTTGTATTTAAAAATAAGTATTTTTTCATATTTTTAATTCTATATATTGTGCAAAGGTTTTTGGTACCTCAAAACGTGTGGTTATGACCATCTGACAAGCTAATCTAGCTTAAACTAGTGCTTAAAATATCACTAAAATGCATTATTTAAACCTTTACACATAATTCAATAGAAAATGAGGCGAATAACTGCAAAAAGGTCCACATTTTGAGAAAAAAAGAACCAACCTTTTTACCATGCTGGCTACGGGCCTGTAGATGGCATATTGGTAATTAGACGTTGATATTTTGTTGTTTTTAGGCTGCATTGGAAAGTAACCAAAATGCACCGTCTGTCTGACTGACGTTGGCCTAACGTTGGGTTCTGACGTCCAACTGATTTTCATTTTCAAACAAAATGCAACGTCTCGCAATGTCCTGTGCCTGCTTTCTCAATGTCATTGGTTCTCCCATATCAAACAAGCATCGCTTCTTCATCTTTATTTCTATTTTACAATGTAGAGATAAGACAATGAAAAGTCATAACAATACTTTAGATTGTTAAACATTTTAGCATATCAGGCTGGCAGGAGATTAGTGTAGAATTCTGGAGTATAGTTAAATTAATGAATTCACTTCTGTTTAGTATAAATGCCACTGCAGAATGATGATCCACTGAGCTTCTATGACTGAATGTGTAAACACAGTTCACTAAACATCAAATGCTGTGAGAAACTTTGTTAATTTGTTCATAATAAAGCAAACAAACCTCTTCAGGAGACTTTGATTAAACCTGATATGCATGAATTTTGGGAGTTGTAAATAGACATTTAATGGAGGGACACAAATTACTCAGAGATTTGGTTAAAGAGATGTATTTTGAAGGTAAACAAATAAGTTATGCATTCATATTGTCATAATGAAAGGGGGTGTTTTCATTTTGGACTGAACTAACCCTTGATATGTGAAAAGGTCTAGTCTAATGCTGCCAAATTCTGTTTACAGACAGAGATCGCTTCCTCTTTTCCTTAAAGCAGGCAGACATGTGCCTTGTTTGCATTGCCTTCGCATCTTGGGTACTGAAGTCAAGCAACCCACAATCTACAGACATGTGGAAAACAGGTAACCTCATGGTTTTGTAAATAGTGTATTTCTGCAATGAGACACAATGATCAGTCTGTTCCATATTAAATTAGGCAATTTATTCAGATAATATGAGCACACAAAATTAACATGATCCTTTTTTCCCTCTGTTATTTCTCAGCTCTTCTGGCAAACGTGAGCGCGATCTCTGCCATCCAGTACTTGCGGCGATACGTAAAAGAAGGATGAACCATAAAAATCTAGTATTAGAGCTTTCTCACAAGGGGGCCAGTGTACAGGAAAGGGTTAATTTTGCACAA
The DNA here is from genome assembly GCA_903798195.1 of Danio kyathit. Classification (NCBI taxonomy): domain Eukaryota; kingdom Metazoa; phylum Chordata; class Actinopteri; order Cypriniformes; family Danionidae; genus Danio; species Danio kyathit. Next base: position 49,520,504 of record LR812524.1, on the reverse strand, counting down.
ATTCACACCAAACACTTTAGTAAATACACATATTAGGTTGTATTCCATGTTTCCTAACAGTCTAATATTTTCATGTAATATATTCATGTTACAAAATAGGTGTTCGATCAATAAATAACTTATCAAAGGACAATTTCGTTAAAGAAAAGCATACAAAGCAAAGGAGGAAACATTAGTTTTGTTTTTTCCCATACAAACACTTGTTCAGTTAGAAGACATATATTGCTTTAGATATGTTGATATGGACCAGAAGTGACCACTGGTAAGTTTTGCGTCAGTTATATTCAGGACTCAAGCTGTGCTATACATATTTATGTAATTCACAATTAAACTATTTTGCAGTGTACATATAAAAAACATTTTTACCGCTCAAGATGTATCTATTAAATGCAAAAGGAAAGGAAAACAAATCATGCGGCCAAAGCTTTTTAAAAAATCCATATAGTTTTTGGATGAAGAAACAGATTTGAGTACATTTGTAAAGAATATTTGCACACAAAATGTAATTGGAAGTTACAGTGCATCCGGAAAGTATTCATAGCGCTTCACTTTTTCCAAATTTTGTTTATGTTACAGCCTTATTCCAAAATTAATTCAATTCATTCATTTTCTTAAAGTTCTACACACAATACCCCATAATGACAATGTGAAAAAAAGAGTTTTTGAAATTGTTGCAAATTTATTAAAAATAAAAAACCTGAAAAATCACATGTACATAAGTATTCACAGCCTTTGTGGTAGAGTGACCAGACGGAAGCCACTCCTTAGTAAAGGGCACATAGCAGCCCGCCTGGAATTTGCCAAAAGGCATCAGAGACAAAATTCTCTGGTCTGATGAGACTAAAATTGCACTCTTTGGAGTGAATGCCAGGCGTTACGTTTGTAGAAAACCAAGCACCGCTCATCACCAGGCTAATACCATCCCTACAGTGAAGCATGGTGGTAGCAGCATCATGCTGTGGTGATGTTTTTCGGCAGCAGTAACTGGAAGACTAGACAGGATAGAGGGAAAGACGAATGCAGCAATGTACAGAGACATCCTGAATGAAAACCTGCTTCAGAGTGCTCTTGACCTCAGACTGGGGCGACGGTTCATCTTCCAGCTGGACAATGGCCCAAAACAAACCGCCAAAATATCAATGGAGTGGCTTCACAAAGTATGTCCTTGAGTGCCCCAGACAGAGCCCAGACCTAAATCCTATTGAACATCTTTGGAGAGATCTGAAAATGGCTGAACACCGTCGCTTCCCATCCAACCTGAGAGAGCTTGAGAGGTACTGCAAAGTGGAATGGGAAAATTCGAAAAAGACAGGTGTGCCAAGCTTGTAGCATCATATTCAAAAAGACCTGAGGCTGTAATTGCTGCCAAAGGTGCATCAACAAAGTATTGAGCAAAGGCTGTGAATACTTATGTACTGTACATGTGATTTTTCAGGTTTTTTTATTTTTCATAAATTTGCAACAATTTCAAAAAATCTTTTTCCACATTGTCATTATGGGGTATTGTGTGTAGAATTTTGAGGAAATAAATTAACATAATCCATTTTGGAATAAGCCTGTAACATAAAAAATATGGAAAAAGTGAAGCGCTATGAATACTTTCCGGATGCACTGTAAGGAGGTATCAGAAAGTGCCAGAAGTATGACTGCTGCTAAGTGTCAAATGTTTCCATCACACGTAAACAGAGACTGATGTCAGTGTGATAGGGGAAATCGTATATATGAAACAGCCTCAAAAAAAAAAAAAAAAATATATATATATATATATACACTAATGAAGTAAGTTTTGAAAATAAAATGTACTGATCAAACAATAAAAAAAAAGATTTTGTACAACATATTAATGGATGTACTGAAGTTAAAAATAATACAAGCCGTTTGTAATAGTCATGCATTTGTCACTGAAGTGTAATTACAGTCAGACAACACTGCATGTGAAGACAAATATACAGAAAGACACGAATACTAAAAATGAGAATATATTCCTCATTTAAAATATTCATACGCTAGTACAAATGTTTAGTGTTAATTCAAAGGTAATAATGACTTTTTGGCAGTTTTGGGAAAAAAGTGACCCATCAAAGCTCCACTATGAAAAGCGTTAACAGATAACGCTCATGTCCGCTTGTACGCATACAGTACAAAACAATGGCACTCCATTTCACGTTTCCTATTGTTAATTTAACAATTAATAGTAGTGCACAACAATACACGTGTATTGCAATAAACCATCACAAACTGACTCTTTCTTGTGTTTCTATTGGATTTCATATTATTGTGAGAATGTTGTGCTCCTTCCCAACCAACCTGATTATGTAAAAGTAACAAGCCTGGTTGTTCAAATGGCTAAGTGCACAGATGTGCACTTTATTGCTAACTTCCTAAACTTCTGTCCCAAGTAACCCAGTAACTGACCTGCACACAATGTATCACAATGTATCCGGTAATCTCTGCAAACAGGTCGATCTGAACAGTTGTCTGCTGCATCGAATGATCACGGCAGTGAAGCAACTGTTCTGTAGAGCCGAACAAGGGCAAGATCAAAACTACTGTCAGCATGCTAACACTCAAGCTGCATTTGGTCTGTTGTTAAATCAAACGATTAAAAAAATCTAAATCACAGACAAAAATAAAGTGGATTTTATACTGATGAGCACTCTGAGGCATAGATGAAGAGGCTGTCAGAGAAAGGGAAGGATAGCGTATGTAAAGCATGCACTTTTTGCACACAAGTCATCTGAAATTTTTGTATCCAAATCTATCATTGCAACTTTTAACAGTTAATATATTATTTTAAACATATAGTATTTACAATCTTAAAACGAGTGTTTCAGTAAACTTTGAAACTAAACTGTGATAAACTCTGGATATCAGACAGCACTTCTCAAATACTTAGTAAATCTACAGTACTGTGCTTTCAGCACAATAACCACATTACATGGGAATATCATTTCTGACAGAAACCGTTTCTAAATAGTGTTCATGCAAGGAAAGCGAATTCAGTGAGCTCCAAAAGGCTAGTTATTTCATACAGCACAAAGGAGTCGGTCAAACGTTCATAAGTGCCAAAATGGGGATAAACCCACGCTGGGTTTTTCGGGAAACAAAAGGCCTGATACCCTGAACACAGAATTCACTCTATAATCCACAGTGGAGAATTTGTTCATTTCAGGACTGCTTGTCTCCTTCTTTCTTCAAACGGCTGTCAAAGAGACAACAAAACATCGAGTCACATAAGTATTCAAGTAAACAGGTAATACACGGATGACACATATGCATACAGTTGAAGTCAGAATGATTAGCCCCCCTTTGATTTTTATTTCCCAAATGATGTTTAACAGAGCAAGGACATTTTCACAGTATGTCTGATAATATTTTTTCGTCTGGAGAAAGTCTTATTTGTTTTATTTCGGGTAGAATAAAACCAGTTTTTAATTTTTCAAAAACCATTTAAAGGTCAATATTATTAGCCCCTTTAAGCTGTATTTTTTCTCGATAGTCTACAGAACCAGCCATCGTTATACAATAACTTGTATAATTACCCTAACCTGCCTAGTTAACCTAATTAAGCCTTAAAATGTCACTTTAAGCTGTATAGAAGCGTCTTGAAAAATATCTAGTAAAAAAATTATGTACTGTCATTATGGAAAAGATAAAATAAATCAGTTATTAGAGATGAGTTATTAAAACTATTATGTTTAGAAATGTGTTGAAAAAAATCTGCTGTCCGTTAAACAGAAATTGGGGAAAAAAATAAACAAGGGGGCTAATAAATCTGACTTCAACTGTATATTGATCAATTGATCAATTAATTTTCCCTATTATTGATTATGCTGATATTATTTATAACAATACATCTGATAATAATTTAAAACCTTTAAATACGGTCTTCAACTCTCTATGTAGGTTTGTTTTAAGATGTCCTTAAAGAACTTATTATTGCATATTATATGAATATCTTGGTTTGCGTCAACCTAAGTTCCGTTGACAATAACATTGGTATTTGTTTCTTTTTATTGTTGTTTCCCTTCTTATTTAAAGCAGTTTTTTGTTCCATTTACCTCTTCAAATCTCTTCGACATATGCAACAGAATTACTTTTTTTCCAAGAATTACAACAGAAAGTGGCCGTAGGTCCTTTCAATACAAAGCTCCTCTTGACTGAAATAATCTTCCTTCTTCTTTTAGATCAGACGTTTAGTCTTTTCAGGACTAATTTAACTTCTTTTTTGGAAACAACTTGTAAATGTTATTAATATTGGTTCCAATTTAAATGCTTATTATTTATTTATACATCAAATTGTTTTTACTTTTGATTATGTTTTTTTTACGCAGCGGATGCCCTTCCAGCCGCAACCCATCTCTGGGAACTTCCACACACACATTTACACTCATACACTATGGACAATTTAGCTTACCCAATTCACCTGTACTGCATGTCTTTGGACTGTGGGGGAAACCGGAGCACCCGGACGAAACCCACGCGAACCCAGGGAGAACATGCAAACTCCACACAGAAACGCCAACTGACCCAGCCCAGCCGAGGTTCGAACCTGCGACCCAGCGACGTTCTTGCTGTGAGGCAACAGCACTACCTACTGCGCCACTGGGTTGCCCTATTGTAGTCATACTAATATTTATTGAAAAAAAAATGTATGAACAATATTTTTTTCATATGTGTGCGGGGCGCCGGACTAATGATTGTCTATGTAGGTACACAAACTTTTGCAATGCATGTGATATGACAATAAGCTCTAATTGGCCGGTTTTAAATTGTCCTTGGGGCGCAGCGCTCTGCGTCCCGAACCCTCCCATTTTTGTTGTTAGAACGAATCATATTTGTTTTTATATGATGGGCCTTATGTGATTGGACCATTCTCACCAAAGAGCTTAGAATGCAATTTCTCGAGATGAAGGAAAATTCCGTTGTATCTTTGCAAAGATATCCGTTCACAAGGCGTTTGGATGAAGAAAAAAACAAATCAAGGAGCTTGGACCAGATTGACCGTCTTTGCAAATTCACCAGTAGTCAAGTGATTGCGAGCGCGCGAATATTCGGGGCTTTTCCAGCACTTGTTATGACAAACGGAGTTGGCTGGCAGGTTGTGATGTAATGTAAGTCATGCCTTTTACTATTTCCATGTTTGCTGTTTCAAACAGCATGACGCAAGAGAGGCTGAATGCATTGGCCATGCTGTTAATAGAGAAGAGACTGGTGACTGAGATGACTGACTTTAACCAAAAGGTAATTGAGAAATTTTCAAGCCAGAAAAAAAGGAGAGCATAATTTATTTTCAAGTAGTGCTACTGGCCAGTGATTAGGCAACATTTGTTTGTGTGTGTGTGTGTGTGTGTTTACTGATTATCTTGATTACTTCATTACTGATAATAAACCCAAATTTAACTCAAATGAACTGATTTGTGATGCATTTATTGTATGCTTTAGTCATATTTTAGTTTTTTGATACATCACCTGAAAAATGGCTTTTACACTCTTACTTTACCAACAGTTAGATTTTTTTTTCTGGTGTTTGCCGCCACTGGTTTAGATCATTTATTTAAAGCTTGACTCTTCAGTGCTAAATGGTAAACTGTTTCACTCCAAAAAAGTAGAGTACTCCTTTAAAAGATTGGAGTTTTGATTGAAAGGCCCACTAAACTTGATTTCTAAAAGACAACAATTTGGCAGTCTATTAAACATTTGATAAGTACAATCACAGTGGCAGTTGTCATTTATAGTTATGAAATAGGTTCAGTCTTAAGTATTTTCAACCAAACAATATCTTCATTTCTATTACACATTTTTACAGAAGTACTGATGTAAATGATACTGAAAATATTATGAAACAGCTTATAATGGTGCAAAGTTGTACAAAATTCATCAGAAGGTGGCAACAACTGATGGGTAAACACATATATGTCATTTAATCATTTGTTAAAATAATAAGAAGTTGCATTAAATGCATTATTTTGTTTAGTTGTCTATTCAGCATAGTGGAGCTCTACAAGAAAATTCTCTTAAAGTAAAAATAAAAAGACCCCCGCCCCCCCAAACAGCTTGAAAATACATGCAATCTAATGCCGTATGTTAAGAAGTGTAGTTCACCTGTAGTAGTCCTCTTGGCTGGGCAGAGGAGCGCTGTGTAAGTGTGCGTGTCCGTGTAGCCACTGCTGCTCCAGTGCCAGCCTCTGCAGCTCGGCCGACTGTGCCTGCATCGCCTGCAACTGATGCGCAGCTGACATCGGAGCCAGTGGGCCTGGTAACTCTCTGGGGAATGGTGCTCCTGTGAAAGAAACTTTACTCCAGTTACTCTTCTTTCAAATAGGTGTGAACAAACAGCTGAGATTTCCTTTCATGGAACTGTTACAGATGCTGGATGATATTGTGAGAAAACAGAACAATAGGTTGACTGAAAGTGTAACATTATATTTATCTATTTGATCTCTTTCATTAATGAAATGAATGAAGGTAAAACAAAAGCTAACCTTTTTCAGACTTGGAATTGAGCCTTAATTTATGAAGTACAATATATTTTTTCCAAAGTCACAAATGTGTTTCCTTGCCTTCTTTGTTTATTTTAGTAATGTATTGCCACTGTGCTCGCAATTAAGAAAGCGTTATTGATTTTATCACATCGTACTGTATGTGATGCAATAATACTCTAAACAAAAATAGTGTCAGCAACAAACAATATTTTTTACATTCAAAAACCAACATTCTGGGCTCTATTTTAATATCCTAGGCGCAAAGTCTAAAGCACATGGTGCAAAAGCATTAAGGACGTGTCCAAATCCACTTTTGCTATTTTAAAGATGGAAAAATACTCTCTGCGCCCCAGCGCACGGTCTAACAGCGGTGTGCTTATTCTTTTAATGAGTTATGGATGTGTTTTGAACATAACACAAAATAAACCAGACTCTCCTCTCCTATTCCCTTTAAAAGTCAGTTGCGTCGCGCCATGGCACATTTGCTATTTACATGGCGGGCTTCACTAGCGAGAAAACAGTTAAACAGATCATCTGCAGCATGAGGATAAAGAACGAGCCTCCTCCATTCAGCCTCTTTAGTTTCTCTTTACTTTACTTTTCCTCTTTACTCCTTTCCTTTCATGCATAAGGAAACAGTGTTGTAAGCACTCCACTGAAGACCATTAGCCTACATATTTAATTTAGTTTAAGCGCAAAGATTTGTTTAAAAATATCTCTAAATTCAGTTTTAATTTCCAGCAAATAAATAAATCAACAATAATAATGAAGTGTGGTCAAAAAACTGAGTTATATCCAAACACACATCCTATTTATTCTTATGCCCCTTTGTGGTGATGCGTACATCTCCAAAACCCGACAAGTGGACAAATCTAAACTTGTTTTTATTAAAACAGATATAGATATGCAGATAATAAATAATACTACTACTAATAATAATAACATTATACAAATGCAAATTGTCATGAATAAACTGAAAAAAGCCCCTGTAGATAAAGAAGGCATATAGGCAGTGGTTTTTATATTTATGTAGAAAATAATATTTTTTATAACATTTTAATTCTTTAATTTTTTTCATATGCAAAGATATGTGTGTATTGCTGTGTATTAAGCAATGTCTAAGCGTTTGGACCTGCATAGGTGCATAACTAATGCGCTCTGTGCTGGACTTCAGACCAGCTATTATTTGGTCAATGGCGCAGTCTATTTCAGTTTTTCAAAATAGCAACAATTTGCTTTAACACACCTCCTTTATAGACCAGCACGCCCATGTGTCCACAAAATGGTGCAAATGGATTTGTTATTTAAACAACATGTTGCAAAAAACTGGCTGCGTCCGAAACCGCATACTTCCATACTATACAGTACGCTTAAATCAGTATGCGAGCCGAGTAGTATGTCCGAATTCTTAGAATTCGAAAATCAGTATGCGAGAAGTACCCGGATGACTTACTACTTCCGGCGAGATTCTGAAGTGCGCATCCCATGGACGCTGCGCTATCCCATGATGCCCCGCGAGAGAATTTATGAATGGACGTGAAGCGACGCAACTGACGCAGGTAGGTCACGTGACCATGACAAAATGGCGGATGTAGTACGTCCGAATTCCATTCATACTGCTCACATTCATACTGTATAGAACGTACTTTTCCAACGGCCGAGTAGTACGTTTAAATTCAAATGCAGTACCTACTGAGTAGTAGGTGGTTTCGGACGCAGCCACTGAAAATTACTGTTGCACTGGTCTGATACAGCAACAAATCCCACCAAACACGTCTTCTGCCTTACTGCGCTGGGTGTATGATAGGGCCCTCTGTGTTTGTGTTAATATTAAGATTAAGATGCATTAAACTGATCAAAAGTGACTAAAATATTTCTATTTCTATTTTGAAAGAAACTCTTCTTATTATATTTCTACATATCTATGAGTACTGGGAGGAAAAATATATATAATATTAATAATAACATTCTTTTACATGAAAAGGGTAAAGTGGGAGTCTATTTGGTGACTCACCAAACAGAGGGTGGCGGAGCATTTCATGCTCGTGTGGTAACTCACTGAGTAGGGGGTTAGTGATGGCACCAGGAGGGTAAGGGAAACGTGCCAGTGGAGGGCCAGCAGCCAATGGGTCCACTAGGGGATGAGGCCCTTGTCCTGTAAGAGAAATATGCCAACATTTTCATTTACTTTCATAAAAAAAAGTAATCCAGATAATTGCAGTTGCCTATATAAATAAAGTTCTCACCTTGGTTGAGAGGGTCCTGTTGGTGCAGATGAAGATGGGAGTGTATGTGTGAGTGCTGGTGGTGGTGCGGTGTAACATTAAGCATCTGAAGCCGTGCAACAGGGTCACCAGCAGCAACAGAGGCCATTCTTTCAGCATGGAGCCTTTCAGCAGTCAAACGCTCAGCATAGCTGATTTCTGGTCGAGGTTGAGCTGCTACATTGCGCTCCATGGCTGGGTGGAACTGGGCGAAATGGTGAGGGCCAGCCATATGAGGCAGAGGCAGTGCCCCATGCCGGGCAAAGTGCTCCATAGGATTTGCTGATGGATGAAGTGGGTTCTCCAGCTCTGGCGGCTTCACCTCAAACCCGGGCTTCATTCTTTCCCTGATCTCTCGCTCTCGAAGCTCACGAAGTTCCCGCTCTCTGAGGGCTGGGTCTGCTGCGTAGAGCCCGGGCATGTGATAAGCTAGCAGGTGCTCACCTGGGCCCAAGGGCATGAAGAAGGGATGGTTGCGGTTGGTGGGTGACATGACATGTGGCCGGGCGTACTCGCTGAGTGTGCGCAGGGCTGGAGTGTCAGGGCCAAGATAGGGAGGAACAGCAGCTACAGTGGTGGGCGGAGGGGGTTCAAATGATGGACGTCCTGGCTGCACGTGAGCAGCAAGAAGGTGCTCACTTATGCGTCCATCGTGGGATGAGCTTGAAGCACGCTGTGTGGATAAAGGGGTAAATTATAATCTATACAAGAAAGAGCCCCAAGACACTTCAATGTAGTTTTCTTCATATTAATGTGTTTGGGATTAGATTACTTCACATTACAGTTAAGGAGAATTTTTAAAGAAACTGTCATCAAAACTATTTCACAAAATTATTAGGTAAAAGAGCAGGTTTCCTTTTAAGCAAACAATCTTTTTTTCTCTTATTTTTTAACGAAATATGTAAAAGTAAACTTACAGAAGCTTTATCAGAGTCTCTCTCCCGCTCTCGCTCCCGCTCTCTTTCTCTCTCCCGCTCTCGCTCTCGCTCTCTTTCCCTTTCTCTCTCCCTTCCTTGTCGAGCGCTCAGCTCTGCTTCTCTTCTGGAGCGTTCAGCAGCTTCCTCTCGCTTTTTAGCCAGTTTTGAGGAGGCCAAGGGGGTAAAGTACAGGTCTGTGCGAGAGCAGGAGTTGTAGCCTCGGTTGAGGTGTTTGATGAATCTGTAATTGATAGACAAAATCAAATTCTAATCAGCACAGTAATAATTACTGTAATAAATCCTGCATCATAGTGAATTAGCATAGCATTTAGATCGTTTTCAAATGGTAATACGAAAAAAGAATTGATGAACAAGTTCAATGATATCAAAATGTTTTTGAAGACATTTAGAAACATAGGTTTTAGAACAAAAACTCAAATATGATCAATGTGATCTCCATACCTTGCTGACTGACTTGCATGGCTGGGAATGTCCACAACTGTCGGTGCGGGAGAGGGACTCCTGCGAGGAGGAGGTGGACTATCGCACTCCTCTTCCTCATCAACTGGCTCCTCTTTAATAATAGCCTGGCCAACAGGAGTGCTTGCTGAGGAGGATGTGGAGGGCTGATGGGCCGGGACAGGGATTGGAGAAGTGTAAAGAGGGTATGAAGCAGTAGACTCAGGAGCAGGGCGATTTGTGGGGAGCGGTGGGTGAGAACTAGCTGCGGCCGGAGGGGCAGCACTGCTGTGGCTTTTAACCTGCTGGCTCTGTGTCTGAGTTAGGACTGAAGGCGGAGCGGGGTTATTTTGTGGAATTACATGCAGTGGAGGAGGCTGGGAGGAAGGCAAATGCTGTGAGGGCAGGGAAGCTAGTGGCTTCAGAGCGGGAGGTGGAGGTAAATTAGGGTGTATCTGTAGGAAATGGGGTGGAGGTGCAGAAAGGTGAGGTGGCTGTTTGTGAGAAGGTGGTATAGGAGTGGTCGGAGGGGGCTTGATTTGGGATGTTGCTGTCGCAGAAAGAGGAGGAAGAGGACTCTCTCTTTGAAGGTGCAGTGGTCTGGAAGGGTATCCTGGCGGCTGATTGGCTCCGGATGAAGGATTTTTCAGCTGACCTGAATTGTGCTGATAATGGGCTGGCACAGGGAACGACTGCCCCTGTCCTGGACACTGCACCTGTTGAGATGAGGAGTTTGAGTAAGAGGTGGGAGCATCGGGTGCCCTGGGGCCACTTCTGAAAGGGGTTGGAGAGGGAACGCCCTGGGTCGTCTCCACAGATGGTGCCTTTGATGGAACAGTAGTTGTAGCCGCTCCGGGCGAAGGTGCAGATGAGAATGTAGGCAGAGAGGGCTGAGGAGATGGAGGAGATTCAGATGGGGTGTGTGTTGTGTGGGCTGCGGCAGGCTGCTGGGGCTGGGGCTGAGGCTGGGGCTGGGTTTGTGTAGTTGGGCCTGATGCAGGCGGTGGTGCTGGGGAGTCTGAGTCACTTTCATTGGCTTGCAGGGGACTAGCTAGGCTCGGGGAGGAGCTGCGGTTGTCCTGATCAATGTCTTTAGTGTCACTGCTGCCATCCTCGTTGGCACTGCGGCTGTCAGAGCTTTCGCCTTCACCCTCACCTTCTGATGGAGAATCAGGACCCTCCTAGGTTAGAGAAACATTGGACAAAATGCAGACATTATGGCAATATATTACATTTTAAAAGCTATGGTGGATATTCATTCATTCATTCATTCATTCATTCATTCATTCATACATACATTTTCTTTTCAGCTTAGTCCCTTTATTAATCACAGCAGAATGAACCACCAACTTATCCAGCATATGTTTTACGCAGCGGATGCCCTTCCAGCTGCAACCCATCACTGGGAAACAACAATTCACACTCATTAACACACATACACTACTGCCAATTTAGTCTACCCAATTCACCTATACCACATGTCTTTGGGGAAGCACCCAGAGCACCCGGAGGAAACTCACGACAACACAGGGAGAACATGCAAACTCCACACAGTAATGCCAACTAACCCAGCTGAGGCTTGAACCAGTGACCTTCTTGCTGTGAGGCAACAGCGCTACCCACTGCGCCACCGTGTCACCCCATGGTGGATATTATAATACCAAATAAATTTATTAATAAAATGAAAAATAGAAAAACTCTACTCAAGAAATATCAGAGTTTGGCATACATACACCATGGGTCAAAACAGTAAATGTTTAATACAGCTTTACAGATTTTTCCTGTAGATTAGAATCTGTCCCATTTACTTTTATTTTTTTGAATATCATAAACTTTTTACATGATTTATAAAGACACCCACCAAAATATCATTTAGAGTAAAGAAAGTTTATATGCCAAAAAATCTTTTCAGGCATATTTAGAACAGGAATCAGTTGAAGACATATTCAGATTTAATAATCTCTCATTTTACTGTCTAATAATACTTCTTCAGTACCTCTTCATAAACATGGCTGTTTTAAGGGCATTCCAGTACTTCAATTTTACAAGTCAATTTCAATTTTAATTTCTGGCACTTTAAGCACCTTGTGTGAACAATCCAAATGAACAAAAAATGCTAGTGGATGATGGTCAAGATAGTGATAGTATATTGTAAATCTCTACTCAAAACTCCCAAAATCGTCGGCGCCAATAGCCTAGTGCAGGGCTGCCCAAACTCTGTCCTGGAGGGCCGGTGTCCTGCATATTTTAGTTCCAGTCCCAATTAAACACACCTGAACCAGCTAATCAAGCTCTTTCTAGGTATACTAGAAAGCTCCAGGCAGGTGTGTTGACAGAAGTTGGAGCTAAACTATGCAGAACGCCGGCCCTCCAGGACCGAGTTTGGACACCCCTGGCCTAGTGGTTAAGTGCGCCGGCATATAGCACCATGGTGCTCACAGCGACCCAAGTTCGATTCCCGGCTCGAGGTCCTTTGCCGACCCTTCCCTTCTCTCTATTGCCAACTATTTCCTGTCAATTCTCTGCACAATTCTATCCATTAAAAATTTTTTTTTTAATAAAAAACTCCCAAAATCTAATAGTCTCTAGTATACTCATTCATTCATTCATATATTCATTCATTCATTCATTCATTTTCCTTCAGCTTAGTCCCTTATTTATCAGGGGGTCACCACCGTGGAATGAACCACCAACTATTCCAGCATATGTTTTACACAGCGGATGCCCTTCCAGCCACAACCTGGTACTGGGAAACACCCATACATGCTCACAGTCATACACTACGGCCAATTTAGTTTATTCAATCCACCTATACTGCATGTCTTTGGGCTGCGGGGGAAACAGGAGCACCCAGAAGAAACCCACGCAAACACAGGTGGAACATACAAACTCCACACAAAACGCCCACTCGAACCAGCGACCTTCTACTGAAATCATTCAGTATTCAACTGTGAGGCAGCAGTGCTAACCACTGAGCCACCATGCCGCCTCTCTAGTATATTATTTTTCTTTTCCCTCCTGGTGTGACATTTTTTTCCTTACAAGGCTCAATTTCCACACCAGTAAGCCTGATTGCTTAGTAAAGTTTTAAATGCTTAGTTTTAATCTCATTAGCCACAAGAGCTAAATAAAAATGCACAATTCTCCTTACCTGATTCTTTGGTCGCTTCATGTTTTTTCTCTCTGGTTCATCAGCATCTGGAGCAGCTGACTCTCTCTGTCTTTTCACACCCTTTACTACAGATGCCTCTACTTTCATCTTCTGCAGAAAAAAAATAAAATAAAAAGGATTAGTAAACAGTTTTGCACTCTATACAAACTATAAAATGAGCATTTTTCTTTTTTAATCACAGACCTTGTTGGTCTTGCCAGCAACTCCATTCTTGATATCCGAGCTGGACGCCCTGGTTGTCATTGTAGTGGAACTGGCTCTAGAGGACTGACCATTAGGCCTCACATCCTCAGAGGGCGGAGAGATGCCCCTCTCGGGACTTCCTGTCGGCCTGTTGCGCCCGCTTCGAAGAGATGACATCTGTAGAAACATATGAAGACTAATTAAGCATGCCACTCTCTATACATTACTGCACTAATATGCAAATAACACTTACATGTGGGGGCACACGGCTGCGGCGGGTCTTCATGCCATGCCTGCTTTCCTCTTCCTCTTCTTTGACGGGTTTGAAAAGATAGGGTGGGTCTGCTGGTTTGGGAACAGGTGGCAGACGCCGATGTTTGCTGAAGTGAGAGTGGCAGCTAGAGCACAGCAAGACATTATCTCTTCCTCCATGATGCCAGTCTTTGGAGTCTATGTGAATCACAAGGAAAAGAATTATTAGAAAGTATATACCAGGGGTATCCAAACTTTTTTGTATGAAGGGCCAGAAACCAAACATCATTGAAAGCCGTGGGCCGAGGATAAGTATACCAAACTATTATACATTAAAGTAGCCATGGGTGATTTCATAATTCATTATTTATTTAATAAAATTTTAAAATAGATAGAAAACGTTACTTTAAATCGTATTAACTTATGCTGTATAACTTTTTAAATGATAACTTGTTGCAATAAAAACATAAACAATCACATTTATAAGAGTAGAGTTCAATGCTGAATACACTAGTCAAGCAGAATCTGCCTTCCCATTATTCTTCCTCTCTTCTCCAATGGGATAGTGGGCCAAATCAAAGGTTACCATGGGCCAACTTTGGCATGCGGGCCCTAGTTTGGGCATCTCTGGTATATACTATTGAATGTTTAAGTCAAAGTTAATTCAAAAGTCTGCAAAATGTTTCAATGTTTATGAAAGAAGCCTCTAATGCTCACCAAGGCTGCATTTATTTTATCAAAACAAAAAAGGTAATACTGACTTATAATAATAGTTTAAATACTTAAAAAAACATTAATCAATTTATTTGGGATTTCTTCAATCTCAGTGTCACACGATCCTTCAGAAATCATTCAGTATACTGATTACTTTGCTCATAAAAACATTTCTGATCATGGTAAAAACACTTCTGCAGCTGAATGTTTTGTGTAAACCACGACTCTTTGATCAATATAATCTTTCTTAAGAGTATAAAAAGCTTTACCGTCGGTCAGTCTTTACATTTTCATCACTTAATGCATCCTTAATGCATTAATTTATATTTTTAAGTGATCTGACTGACTCCAAACTTTTAAACAGTAGTTCAATTCTGCATTAATAAAATCAATATGATAAAAATGTAGGGCAGTGAGTAGAATCATATCCATTGGGAATTGGTTGGATTTTGAAAAAAATGGGACAAACATTTTCGAACATATATTATGGAGATTAGGGTCAATTTTGATCCCATGTTGACTTAAAGAAATGGAAACTTATAAGGCTGAATCCAATGTAGGATTACTATTCAAGTACAGCGCAGTGTGATGTTTATGGGCATGATGAACAAATTATGAAGTACAGTGTTCTCAAAAGACACCACTGGAGAATGGTGAAAAACTTACTAGTGGATAGACAGTGACTGCAAGCTTGACGTTTGCCACCCTGTTCACTGTCCTCACTGTCCAGATCATCTTCACTGGCTGAACTGAGCTCCACTATAGGCAGAAAAGTATCATTTAAAAACATTACTTCTGAATTTACATCCTTGAAAATAAAACTGTATTACATTTGCTATTATGTTTATAGTTATATCATGTCAATTGTGTTTATGCAATAAATGAGCAGGCATATGGTGCATACTAGTGTTACACTCACTGGAAGAAGTGCGAGATGTTGCATTGGCCGCAGCTGTTGCATTGCGAGTTTTCACTTTGCGAGACACCGGCTGTCTTCTTTGCTGACGGTGAGGTCGCGCCGCCACAGCTTCTGGAGTTTTCTTCCAGTAGTAGTAAAATGTGATCAGCTCACCCTAAGAAAATGAATTCAATATAATAAAACTAAAAATGGACACACATTTATGAATAGATTTGAAATGGCAGTTTTCCATACCGTTTTCTTACTAGGCAGTAGATCCTTACGAATCTTAAAGAAGTTTTTGCCGTACAGTCTGAGTCCTTTGATAAACCGTTTCTGTAATTAAATGTTGAAAAACACATTAAGGATTTTTAAACTAATTCTTTCAGAAAATATACTTAACTTCAGAATTACTTCACAAATTGAATCCAAACATTCCTGATCAATGCATAAATGAGCAATATCACAGGAGTACCAGTGCGATATGGCTGTATATTGGCACTAGTGGGAGGCGTGCGTTGGCACAAGGCCACAGGCCGAGTGCCTTAGTGTCCCACCAGTGACGATATACAGCCATATTGCGCTGCTATTCGTATGATATTGTGTTTATACAACAGTTCGACAGCATAATCGTGTAAATAAAAAAGTAAATCAAACACGGAGAGTCTAAAAACCCTTTTGTATGAGGAACTACTTTCTTCCGGCATTCATTCACATTTGCAGCTGACGTCAAAACAGCAGAAACCGTTACTAATTCACCAACATAATTTTAGATCTAGTATTTGAATGATTCTCTAGTGTAATGTCTAAAGTGATGACAAAACAAGTGGTTTTGTTCACATTTTAATATTATAAGGCTGAACGGCATGAAATGCCATCAGTCTACAGAGATTTTCCAGTATTTCTTTATTGCAATCGCAATATCACAACAATAAACCCCGAAAAAGCCAAAGCAATGCAAACACTACCAGATTCCAGTTTGTAATAAGGAAAAACGCTAAACACATGCGGCCATTTCTTCTATCTTTCTGTTTACAGAACTAGTCTGCAGTAACGCAAAAGACTCTATAGAAACAAACAGACGGTCAACCAAAAAGGAACTCAGGATTTTACAAAGAGTGGACAACACAAAATACATATATTCAATATGCGAGTCCCATCTCAAACTCAATACACTACAAATACTATGGTATAAATTCAGCACTGCAACATAAAAAAAAGAGATAGACTTAGAATGTCACTGATCAATTTTATAATGTTTTAATCAGCTGTAGTTTGAAAATACACCGATCTTTTCTGCTTTAAGGGCTTATTATGTGGTCTCTCTGTCGCCATCTTGTGAATGGACAACGTCAATCTTCTTTGCTATGCTCCGTGACAGGCTGATGGATGCCGACGTGCTGTTTCTCAGAAATTATAAATATTTAAAATAGGCACTATCCTTATAAATAAACTGCATAGTTGCAATCTAAACAACTACATTCTCGCCTAAAAAAGCCTCAAAAGTAAATTATGTTGTCCAACAGCTGCAATATTTGTCCAACTGTAGTATGTTTATTGATCTGCTGTCACTTTATGTGGGCGGAGTAATACAGAAGGGTGAGGAGGCTGTATGAGTTCTAATATTGCAGAATATCACACGGCTATCAGCCAATCAGATTCGAGAACCAGACAGAACTGTTGTATAAAATGCAATAAAGGGATAGGGACTCTATCATTGTTTATGGAAGTGTCTTTTGGTTGAACGTTTTTGGGAGAAAATTCTAAACTTTTTTAGCCATGGTATTAAAACAGGATATACAAAATTGTCGACACGGTGGCTCAGTGGCTAGCACTGTCACCCCACAGCAAGAAGGTCGCTGGTTCGAGTCCCGGCTGGGTCAATTGGCATTTCTGTGTGGAGTGTACATGCTCTCCCCATGTTCGTGTATATTGTATTATTATTATTTTTGTAATTTTTTTCTATTTAATTTTTATTATCATTTATTATGTTTGGTTTTGATTTCTGTAGTACACGTTAAAAGCTCCTAAAATCAATAAAGACAGTGTTTTAAAAAAATCTTTCAGAAAATGTATAGTGTCACATTTCTACATTCCACTACTTATATTGACCAGATTGTAGGGATAAATAATGTCATGACAGAAGATTAAAACCCCCCAGATAGAATCACTTTCTCACCACTTCATCTTCAGACCAGCATTTCTCAATTAGCTTTGGAACAGGTTTCTTCACCAGGCACTGCAGAGCTTTGGCTGCGTCGTATTGGCTTTCATGAAGCTGTGTGCAAAAACAAAATAGGAACGTTACATTAGCTGAGGTAAAAAGTCATTTATTATCTGCAAACCATAAATCATCCTTCATAAATAATTTTAAAGAACTTACTGTATGTTGTCATTGCCTTCAGTTACAAAGGATCATAAATTGCAATCTTTACTTAAATGATACGTATAATCTTAGCTTGAAATACTAAAGCCAGTGGAATTAATAATTCAGTGGATTTAATCGTTTAAATTATTGAAAGCATATAGCACAAAGACAAATGTAGTAAACTGACCGTATTTAAAGCATTCAAAGTGGTATCATCTCGTGAAGCTGCAAGACAACCATCTTCTGTCGAACCTCCATCACACATCCCTGCAAAAGCGGCCATGCTCCTGATGTTTAACACAAAAAAAGTCATGTTGAATCATACACCATCCACAGACACTTCAGTTCCACTTTTAGATATAACCTCAAGCAACTATTAAGATAAATGTAAAATGGTGAACAGGAACTGGCATCCGGCTAAGCAGACATTACCTGGCAGCCCGCAGATACATGAGAAGGTCACAGTCATTGACCCCAGGTGCCCAAACCAGATCCTCATTTTCTGTGACTGACTCTGTACCGTGAGCAGGAGGCGGCTGTAATTCTGGGAGCTTGGCCTGCATACAGTACATTAGAGCATGACAATATAACGTTTATATATAACATTTCATTTTAAAGGTACAGTTCACGCAAAAATGAAATGTGCTGTTAATTTAATCACTCTCAGGTGTTTTTTTTTCCTTCACTAGAACATAGAGATGCATGATACTGGAAAAATCTGATTTTGCGATATTTAATTTTTTTGCCATAAATATTGCGATATGAAAAAATGGTTTGAATAGCTCTATTTGCCAGTTTTCTGGGGAGTCTAACAGTAATTAGGTACAAAAATGGAATAATCACAATGCAAAAATGCTTTTCTTCCTTTGCTTTGTCCTGTTTCTAGTCCAAATATCTAAATATTCCTAGATCAAGTAAAAATATTGTTTTGTTTTCACCTTCAGAAGAAATTAATTTTTTTCCCTTAAAACAAGCAAAATTTGAACTAGAAACAAGACAAAAATTCTAAGTAAGAAAAACTTTTTTGCTGTTGCATAAATCATATTAATTCTGCATGAATGATGAAATAAAATGAATGTCAAAAATCATCATTTTTGTGCTTAAATGTTGCAAACTCTCTTGAAATGCTCAGTCACAGGCCTTAAAACACATGCGAACTCTACAAATCACATGTGCTCTGTGGCTCTTGGTCAATTATATTTCTCAACATTGCATATCTTGTTGAGTAAAGAATGTCCAGTTTCTTGTACAGACTGATCGTTTCACTTCATAAGACCTCAGAGTATCATCAGGAGCCACAGGTATTAACTTTGTTTTGCCTGTATATGTTTGTTTGTTTGTTTTGACTGCCGGTAGTTGTTGAAATGAATTTTATGAATCATTAAACACTTAAGTTTCAGCAAAATATAAAAAAAAAACTTCTTTAATGTCCTACTAAAGAAAAAAGTCCCTTAAATCTTGGATTTAACCAGCCGATTCGAATGTTATCACTCCATTGAATGGGCGTTATCAGTGGTTATCAGCTGATAGATATGGGCCAGTAGGGGCCTTATGCGCATACTGGTAGGCTCAGAAGGCTGTTATCATCCATCCACATGACTAATCAGCTATAGATCACACACGGCTGCGGTCGGAAGTAAACAAGAAATATTTATATTATTTATTAAATGTCCCATTAATTGTATTTTATTAACGTCTACCCCTACCCCAACCTTAAACCCAACCATCACAGTAATGTAAAAACAGATCTGGATCTGGAGTCTTCTCTATTATTATAGCTGATTAAACATGTGGATGGATGATAACAGCCTTGTGAGTCTACCAGTAGGCCCAGAAGGTCCCTACTGGCCCATATCTATCAGCTGATAACCACTGATAATACCCATTCAATCGAGTGATAATTCGAAGCATGTGATGATGATTAAATGATGAATAATATTTGGGTGTACGATTCTTTTTAGACAAATGCACTCAGTAAAGAAACTTTGTTTACATTTATTTTCTAGGATTTGTCACATTTGTAGCATTGGAGTTGGATTTTCAGTGTAGATAGGTTTGTTTAATAAATCGCTGACAGTTCTGAACCTGAGGTCCTTTTTTACTTAACACACTGCATGCCATATATGTACAGATTACAGATTGTAATCATATTACCTGATGACTTGGTCCCACTCGAATCTCTCCTTGTGTGCTATTCAGCTGCCTAAATAACATAATACTGGTTATTAGTTCAGAAGAACTTGGTCAGTAGCCTACCCCACATGTAAATAATAATAATAACAATGTAAAATCTACAGTAAAATGTAACCTTTTACTACATTTAACAGAACAAATACTAAGTGTAAAACTTGTTTCGTATCAGGTGAGTGTTTAATGTCTTTCCACCCTTTTAAATCGCATCCTTCCAGTGTTAATCATAAATCGTGATTTGCCAATCAGCATTCGCGGTGATCAATCCAAATCCCGCCTACACAGCAAAATCGCCCAATCAACGTCCGGCTGCTCCGTTCCCTCCAAAGGTTATATAAACGGGGGCTTGAACGTCCAGTTCGTGTATTTACACATAAATCATTACACTAACTGCGTGCACAATCCATTACAGTGCAAATCCAAATCAGTACTTATGATATGTGATATGCACAAACACCACTCGCTGTCCAGCCAAATTTTCCGCGAAAGAAGATAGCGTGCTAAAAACAATCTGACGGACAAATATTTACAGAACAGACCGAACCAAACTAATTCGCAATTGAACGTGCATTACACATACTCAACATTCAGCACCAAACATCTGCCCCATTTTATCTCGACGACGGGCTCTTATAGCTGGCCTTTACGTGTGTGTGTGTATGTGTGTGTGTGGCCGAGCGAGACGAGCTGTCAAGTTCAAAATCATCTCGGTTTGCACTAGAATGCAAAAGTATCCGCGGCGTCTCCAAAAGCACAAGCGCGAGCAAAAGCGTACACGCGTAATAAGAGAAAGCAACAAACCTTCGCGGACTGAACAAGTCGTCCATGGCAGAGGCTGTTTCGCTAGTGTTTACAGTTTGTTTGCGGCGGCGGCTCCTCCAAACTATGCTTTCCTCTATTTCATACTACTCAAAATGGAGGCTGCGCGGAGTATTTTTTCCTGAGCGCAGGCGATGACCTCAGTGTTCACGCACAGCCTACTGAGATCCCCTTCAACAAGCATAACTGAGCATGTGCCGCTGCAGCCAGCGCTAATGGGATCATCTCCGTGTCCGCTGTCTATGGAGATCAGCTTCAGGGAGATGTGTTTGGCCGTCCTCCCGAGTCAATATTCACACAAGAACATGGACGTCTCGGTGCATTTCACCAACCCAGTCTTGATGGTGGCATTCCTGTGCATGTTTGATTCGTTTTTTATTTTAATGCACCGGGCATGAAGAGTGGAGAAGAATAATAACAATCTGGTCGGTGTGTGGGTTGTGGGATATAAATACAGAGCGTGTAGATTTAAAGGACAGCCACTGAAGAGACTGTGGATTTATTTCGGCTCAGTGGAATTAGGCTAGACGCTTTTAATGTAGCGCTGTCTGCTTTGATGACTCCATACATCTCTACCGTTTCACGAGAGAAACGTCAATCAAAATGTCAATGTGCAAAATGATTTATTTAGTAGATTAATAATATTAATAACATTTTATGATTATTTATGAGTAATAACAGTATTAGTACTACTAGTAATAATATTATTAAATTAAAAGTACTTTCCAATAACACTCGTGATAATGACAGTAATACAATTTTAATCAGCAGTACATTTTATTAAAAATAACATCTATTGTTATTAGTAATTAATGTATTGTTAATATTGTTGTAGTTGCCATTATTATATTGAAAGTATCTATAATTTCAGTTAATCAGCAATGTACAGACAACCTGAATGAAAACCTGCTTCAGAGTGCTCTTGACCTCAGACTGGGGCGACGGTTTATCTTCCAGCAGGACAATGACCCAAAGCACACGGCAAAAATATCAATGGAGTGGCTTCACAACAACTCGGTGAATGTCCTTGAGTGGCATAGCCAGAGCCCAGACCTATGTCCTATTGAACATCTCTGGAGAGAGGTGCTGCAAAGATAAATAGGCAAACATTCCCAAAGACAGGTCTGCCAAGCTTGTGGCATCATATTCAAAAAGACTTGAGGCTGTAATTGCTGCCAAAGGTGCATCAACAAAGTATTGAGCAAAGGCTGTGAATACTTATGTACATGTGATTTTTCAGGTTTTTATTTTTAATAAATTTGCAACAATTTCAAAAAAATATTTTTTCACATTGTCATTATGGGGTATTGTGTGTAGAATTGTATGGAAATAAATAAAATTAATCCATTTTGGAATAAGGCTGTAACATAAAAAAATTTGGAAAAAGTGAAGCGCTATGAATACTTTCCAGATGCACTGTATTGATTAGCTGTATATTTATATTCTGTAATAATAATAATTTTTATTAGTAGTAATAGTATAGAATATTAAAAGTGTTATTGGAAATAATTCATTCATTAATTTTCCTTCGGTTTAGTCCCTTTATTCATTAAGTTTCGCCACAGCGGAATGAACCGCCAACTTATCCAGCATATGTTTTACAGAGCAGATGCCCTTCCAGCCACAATCCAGTACTGGGAAACATGCACACACTCATTCACACACATACACTACGGTCAATGTAGTTTATTCAATTCACCTTTAGCGCATGTGTTTGAACTGTGGGGGAAAGCGGACCACCCAGAGGAAACCCACATGAACATGGGGAGAACATGCTAACTCCATACTGAAATGCCAAGTGACCCAGCCAGGACTCGAACCAGCAACCTTCTTGCTGTGAGGTGACAATGCTAACCACTGAGCCACCGTGCCACCTTGGAAATAA
This sequence comes from Danio kyathit, assembly GCA_903798195.1. Classification (NCBI taxonomy): domain Eukaryota; kingdom Metazoa; phylum Chordata; class Actinopteri; order Cypriniformes; family Danionidae; genus Danio; species Danio kyathit. The sequence goes on along the minus strand of LR812524.1, from coordinate 49,497,898 downwards.
TTGAAATAATAATTTGAATATAATAACAATGCCTAATTATTATTAGTAATAATATTAATATTGATAATTATGAACTGTTATTAATTTTCATATTATTTTATTTGATTAATCATTACATCCTCAATATGGAAAAGTGATTTGCAGCTGTAATCGTGTGATGATCTGGAAGGACTAAACCAATCCAAATCAAGCCTTTTACACTGTCGTGGTGTAAAAAATTAACCCATCATAACTAAAACGCTGGTGTTTTGCCTGCACAAGACACGCTCAAACCTGTCAGAAACAAGCAAAGCGGAGACCACTTAAATTATAACACTACCCAAAAGTCTCATTAGTTGAGGTAATGTTTTTATTTTAACAGTATCCACTATCACAAGCACAGTCCTCAAGAATCTGCTATGCAGCATTTGCAGGAAAACACTGTTTGCACTTTCTTTGCAATACAATCATCATGACACAAGTACACGTGACACTCATCCAAATGGTCACCCACACAACGGTTATGATTCTTATTTTAGTGTCCTTGATGATATGGTCTCAGCATCAACCCATTCTTTAATCATAAGTTAAAACATATACTATTAGTATATTTACTGTATGAGGTTAAATACTTCTAACTGTACTGTGGTGGTCTCAGTTCAGTGGATTTCTGAAGTTCTTCCCAGCAAAGAGAGCTTTATCCCCCAGTTCCTCTTCAATTCTGTGTATCAAGAAAGCAGGTATGCAGAAGAAGTGAAATACTTATGCTTATTTATGGTCCTGTTGGTTAAGAATAATCTAACAGAAATTTAAAAAAGGGTAATCTTACCTGAGGATCTGGTTGTACTTGGCCAGACGCTCTGAACGGCATGGTGCTCCAGTTTTAATCTGAATTCAAAAAGAAAAATGAGACGGAGGTGAGCAGAAAGAGTAAAATTAGTTATTAATTGTAAAATTAAAATCACAAATGTTGTGATAAGCCTGTAAAGTTTAATAATATTGTACCTGTCCAGTGCACAGTCCCACAACCAGGTCAGCAATGAATGTGTCCTCGGTTTCCCCTGAGCGATGGCTCACCATCACTCCCCAGCCACTGGACTGAGCCATGTTACATCTGTGGGGTGGGATGGTACAAATACCTTGTTAATTTTGTACTTTATCAAAAAAGTGGGTTGTTTTATTTTTAAAGGGGTCATGAACTGATTTTTTAAAATCTATTTGTACTGTAATACATATTTTAAAGTTGGAAAGACAGCTGTGTGCCAACTAATGTAAACGTCTGTATTTTTGACAGCCTACATCCTTCATAGATGGACGCTGATTTGATTTAGGGCAAAAACGCATAGATACTCAGTACATATCAAATGATCTGTAATAACAAAGAAATTGTGACCAAATAATTTTAAAAGTTACTCCCACTTGTGTGGCGTGACTACACTACACTTTTCATTTGGAATAAGTTCATTTTACCACTCCCCTAAAGTTAATCTTTTGAGTTTTAAACTATTGAATCTATCCAAAAATCTCCTGATCTACGGAAGCAATTTTAGCTTAGCTTAGCATAGATCATTGAATCAGATTAGACCATTAGCATCAAAAAATTCATAAAACTATTTTGATACTTTTCTTATTTAAAGCTTGAGCTGTTACCTAGTTGTGGACTAATTTCCAGCAGTCCATAATATCAATCAATGTTACATCTGTGGGGTGGGATGGTACAATTACATTGCGTTCTTTTACTTTATCAAAAAGTGGGTTCTTTTATTTTTAAGGGGGCATAAACTGATTTCTTTCTATTATTTTGTACTGTATTTCCATTTTTTTTAAGTTTAAAAGGACAGCTGTGTGCCCACTAATGTAAACGTCTGTATTTTGGACAGCCTACACCCTTCATAGATTTGATTTAGGACGAAAATGCATAGATACTCAGTACATATCAAATGATCTGTAATAACAAACAATGAACTTGACCAAATAATTTTAAAAGTTGTGTGGTGTGCTACACTACAGTTTTTTGGAAATAGGCTTATTTTACAACCCCTAAAGTTAAACTATTGAGTTTTAAAGCAGCTGATCTCCTGATCAAGCGGGAGCACTTTTAGCTTAGCTTAGCATAGATCATTGAATCAGATTAGACCATTAGCATCTCGCTCAAAAAATTCATAGAAAAATTTTGATACTTTTCTTATTTAAAACATGAGTTGTTACCTAGTTGCCCAGCAGGGGACTAATTTCCAGCACTGTATAATGCACTGCGATGCATCATATTTTAAAGTTCATCCTTTCTAAAAATCCAGCATTGCATTTTTTTCTAAATGTATACATGATATTTGAGGAAACAAAGGGTCAAGTTCCTACTAATGTGGTCTGGAACTTCATTGTGTTAAATAAAATACATCCACTTCTCAACTTTGATATCAGAAGGAAAGGAATAAAAAAAAGAGTGTTTTTACACAGCCTGGCACTGCACAGCTTCTTATTGTCTTCTGAGAATCTTTATAGTTTGGTTTCTGTGTAGACCAGCAGCTAGCTCTCTGCAACTCTCACATGGTCACCCAATGAAGCTAAGCAGGGCTGTACCTGGTCAGTGCTGTACCTGGTCAGGGCTGTACCTGGATGGGAGACCACATGGGAAAGCTAGGTTGCTGCCAGAAGTGGTGTTCGTGAGGCTAGCAGGGGGCACTCAACCTGCGGTCTGTGTGGGTCCTAACACCCCAGTATAGTGAAGGGGACTATATTGCTCAGTGAACGCTGTCTTTCAGATGAGACGTTAAACCGAGGTCCTGACTCTCTGTGGCCATTAAAAATACCAGAATGTCCTTCGAAAATAGTAGGGGGTTTAACCATCTGTCTCCTCTACACCATTCAGCTGGTGTGTGGTGTGCGGTCTGGCGCAATATGGCTGCTGTTGTGTCATCCAGGTGGATGCTGCAAACTGGTGGTGGATAAGGAGATTCCCCCCAATGTGTAAAGTGCTTTGAGTGTCCAGAAAAGCGCTATATAAATGTAAGGAATTATTATTATTATTATTATAGACCTGCATTTGCTCCTCAATAATCATCTACTGCATGCATGAATCAGTGGACAAAGCTAAACAAGCAGTGATGAAGAAGCAGGCATTGAACTTCTGTGGAGGCGGAGTTTAGCCACACTATTACATCATGAAGTGGCACATTCATAAGCTGTCATAATGTCAAATTGGTTTTAATATAAGCTGTTTTTAGACTAATGAGAACATTAGTTCAGTTCTGAAAATCACAGGATGTTTTTATAGACCCTTTCAATGTGGCCATGTCACTGGCCCATGAACACTTCCTGCTTGTTACCAAACTATTTCAGAAATGTAACAAGAGACAATTTAATCATATCTTAATGCTAAAATTGCTGCAATAACATTATTTATCAATGTGTGGAGCTTTTTGGATTGTTGGAAGCTATGTAAATTCAAAATGTAATACAGGAAATTATGACCATTGTTATTGTTTACATCCCTCAAAATGGTCTATAGTACAATGATCTATTATATGTCAAAATGGTCAATGTAATTTTAATTTACTAGATTATGACCCCTTTAATAAAGTAACTTTTGAAAATCTTTTGTACAAAAGTAGGATCTTGTTTTGAACTTACGCCTGCAGAGACTCTGTAACAGTACCAATCTGGTTGACTTTGAGCAACAGGCAGTTGCAAGCCTCATTCTCCACTGCAGTAGCGATGCGCTTGGGATTGGTAACAGTGAGATCATCTCCCACCACCTGGATTTCTGTGCTGTTGGTGAAATTGGTCCAGGCCTCCCAGTCATCTTGATCAAAGGGGTCCTCAATAGAGACCACTGGAACAGTGATTAAAAAAATTATTCACACCTCTGTCAGTGCTTAAGAAACAAAGGAAAAGAGCAAACGACTGTTGGATACCTGGATAATCCTCAATGAAACTCTTGTAAAGGTCAGCAAGCTCATCGGGGCTGATGTATCGATCGGGGTCATCGGGAGACTTGAAGTCCAAGTCGTACTTTCCGTCACGATAGAATTCAGATGCTGCCACATCCATCCCTATCACAACCTCATCAGTGTATCCAGCTTTACTGATGGCATTCTTCAGCAGCTCCAGGGCTATTATTAACATACAGATAATATATTAATAAGTCATCTCAGCTAGATAGTCTTGATTCTAGATTTTTTTAATACCTTCTTTGTTCTCAAGAATGTTTGGTGCAAATCCTCCCTCATCACCAACATTGGTGGCATCCTGGCCATATTTCTGCTTAATAACGTTCTTCAGATTGTGGTACACCTCTGCACCAATGCGCATGGCTTCCTTAAAGCTGCTTGCCCCGACCGGCAGAATCATGAACTCCTGCATGGCCAATTTATTGCCAGCATGGGAGCCGCCATTGATCACATTAAAGGCCTTTGGAAAGAACAATGTAAAATGCAAAACTGATTGAGAGGATCACAACATTTCAACCCATCATTTGTTGTTAAAACTTTACAATAAAGTTGTGTTAGTTAATCTTAAATAATGTATTTACTAGCGTGAACAAACGATGAACAATACATTTATTACAATATTGATTAATCTTGATTAATGTTAGTTAATGGAAATAAAATTACTCATTGGTAGTTCAAGTTAACTCACAGTGCATTAACTAATGTTAACAAGTATAAATTTGGATTTTATTTATGTATTCGCAATGTTGAACTATGATTAATAAATGCTCTACAAGTATTGTTCATTATTACTTCATGCTACATTAACTAATGTTAATTACTTAAACCTTATTGTAAACTGTGACCCATTTATTTGTAGATCAAACAAGCAAACAAGAAAAATGTCTTATTAATGGCTGGTCTGCTTTCAAATACCCTCAAGGTCTCTTCAATCTCTTTGAGGACAAACACACTATAAAAATATCCAGTGAGCATCGCTAATAAAGGTGAAAATGCTGCACTGATGCTAGAGGTCAGAGGGAAATATCCAGACTGGTTTGAGTTGATAGAATGGCAACAGTAACTCAGATAACCACTCATTACAATTGAGGTCTACCGAACAGTATTTCTGAATGCACAAGACATTAAAACTTGAAGCAGATGAGATACAGCAGCAAAAGATCAAACCAGTGCTACTCCTGTAAACTGAAAACTAAAGCTGATTGTTAAGCCATCTCCTAGTCTGATTATCAATTTCTGCAGTGCCATTCGGATGGTAGGGTCAGAATTTGGCGTGAACAACATTAAAGCATAAATCCATCCAGCCCAAACATCAACAGTTCAGGCTGTTGATGGTGCAATGGTGTGGATGATGTTTTCTCGGGACGCTTTGAACCCTTAGTACTAAACGAGCATCCATAGTGTACCCTGAAGATTGTATATACTTCTTTGTTAAATCAATTCCATGAATAATTAATGTAGTTATAAAGTCTTAACGGGGTCCAAACCCGGCACAGGAAATGTGTTCCTAATAAAGTGGCATGTGAGTGTATACCTGGGCTACACTTACAGTCTCATGACACTTTTCCACACTGTACAATTTCAAACACAAGAGTGTTCTTACCGGCACAGGCAGGATGACCTCTGGGTTTCCAGCAAGGTCAGCAATGTGACGATACACAGGAACACCTTTCTCCGCAGCTCCTGCCTTACACACCGCCAGGGACACACCCAGGATGGCATTGGCACCAAATTGAGCTGTTGTTTGAAACAGAAACAGGAATTAAAGGACTATGACTACACAATTATATTACACACAAAAGTATTTGCAAATGCTCACAAGCTTATTTACTCTACCATTTATGTACACTACTATTAGAAATGTTGGGGTCAGTGGTGTGATTGTAGAAATTGTTATTTACTGCAAGGCTGCATTTATTTTATTTTAAAAAGGATATGGATAATGCATAAAATGCACAGGAACAGATTTACAATGCTTTCTCTGTATAAAAAAATTCTAGCCTTACATTTCTGAGTGGTAGTGTAAACATTACATGGTAGTACAACTGTTGAGAAAAGCTTGTGCTTTACATTAGGAGAAATCTTAATGTAAAGCTCAAGCTAATATGTTGTTAAAGGTATAAATGTAAATAATTTGATTTACACTTGTTCTCAGTTCCGTCCAGTTCCAGCATGAACTGGTCAATATTTTCTTGCTCAACAACAGGAATTCCCTAAGTGACAGAGATAGAGCAAGACAAGTGAAAAAAAAAAAAACATTACCAACCAATCAAACTTACAATTACTGAAATACTCACCTGGCTAATGAGAGCAGGTGCAATATGTTGGTTCACATTCTCAACAGCCTTTGATACACCTAGATTACAGAAAAGTACAGCAGATATGAGGAATATATGCATATGCATATTTTAATTGTGGATTGATTGTTAGTGCAATTGGACACATGCACATCTCTGAATCCACTTAATTGGTTTAGGTGCTGTCACAATGCTATAGATCAGATATTTGCTTGATTTGTTAACATTTGTAACTCCAATCAGGCAAGTGTTTTAAAAAACTCTGTTCATGCGAAATTTAATTCATGCAAACATTGTGCACTAAATAATATTGAAGTATTACAGTAAAGACTTTTACTTATTTAAAATCACATGCATTTCAGAAAGTACATATTTTAATTAATGAATTAGTTAATTAATTCACAAATTACTAATGGGATAAATCTGTCATGCTAATTTAAACTGATAAAACCAAATGAAAATGAGTTCTTACTTGTTCACTAAGCTGTTAACATAATGCTGAACCCAGTTATTAATCTGTTCATTGTCAATAGAGAAATAAAACACAGCTGGGAAAAGAGAAAGAGTCCTTTGTGTGTTCAGTAAACAAATCTAGCTTGACAACTCTTACTTATTTCCAAAACATTACCAATAAATTCAGTAGGACTGAATGAAATATGATTTCTCATTAATACTGAATTCATTAGAGAAATGAAAAAGCAGAGTTAACGTTACCTTTGCCCAGGTAACGTGACTTATCATTGTCTCTGAGCTCCAGCGCTTCATAGATCCCAGTAGAAGCTCCACTAGGGACAGCAGCTCGAAACAGACCTGTTTGAAAGCAGATGAGTTTTCGTTACATGTCAGCAGACTCAATTCAATCATTTCTTCAATAAAATGATTTTGGATTTTAATCTAGTGTTTGAGGCAATGCAGTGGCGCAGTAGGTAGTGCTGTCGCCTCACAGCAAGAAGGTCGCTGGTTCGAGCCTCGGCTGGGTCAGTTGGCATTTCTGTGTGGAGTTTGCATGTTCTCCCTGCGTTCGCGTGGGATTCCTCCGGGTGCTCCGGTTCCCCCCACAGTCCAAAGACATGCGGTACAGGTGAATTGGGTAGGCTAAATTGTCCGTAGTGTATGGGTGTGAGTGAATGTTTCCCAGAGATGGGTTGCAGCTGGAAGGGCATCTGCTGCGTATAAACGTGCTGGATAAGTTGGCGATTCATTCCGCTGTGGCGACCCCGGATTATTAAAATGACCGAAAAGAAAATGAATGATGAATGAATCTAATGTTTGATTAGGAAAGAAACATCAGGAGAATCACCTCTTTCTGTGTAGAGGTCCACCTCCACAGTAGGGTTGCCCCTAGAATCAAAAATCTCACGAGCGTGTATCTTCAGAATAGACATCTTTCTTGAAAAATCAAAATGATAAAAGATTAGATTAGAAAAACAAAGGGAAGAGTTTCTGATGAATGTGTATGTCTACAAGGAGATTTCAAGGAAACCTGAGAACGCCATCTGCCTTACAGTAATGCCGTTGACCCACAGGGTCACTTTCTCAAATCCTCTTGCTGCTAATAAGCCTAATACTTGCTGAAAATGAACATCTGTATTGGTAAAAGTATACCCATTTGAAACAAACTAGTGATTAATAGATTTCCACATGCACAATTTGTATTTAGGATTGTGATTTCCAATTGGGGATCACGGGAAGCTCAGGTCTAATTGGATTAGCAGCTGTCACAAAACAAAAAGCTTACTGAACTGGTCTAAGAGCTTTTTTTAATGCTTCTGTTTTTGCATGAGCATATATAAATATAATAATATGTGCAACTACAATATGTTCAATGCCAACGACAGTCTCATTCATTTCCTTCCTGGAATCGGATTTCTCTCTCGTAAAGTTTGTTCTGCAAATATTTAAGCTCATTACAGTGTGTGAATATGAGTGGGCGTGATGGAAAGCACGACTCATCACGGTCCTTCTCAATGTCACGTGCTTATTCATGATGACTCTCATCCAGCACACTTCATTAGTGTCTCACTCGAGAACTTAATGCTTTACATAAATATCGAGTATTAGCTGAGATTAAATAAGACAAAAAAAAGACGGATTATAATGTAAGAAGTCTAGAAAATTGCAAGCAGATAGTTGATGATACAACAATTCTTACCTTAGTAAAACGATATGACTAAACGGCAGGATGAGGTGGTAAACTAACAGTTACAACCAGCTTCTGCAGTTGCGTGCTCACTCTCAGGAAAACTCGCCCACTGGGAAGATCGTAGAAAGGAGAAGATGGGAAGAACGGATACTGTCTTGAAACAAGTGTTAGTAAAGGGGAGTGGCTTCGTGGATTGGAAGTTGATCTTATTTGGACGGATTTAACGTAATTTAAACAGCAACTCTTCTATTTTAACACGTAACTGTGTATCTTCAGTTTAATGGCTGTTACCATTTCCATGATGATTTTTAGGTATAAATGATTGCCCATAATGCTCCGAACAAGGGACTGCGTTATCACCTGTTACACGTGACTTTTCTCAACGCTGTTCAATCTTGACCAATCAATGTCGTTGATATTTTATTAGTTGAAGATATCTTAATGTTGAATTTAATAGCGACTGCTGTTAATTATTTACATTTGATGGCGTCTAAAAATCTGTGTAATTAGTAAATTTACTGTTTTAAGAGTGATTACACATATTCATTGTAGAACTGTCTACAATTAGACAAAAATTTTCAGAAATTTGAATGGAGGTCAATGGAGAATTCGGCTTTCTGAGCAGCCATGCGCTCCCTTGAGGAAAACAGGTTTTTTCATGGGAAATAATGTTACATGACAACATTTTCCAGTGATGAAGTTGTTATAAGTGAGTTATACAGCAATATTAAGAATTTCAGAGTAAATTATCTGCTAAAATATGGTTTGATAAGCTAATTTAAAATGGTTAAATGTTTTCTGTATTTTGCTGAGACTTGATTGCTTGGTTCTAAGATTTTGTAGAGAAGCAATTGAAGCAGTTTGTTTAGTCTTTAGGACAGACAGAACAACCAAACCCTTAATAAAATTAACATGGTTTTAATATTAAACAAACAAACAAACAAACAAACAAACACAATGTGGTTATTAGTTAAAGGAAAGGTTAAATGAAAATACTCATTTACTTTCCCTCAAGTAGTTCTAAACCTTTACGAGTTTCTTTTTCTGTTAAACACCTAAGAAGATATTGTGAATAATGTTAATATCCTGTAATCATTGACCTCCATGGCAGGAAAATCAAATAGGCAACCAGGCAGGAGTTCAATTATTACAAGTTTCCAACATTTTTCAAAATAACTTCTTTTGTGTTCAACATAAAAAAAAGAAACTCAAACAGGTTTGTGACAAGTGAATAGTGAGTAAATGATGACAGAATCACAAACCATAATTTAACCATTATAATTGTAATAAAATTGTAGTTATACAAATTGTTATCAAAGAGTGGGGCGTATAATGCACAGTCCCGCTGGGCAAGCTTCTGAAAGCAATGTAAATAATACGTCAAATATTAAATCTTCCATTTTAAAAGCATTAACATTTTATCATATTCTTGTCTGTAGGGAGAATGTGATGCAATGACAAGACGCACAATAGAGTGTTTGTGTGCTGGAGAATCCTGGCAACTCCTTCCCTTGGGCCAGTAATCCCTCAGGTCATTGCCCTCACCCTCCCTCCTTTCTATCCTTTTCTCTTTCCACCTTCTCCCTCACACACTTTCTCTATCCCACAGTTTTTCACTTACACTTCCTAGAACCCTCAAACAGCCATGCTAGTTTAGATCAGTCTCACATATACAGGTGCATATTTTCCCTCATGCACAGTTTGTTTTGTGTGAAATGGTTGAGAGCTGATGCTTTGCTGCTTCTTTCAGGTACATGGTTTCTCAGGAGGCCTTCCTGACAGCCAGCTGATCCCCGTGTTCCTCCATCCTCTCGCCTCACAAATCAGACCCCAGGGATCTCATTAACAATCCACACAGGCCTGTGGATGTGGTGAGGCATTGACCTGTTGCCTGGGTTACAGTGCAGTCTCTGTGTCCCAGCATAAACTCCTGCTAGATCTGGAACTCTCAGATTATTTGTTCAGACTCCATATTCTGAATTGTGACTTTACAAAATAGCCTAAATATACAATAAATCTAGATTTTTATTGACTAGACAAGTTAAGCATCAAAATGGCATCAAAAATGAGCACCATATTTGCATTTTCGGTGCTGACTGCACAGTTATTTTAAATAATTATTACTTTATATGAATCTTAAATACATATCCAGTGCATCCGGAAAGTATTCATAGCTCTTCACTTTTTCCACAATTTTTATATTACAGCCTAATTCCAAAATGGATTAAATACATTCATTTCGTGAAAATTCTACACACAATACCCCATAATTAAAATATGAAAAAATATTTTTTTAATTGTTGCAAATTTATAAAAAATAAAAAAGCTGTAAAATCACATGTACATCAGTATTCACAGCCTTTGCTCAATACTTTGTTAGTGCACGTTTGGCAGCAATTATAGCCTCAAGTCTTTTTGAATATGATGCCGCAAGCTTGGCACACCTGTCTTTGGAAATTTTTGCCCATTCCTCTTTGCTGTACCTCTCTCAAGTTGGATGGGAAGCGATGGTGTACAGCCATTTTCAGATCTCTCCAGAGATGTTCAATAGGATTTAGGTCTGGGCTCTGGCTGGGCCACTCAATAATAATAATAATTCTTTACATTTATACAGAGCTTTTCTGGGCACTCAAAGAGCTTTACACATAGGGAGGGGAATCTCCTCATCCACCACCAGTGTGCAGCATCCACCTGGATGACGCGACAGCAGATCGCACACCACACCACACACCAGGAGAGGAGACAGAGTGATGAAGCCAATTATGATATGGGGATAGTTAGGAGCCCATGATGGACAGAGGCCAGTGGGCAGATTTGGCCAGGATGCCAGGGTTAAAACCCCTACTCTTTTTCAAAGGACATCCTGGGATTTTTAATGACCACAGAGAGTCAGGACCTCGGTTTATCTCATCCGAAACACGATGCTCACTGAGCAGTATAGAGTCCCCGTCACTATACTGGGGCATTAGGACCCACACAGACCGCTGGTTGGGCTCTCCCTGCTGGCCTCACTAACATCAATTCCAGCAGCAACCTAGCTTTCCCATGTGGTCTCCAATCCAGGTACTGACCGGGCGCAGCCCTGCTTAGCTTCAGTGGGCGACCATGTGAGAGTTACAGACAGCTAGCTATCGGCAAACTCAAGGACTCAAGGACATTTACTGAGTTGTTGTGAAGCCACTCCATTGATATTTTGACGGTGATTTAATCCATTTTGGAATAAGGCTGTAACCTAAAAAAAGTGGAAAAAGTGAAGCGCTATGAATATTTTTCAGATGCACTGTATATTGCCAAAAACAAACAAACAATCTTTTAAATCATGCACCAATTTGTAAATTAGTATGATACTTTTAACCAACAACTCTTTATATTTAGGAGTTGATTACCAATAACAATAAATACAAATATTCAAATATTTTTTTCTGAGCCTGACTACAAAAAGTAAAAAAATACAGTGCACAGTTGATTTTATTGAAATAATTTAGCTGTAGGGAACAATAAAGCTGCAAGGAAACATCTAGATCTTTCTTTTTTCCAAAATTATTTACAAAATGCAATTCTAAAGTCATTTTTTTCCACTGAAAAACACTCCCAAACTGCTGAAATCTTGTCTTACTTGTGCAGAAATAATCCATAATTTATCAGCCTATAATTCATATTGTTACAAAAATGACCAATATAACCTGCAATATATTGTGCATCATTATAATTTCCCTATCCTTTTTTGTAAGTATCCCATGCAAGTCATTCTTTCATTCCCTGACACCTGTTTAGTGGGCCTGTCCTGAACAGACCTTGAGCACAAGCACTTCATTGTCTCAATGAAACCTTAAATATAGCTCTAAATACAAAACACTGGATTTTATAGGGCTTTTATAAAGGCATGAGAAGTTGATCTTTATTTTTTTATAGTCAATAATCTGCCGACAAAGATACTCTTTCATATATTTTCCAGATTTAAGCTCACAGTTATTGAAATTGCAGGTGAGGGGTTTAATGTTTTATTTTTATCTTTACATTTTTAAGTTATAAAAATAAAGTCAGGCTCACATTGCAAGTTGAAATAAGTCTGAATTAAAAAAAAAAAAAACAATTAAATTAATAATATATTAATTTAACTGATATAAATTAAATATTGTTAATATTGCATAATTGTTGTTAAAAAAAAACAACATAATTGATCTATTATGTTTTTGTTTTATGTGTTTGAACTAGAAATTTATCTTAATATTGTGGTAACACACTATGAAAAATGCTGGGTTCCACACAATTCCTTCATGTTGTCCCAACACAAATCTATTAAGTTAACTTAATCGTTTTCACAAATTTAAGTGGATTAAACATAAAACAATTAAGTTGTCCCCCCGAAATAACCTTACGAATTGTGTTGGTTCAACCCATTTTAAATAAGTAGTTTAAACAAGCTGCAAAAGTCATTTTTTGAGTGTATACTGTAAAAATTGATAACTTTAAAAAAGTTAGACAATCCGTTACCTTAAAAGTTGATTTTTCTTCAAAAATGTAAGTAATGATGTTGTAACTTAGAACAGTTCAGCCAATTTTTTTAAGAATTACACACATAGTTAATTTACTTAATAATGTTAAGGCACTAAATGTACTCACTTTTTTAAAGTAAAGTCAACTAAATAGTTTTTGCAGTGTATGCACAGTAAAATCCATTAGTTAACATTAGTTACTGCATTAACTAACAATGTAAAATGCATTTGTTGCAGCAGTTATTATTCGTTTTGTTATTAGACAATAAACACAACTGTTTACTGTTAGCTGAGTTCCATTAAATAATATCTACTGTAAAAAAGACGGGTTTCAAACAATTCCTTTATGTTGTCTAAACAGAAATCGATTAAGTTAACTTAATTGTTTTTCAAATTTAAGTGGATTGAACATAAAACAATGAAGTTGTCCCCCCCCAAAAAAACTCAAGAATTGTGTTGATTCAGCTCATTTTAGTTTGAACAAGCAGCAAAAATAGTTTTTGAGTGTATTATTAAAATCAAACATTGCATTGGTGTTTGAAATTAATGTAACCTAAAAATAATACATATTTTAGAAGTATTTTTGCAAGTATGTACATCAATGGATTTATCAACTAATGTTAATAATGGAATTTTATTGGAAAGTGTTAATATTTATTTTTATTTTATATTTGTATGGTCAAATAAGTAAATAATGTTGAGTACAAATTCAGTTAGGCCCTGTGTTTAATATCAGCTATTTTCATATTATGTGTTCATCACCAGGAGGAGTTTATTATCAGTGTAAACAATGCACAGAAAATAATCAGAGGATCTCACAGAGGACGTATTTACGACTTACAGAATGTCTTTTTAAAACTCTTATCCAATGATGAACATTAGAGTAAAAAAAGTAAGCCTGAACAGCAAGTAGATAGAGGTTTATTCTTGCCTGTTGCCCTAAAGTCTGACCCAGAACAAGAGACAGCGCAGGTGAGGCGTGGTCTTTTTGAAGGTTAAAAGCTTGTGTACTCAGAAACCCAGAGGCACTTCAACACCAAACCAGCCAATCACAGAGCACAAGACACACCTGCACATAGAAGGAAGACAGGGATTGGCCACAGCGTAAAAATGACACCTGGGCAGGGCTCCAAGGTATACCTGAAAACCTAGATGTTTTGTAGGAGCAGTTTCTTCGCTTCAGGAGCTTTAGGAGATTGTGTTTCTCCTCATGCTCGAGACTCCATTACTATTGTCCTTGTGTCTTCATCAGGCACCTTCAGACCGGTTCGAGAGGTTTGGCCCTGCGTGGAAGAAGCAATCGCACATTTACCAAGTGGAAGGAGCAGGAAGTGATCTACATCTGCTGAAGCGACACTGCGACACAATGGCATCTCTTGTCCATGACTTCATACTGAACGACTGCAACTGGAACTGATAGGGTAACTAATAGTTTTTTATTCGAAAACAATTCAACTTAATAATATTTATTCATTGCTAATAAGTGGTTTTATAATTTTGTTGGTGTTTATATGCAATGCTAATGTTATATGATAAAATAAATACATACAGATTTCTTAACTTTTTTTTTTTTAATAAAATTGATGTATTTTAGTATGAAATTTGAAGGAGATTTGTTAAAATAATGGCATATAAGTGCCCAGGATGTGAACTTTCACTTCCGTAATTTGTCAAACCTGTTTGTTCAGTTTAAAACAAAGGGGTATGAAGTAGAATATGCAAAGCATTTACAGAAATGACGTTAAATAAATCCATAATTAGTTTTTAACTCTATTAAACAAAGGTGTAGTATACAGTTAAGACTATAATAGACTTGCTACACCTAAAACAAATGTTTAAAGACTTAAAACATTGATTAATGTTTACTTCGATGGTCTCATAATCAATATTTTCTCTTCCTTATCTAAAAAAAACACAAGGAAGAATATATAAAAATATGCCTCATTCGAATAACATTTTGGCGCTAACAAAAACTCATTTACTTTGGTTTCAGTAGTAAGTGAGTTATCTAATCCAATCTTATCTAATCTACAGGTGAAGGGTCAGTCAGGTGCACACTCAGGTATAGGTGACAAAGATCAGCCATTTTGATTAGCATGACTAAGCGCTTTCCTTACCACCTACGTTGAGTGTCTGCAGTGGGATTCGGAGGCTGTAGACACGATTTTGTTTTGATGAAGGTGCGACCAATTAGCTGAACTCTCCTAGGTCATGGAGACGTCTCAAAGGTCACGGTTACCATGGAAGCAGGCCAGGGTGTGCACCTAAGAAACACACGTCTGGGGTTACAATGTTTTTATCCATTCTAATAATTGCCTCCAGCAAAATGATTCAGAAGCATAGTGAAACTGGAAATGGTCCAGACGACCAGTGCGAGGTAATATGCAAAATAAGTGCAGTTTAAAGGAAATATATAAAGCTGTAAAACAGGACCGGCCAGGAAAATAGATAATCATTAACAAGCACCTTGCTAAAGTACACTAGCTCTCATTTTATAGTGACAAACAATATGGAAAGCATCCGCAATATACCATCAATCAAATCAGATCATTTGGGAAAGGACAATGGATGCCTAGCTCCATCTTACAAGGCAGTTTTGGATGTTATATCTTCTCTAATACTGCCTGGTAATGATGCAGATGGTCATCTACAGGCAACTTTGCATCTGGGTGTGGACCTGCTGACTATGCAAATATGCATACAAAAGGAAAATATGCCATGGTGAAATGTGTGTTCTCGAGCCCTGTGATGCTGAAGGAGTTCATTCATTGTCTCTAGGGTACATCTTACCTGACAGTGCTTGGCTGTTTACTGATGTTCTAACACTGTCTGGTAACGATGCAATCTGGCGACTCAAAAAATCTTGAAGATGTGAAAATACGACCACAATTCTTTCAAAAACCAGGAAATGTAGCATAGTTTGGTCTATTAAACCAGTCATTTTAAAACAGCATCAAGACTGCTTGATTAAAATAGTGTAGTTAAGTATAATAACGAAGAAAAAAACTGTTTGGTGGTTTCATGAAGACCCTTTAACATCTAAACATCCATAAAAGGTTATTTAGTGAGGAAAAAGTTCTTTAGTTTATTGAAATGTTCTCTATAACAAGCGGAAAACATATTACACATTGACATATTACAATTTTAAACCCTAATAATACAGTAACACATACATTCACATTACTTATACTCAAAAAATGTTGTCCAAACTACTTATTTAAAATGAGTTGAAACAACACAATTCTTGATTTTTTTTTGGGGTGACAACTTAATTGTTTTATGTTTATTCCACTTAAACAAAACAATTAAGTTAACTTAATCGATTAGTGTTGGGACAACATGAAGGAATTGTGTGGAACCCAGCATTTAATTTAGTGAAAAACCTGATTTAGAAATGATTTTAAGGAGCACAGAATGGCTCTTCTGTGATCTCACTGCTTAAACGTTATATTGAATCCCTCATTTTTGTGTGTGTGTGTATAAATATAGATTCTCCCCCTTAGCCTCCAGTCCCAAACCCCACCCTGTTGCGTCCAATGGCCTGCATGAATGTCACAAAAGCAATTCCTCCACACTCACACACCCTCTAATGTGCGACGTGCCAGTCAATGATCAGTTCATCCTCCTTTTCTTGTCACTTATTGTGTAGATGACACCCGAGATCTGTGTGACAAACACTAATTGAACTGCGCCTACACAGTTCGCCTTTCCTGTTCGCTGTGCTGGAGGAGGAAGTAATGGCAGTCGGTAAAATATTCAAATGACTGGCAGACATGCGGTGCTCATGTTAGAGATTTGACGCTTATTTTCCAGGTCTATGTGTTGTCTGAAGGAATGTGCAAAGAAAATTCACATTTTAAAAAAGATAAAGTTTACTTCAAAATGAAAAGTCATTATTTACTCACCCTCAACTTAATCTAAACCCCATTTGAGTTTCTTGCTTTTTTTCCCAACACAAAAGAAGTTATTTTAAAGAATGTTTGTTTTTACCATATATTTTTTATGGATGTCAATTGCTTTCTATCATTTTTTAGTATATCTTATATTGTGTTCATTAGACAAAAGGTTTAGGACATCTTAAGGGTAAATAAATAGTGTGAATGGTTTCATTTTGGTGTGAACTAGCCATTCAAATGATAAAGAAGAAACTGACTCTCAGCTAATTTGAAAAATGTTATTTTTTATAAATAAATGTCACCAATAAAAATGTTTGTCTTTGAAAGATATAATGTAATTTTCTTCTCGTTAAATAATTTTAGGGATGTGGTGTTCATTCTGTCAACATTCAATCACATACAAACCTACATGACACAAACAAACCCTGCAAGCATTTTTTGTTTTTAATAGACATTTAATAGATGTCTAATAGACGTCTAAACATAGTCGTCTTGGCTAAAACAAGGCTACATTTGGGCTGTCAGTGAAAATCTTACAGAGCTATAAAAATAGGCCAAAACTAGAGTAGTCATCAAATAAACAGAAACGAATGACTACACATATAAAGTCTGTCTAATATGTCTATTTAAGGACTAGTCTAGTTTTGGCCTATTCTTAGATGTCTTAAAGATTTTCTCTAACAGCCCAAATTTAGCCTTGTTTTAGCCAAGACGACTATGTTTAGACGTCTATTAGACATCTATTAGACGTCTATTAGATTTTCACTAACAGACCAAATTTAGCCTTGTTTTAGCCAAGCTGTCAACATTTAGATGTCTATTAGACGTCTATTAAACACAAAATTGTTTGCTGGGAACACACACAATTACAAGAATACGTCAGTTGTTGTTTGTTTCTGTATATAAAAAATGACCTAAGCAAGTCCAAAAAGATGACTGAAATGCAAAAAGACATTCGCTGCTTGTGAACTTTTCATAAACTCTACCATAAATCTTTGCTTGCACCTTATCCTTTACTAACAGTTTCCTTCAAGATCTATCTCCTGAAATAACAAATATCCACTTTAATGATGTCATTTCCTCATGTCTGCTTTCATCTCTTCTACAGTCACATGACACCAGATTTTCCCTCTGCCTCTGCACTGCAGTAAAATCCTCTGATTTGTGTCTTACCAGGCAAGTTTAGATGTTGATACTGTGTCTAATACTGCCTGGTAATGCCATCAATCATTGGGAATTTGATCGGCATTTTTCCCCTTTCCTTCTGCACCTGCACTGCCGCAATGGAACCGTTTTGATCAATTAACTTGCATTTAGAGTTGCTATTAAAACAGTATTAAGTGTTCATTGATTTAGTTTTGTGGTGTATATATTAAAGAATAAGCCTCTTAAATGTTATATTGCCTAATATGATGCTTACTTTCCATAAATGCATGACATGATGTACATGAATCCAGTTTTTTAATCAACAAATGCAATAAAACACAGTTATACTCAAAAACATATTTGACTTTGTGTGTTGGTTTGAAACAATGATCATCTCAAACTTTGTAGTGAGTGTATAATAACAAGTTCCCTTCTTTTCTTTTTTTATAGACATTAAAATTAAATATTTAGATTTTTGTTTAGTTTTTTGTTTTTTTAACAAGACCAGCATGTACAGTTTTCTTATACAATAAAATGACTTTACAGATCTTAACAAAAATGGAGTAAATGAGAAAGAAAAAAATAAGAAAAAGAAATTAAAGAAAACAGAGAAGAGGGTACATAATTATCAAATTACATACAAATATATTACGCACATATTCCAATTTTAGTTATTAACAAGAGTTATTAATGCACTTTTACTACAGGAAATGCATAGATACAAACATTTTTATGTAAAACTGTTAAAAGAGGAGCATATATTAATTGTTTTAATTGCTTTTCTATTTTTAGACTTAGAAATCACTTTTATATACATTTGAATCTCTTTTTCTAGCACCATGAAGAGAGGTTTGCTTTTGGCAAACTTAGATTTATGTATGTGAAATTTACATAATAATAAAAAAAAGTCTATAATAAAACCAACATCTTTTAAAGAGCGATCTTTAACATAATAACCCAAAATCACATGTTCATAAGATAAGAAAAATGATTTTAAAATATTATGAGTAATAAAAGCTTCAACATTAATCCAAAAAAGTTGAGTATATTGGCAAGACCAAAATAAATGTGAAATAGTTTCATTAAAGCTTTCACAAAAACAGCATTCTAACTCAATATCAATTTTACATTTTTGTATAAATGTTTTTGTAGGATAAACTCTATGAAGTAATTTAAATGATATTTCTTTAGCCTTATTTGTAATAAAACAATTTTGAGGTAATGACCATACTTGAGTCCAGGTTACATTATATAAGATATTTTTCCAGTAAAAAACAACATATGGTATAGACGTATTTTCTTTTAAGATTAAAGATCTAATTTTGTGATTATTAATTTTGATTTGTATGCAGGTTTCTTTCTTCTGTAATGAACAGTTTTAAATAATGAAACAAGAAGCATATAGACTGACTAGATGGTTACTTTATACAAACACCGGAGCACCCGGAGGAAGCCCACACAGAAATGCCTACTGACCCAGCCGGGGCTCGAACCAGCAACCTTCTTGCTGTGAGGTGATCGTGCTACTCACTGCGCCACCATGATGCCTATTATATATTATTTATTCATTTTCCTTGCTTTATACATTTTTTGGCCTGTACTTATTAAAAATGTATAATTTTCAGCTTAGCCCCTTATTTATCAGGGGTTGCCACAGTGGAATGAACTGCCAACTATTCCAGCATATGTTTATCCAGCAGATGCCCTTCCAACCGCAACCCAGTATTGGGCAATATATTATATTATATTATATTATATTATATTATATTATATTATATTATATTATATTATATTATATTATATTATATTATATTATGGTGACACGGTGGCTCGGGGGTTAGCAGTGTCACCTTACAGCAAGAAAGTTGCTGGTTTGAGTCCCGGCTGGGTCAGTTGGCATTTCTGTGTGGACTTTGCATGTTCTCCCGTGCTCACGTGGGTTTTCTCTGTATCTGCTCCGCTTTCCACCACAGTCCAAAGACATGCGCTATAGGTGAATTGAATAAACTTAATTGGCTGTTGTTTAAGTGTATCAATGTGAGAGTGTGTGGGTGTTTCCCTGTACTGAGTTGCAGCTGGAAGGGCATCTGCTGCATAAAACACATGCTGGATAAGTTGGCGGTTCATTCCGCTGTGGCGACGCCTGATGAATAAAGGGACTAAGCAGAAGGAAAATGAATGAATAAATATTCTATTCAGACAAAATATCTTGTCATCCAGTCCGCTAGATGGCAGCCTTTACATCTTGTGGTTGTGATTGTTTACATTATACACGAGTAAGCCAGACTGGGCTGCTGCTTCCTCATCACGCTTTGCGGCACAATTCAAAATCAAAAGTAATATATTTAGACGTATATTTGTTAAATTGCAGATATGACTGGAATACCGCCGGATTCTTGGCAACCGCCTACCGTTTCGCTGGACACAACGTAAGTCGCAATGTAAACATTCGTTTTTAAATGAATGAGCCACGACTTCATAACCCATTCACTTCACATTAAAAGTAGCCTGTGGTTCTTGTTCTAGCACTTTCATTGCTTTTAGATGCGAATAAAGGTAAAGATTTGACGCATGTTTGTTTAAAGTATCTACATGGGTTGAAGATTTTAATTTAACACCTAATAAAGTAAAAAAAACACGTGTTTTTTCTCCTTGATGAAACTGAACAATGGTGTAATGAATAAGTAGCCAGATCTAATAAATAAGAACGAGTATCTTGTTAATACTAGAATATATTAAATACAAGTATCTAATAAATAAGTACTAGTATCTACTTGATTAAGAATTAGTAATAATAGGCAAGTTACTACTAGTACCTAAAAAGTAAGTTAAAACGCTGAATAGTTGATCTTAATGACAGACAGTTCACTATAGAAACCAATGGGACAATTTTGTTAGTCGTATGAAATAATTACTGGTCACAGTTTTTATCAAATGAATAAGTACTAGTGTTTCAAGTTTATTTATTTTTTGTTTGTTTTCTAGCACCTAAAATAAGCACTATTACCCAACAAACAATATAGTATATAATAATTAATAGTAAATAATAAATAATCATAATAGCATATAAATAAGTACTAGCACTTTAAAGAAAAAAAATGTAGTAACTAATAAATAAGTACTAAGTACTATCTACTAATGCATTAGTAATAATTAATAATAAGAACTACAGTATATAAAAAGAACTACTCTCATCTGGAATACATACTTGTCAAAACTAGTATGGTTTAAAGAGGAGTTGATCTTAATGACAGTTGCCCAATGGGAAAACTTTTCAATTTGTTAGTAGCAACAATAATAGTTACTAGTCACTGTTGAAATAAGTACTATTATCTAATAAATAAGTACTAAGTTTGTTTTTAGTACTAACAAATAAGCAGCACTAGTAAAAATGAGTACTATAGTGCATACAAGAAAAGATATACTACTAGCTTTAAAAGAAATGTCATCTCTTAAAATGGCTTGCCATAGTTAGTCAGCTATGAAAGATATAAGATTAACTTAACATTGATTCCTAGTCATTGTTTTTTCCGCTCCAGGATGGGGACTATTGTGCTTGAGCTGTACTGGAATCATGCGCCAAAAACATGCAAGAATTTTGCAGAGCTGGGCAGAAGAGGATATTACAACACCACAAAGTTCCATCGAATTATCAAAGACTTCATGGTTCAAGGAGGCGATCCAACCAGCACAGGTGAGCACATGAAAACAGCATTACTCCTCATTCAACATTTAGTTTTGAAAATACTGTAAGATGAATAACCATACGCTGATACAGTAATTGCTAACAAAAATCAAACATGCATGTTTCTAGAAAAGGTGTTGTATTATTAGCAATGTTACCATTAGTACAACAGCAGATGAATGTAATGTTACTTATTGTGAATGTTATTCTTATTAAATTCATTCCTGCAGGTCGTGGTGGTGCATCAATATATGGCAAGCAGTTTGAGGATGAATTTCATCCAGAGTTGAAATTTACAGGCAAGTATTATTATTGATCATGTTCAGTTTTAATTTTTTTTTTTTTTGTTAAATTTTCGCTTAATTTTCACTTTAATACAAATAAAAGTTTATTACAATTTATAATACACACTTTTATACATTTTGTTTGATACACCTGAACTTACCTTGACAAACTGTATTATATGCATATTGCATATCATTTTAATAAAGTAATATATTAATCATTTAACTGACAGTTTAGGGGAAGGCAGTAAAAGCATTAAGGCCTTTTTTAATTCATAGTCAAGGAATTAAATGGTGAATCCACCGCCAACTTATCCAGCATATGTTTTACACAGCAGATGCCCTTCCAGCTCTAACGCAGTACTGGGAAACATCCATATCTAATTGCGATTTATATATATATATATATATATATATATATATATATATATATATATATATATATATATATATATATATAAAAAAATGTATTATTATTATTTTTAATTCATTTATTTTTTTGACCGATATTGCGATTTTGAATTGATTTGTGATTTAATTTTGTAATCAAGCTTCAGCTCAATTATTTGTGTTGTAGCTTCTTACTGCTAAAATGCAGTGAGTGTTAGTTTCAAAAAGGAACTGAAAAGATATTAATTTATATTAGCAAACAACTGTAAAATTGTACTTTGCTTGCTGCTAGATTGAGTGTCACTGGCAAGACTTTTTAGCAAGACACTCGTATAGTCCCCTGTGGTTCTTTTTATTAGGTGCTGGTTGTTGTATTTCCTTGTGCTGTGGCAACAATTCTGCGACAGCTTACAAATGACCTGTTTTCGTTCGGTGTCTGTGACTAAGACGTGCTGTTTTCCTTTTTTCTTTGATATGAATTAGTCTATTAATGCTTCTGAAGCAGCAGACGCCATCATCCCACTCGTTCACGCTTTAGTTTTTTAGCCTCTTGCGATTAGCTAATTGCAATTGCGATTCGATTTTTGATTAATCGCGCAGACCTAATACACACTCGTACATTATAGTCAATTTTTGTTTACCCAATTCACTTATACCACATGTCTTTGGACTGTGGGGGAAAACATCGCGGAGAACATGCAAACTCCACACAGAAATGCCAACTGACCCAGCCGGGACTCGAACCAGCGACCTTCTTGCTGTGAGGCGACAGTGCTAACCACTGAGCCACTGTGTGGTCTGTTTTTCAATATCATATAAAAATATTATATATATCTACAAACTGTAGAACTTGTCTTGTTTTCTGTGAAACGATTGTCTATAAACAATGTTTTAAACGTACTATATTAAATAACACTTACATTTGAAATGTTTTTTGAATTTTAGGGTTTCTGCATCTACTTTTATTCTAGGCTTTAATAAGTCTTACATTAATGGAAGTACCTTCATAAACCTTGTCAACTTCTGTGGCACAATTTTATATATAAAAAAAATGAAAGCAACTAGATTACAGATTAATTTCTTATGCTTTGTTACAAATCAGCAAATGTTAGATTTCTCAGTTTTCATCCCCATCTGCCAAATTGGCTCTATCACTGTCTCTCCACTCCTCCTAAAGCTGGTGTGTGGTAAGCAAACTGGCGCCGTTGTCCTGTGGCTGTCGTTGCATCATCCAAGTGGATGCTGCACACTGGTGGTGGAGTGGAGAGATCCCATCTCTCTCTCTCTCTCTCTCTCTCTCTCCCCCCCCCCCCCCCATTATAGTGAAGCGATTTTACATTGCATTAAGTGAATCTTTAAAGGCTCATGGATTTGAACTATAAAGTCTTTTAATGAGTCTTTTTTTTATTAAGCCATCTTTATTTTTGTAGGTGCTGGAATTCTGGCTATGGCCAATGCAGGGCCGGATACAAACGGAAGCCAGTTCTTTCTCTCGTTGGCTCCCACACAATGGCTGGATGGGAAACACACTATATTTGGACGGGTCTGCCAGGGCATTGGTGTTCTTAATCGAATTGGCATGGTGGAAACCAACAGTCAGGACCGCCCTGTGGACGACATTAAAATCCTCCGAGTGAATCTGCCCAGCTAAGACGTTTGTGCTTGCACAATGTTTTACGCTTTATTTTTGTACAGCCCTTTTATTCCATTAAACATTCAGAATTCTCAGAAAAATGTGCTCTCTTTATTTCACCAATACAAATCCATGGCCACAAGGTGGTGCTTAAGCTCTGTGAATTTTGGGTGCTTTATAGAAACAAATGTCTAATTAATGTGTACATTATGACAAACTACACTCAGAAAGTGTGTTCTGAATGTAATGACGATTATGATTTGAACACATTCACACTACATTAGTTGCTCATAGATCAGCCTTCTTTTTGATCAGAATAATAGAAAACATGTTTGTACAGTTTTTCTATGTAGAGCAGACTCGCGTCACAGCAAAAGGTTATGAACTCAACAACTATTCAATATAGAAAACTGCATATATTTTGGGTGTTTGTGTGCGTGTCAGAGAAAAAGGGTGAAATGCAAATATCACTCACAACTTTGCAGAATATGCGGTTGATGGACACATGGCCTAGCAGTGACTTTTTGGCAGAACAACATCAGTGATTTGCTGTAATCCAGGGTTTCTGGACAGATGTTTCTCAATCCTAGCTTTCAAAGGATTTTTATTGAAAAATCACTAATCAGAGCACAACTATCCTGGATTAGGCTTAATCTGTGTGCATGGGACCAAAGTAAACAAAGCTAAAGAGGTTGTGACCTGTACAGTCCTATTATTTTTGAGGAATTTGAGACCTCTAAAATTGGTTGTATAAGAAGAGTTTGTAAGCTTCTCTGCACATCCCATGGCAAATGAGTTGAATGGATTGTTTGAAAGCATTGTGTTTTTATCATGTGGCAAATAAGATAAAAAACAGACAGAAAGAGAAACATTGTACCTCTTAATACATAAAGGCCCAGTTTCACAAACAGGGCTTAGATTAAGCCAGGACTAGGCCTTAGTTAAATTAGGCTATTTAGGCTAAATTTATAAAAATGGCCTTAGAAAAGTATATTACTGGTGTGCACCTGGAGAAAAAAATGACACTGATGCATTTTAAGACATCTCACTGCAAGTTATTTTGAGTTGAGACAATATAATCTTGACTAGCCTTAAACCTTGTTTGTGAAACTGGGGGAAAGAGTATTGAGTAGGTCTGAAGACCATTTACTCCACTTTGTATGATTTAGAAAAAAATATATATATATTCTGCATATATAAAGTTGAGGGCAAAATTATTAGTCAGTTAATTTGTTCATTTAAAAATATTTTTTTAAGTGATATTTAATTGAGCAAGGAAAATTTGACAGTTTTTCTGATTTTTCTTCTGGAGAAAGATTTGTTTTATTTGGGCTAGAATAAAAGCAGTTTTTATTTTTTTAAAACCATTTTAAGGTCAATATCATTAGCCCCTTAAGCAATATTTTTCAATTGGCTTCAGAACAAACCACTGTTATACAGCTGAATACTAATATCTTGAAAAAATATCTAGTAAAATATTATGTACTACTGTCATCAAGGCAAAGATAAATCAGTTATTAGAAATGAGTTAATAAAACTATTATGTTTAGAAATGTGTTGAAAAAAAAAATCTCTGTTAAACAGAAATTGGGGAAAAATATAAAAGAATTCAAATTGAACAGGAGGGCTGTATATACTTTTATTATTTTTTTCTTATAAATTTCATATACTGTTTCAGTTAAATATTATCCCAGAACATTTTAAAATGAGTCAAAGAAAGTTTGACATATATAGACTAAACAAAACATACAACAGTACTTAAAAACACATATATCTAGCTGTCCATGACTCTTCAAAACAACTTGGTGCTGATTGAACACATTTTACATAATGCCCTTGAGGTAATTGAAACACTGAAAGAAACTGAAATCAATAAGCTCTTACTGTGGATCACATTTAAAGTGCCTGAAGGGCCAAATTATCTCATAACAGGTTAACTTGCATCAGGAAACCCTACAGAAAATCTCTAATAACCTGTCACCCTGAGAGTCCTCAGCTGTCAAAACGCATGACTGCTCTGCTTTAAGGCAATACGTGAGGCTTATGTACAGTATGTCTTTGCATAGTTTAGGATGCATCAGTGTTTCTTGTGAGAAAAAAAAAAAAAACGATCATTGATTTTTGTCAAAATTTGGTCTCACGAAGAGTAGTAGCTATATCCAGTTGTGTTTTTTGCCTTTTTAATCTAGTAATTTATGCTATGTTTTATCAAAATGAAGGGAAAAAAGTCAGTGGAATTAAAGCATTAAAGGTTGTCTGGGCTCTTTTCTCTGTCTGTACTGGCTGAGAGAGTGTAATGATGTGCTGAGGGTCTCTGAGATTGAGGAAGATCTTCTGCTGGACTGCAGGCCAAATGGAGACGCTGTGGGAAACACACACAACAACAATTTTTCACTTAACTCTACTCTCATTCCATAGGAAATGAAAGAAATGCATTCCTGTTGTGAAACAGTTGCCTGCTAGAAGCTTTTCAGAAACACTTCCAGACATACTATTGGCCAAACTACTGTTTTAAATGAACACAGTGTTGGTGTATTAGATCATTTAAAAAAGAAGCCATGACTACAAATCATTAAGACCAGGGTTGGATGTAATTAATTAGAAAGTTACAGTAATTAAGTTACTTTTCTGCTGAAAAAGTAAAATAAGAAATGACTTTTCAGTTGCCTAATTTTAATTACAGTTACTTATAATGTACTTGGCGAAACAGTGGCTCAGTGGTTAGCACTGTGGCCTCAAAGCCAGAAGGTTCAGGTCCTGGCTGGGCCAGCTGGCATTTCTGTGTGGAGTTTGCATGTTCTCCCTGTGTTCATGTGGGTGTCCTCCGGGTGCTCCGGTTTCCCCCACAAGTCCAAAGACATGCGCTATAAGTGAATTGGTTGAACTAAATTGGCCGTAGTGTACAGTTGAAGTCAGAATTATTAGCCCCCTTTTGAAATTTTTTTCTTTTTTTAAATATTTCCCAAATAATGTTTAACAGAGCAAGGAAATTTTCACAGTATGTCTGATAATATTTTTTCTTCTGGAGAAAGTCTTATTTGGTTTATTTCAACTAGAATAAAAGCAGTTTTGAAATTTTTAAACACCATTTTAAGGACAAAATTATTAACCCCTTTAAGCTATATATTTTCAATAGTCTACAGAACAAACCAATCATTATACAATAACTTGCCTAATTACCCTGACCTGCCTAGTTAACCTAATTAGGCCTTTAAATGTCACTTTAAGCTGTATAGAAGTGTCATAAAAAATTGAAAAATATCTAGTACAATTTTATTTACTGTCATCATAGCAAAGATAAAATAAATCAGTTATTAGAGATTAAATCTATTATGTTTAGAAATGTGTTGAACAAATCTTCTTTCCTTTAAACAGAAAACGGGGAAAAAAATAAACAGGGGGGCTAATAATTCTGACTTCAATTGTATGTGTGTGAATGAGAGAGTGTATGGATGTTTCCCAGTGCTGGGTTGCAGCCGGAAGGGCATCTGCTGCATAAAACATATGCTGGAATAGTTGGCAGTTCATTCTGCTGTGGCGAGTCCTAAGAAAATAAGGGACTAAGCCGAAGGAAAATGAATGAATAAATGATGTACTTGCCTAAAATTCTTTACGTAAATTAAACAGAGCGTTGTATAAATCAATTCAGAGTAATTGAAAAACTTGATTCTTCAACTAAAGAAGGTTAGAGTTGTCTGACAATTGCACATTCAAAAAAACAATTTAGCATGAAATTAAGGTCAATACATGCTGTGTACTGTATGAATAATGAAGTCAGTAAACATTTGTTTTTTGATACTTTTAAAATTTCTTAAGTGGTAATTTCTCTTTACTAAAGCTAAAGTCCCTGTCTGACCTAAATTTATAAAGTTAAATGTAAAAAAGTTCAATCTATATTGTTTATGCATTGAAGCTTTTATAGTGATTTTAGGCAGCAATGAGCCAAGTAATTAAATGGGCTATATACACACAGACTTTTAATTTTCAGCCAGGCAGCCCAAGGGCTTCCAGTGAACTGTCTTTCCATTACAAAAGTGTCACGTTTAAGATCTGATTTCTTTAAAAATCAGTGATCTTCACTGCCTGATAGATATACAATATGAAGTGGGTCTCAGATCGAACATGAAGCACTGCATTAAATTATTTTTCCCCCGCCATGTCTTTAAAATATGACAGTTTATTTTACCCCAGTATTTACAATGGAATTTCTGCGCTAGCCTGTTGCTACTGACGGGCACTAGTGGTTACAACGGTCGTTCATCTCGCTTTACGCTTGAACAACTAAATGAATCCTTAAGTCTATTTAACTGAATGTATTGTAATTACATTACAACATTGATGCTGTACAAATAACCTTGTGAAATTGAAAATAGTCACATTAAGCTTTCACCGAAAGTTTATCATCTCTTTAAAACTCTAGCTGTGCATAGAGCCCATTACTTATTACGTAATTACATTTCAGACAAGGTAATTATAAAGTAATTTAAATATATTATGATGTAATTAGTAATTAATTGATGATTGAACACTGATTAAGACCCACTCATGCTTAAAACAGATGGAGAATCATCTTTTCCTGAGAGCACGTACCTCCCAGAAGGTCCCTTTTCCTTTGTAGAGTTTGTAGATCATGTTGATGGGAATGAGGGAGAGTGAGGATACCGCCAGGAACCAGCCGATACCGTATGCCCACCATGGATACATATATTTGTTGTTAAATTTCAGGGGACTGTATTTGACCAGAGAGAAAATAAATGTACCCTACAGGAAATAATGGACAATCAGAATACACAAAAGACACATATGTTTTACAACCAAAAAAGCACTAATAGTTAATAGTATTTATTAAAAGATTCGATTTAGATTTAAAAAAAAAGGATCATGTGACTTGAAAGACCTGACAGAATAATGGCTGCTGAAAATTCCTCTTTTTCATCACAGGAATAAAATATAATTTAAACAATATTAGAGTAGAAAATACATATTTTGAACTGTAATTTTTTGTGTTGTTTTTCAAATAAATGCAACCTTGATCAGCATAAGTGACTTTTAAAAAGCATAAAAATAATTATAGTTCCAAACTTGTGACCCCCAGTATATAATAAATAATAAAACATTATCGAATAAAAAGTATATAATAAAAAGATAATGGCCAAATTAAATGACATAATAGATAATCATAAGCAAAAACTATTGTATTATAAACTTTGCATTATATTATATACTTTGTATTAATAATATTGTATTATACACTGTATTAACATACAGTACATTGTGATTAATACTATTCTACAATAACTAATGCCTGATTTTATTGTTTATATACATGTATGTGAAAGTTTGCTGCATTTGAAATCCAACCCAGGCTCATTTTAAAAACCATTATATACATTTCTGGAGAGTGCAAAATACGTCCCAGAAGGTATGTTTTTTGCAGTTTTTGTTTTTGAGAATACACCAGAGGCTGCTGTGTAGGCATTTTCAGACCTTATATTTCTCTTGTGAGTGCTATTTGCGCCTGCTGTTCTCGTGTAAATCCACCTTAGGCCGCTGTTGACTGACTGATTGAATGACTGAATGACTGACTGACTGACAGACTGATCGACTGACCCACCCTCCTTCTTCCCTAAACCCAACCAATAGTGTTTTGAAATGCACCGATTGACCCACCCACCCACTTCCCTAAACCAACTGACAGTTTTTAAAAGCAATCCAGAAAAAGAAAAGCCCTTGGCTGATTTTACCCTGTTTTCAGATTTACCACATTCTCACCCTGTTATTTACATGTTTATTTTATTTTTTGGCTTCTGTTTTTGTCTTACCCACTTTCTGGAACCGTTCTTTACAAAACTCGAACCCTATTATAATAGTCAACTACTCTCTGAGTCTCACGTCCACCGACGTTAATGGCGAGCTACTGGACAAACTGGTAACAGTGGGAAAGCCGTCCATACAGAGGTAAGCGGTCAGCTGGTAAGCATGAAAAGGAATGGTGTCATACCGCCCCGTAGCAATAGTTTTAAAGACGAAATGCAGCCATACTTACTTCTGACTACATATTTCGCAATCTCTAGAAATGTATATAAGGCTACGTTTTCAGAATGAGCCTATGTTGTGCAGAAGTCAGTTGTTACTATAAATTGAGTGCTCCTTTTTTTAACTCTATGACAAAAACAAACTCACTACGCAGACCGAAGGAGTGACATAGAGCCAGCAGTACTTCACCACAGGCCAGGGTTTGTAGCCAATCATGTCTTGTATGTTCTCGTAGAATCGGTCAGCACCTTTGATAGAGACAATGGCAAAATTAAGCACAAAAAGTCCTATAGTAAGTACAGTTTACGGCTAATTTAAATGCAGTTTACTCACCATACACCCAGCCAATGGCCACAGACTGACAGGTGGCCAGAAACAGGAGAGTGGTTCCACTGCACACGTAATGATCAAATAACTGAATAATGTACAGACCGCCCTGAGGAACAAAAATAGAGATCTAAAT
The DNA here is from genome assembly GCA_903798195.1 of Danio kyathit. Classification (NCBI taxonomy): domain Eukaryota; kingdom Metazoa; phylum Chordata; class Actinopteri; order Cypriniformes; family Danionidae; genus Danio; species Danio kyathit. The sequence continues at coordinate 49,467,500 of LR812524.1, read as the reverse complement.
AAAAGCAGTGACATTGTTATGAAGTAAATCAGCACTGCATCTACTACAGAAAGAATCTGAAATGCCTTATTACAGAATTAAAAAAATATAGCCTAGACTTTTTACATATTAGCAAGTTTCAATCACAAAACAAATGATTTGCCCGTAAAATGGATGTCTGTCACGTTTATTTTTATGACAGTCTGTAAACAGAAATTCATTATTAGAAATATTTTTGGTGACAAGTGAGATTACTTGAATTACTGAAGTAAGAAAGATGGCTGTGTTACATCTTTTAATACCTTTAGACTATGCAATGACATGATTGTGAGGTTTTACGTAAACATAACCTTTTTAGTTTTGATAGTTTTATTAAATTTAATTATCCTAAATTGATCTTTAAATGTTTAAATAATCATGAACCAATGCTGTTTTCTGATCTAATCAGTAAGCATCAAACCTCTCACAGAGTCACACAAGCAACTGCTAATGGTGACTGTCTTGTACCAAAGTGTAAGATCTCTTTTGGTCAATCTGGTTTGTCTGTTAAGGGAACCAAATTGTGGAATAATTTACCTGTTTGCCTAAAATTAGAAAATAATATAAATGTTTTTAGTATTATATTATATTATATTATATTATATTATATTATATTATATTATATTATATTATATTATATTATATTATATTATATTATTTATATTATATTATATTATATTATATTATATTATATTATTTATATTATATTATATTATATTATATTATATTATATTATATTATTTATATTATATTATATTATATTATATTATATTATATTATATTATATTATATTATATTTTATTATATTATATTATATTATATTATTTTATATTATATTATTTATATTATATTATATTATATTATATTATATTATATTATATTATATTATATTATATTATATTATATTATATTATATTATATTATATTATATTATATTATTTATATTATATTATATTATTTATATTATATTATATTATATTATATTATATTATATTATTATATTATATTATATTATTTTATATTATATTATATTATATTATATTATATTATATTATATTATATTATTTATATTATATTATATTATATTATATTATATTATTTTATATTATTTATATTATATTATATTATTTATATTATATTATATTATATTATATTATATTATATTATATTATTATATTATATTATATTATATTATATTATTTTATATTATATTATATTATATTATATTATATTATATTATATTATATTATATTATATTATATTATATTATTTATATTATTCATTCATTCATTTTCTTGTCGGCTTTGTCCCTTGCAGGGTCGCCACAGCGGATTGAACCGCCAACTTATCCAGCACGATTTTACGCAGCGGCTGCCCTTCCAGCCACAACCCATCTCTGGGAACTTCCACACACACATTCACACTCATACACTATGGACAATTTAGCTTACCCAATTCACCTGTACTGCATGTCTTTGGACTGTGGGGGAAACCGGAGCACCCGGAGGAAACCCACGCAAACGCAGGGAGAACATGCAAACTCCACACAGAAACGCCAACTGACCCAGCCCAGCCGAGGTTCGAACCTACGACCCAGCGACGTTCTTGCTGTGAGGCAACAGCACTACCTACTGCGCCACTATTATATTATATTATATTATATTATTTATAATATATTATATTATATCATATTATATTATGTATATTATATTATTTTATATTATATTATTTATATTATATTATATTATATTATATTATATTATATTATATTATATTATATTATATTATATTATATTATATTATATTATATTATATTATATTATATTATATTATATTATATTATATTATCTATGATCTATTTTATTTTCAAGCTTCCCGTAGACAGGTGTTGAGAATTAGCAAGTCTGCTAAAACACTTAAACAAAGCATTTGGTTGTCCAGTGTACATGTGATGTCCATGTTAAATAAATGAAAACTAAAATAATACCTATAATGATCAAATTATTATTACACACTGCAAAAAATAAAATGCTTTTCTCACTTAGATTTTTTTGTCTCACTTAGATTTTTTTTGTTTTTTTTTTTGGCAAAAAACACCTTGTTTTATAGGAGTAATGTCAAAATTAAGTGATTTTTTTACTTAAAACAAGCAAAATATTCTGCCAATGGGGTAAGAAATGATCTTATGTCAAAACAAAAAAACAAGATTATTTATTACCCCGTTGGCAGATTATTTTGCTCATTTTAATTTTGGCATGTTATTTTTAAAACAATAAAATATTTTTTGCTCGTCTAGAAAATCCTTCTTGATTTAAACAGTTTTAGTATACTCGGACTAGAAAAGCAAAGCATTTTTGTAGAGCAGTAATAACGTACAGTGTAAGTTTGTAAATAAACTAATTAAAATTACAATAAACATTTAATAATTGCAAATTTAAAACATATTATAAATATTTTTATAGCAATTTTAACAGCAATATTTTTTTCATATTTAAAAATGATATATTAGATGCTCTCTTTAATGTTTCAAATAAACTTTGTGAAAAGAAAATAGTGTTTTGTACCTTTCTCTGAAATTCTTTTTAGTTTTTATTTTCACATGCTTCAGTTGTCTTAAGGAAGGAATAAGGTATTCATTCATAATGCAATGGTTTTCTTTTACTCATTTGACATACTTTGACTTATGTAAGGAGTTATTTAAAATCTGTTAAGGAGAAAGTTGAGGTTTTAAAATAAAAAAATGTTTTCAGTTAATGTGTTTGACAAATGTTTAAGCCGTCATGCGGAAAAAAATCTGAAAAAATTATATTTAAATATATCAGCCTATATATATCGGCTATCAGCCAAAATTTCCATATCAGTGCATCCCTAAAATATAGGTGACATGTTATTCCATCACCAATTAGAGACGCAAAAATATTTAATTATAAAATCAAACAACATAAAACAAACAATATTTCAACCACTGACATATATGCAAGAATAAGTGACTCCACCTCTGTGATCATAAGGAGACCCATGAAGTAGCAGACCAGGCAAATCCCTAAAAGCAGCATCTCTCTTCTGAAGCCACGTCTCAGTACAGTGGGAAAAATGTCTGTCACTGACGTCATTATACTCTCCAGTCCAACAAACTGAGTAACAAAACAAAAGACATTGGATGTAAAGGCAGGAACAGGGGATGAGGTTAAAGGGAAAGTTAAATTAAAGGGATAGTTCATCAAAAAATACAAATTCTTCCAAACCTGTTTGAGTTTCTTTCTTCTGTTCACCACAAAGGAAGCTATACTTAAGAATGCTGGTAAAAAAGCAGAAACTGACTTCCATACGTATATTTTTCTGTCTTGTTTTTTCCTGATCATGACTTAATTTTCTTGTGATCTCGACTCAACAAAAGATGATTTCTTGAGTTTATGACCTATTTTTTCAGCTTATTCTAGGAGGATGTCCTAGACACACATACAGTAGCTTTATATCACATTTTGTGCAGGATTCACTTTTTAGAGTAATTGTAAATAACTTTGTGCAAAGGATACATTAATGCAAAAGCAGGATCTTCATAATTCTTCATAATCTAATTTATACATGCAACAACTTATTTTGCACCATACAGAACTACAGTAACAGTTAAGGTAATATTATTGTAAATAATAATATATATATATATAATCAAATATATGAATATGATCATGAATGTACATTATCATGAGCATGTGCGGTTGCGCTCATATAATTATAGCTGTTCTGAACACCCTGAACAATGTTTTGCAAGAATGCGTGTCTGCAGTTATTCTCTTTCACTGCTGCTCTAGGCAAAACACTGGTGCTGCCCCTTCATCATACACAATCATTAAGTTACATGAGGAAGAATCTGTTTTAAAGGCCGGAGTGTAGGCTACATATAAAAATTTTCGGTGGCCTGGACATACATTGGGCTGGTGGTGGTGGTGGTACTACTACTACTACTACTACTACGACTACTACTATGACTACGACTACTACTAGTACTACGACAATGACTACTACTACTACCACGACTACTACTACTACCACGACTACAACTATGTCTACTACTACTACTATGACTACGATAACTACTACGACGATGACTACTACTACGAGTCTACGTCATCAACGATGACGACTACTACAACAAATACGACTACTACTACTACAACGATGACGACTACTACTACGACTACTACTACGATGACTACTACTACTACTACTACTACTACCACAACGAATACTAATACAACGATGACGACTACTACTACGACGACTACCACTACTACGATGATGACAACGACTACTACTACGACTACTATGACTACTATAATGACAACAACTACTACTGCTACTATGACTACTATGGCAATGACTACTACTACTACTATGACTGCTATAATGATGACGGCAACTACTACTACTACGACTACTACGGCGACGACTACTACTACTACTACTACTATGACGACTACTACTACTACAGCTACTACTACTACGACTACTATAATAACGACGACAACTACTACTACTATGGCGACGACGACATCTACTACTACTACGACGACTACTATGAAGACGATTACTACTACGACTACAACTACTACTACTATGACGACGACGACTACTACTACAACTACGAATACAACTACTACTACTGTTTCTACTATGAATACTACGACTACTGCTACTACTACTGCTACAACTGCTACTATGACGACGATGCCAACTACTAGTACCACTACCACTACAACAACAACAACTAATACTACTACTACCACAACGAATACTACTACAACGATGATGACTACTACTACGACGACTACCACTACTACGATGACGACAACGACTACTACTACGACTACTATGACTACTATAATGACAACAACTACTACGCCGATGACTACTACTACTATGACTACTACTACTACTATGACTGCTATAATGATGACGACAACTACTACTACTACTATGGCGACGACTACTACTACTACTACTACTATGACGACTACTACTGCTACTACTAATAATAATAATAATAAACAAGAAAAATAAGTTGTGATAATAAGAAAATAACTTTTTGTTATGTCGAGGTCACGAGAAAATAAAAGTCGTGATCAAGAGTAAATTAATTATGTCAATATCTTGAGATAATCAAGCCGTGATCAAGAGAAAATAAGAGAGAAACAATATTTGAATGCATCCATAACTGAAGAAAGTAATTAATTAAAGTTCAAAACCACTTAAGTGTGAGTAAATTTTGAGGAATTTTATTATTTTGTGGTGAACTATGCCTTTAAGAAAGAGAAGTGGATCTAACCTGGCTGTCCAAACCCAAGAGGATGATCATGATGAAGAAACACACTGCCCAGAACTGAGACAACGGCAGCATGGTCACTGCCTGAGGATAAACTATAAACACCAGTCCTGGACCTAATGATTGCCAGAAGAGAACTACAGTAAACAACACATTATCCAGACATTATATCCAGGGGCATAGCAAGCGGGGGGACGGGGGGATATGTCCCCCTCACTTTTTTGAGTCAGACCATTTAGAAAACAGGTGATTAATAATGATATGAACGTAAACTTTTGGATCTCATTCAGCTGTCCCCCTCACTTTTAAAATGTGCGCTGAGCCCCTGATTATATCCCACTTACACACAGAGTATTAATTTGATCTGAAATTACTCAGGAACACCCTCAGCCTGTCAAATACCTCGGTGCCTTTTTGTTTCTTCATTAAAACATTTTTATTTATTTTATTACATTTTTTTATTTTAATATTATTTAATGTTTTTACGTCATTCTCTTACTTCCTTTTTTCTTTATTTTCCCTGTTTTCTTTTTTTCTTCTTTATATCCCTTAAAATTCTAGCAATTCAGTTTGTTTGCTTACTCCTTTACACCCACACACATACAGATAGATAGACAGACAGACAGACAGACAGACAGACAGACACACAGACAGACAGACAGACACACATGTAAGCACACACACACTATAACAAACAAAATATATTGAAATGTTGAATGTCGGCAATCAATTTATGACATGTTTGGTTGTATGTATAAAGTGTTTTTTTTGTAAATATTGTCTAATGCCCTATCAGCTAAAATATAAAAATACAATATACATGCAAAACTAAATTAATCCTGTGACTCTTATATTGAAGTCTCGTGAGTTGAAATGATCAGTCTGTGCAAGAAACGCAACATTATTCGCAGAGCTATACAGCCTCAGGAAAAAGGCTCAGAGTGACATCCAGTTTGCGAATGAATCCTTCTTTTGTACTGGTTCTTTTGTACTGGTGCTCAAGCCAGAACAAATCTAGAAGTTCCTCAAGTTACAGTCACTCTTACTTAAAACTCATATAATGTATTTAATCCTATAATGCTGGGTTTGCGAACTCATCAAACTCATTCCCAGCGCCAACATTGAAAACAGTTCAATCTCAGAACAAAGAACCAGAGGTAAACACTTGCGTGGACCTGTAACACCTGAATGAAGGTGTACAATACATTTTGGATGTTTTTACAGTTTAGAATAGGCATTTCTCCTTCACTCGAGGTTATAATAAGAGGTGTTAATGTTGCAAATAATGTTTAGTTTCTTGCACAGACCGACTGTTTTCCTTAATAAGACCTCAGAGTACAACCAAAACTATTATTTTTATCCAAAACTTTATTTTCATTCATTCATTCATTTTCTTTTGGGCTTAGTCCCTCTATTACAGGTGCATCAAACACTACCTATTTAAAATGAGCTGAAACAACACAATTTCTGATGTTTATTTTGGGACAACTTAATTGTTTCATGTTCAACTCATTCATGTTGTGAAGAACCAGGCATTTTTTTTTTCTATTGCATATGAATAATGGTAAGGCTGTAATAATAAGCATATATTATAAATATACACTCACCGGCCACTTTATTAGGTACACCTGTCCAACTGCTTGTTAACGCAAATGTCTAACCAGCCAATCACATGGCAGCAACTCAATGCATTTAGGCATGTAGACATGGTCAAGACGATCTGCTGCAGTTCAAACCGAGCATCAGAATGGGGAAGATTGATTTAAGTGACTTTGAACGTGGCATGGTTGTTAGTGGCAGACAGGCTGGACAGAGTATTTCATAAACTGCTGATCTACCGAGATTTTCATGCACAACCATCTCTAGGGTTTACAGAGAATGGTCCGAATAATTCCTGAGTATTGCTGCTGACCATGTCCATGTCTATGGTGTACTCATCTTCTGATGGCTACTTCCAGCAAGATAACGTACCATGTCATAAAGCATTAAATCATCTCAGACTGGTTTCTTGAACATGACAATGAGTTCACTGTGCTCAAATGACCTCCACAGTCACCAGATCTCAATCCAATAGAGTACCTTTGAGAAGTGGTGGAATGGGAGATTTGCATCATGCATGTGCAACCGACAAATCTGCAGCAACTCTGTGATGCTATCATGTCAATATGGACCAAAATCTCTGAGGAATATTTCCAGTATCTTGTTGAATCTATCCCATGAAGGATTAAGGCATTTCTGAAGGCAAAAGAGGGTCCAACCCGGTACTAGTAAGGTGTACCTAATAAAGTGGCCAATGAGTGTATGTTTGGCCGGTGAATGTTCAGGACAATGCCAAAAGAGCCATTCTGTACTGTAATACCAATGCAAAGAAATTGATTATTTAAAATACAGTAGTCTCACTTCATACATTTATTCATTTTCTTGTCGGCTTAGTCCCTTTATTAATCTGGGGTCGCCACAGTGGAATGAACCGCCAACTTATCCAATACATTTTTACGCAGCGGATGCCCTTCCAGCCGGACACTACGGACAATTTAGCCTACCCAATTCACCTGTACCGCATGTCTTTGGACAGTGGGGGAAACCGGAGCACCCGGAGGAAACTCACGCGAACCAGGGAGAACATGCAAACTCCACACAAAAACACCCAGCCAAGGTTCGAACCTGACCCAGCGACGTTCTTGCTGTGAGGCGACAGCACTACCTTCTGCGCCACTGCGTCGCCCAGTAGTCTCACTACTACTATTATATCTATATCAGATATAATAGATAGTCATGCACTTTTACCTAAGTATCTATTTCGTCGACAAGATGCTGGTGAATTGCAGAGCCTGTGCAAACATATCAGATAATTTGCTGCTTTCTGTTTTTGAGAAGAAACTGTGCGGCAAATGCAAGGAACACTGTAAAAAATTCTGTGTTCCGCACAATTCGTTCATGTTGTCCCAACACAAATTTATTAAGTTAACAATCATTCATCCATTCATTTTCTTTTTTGCTTAGTCCCTTTATTAATCAGGGGTCGCCACAGCGGAATGAACCACTAACTAATCCAGCATATGTTTTACACAGTGAATGCCCTTCCAGCCGCAATTTAGTACAGGGAAACACTCATACACTCTGGCATTCTCACACATACACTACAGCCAATTTAGCTTATTCAATTCACCTATAGAGCACGTGTTTGGACTGTGGGGGAAACCGGAGCACCCGGAGGAAATCCACACAAACACGGGAAATGCCACACAGAAATGCCAACTGGCCCAGCCGAGGCTCGAACCAGCGATCTTCTTGCTGTGAGGCGACAGTGATACCCACTGAGCCACTGGGCCGCCCTGTTACCTTAATTGTTTTGACAAATTTAAGTGGATTGAACACAAAAAAAAATTAGGTTGTTCCCCCAAAAATTTAGGAATTGTGTTGTTTCAACTCATTTTAAATAAGTAGCATGAACAAGCAGCAAAACAAATTTGTGTGAGTGAACGAGTGATCAAATTCCTATACATAATATACTACACTCTTAAAGTTTAAAACAAAGTTATTAGAAAACGTAATGCTTGAACATACATCACTGTGGTAAAAATTACTTAAAACTGCAGAATGTATATTTGGGCAGAAGCTTTGGCTTCACCTGTAAGAATGTGCGAAGGAGGAACACTTGATATATCTTTAAATAATACGCTTTTTGTGTAATTCCTCTCACACCATTTGTGTGTACATACAGTATGTTATTTATTTTTATTTATGCAATATCAGAAGTTCACATGCAACTAGTACTGCTCTTATAAATTATTTTTGAGACATACAAATGATTCATAAAAATAAAAATTCTAAAAGGAATAGTTTGGCCAAAAATGATCAATTGCTGTTCATTTATTGAGGATTTTACTTAATTGAATTTGCTCTGGGATCTGTTTACATTTTTGTGATTGATTAATTAATATTAAAAATAAATTAACTCGCACTCTCTCAAAGACAATGAGACCATATTAAAACAGCAATGATATTTCATTTAAATTTACATTTTAAATGTTTCAAAGCAACAATGAAAAACTCTCTGACCTGATTCAGCCACAAGGGAAATGTCCACCCCTTGCTCCTGTGCCATGTGGCCCAGAACAGAGAAAATGGCAAACCCACCCAAAAAACTGGTTCCACTGTTCAGCAAGCAGAGGTAGAAAGAGTCTCTGTAGAAACATGTTTTTTAACATTATTTTAAACCATAGGAAAATTACAGCATTAATTCATTAAAATAATACATTTTTATATAAAATAAAGAGTTAAGTAGTTTAAATAAATATTATATAGAGAGAGAGCACAATCCAGTTATTTCATTCAATTCCTTACCATTGAATTTATCATGAATCTATTTTATCTGTTGAATTAAAATGTTCATTTACCTGTAGCAGTTATTATTATAATGATTGTAGCTTCCAAGAGAGCTGAGGTATCCGAGACAAATGGCATAAGAGTAGAAGATCTGCGTACCAGCATCCATCCATACCTAACAAACAAACAAACAAACAAACCAAAAATACAATTCAAATAGTGTAACATAAAAAAACAAACAAACAAAGTGTATGCTAATGTTGGATTATGAGTCCAGGTCTCATTCTATGCCTTTACCTGTGGGTCTGCTAGTCGTGTCAGATCTGGATATATATAATAATGGATGCCGTTGAGGGCGCCAGGTAAAGTGACCCCTCGTAACAGCAGTATCAAGAGCATAACATAAGGGAATGTTGCTGTGAAATAGACTGCCTGTAAATATACAAATATTTCAGTAATGAAGTGACTTTTTAGTGTTAGTGTATTGCATGTTCACAGTTCTGCTATTGGCAATAAAATAGAAAATAAATGAAAAAAAGTAATATGGATGTGCTGAATTTTAGGAGTGTAACCTTGCCGGTTGATTTCACGCCTTTCCAGATGCAGAAGTAGACCAGGATCCAGACAAGTAGGAGAATAAGAGCCAAATCCCACCTTACTGTGCCCAAATGCTCAATTCCACTGGACAGTCGCAACACTCTGTGACTGGACACACACACACAGAAAGCATTCAATAAAAATGTGTATTGGCTGATTTATTTAAATGCACTGCAATGTGAGAAAGATATAACCAAACTTCATACATAATGCACAATCACATCTCTAAAATGCCAGTATTTTATTCTCAGTGTATGTTCATGTAACTCACTGCCAGAACTCCATGACGGAGGAAGAGGCATTAAGGGGAGACGCCAGCTCTGAACTAGAGTTCCTCCCACTAAGCACAATACAAGCATCTGAAATCAATAAAAGGCAAATATGGTCACAAGTATTCAACATATAACAATTGAGTTCTTAAACTCAGACATATTGTGAAATACTTATCTAAACAATATTCAGTATATAGTGCTCAGGGGGCCCCTTAATGTCAAAATGACATCAAAAAACAAACAAAAATGCAAATCGATTATTTATCAAAATGACATCTTACAATCTATTACTGGACAGTCCTGTAATGAAAAATTGTAATGCATTTTTTAATGCTAATGTTGGATGTCATCAAAGTAGTTTACATGCATTGTATGGATACAAAATCAGCTGTAAATTTGAAATTGAAGCCTACAGATGAATAGATTTTTCTTATATTCTAATATTTTTGTTTTGTTATTTTGATGGTCAAAAGGTCAAATGACTTCAAATCGATCTTACATTTTTTACATGTTATTTGACGTCAATTTGATGTCAAGGTTTTGCCCAGATGAGAACTGATCGTGCCCAACTGAGCCTGTTTTTTCTCAAGTCTTACGTTCCTTTACTTTCGCCAGTTAGTGAAGTTTGTTCCTCGCCACTGGCTTGCTTGGTTTGGGACTTGTGAAGCTGCGCATTGTTGGACTTCCTCTTCAGTCTTTGGGCTTTCAGCAATGACATGAATATTACACTGAACTGAACTAAACTGAACTTCAATTCTGAAAACTGGAGGGAAGCAGTTTCAATTTACTAGAACTTCTATGTTAAGCCGCTTTGACACAATCTACATTGTAAAAGCGCTATAGAAATAACAATGAATTTAACTGAATTCCTGCTGGGTGTATGCTTTCACTACAACCATTAAAATATGATCTAATAAATATGACTAGCTGAAATGGGTACTCAAATTACTGTAATTGAGTAGTTTTTCTTAAGAATTGTAATTTACTAAATAGTTTTAAAAATGTGTACTTTTACTTTCACTTGAATACATTTTTAGTGCAGTATCTGTACTTTTACTCCACTACTTTCCTTCAACCTGCAGTCACTACTTTATTTTTTCTTGTCTATGGGGATTAGAAAAATCAGTCCTGTGATTTCTGTCCAATCAAATCGCACATAGAAGGTAAATCACATCATACTGAACTACCTCAAGACATGGGCCATTTATAATTATAGCAAACTGTTTGGAAGCATTAAAAGCGTCCAAGAAGATGTCCAAAATCTTTACACGCATTGACCCAGAGACTGTTTACATGCATGTCACTGATGAGAAGATGATGATGATAAGATGACGGATATTTATTGTTTGATGACCGAAATGGCCTTGAACACCCAGCAGGCACAAGACATCATGATATTAGATTGACGTATCCCAACTTCATGGGGACGTCATGGGGATGTTGCATTTTGTGTGGAAATAAAAATCGGGTTGACGTCAGAACTCAATGTCAGGTCGAAATCAATGTCCAACACCAAACCAAAAATCAACCAAATATCAACATCTACAGTAATGATGTTACAGCTTGATGTTATGTGGATGTTACCACTATGACATCTATCAGACGTTGGATTTCAGTTGCCATACCTGACTAATAAATGTTAGTATTTGACGTCAATACGACGTTGATTTAAGATGTTGGATTATGGTCACTTTCTAACACAACCTAAAATCAACCAAATATCACCTTCATTCGACATCGTTATTGGACATCAAAATAATGTTGTTCTTGGACGCTGGCTAGACATTATATTTTTGTCACCTGATGTCACAACCTAAATCTTACCTAATATTAATGTCTTATGACGTTGCGTGCCTGCTGGGCAATAATTAAGTGCACTACAGAATGTTACGTTTACACACATCCACAAATTACATGTATATGCATTAGTTTTTTACAGCGCAATACTCACTACTCACAACTCATGAGTACTTTTGAAAGGTCTACTTTTTACTCATACTTAGAGTAATATTTACAACAGATACTTTTACTCTACTTGCACTACATTTTTAGGCAAGTAATGGTACTTTTATTTAAGCATGATTCTTCAGTACTCTTTCCACCACTGGTCACAATATATTCAGGAAAAAAACAACCTATGCTATGGACAAGCAAAGGGTATACTTTATAAATATTGTAAATACTGTATGACCTTTGATGAAATGTACCTGTGTTCCATGAATTGTTGCAGCTGGCCCAGGGCAGCTCAACATTAAAGGATGAGAAAAGATACAGGAAGGCCCACGCTATGATGATGATGTAGGTGATGGAGCCATACACAATAATCAGCTGGCTGGCATAACCCATTCCTGAAAAAAAGCAGTTGGGTTTATTTATTGATTTTTAAACAAATGTTATTGTTTGTTGTTTAATGCGAAGTATATGAAAATTTAGAATACGCTACAGGGTATTGTTAGAAATTCTATTGAATAATGTTAAATTGTTTTACCATGTTTTATAATTATATTTCAATATTTTCTATCTATATAAAAAAATTGTGGGTCACTAAATTCATATTATTGCCATTTTTAAAGTTAAAACATTAATTTAAAAACAACATTGTTGGCAAATCTTATACCAAACAATTCTCTTTTTTTGAAGATATCAAAGGACCATTTTGTAGATTTATTTTTTCATAGTGTGAATAACACTTTCATAATCTAAGGAGCTAAAGATTTTTCAACTATAAAAAGGACTGAAAAGGTTCAATGGATGTAAAAATTTTCTTAATTAAAATGTCAATGCCAATAAACATCTTGTATTTAATATATATATATATATATATATATATATATATATATATATATATATATATATATATATATATATTATATATATATATATATATATATATATATATATATATATATATATATATATATATATAAATAGAAGTACCACCACATAATATATTATTGACAAAGTAGGAACCCACCTTCAAAAAGTGGACAGACCTTTCTCCAGCACATGATGCCTCCCTGACTGGTGTACTGACCCAAAGATGTCTCAAGCACAAAAAGCGGGATACCACAGGTAAGCAGGTACAAGACATACGGAATGAAAAAAGCCCCTAGGGAAAGTTATGAATGAAAATTTTTTTTGAAGTCTTGTGTAAACGTGTACCAGGTAAATGATTCCAAGAATAACTGGCACCACATACTCTGTATTACTAAACACCCATAATAAAGTTATAAAAGCTGTAAATTTGTACTTTTTAGCTTCAAATATTTATCTTTAATTATCAGTGGTGGAAAAAGTACTGAAAAATCCTACTTAAGGTAAAGTACCATTACTTGACTAAAAATGTAGTGTGAGTAGAGTAAAAGTACCTGTTGTAAATATTACTCAAAGTATGAGTAAAAAGTAGATCTTTCAGAAGTACTCATGAGTAATGAGTAGTGAGTATTACCAGTGGTGTAAAGTAACTAATTACAAATACTCAAATTACTGTAATTGAGTAGTTTTTCTCAGGAATTGTAATTCACTGAGTAGTTTTAAAAATGTGTACTTTTACTTTTCCTTGAGTACATTTTTAGGGCTGTATCTGTACTTTTACTCCACTACTTTCTTTCAACCTGCAGTCACTACTTTATTTTTCTTGTCTATGGAGATTAGAAAAATCAGTCCTGAGATTCCTGTCCAATCAAATTGCACATAGAAGGTAAATCGCCTCATAATGAACTATCTCAAGACGTGTGCGCTTTATTATTGCAGCAAACTGTTTGGAAGTATTAAAAGCGTCTATGAAGATGTTCAAAATCTTTACATGATTTGACCCAGAGACTGTTTAGATGCATGTCACTGATGAGATGATGACAGATGTTAACTGTATGATGACCGAAATGGCCTTAAACACCCAGCAGGCACAGGACATCAACATGTTGTCTGATTGACGTTGAACCCTAACGTCATGGGGTCTTTGCATTTTGTTTGGAAATGAAAATCAAGTTGACGTCAGAACTCAACGTCGGGCTAATGTCAATGTCCAATGTCCAACCTGAAACCAACCAAATATCAACATCTAATAATGTTACAGCTTGACATTGTGTGAACGTTACCCCTATGAGATCTATTAGACGTTGGATTTTGGTTGCCGTACCTGATGAATAAATGTCAGCATTTGACGTCATATGTGACGTTGGTTTAAGATGTTGGCTCGACGCTGGATTTTGGTCACTTTCTAACAAAAAAAATCAACCTAAAATCAACCAAATATCAACGTCTTTTGACGTCATTATTGGACATCAAAATATTGTTGTCCTTAGCTGCTGGCTTGACAATTAATTTTGCTCACCTGACATTACAACCTAAATCTAATCTAATATTAATGTCTCATGATGTTTTGTGCCTTCTGAGCAATAACTAAATGCACAACGGAATGTTACGTTTACACACACATGCACAAATTACATGTAAACATACTGTACATATCAGCTTTTGACAGCATAATACTCACTACTCACTACTCTTAAGTACTTTTGAAAGGGCTACTTTTTACTCATACTTAGAGTAATATTTACAACAGATACTTTTACTCTACTCGCACTACATTTTTAGTCAAGTAATGGTACTTTAACTTGAGTATGATTTTTCAGTACTCTTTCCACCACTGAGTATTACGCTGTTTAAAGCTGATGCGTTTACATGTAATTTGTTGATGTGTGTGTGTGTGTGTGTGTGTGTGTGTGTGTGTGTGTGTGTGTGTGTGTGTGTGTGTGTGTGTGTGTGTGTGTACGTAACATTCTGTAGTGCATTTAGTTATTTCCCAGCAGGCACACGTCATAAGATGTTAATATTAGGTTAGATTTAGGTTGTGATGTCAGTTGACCAAAATTCTATGTCTAGCCAGCGTCTAAGGACAACGTTATATTGATGTCCAATAATGACGTCAAATGACGTTGATATTTGGTCAATTTTAGGTTGTTAGAAAGTGACCAAAATCCAATGTCGAGCCAACGTCTTAAACCAACGCCATATTGACGTCAAATGCTGACATTTATTCATCAGGTACGGCAACCAAAATCCACTGTCTGATAGACGTCATAGTGGTAACGTTGACACAACGTCAAGCTGTAACATCATTAGACGTTGATATTTGGTTGATTTTAGGTTGGTCATTAGACATTAACGTTGGCCTGACGTTGAGTTCTGATGTCAACCCGATTTTCATTTCCAAACAAAATGCAACATCCCCATGACGTTAGGGTACAATGTCAATCTGACGGCAGGTTGACGTCTTGCCTGCTGGGTGTTTAAGGCCATTTCGGTCATCATACAGTAAATGTCCGTCATCTTCTGATCAGTGACATGCATCTAAACAGTCTCTGGGTCAATGCGTGTAAAGATTTTAACCATCTTCTTGGACACTTTTTATGCTTCCAGTTTGCTGCAATGTAAAGCGCACATGTCTTGAGGTAGTTCGTTATGATGTGATTTACCTTCTATGTGCGATTTGATTGGACAGGAATCACAGGACTGATTTTTCTAATCTCCATAGACAAGAAAAAATGAAGTAGTAACTGCAGGTTTAAGAAAAGTAGTGGAGTAAAAGTATCGATACAGCACTACAAATGTACTCAAGGCAAAGTAAAAGTACACATTTTTAAAACTACTCAGTAAATAACAATTCCTGAGAAAAACTACTCAATTACAGTAATTTGAGTATTTGTAATTAGTTACTTTACACCACTCTTAATTACCAATATGGACTGTTTTGGTACAAATGTATACCTTTCAAAAAGGTAATACTGACCCAGTGACACTGTATTTTCAGTGTTACAAGGTTAAATGGTTCGGTAAACCTTCTTACACATTGTTAAAGTGGATTATAAAATAATTTCCAAAAAATACAAAAAAATTACAACATTTGGTAACACTTTATTTTGATGGTCCATTTGAGTATTAGTAGACTGTCTGCTGTGTATCTGTTGATACTGACATTTAACCGTTCTTCAACAGACATTTAACTGACTATAAGAAACTTTGCAAGTACATGTCAACTTACACTAACCCCAACCCTAACCCCAACCTTACAGTCAACTTATAATCTAATGAGAATTAGTTGACATGTAGATGCAATTTAACTTCAATTCAACAAACGGACCATCGAAATAAAGTTTGACCAATGGAATACCTACATCCATATGAATATGTTAGCTAGTTTTAAAATGTAATAAATAGGACTGTAAACTTTATGTAAACTGATTAAGAAATGGTTTATGCATGCTTCACAGTAAATACTGCAGACATTAAGTGATACATAAGCCTATAAAAGAAATACAGATCCCTTAAAATAAAACCATATTCAACTATATCAACTGTACTATACACAATACTCACCTCCACCGTTTTTATAGCAAAGATATGGGAACCTCCAAACATTTCCAAGCCCAATGATAGCTCCGGCTACAGTCAGCAGAAACTCAATCTTGTTTGCCCATTGGCCTCGCTCTTCAGGACTTATATCAGCCTGCTGGTTCCCTGTCCGCCTGATGGAGGAGCCTGCCATGCTCACACTGTGTACGCTTGCAAGAGTCTGTGTCTTTCAGCCGTTTTGTAGGTGTGTGTGAGCGATTTAAAGAAGCGAATCTAGACGGAGTGCGTTTCTGAAGTAGTTCTGGGGTACTTTTAAGTATTAGCAGTGGTGGGCGGAGGGAGACCAGTCTGCCAGGTTTTTTATCTTGAGGGGAGAGATGAGATGTGTTAACTTGTTGTTTCGTTCAGTCCATTAGTTCTGCAACTGCAGGCATTTTAATAAAAGGTTTCTTCTCAGCAGTGAAGTTACCCTTGAAAGAATGCTGTCAGTCATGCTCTGACCTGATGTGTAACTCTTCCACTGGCCTTCAGTGTAATGATAGAGTTGCAGCTTTTTTTTAAAGGTGGGTTTGAGCAGTTGATCTATTAACTTTAGTAACCTAACAGCTGCTAGTCATTATCTCTGCGGGACCTACATCTGTTCACTGATTCCTGACATGTGTAAAAATATGAGATTTGAAAAAATGTAGGTACCTATCCCTGTGTTCGCTTGGGTTTCCTCTGGCTGCTCCGGTTTCCCCTACACTCCAAAGACATGCACTATAAGTGAATTGGGTAAACAAAATTAGTCTTAAGTGTATGAGTGTATGGGTGTTTCCCAATACTGGGTTGCGGCTGGAAGGGCATCCGCTGCATAAAACATATGCCGGAATAGTTGGCAGTTTATTCCGTTGTGGCGTCCCCTGATAAATAAGGGAATAAGCCGAAGGAAAATGAGTGAATGGATGTAGGTACCTACAAAATATGATACCAGAACTTTATTCATTATACTGGCTAAAATATGGTTAAACTGAAATGATGATCTCATGTAAACATTACCACTATGTCCTGGTTATGTCCTCATTTGTGACATAAGATATTAACCTCCTAGGGCCTGAGTGTCCACATACCTGGACAGCACATTTTTAGCTCTTATAAGTGGCTATTTAAAATACTTTGAATGTTTTATATTTTGTTACAGACATACAGTGTCATCCTGCAACTGTTTTGCAGCATATGAAATGTCCCAAACCCTATTTTTATCTGTCCAAAATGGGAAAAAAAAAATTGTTTTTACTCTCTGATAGTCAAAGCAAGTAAAAAAAAAAAATTCTATGTTAAATATGCATAAAAGAAAATTCGGGATAAAGTGTTTTATGTAAATTGGGACCACGGGTCCACATATATGGACATCATTTTTCTCTAAAAGTACATCATATCAAAAGATGATACTTAGATTTTTATTCTAATTAGGTTCCAATAAGCCCAAATAGCAAAGAGAAATAAAAATTCATGTAAAAAAAAACACCTTGGGCCTTATAATAATTTTAATAAACATGTTTTTCTGCAAAATTGCTGAAAGTTTTCTGTGAGGGTAGGTTTTTAATGGGTTCAGTTTAGGTTAGAAATGAATAACTATCTATATATAAAAACAATAGACATCTATGTAATGTCTCCATTTAAATAACCAAGCTGTGTGTATGTATTTGTTTGGATTACCTGTTTGTACTTTGTCAAATATTTTAATTTATGTTCAAGTATATTCATTCATTCATTCACTTTCCTTCAGCTTAGTGCCTGATTTATCAAATATATGTAATCTATAACAGTATAGCAGTATTTCTCCCCCTTGTCTTTTTTCCCACATGGATAACTCCAGCTCCTTTGTTTGGAGTAGGGAGATCTGACTGACCAGGTGCATGAGCAAACAACATCGCCTGTCATCAAGGGTAAGGTCTAGATCGTATACGCGGCCGGCCGGAAGTGCGATATGCACATTTATATAGCGGCCTTTTTTTATGACACTGTATAACATTAATGAATATTTTTACAGTACTGTGACGGTTGGGTTTAGGGTTGGGGTGGGGGTAAGGGTTAAAAATACAATTTATTGGGTAATTTAATAGATAAAATAAATAATACTCGGTACAACTACTGTTTTTACGCTTCTGTGATGGTTGGGTTTAGGGTTGGGGTAGGGGTAGAAGTTAATAAAATACAATAAATCGGAAATTTCATAAATAACATAAATAATTCTCGTTAACCTCCAGCCGCAAACATATCCGATCTAGCATCAAGGGAGGGCTCATGGAGATTGAAGAAATATTGGTTATTCTTGTCCCTACTGGTCCTGTCCAGCTCTCCATCTCCTTCACCCCTGAATCTCCACTATTCCCACTCAGCTCAACATCTCCTTTGAATGTGCACCTGTCCCAACCAGCTCTCCATCTCAAATTGTCCCCTGAGTTGCCTTCATCAGTCAGCTCCTGTATTTTAATATTTAAAATTGTGGAACAGGGCAACCCAGTGGCGCAGTAGGTAGTGCTGTTGCCTCACAGCAAGAATGTCGCTGGGTCGCAGGTTCGAACCTCGGCTGGGCTGGGTCAGTTGGCGTTTCTGTGTGGAGTTTGCATGTTCTCCCTGGGTTCGCGTGGGTTTCCTCCGGGTGCTCCGGTTTCCCCCACAGTCCAAAGACATGCAGTACAGGTGAATTGGGTAAGCTAAATTGTCCATAGTGTATGAATGTGTGAATGTGTGTGTGGAAGTTCCCAGAGATGGGTTGCGGCTGGAAGGGCATCTGCTGCGTAAAATCGTGCTGGATAAGTTGGCGGTTCATTCCGCTGTGGCGACCCCGCAAGGGACAAAGCCGACAAGAAAATGAATGAATGAAAATTGTGGAACATTCCAGCAAGTCAGGCAGGCAGGAGAGCTGTGGTAGAATGCTGGTGTAGTTGTAGTTAAATTAAAACTAATTCAGTTCAGTTTTGTATAAATGTCACTATTGGAGTTCATTTCAGTTTAATTCAGATCAGTGCAATTCAAATATTGATGAAAGACGATCCACCAAAGAGCAGCTCCACCAACTGGTGGAAGTAAAGAAAAAAACCTTGGAAGAAACCAGGCTCAACTGGGGTGACCAGAGATGCAGTCTGGACATCAGAGGCTTGAGAACGGTGAGCGTCCGTTGTGGAGAAGGCACAGGTCCAAGAAGGTCACAAGACTAAATGTTCCACAGAGCTCCTTCTTGTTCAATCTTCAATCTGCCTCCACCTCGGGACTGTCCTTCTGACTCCGTTAGGCTCCACCCTCCATACATCACCTTGGTCCTGACTTGCTCTGGCTCCAGCGAGGTCTTCCGGATCACCGAATCGAGTTGTGGGAGTTATCATCGTTGACTAGGCCCTCCACTTCATCTCCGTCAGTTTGGCCTCCTGGGCAGTCTACCACATTTCCAATATGGCTCCTTTCTCCCTCGAATCTGTCATCTTGGTTGCTCTCTGGTCCCTGTTTATCTACTTCCTTTTATAGAAACATTATTTTGTTTATAGAAACATTAGTTTGTATTGAAAATATAGGATATCACCGTGATCAAGTAGTTTAGTTTTAGTCTTTGTCCCATGACAATTTCTGATTTACATTTATTAGGCAGCAAATTAAATGTTTTTAGACAACTCAAAAAGGCCTTAGACTTTCTATCACATAATAAAACAGATATACAGCAATCTACAGGCACCTGCTTGTTCCGTATACATTTGAGAAAAGGAGACACATCACCGAGAGCTGTTATCAATTGTTTTTGCTCACTAACAAAAGATGCAGAAGGCCCAAAGTGGTTGTGCGGCTTGCTGCTTTTTGGTTGAGATTTTGGCGGCTTGTGGCAATATAGTGGGAATGTTTGGATCCAGCTAAAACAGATTCTTCCATTTTCTCTTAGAAACTCACAATTGGGGATCCTGGAGATATGGACAACATGTCTGGTGATGAAGCTCTGGTGTTACTGGATGCTGAAGTATGTTGTTTTGGCTTCCCTGGCTGTTTTCCAGGAGATTGTCCTTGAGAGTTGAAGTTTTTCTAATACGTCACTGTCTATCTGTGATGAGCTCTGTGGGCAGGGCACAGCCAGCACTTTGTCCATGAGCAGTGGTTGTTGTGACTGCATGGTGTTATCATTGTCCTTGTGGGATGTCAACCACATGTTCGTTCATTCATGAAGTCCCGTGGTCATTCAGAAACTCTGATCATCTGCGCGTGCCATTTCAGTTGAGTTCGTTGGCACACACAGCAGTTGGATAAACCTTTAGCACTTTTACATTTCAACAAACAGGAAATGAATATCAAAGGAGTTATATTTTAGACACAACATTGTATCTTTTTTTGTATTTTACCACTGAAAATATTTTCAAAGAAATCTTTGCAGAACATTTGCACATCTAAGGCCCACACTGAAGTGTTTCATTCCTAAATAAATCTGTTTTTGAAGAGAGTATTTGAAACAATGATTTAATTATTCAATCATAAATATAGCTGATGCTTCTGAAATCTTATACCAAACTATGATATATGCTATTAATGTGTAATTCAGAAAAGCTTATTCATGCTTTTATGAGATTGCAGTAATTTTTTGTAATATGTGGCCCTGTAGGCCTAATGAATGCCACAGTCATATCACCCTGCAGCCCAAGACCGGTTACTCACTGAAGCTAAGCAGGGCTTAGCCTGGTCAGTACCTGGTTGGGAGACCACATGGGACAACTATAGGTTGCTGTTGGAAGTGGTGTTAGTGAGGCCAGCAGGGAGTCCTCAACCTGCGGTCTGTGTGAGTCCTAATGCCCCAATTTAGTGAAGGGGACACTATACTGTCAGTGAGCGCCGTCTTTCGGATGAGACGTTAAATTAAGGTCCTGACTCTCTGTGGTCATTAGAAATCCCATGGCACTTCTCGTAAAGAGTAGGGGTGTAACTCTGGTGTACTGGCTAAATTTCCACCATCGACCCCTCCTGGCCTCCCAATCATCCCCATCCACCAACATGGCTCTACCACTGTCATCCACTCTACCAATGGCTAGTGTGTGGTAAGCAAACTGGCGCCGTTGTCCTGTGGCTGTCGTCGCATTATCCAAGTGGATGCTGCACACTGGGCCTTACATTACATTACATGAACTACTTGTACTCATGTACTTACCAGAATTAATGATAAATTTTCATATTAATATATATTATTATGGTTTTATCTCCCCCAGTATTTGAGTGAGCTCCTACTGTTTTACAGCATCTCATGTCCAACTACATTCATTAATAAGTTTATTAATTAATTCTAGACAACTGATTATTTCTAAAATATCAAAACAGATTGTAGATTATTTTTATATATGATGCCTAAACTCTAGAACAGCCTTACTTGCACAGTTTAGGAGGTCAGTTTCAATCTAGAATAAAGACACATCATTTTGCAGTAGCATACACATAAAACTCAAACGTATAACCTTCAAATCCAAAATTATTCTCCATTCCATCAGATTATGCTACCATTACTATATTTGAATTGTTCTGAGGTTGTGGTTAGGGTCTGGGGTATGTTAGGACGATATTACAGCCTCATATCACACAACTCCACATCACAATCTACACTAGTACCACAATCAGACAGGTAGCATATAACGTCGTCGAATTGTGCTACCTACTTTTTGAATGTGAGGTAGGAAAATCTGACAGGGTGAGGAACAATTCCCTAAAAGAGACTTGAGTAATTTGAACAGCATATACATTTATGATAGTCTATCTGTCTCTCCCTATCCTGAGAGTCACATAAACTTGGATCTCGGCTGTATCCAGAGCAGATGGTTGTCGTGGATTAAGAATGAGCTCAACATGATAGATGGCCTAGGTGATAGATGAGTCTCTATTTAGATCCCTTTGGCTAGTCTGAACACCCACTGGGTGACCTACTTGGACCTGCACCTCTTTGTCTCTAGTGTCCTGACTCTAGCCTTTTTATAACATCCATGCTTATATCATCAAATGGGGTAATGGGGAAAATTATACAACAGCTTCTATAACTCAACATTTGATGCAACCCAGCACTGGCTTCTTTAAAAAAAAAAAAAAAAAAGTTACTTAAGAGTTGAGTCATCAGATTACCTAGACTATGGAATGCATCTTTCTGTCTGAAGCAGAGTGAGGGAAAAGTTTTTTTGTAGTTTTTCACCTGAGCTTTGATTTATGTTTTGCCATTTGAATGTTTGTAAATATTTTCGCATCCACTGTCATGTTGCTTAAATATTCATTATGTGGATATGATGTTTAAAGAACATCAGAATGGTGCATGGTGACATTCAAACCTAATGAAATTCTTCAAGGTATATTTAAAGAGTTAATGATTAAAATTAGTATTAAACTTTAGCTTTGCAAACTATCAGATCGATCAGTGCTAACAATCTTATGCAACAGATGTGTTGTTGAGCAACCATTGCAAAACACATATTACAAAAAAAATATTCGAGTGATAAATGAATTACACTTTAAATTAACACCTTTGGCAAATTCTTCTATGATTACTTCAGCCATGCCTGTCAATTTTTATTATGACATCTTTGAACAACTGCAAATTAACAGTATCTTGCTAAGCCTGGAAATCAGAGCACATCACACATGTCATGCAAGCAAACAAGCTGTCGTTAATCTAGAAAACTAAGATTAGGGCTGATAAGATTAAGATTAAAGGGAAATATATAATAATGAAATAATCATGTTTACACACGCACAAAAACTGGTTCTTCAGTGGTTCTGTATTTCACACTGCTAACTTGTTGTTAAGTGATTAAAGTGGATCCCCTGTGATTATTAGCCAAAGAACCATTTTCAGTGCTAATTAGTACTATTTTTGTGTGTAGCTTATTATCCAGTGCATCCGGAAAGTATTCATAGAGTTTCACTTTTTCCACTTTTGTATGTTACAACCTTATTCCAAAATGGATTAAATGCATTTATCTCCTCAACATTCTACACACAATACCCCATAATGACAATCTGAAAAAAGATTTTTTTTAATTGTTGCAAATTTATTAAAAATAAAAAACCTGAAAAACCACATGTACATAAGTATTCACAGCCTTTGCCATGAAGCTCTAAATTGAGCTGAGGTACATTCTGTTTCCACTGATCATTCTTGAGATGTTTCAGCAGCTTAATTGGGGTTCACCTGTGGTAAATTCAGTTGATTGGACATGATTTGAAAAGGCATACACCTGTCTATTTAAGGTTCCAGGTTTGACAGTGCATGTTAAAGCACGAACGAAGCATGAAGACAAAGGAATTGTCTGTAGACCTCCGAGACAGGATTGTCTCTAGGCACAAGGCTGGGGAAGGTTACAGAAACATTTCTGCTGCTCTGAAAGTTCCAATGAGCACAGTGGCCTCCATCATCTGTAAGTGGAAGATGTTTGGAACCACCAGGACTCTTCCTAGAGCTTGCCGGCCATCTAAGCTGAGTGATCGGGAGAGAAGGGCCTTAGTAAGGGAGGTGATCAATAACCCGATGGTCACTCTGTCTGAGCTCCGGCTTTCTTCTGTGGAAAGAGGAGAATCTTACAGAAGGACAGCCATCTGTGCAGCAATCCACCAATCAGGCCTGTATGGTAGAGTGACCAGACGGAAGCCACTCCCCACCTGGAATTTGCCAAAAGGCATTTGAAGGACTCTCAGACCATAAGAAACAAAATTCTCTGGTCTGATGAGACTAAAATTTAACTCTCTGGAGTGAATGCCAGGGGTTATGTTTGGAGAAAACCAGGCACCGGTCATCACCAGACTAATACCATCCCTACAGTGAAGCATGGTGGTGGCAGTATTTGTCATGGATTTTCAGCAGCAGGAACTGGAAGACTAGTCAGGATAGAGGAAAAGACGAATGCAGCAATGTACAGAGACATCCTGAATGAAAACCTGCTTCAGAGTGCTCTTGACCTCAGACTGGAGCGAAGGTTCATCTTCCAGCAGGATAATAACCCAAAGCACATCGCCAGAATATCAATGGAGTGGCTTCACAACAACTCGGTGAATGTCCTTGAGTGGCCCAGCCAGAGCCTAAATCCCATTGAACATCTCTGGAGAGATCTGAAAATGGCTAGTGTAACGGAGGCCAGCTAGTAAGTGCTGTGCAGGTAAACCTCACTCCTCTGACCTCTAAAGGTGCTCTAGTGACAGACGCTAGAGGCCATGGTCTTTAGCCTCCTTGGTAGAGCAACCGACTCCCATGCGGAAGGTCGCCGGTTCGATACCAGCTCAGAGCACGTTGGGTGGCGTAGGACCTGCGGGGTTACATTGGTGCCGTGACCTTGATTCGAACCGGGGTTGCTGCGGCCACAACGCAGAGTACTAATTACTACACCGTTGCTTCTCATCCAACCTGATAGAGCTTGAGAGGTAGTGGTTTGCTATGAATATATGAAACATACAATTGCCTGGTCTGAAATGATTACAAAACCAGTCTTAAGTGACAATTTCTGTGGATGGAGATTTACACACCACCTTAATAATCTAAGTTTGTTATATAAAGAACAATATTTGGCTGATGTACAACTCCTTAAAAATCTGGAATCTAAGGGTTCAAAAAATAGAAATATTGAGAAAATCTTTTAACACCTTAATGATTTTTGGCAATTTTTGATTTTTAACGATAGTTTTGACCCATACAATGTATTTTTGGCTATTGCTATTGTCAAAAATATACCCATGCAACATAAGACTGGGTTTGAGGTGTAGAGTCGCATATCATAATCATCATCACAGGGAATTTACATTCTCAGACACAGTTACATGTGAAAACAGTTTGTGCATGAGAAGAGAGTAAAAGGGAAAAAAAATTGTACTAAACAAACAAATCTGATCTGATTTCAGTTTGATCTTGTTTATGGGAAAAGAAAGACTGGGCTTCCAGGGGTTTAGTCATTTACCAAGCTAATATTCTTGTTCTTCATTAAGTAATAACACAAATGTCAAAAATCATGCCTAAAACCAATAATGAATGCAATTTAGCCACATCAGAAACAACAGATGCTTGGACGTTCTCTGTGTTTAATGTTTACAAATCCAATTCAAACCAGACTTGTAGAGGGGTTAAAGCCCTTATATCATCTTTGGAGTTGTGTTTTTCAATCCGAGGCTCAAAGCTCAGAGAATCTTTCTGCCAACTTGTAAATAATATAAATAAGGAGTACATTAATAAGTAATGCAAAGTCAGCACAAATGACCCCTGTATTGGTTTAGTAGCCTAGATTACTAATAAACTGTACTTTACCACTGTACTTTTACATAAAATGCCTGCTTGAATTCAAATAATTTTGTAATCGTACCTATATTATCTATGAGTTTCAGCTAAAAATGCTTTGTGATCATTTACTTAATGAGATTCAAAGTGGCTCTATTTGTGGTTATTTGAAACAAGATCATGTGATGTCATTAACAGTGAGGTTGAATATATCTGGCAAATAAATGCTCATACAGTTGAAGTCAGAATTATTAGCCCCCTGAATTATTAGCCCCCTTTTTATTTCCCCCCCCAATTTCTGTTTAACAGAGAGAAGATTTTTTTCAGCACCTTTCTAAACATAATAGTTTTATTAACTCATTTCTAATAACTGATTTATTTTTATCTTTGTCATGATGACAGTACATAATATTTGACTAGATGTATTCTATACAGCTTAAAGTGACATTTAAAGGCTTAACTAGGTTAATTGGGTTAACTAGGGTAATTAGTTATTGTAGTTATTGTATAACGATGGTTTGTTCTGTAGACTATCGAAAAAATATATAGCCTAAAGGGGCTTATAATTTTGACCTTAAAATGTTTTTTAAAAAATTAAAAACGGCTTTTATTTTAGCCAAAATAAAACAAATAAGATTTATACAGAAGAAAAAATATTATCAGACATACTGTGAAAATTTCCTTGCTCCGTTTAACATAATTTGGGAAATAAATCAAAGGGGGGCTAATAATTCTTCAACTGATCATAATAATGAAACATAATGATATCAATGTATATAAATAAACTAACACAACCTGTCTTACACAACCTAAAATGATTAGCAAGAGTTAGTATCCCTGTTGGAAAAAAAAAACTGCATATAAGGGTTAGGAAGGATTTAGACCACGCCTGCTGGTTTAAACCGGTTCTTGCAGGTTATAAGCTGATTTAAGCTGGTTCTTTGCTGGTGGTCCTGATCTGGTTAATCTGGTCTTGAGCAGCACATGACCAGTAAGAACTAGCTTAAACCAGCAGTCGTATTTTTTTTCAGCCGAATCTCACAAGGAAATGGAATGATTTTATGAATTGTTGGAAAAGTGGCTAATTCCAACAGTTTTTTTTCATTTGTATGTTATTTGGGCGACGCAGTGGTGCTCCGGTTTCCCCCACAGTCCAAAGACATGCGGTACAGGTGAATTGGGTAGGCTAAATTGTCCGTGTATGAGTGTGAATGAGTGTGTGTGGATGTTTCCCTGGAAGGGCATCCGCTGCGTAAAAACGTGCTGGATAAGTTGGCGGTTCATTTTGCTGTGGCGACCCCGGATTAACAAAGGGACTAAGCCGTAAAGAAAATAAATGAATGAATGTATGTTATTTGTATGTTATTTGCTAAAGGAGGCATGGCCCCAAAGGCCACCTCTGAAACCAAACGTCATCGGGGGATGAGAAAATCATACTAAAATGTACAAAGGACATCGAACCAATAGGGTATATGTCGAAGTATGCTAAAGGACTTTTAATTTGTCAATAACCTGGGTTAAGCTCTTCCGGTGAACTTTATGCCATTGCAAAATCATAGCGTTTAAGGTCTGTTTTCTATAAAAATCAGCGTTCTCCACTGGCTGAGTGATATCCGATATATAGTGGGTCTCAGATTGTACAAGAAACACTGCATTAAATTACATTTTTCCCCGCTATGTCTTTAAAATATGAACATTTATTTTACCCCAGTATATTCAATGGAGCTTCTGCGCTAGCCTGCCGATCCTGACTGTCGTGCTTGTAAATGGCTAAAATCTCGTTTTACGCTTGAGCAACTAAATGAATGCCAAAGTCTATTTAACTGATTCTATTTTAATTACGTTACAACATCGATGCTGTAAAAGGAACTGTATAAAATGGAAAAAAGTCATATTAACCGTTCATCGGAAGTTTATCAGTATGGGAAGAAACACTAGCTCCGCATATACCCTATTGTTAT
Organism: Danio kyathit; assembly: GCA_903798195.1. NCBI lineage: Eukaryota > Metazoa > Chordata > Actinopteri > Cypriniformes > Danionidae > Danio > Danio kyathit. The sequence goes on along the minus strand of LR812524.1, from coordinate 49,439,402 downwards.
GAATTTGTGACTAAATCAAAAAGTGAAATAGCATTTTTAAATTATTTTTATTTTATTGTTGTTGAAAAAAAAAGTGTCCCGACAGTGTTTACTGGCGTCGCGCTAATACAATATACATCAGGACCTATTTTTTGTTTTAGAATTTTGCACTTCTATTCTCAAAAACTGAATAAATCTGAAGAATGTAGGCCTATATTTCTACACTAGAACTTTTGAAGTCTTCATGAGAACTTTTCTGCTCTTTTGAATTCACTGCAAAACCTACTTCTAAACCGTGTATGAATATCAAACTTGATCACCAGCTCAATTTGATAAGATAAGCCATTATTAAATAGCAAAGATTTGACAAAGAGCTGACCGAAGCGGACATGACGCGATCTCGTGACAAGCATGACCTGAGGTTACCTGCACATGTTTGTGCCTTTTTAGCTGCCAGGTATTATGAAAAATAGCTATGCTTGTAACTTCTGAATGGTTTGGCAACACAAGACTAGTCTTTAAATTCAGGACATTTGTGGTAAAATGTTTAACAAAATTATTGTGTTACCCTGAGCTGTTCCAAGCCTTTATAAATCATTCTGGTACAGGTTGATCTTAGTTTCATCCTTCAAAAAAAAAACAAGCCAGAGCAAGATTTTTGGCTAATTATAATGTTCTTCCTTTAGCACCTTTAGCGCTGTGTAGTGAAGCCTCTTTGTCTGCTGTGGTGAAGTCTTCACCTGACTGCTGTTTTCACCACACCACTGTTGGATTTATTTATTTTTTTTATGTTTATACTGAGACCACCAGTGCTTTCCACTTTCTTAGCACCAAACTATTGATTTGGCCTTCCATAGCATATCTCTGATTGATCTTCTTTGTTTTTGAAGCAATAGTAATGTTTGACCTGTACGGAGAGCAATTAGAAATACCTGCTTAGTTATTTTAAAAGTATATTTTGTACCTGGGCTACATTTTATAGAGTTGTAAACACTACTTCCTATTTGGATGGCCTCAAATTACAGCTGAGAGTGTCAAATTTAAGCCCATTTTGATTATGTAGGGGAGAGCGAGCACGAAATTACCATTTTTCATAAAAACCTATTTTTAAAATATAGTCTTTTCGACAGAAATATATTTTTGCTGTGGTTACAAACTCATACAGTAAGTGTGGTCTTTCAAAATCGGGTGGTATTTTCAACAAATATAGAACAACTAAAAATAATTTGACTTTAAACATAAGTTGCACATTGTTACTTTTGACCTCATCAGCAAGGACGAAACTAACACACGGGTGGGTAAAAAGTAACACAACAATATTTGCTAGATTTACTGGCGTAATCATGTTTATTTTAAATATATCTGTCTATGACTTTGTTAATGTGATCTGCAAACATATTTAGTCTTTTATTTTTGCAAAAAAACTAAACTGCATTTTTATTTTAAATTTCAGTTCCATTAAATGTTTCAAAAGCAATCCAACAATGCACAATGTTAAAATTTAATACAATTTTTGAAGATTTTTTATTATTTTTGGCAATATGCATTAATTTTATAAAACATCTCAATCAAAACACTGAAAACTGGGACGATAACCGGTTTCAAGGTTTACCGTGGTTTGGAAAAGTCAAGGTATTAAAACTGCAAAAATGTTTTGTTATACTGTTTCTAAGGTATATGTAAAGGTTTTTTTTAAGTAGTTTTGTATGTGTTGTAAGGAAATCTGTGTTTTTGAAGCTAATGAAGATAGTAGAAGTCAATGTTTTATTTTAATTATGTGTTTACTGTTCCGAAATATATGTTTCTATAAATGTAATCTATTATATTAAATGGGGAAAAAATATGTTGTTTTTTTACTAAGACATTTAAAAAGAAATTATTTTACAGCAGTAACAGGTTTTCCACGAGGTCTTAAAATGTCTTAAATTCACTGACATATTGTGTTGTAGGTCTTAAATTGTTTTAAACAGGTCTTAATTTTGCTTTGTCCAAGTAAAGCTACCCAATTTGGGCCGATATCCATCTATGACCAACAACACATCTCAATAAAATCTTATTTTTTATATTTAAGTTTTTTATTGCAAAGAGATACAGTTCACAACAGCTGTTAGACTTTTTTACAGCAAATTCCCCAAATTAAATTCCCTAATCAGGGGGAAAAAAACGAAAAACAATTACACGATTCCTCATGATAATACAGTGCAGTGCCATTAGAAAAAAATCTTCATTTCCTTTAACTTTCATTTAATTTCATTCTTTATGGTCTTAAAAGGGTCTTAAAAAGTCTTCAATTTGACTTGATTAAACCTGCAGAAACCCTGAGATAACACAATACCGTGAAACTGTGATCTTTTTATCCAAGGTTATCATACTGTCAGAAACTTATACCGGCCCATGCCTCCTGAGAACTCTAACGTGGAAGTGAAAAATAAGGTATGGCTATTAGCAGTGGGACATAAATAACAGTGTTACTCTTGTCATTTATACCTGATTTGCTCTCTTTGATATACTCTCTGATATACTCTCTTTGCAACGGTAGAGAGACTCACAACCCCCACCCCCAGTAGGATTCCCAGTGAACTACTCGCTGAAAGCAAATGTAATGAGTTTGCTTATTTCTTTACTGATAAGATCAATAATATCAGAAAGGCAATCAGCTCATCCAATCGCTAAGTTGTGTCAACGTTAGACAAGCTCAACCACAACTTAAGAAATCAGACATTATGTCTGATTTCATGGCAATTAATGGTAAAATCTTAGAAGAGATCGTACAAATTATGAAAACATCAACCTGCAGTCTTGACACGCTCCCCATCATTCTTCAAAACGGTGTTTAACTGTTTAGAAATGGATCATCTAGAAGTGGTAAATGCTTCACTTCTCTCAGGGACTTACCCAAATTCACTTAAAACTGCAGTTGTTAAACCCCTCTTGAAAAAGAGCAGCCTGGATAACACACTATTGAGCAATTACAGACCAATCTCAAATCTCCCTTTCATTGGCAAAATCATTGAAAAAGTTGTTTTCAACCAGGTTAACACGTTCTTAAACTCCAAGGGGTGTTTAGACAATTTTCAATCTGGTTTCAGAGCACATCACAGTACAGAGAGCGCTCTTATAAAGATAATCAATGATATCCGCCTAAATACAGATTCAGGTAAACTAACAGTGCTGGTAATGCTCGATCTCAATGCTGCATTTGACACTGTCGATCACAGCATACTTCTGGATAGGCTGGAAAAGTGGGTTGGGCTGTCTGGGACAGTCCTCAAATGGTTCAGATCTTACCTTGAAGGGAGAGGTTACTATGTCAGTATAGGTGATCATAGGTCGAGGTGGACACCCATGACATGTGGAGTCCCACAAGGCTCAATTCTGGCACCTTACCTGTTCAACCTTTATATGCTCCCTCTGAGCCAAATAATGAGAAAGAACCAAATTTCCTACCATAGCTATGCTGATGACACTCAGATCTACTTAGCCTTACTGCCTAATGACTACAGCCCTATTGACACCCTCTGCCAATGCATTGATGAAATGAACAGTTGGATGTGCCAAAACTTTCTTAAGTTAAACAAAGAGAAAACTGAAGTCATTGCATTTGGGAACAGAGATGAGGTTCTCAAGGTGAATGCGTACCTTGGCTCTAAAGGTCAAACAACAAAAAATAAGGTCAAGAATCTTGGTGTGACTCTGGAGTCAGATCTGAGTTTCAATAGTCATGTCAAAGCAGTTAGTAAATCAGCATACTATCATCTCAAAAACATTGCAAGAATTAGATGCTTTATTTCCAGTGTAGACTTAGAGAAACTTGTTCATGCTTTCATCAGCAGCAGGGTGGATTACTGTAACGGCCTTCTCACAGACCTTCTCAAAAGACAGTCAGACAGTTGCAGCTCATCCAGAACGCTGCGGCCAGGATTCTCACCAGAAGCAGGAAATCAGAGCACATCACACCTGTCCTCAGGTCTCTACACTGGCACCCAGTTACATTCAGAATAGATTTTAAAGTATTTTTAATTGTCTATAAATCACTAAATGGCCTAGGAGCTCAATACATTACAGATATGCTCACTGAATACAAACCTAACAGATCACTCAGATCTTTAGGATCATATAAACTAGAAATTCCAAGAGTTCAGTCAAAGCAGGGTGAATCGGCTTTCAGCTACTACGGCCCTCGCTGCTGGAATCAGCTTCCAGAAATGATCAGATGCGCTCCAACTTTAAGCACATTTAAATCAAGACTGAAAACACATCTGATTAGCTGTGCCTTTACTGAATGAGCACTGTGCTACGTCCGAGAGATCGCACTATTGTTCTTTTCTTTTCAATCTTTTATAACCTGTTTTAACACATTCTTATCTGTTTTTAATCATTCTTACCATTTGTTTATTTTATTTTCTTATACTTGTCTTTTTATTCTTGTTTATGTAAAGCACTTTGAATTGCCACTGTGTATGAAATGTGCTATATAAATAAACTTGCCTTGCCTTGATTTACTTTTTAAACTGAAAAACTCAGACATTGCAAACTTAAGTATGTGTTATTGCACTAAATAACCTGTAGATTTGATCATTAGTGTGATGTATAAAAAGAGAAACACAACTTGTAAAAAGCTACAACAATTTTTGCACTTAAAAACTAAAATACAGACCTAACCCCTGGACATGGTCCCAAAACCAGGTGATATTTGGCAGCTCCATCAAGGGTTGGATACTGAATGTGCTGTTATAGCCTGGAAAGCAAATGTTGCCAAGGCTTCGAGAAAATCAATGTTACTTTCGTCCCCTCTCTCTTCTAACTCAGGGTTTCCCAAACTTTTCAGCCTGCGACCCCCAAAATTATAATGCCAGTGACTCACGACACCCCAATATCCTCTGAGGTGGTTATAAATATATAAACCTTGCACACAACGGCACACACATACCAATAGGCCCAAGTCTATTCATCATTTAATTTTGAAGAGCGCCACTCGGAGACCATCCTTCATGTTCAGTCGTGGCCTGTATTTATTTTTGTTGTACGCGAGCGCTGTAAAGGTATTAGGAAGTTTAACATAATGCCATAAAATCAATATGCTGCACCTAATATAACAAACACCCCAGAGGTTGGAAAAAACAACAACAAAAAAAAATGAAAGACTGATCGTTTTAATTTGCATGTTGTTTTTTTAAATGTAACCATTACCTACTACAGGGATTCTCAACCGGTGGGCCTCAGCGATCCTGCAGGTGGGCCGTGAGATAGCTTAAAATTAACTCTTAATATTAAACTATAATTTTGCATTTCATTATTAATATGCTATATTAAAATGATCGAAGTAATGCACTTTCTCTGACTGATTACTTCAAACTCGGCGCAAAGACAACCTCATGATTGTGTCTGCAGCTAGTACACGTAAGCCTGTTCACTTTGTGTATTTTTGTGTGAATTATTTAATATATCCGCATAGTTGTCCAAATTAATGTCCTGAGAGTGTTTTATAACGGACGATATATAGATATATATATAAAGGTTTAAATGAGCATTTCATACAAACATTTTAGAGAAAATGTCAGATAAGTGGGCCTTCAAAAATGAATCAGAAAAAGAAGTGAACCCCGAAGTGAAAAAGTTTGAGAACCTTTGAGATCTTGATTTTTGGAAATTACCAAGCGACCCCCTTCATTGTCCCACTATCCCCCGGGGGGTCCCAACCCCCACTTTGGGAACGACTGATCTAACTGTAGCAATTATTTCTGATAAACAGCTAATTGTGCTTGTGTATGGACTTTACTGTATGTATTTGTGATTGTAGTATATAACTGCAAGGCTCACTAGGGCTCTGCAGGACACAAAATCTCCAAAATATATTTTATACAAGTCTACACTTTGCTACCATCTAGTGGACTAAGTAGACAGCTGCAAAAGGAAAAAGTACAGTACACAATGTACACTTTCAAGCGCCCTCAATCTTGTTCTTAGCCATTCAAACACGCACCAAAGCAAACGCTTGATGACATTTCCAGTTTTAATGTTGACATTACATTTAATCACATTCATTTTTATTATACAAGCCTTTCTCTTCAAAAGTTTATATGACTGAAAATAACATTCAACATGGGGCATGCCTGCTTTGCATTGTAAGAACGGGGAAGGGTTGCGACTGCAACATTAACAGACTATAGGAGATTTCCGTTCATCTGTTTTATAGAGACTGTAATGTCCATCTAATGGAATGACCGTCGAGGCGTTGCTCTTTCTACAAATGGGCTGTGGCAAAAAGTATAGTGTCTGTTTTGCCAACACAAACAAACACAGGAGAAGCTGACTGCAACTGCATACCCATATATGTTATGTACATACACAGAATTACATACAAGAAAATGTAAATACTGTATATAAAGAAACGGAATCAAAAAAATTGAATCGAAATCGGAATTCTTGAGACGAAACTTGAACATTAACACATCTTTTTTTTTTTCTTCATCAGGGAGGATAGAAACATTGAGTGTAAATCACCTCATCGGAGCATTTTACAAGTCCATCTCTGTGTGGTACATTCATACAGAGAGTAAGACGGTTGAGAGTGAGACAGTTTTGAGAAGCTCCAGAAATGCAGTCTCCGGGTAAAGAGTCCATGCACGGCCGGCTTCTCTTATTCTCTTGACACATTTGAGACACATTCACATTAATGTACAGTACATCACAGTCATTGAGCTTCGTCTAAGCTTTATTATGACAATGTAAGTCTACCGCCAATAGGACAGGTCATTCGATAAGGTCACTGCAAAACCTTCTTCAACTGGAAAACCATCCAGATTTACATGAGAAACTGAATTCAAATCGCTCCAGAACTAAGAGGTTCAATGTTGCTTACATGAAAACGAAAAAAAAAAGAGGTTAAACTAGTTCCTATTTAAGGTCAATAAGCACATTCAGTATGGAGCTAGATCAGTCTCAAAAGTAATATATTTACCAAATAAAATTAAAAAATGCACAGCACAATTCACATTTACAAAAAACTATTTGTTCATTCAAAACACAATTCATAAATACAACTACATATACAACAAATATTTTTGAATCACATTTTGAATTTACGAATAGGATTTGTGTATTTATGATTCGGGTTTTGATTTAATGAATTGGATTTGTGTATTTATAAATCATGTTTTGAATCCACAATTTAATTTGTGTATTTATGAATCACGTTTTGAATTCACGAATTTGATTTGAGTATTTATGAATCATGTTTTGAATTTATGAATTGGATTTGTGTATTTTTGAATCACATTTTGAATTTACGAATCGGATTTGTGTATTTTTGAATCACCTTTTGAATTTAGGAATTGGATTTGTGTATTATTGAATCGTGTTTTAAACTTATGAATTAGATTTGTGTATTTATGGATCGTGTTTTGAATTTATGAATTGGATTTTTGTATTTATGAATTGTGTTTTGAAATGAATTTGTGTATTTATGAATTGCGTTTGAATGTACGAATTGAATTTGTGTATTTATGACTTGCGTTTTCAATTTACAATTGAATTTGTGTATTTACGAATTGTGTTTTGAGTTTACGAATTATATTTCTGTACTTATGAATCGTGTTTTGAATTTACGAATTGGATGCGTGTATTTACGAATTGTGTTTTGAACTTACAAATTGTTTTTTGTAAATGTGAATTGTGCTGTGCATGTATGAATTTTATTTTATAAATGTTTTATTTTTTGAGACTGATCTGACTCCATACATTCAGATATTCTATTTCTTGGTCACGTTTGATTTCACATAGGGATTTTACAGTACTTTCAGATGATCGCTCATCCCATATTACAATTTCAGTGCAGTTAACCTGGGTCTAACTCCTGAATATTAATGAAATTAAATAATGTGATTGAAAGGTATAAAAACATAAAACAAACCAACCAACAAAACAAGCACAGTCCGATCTCACAAAGCTGTTTTACGAATTGTCCGAAATATTAATCTATACGATTTCATTCATATGAAACGTACGATTTTTAAAAAACCCCATTGGGGGATGAGCAAATCGTGCTAAAATGTACGAATGAGATCATACAAACCAGCCACTAAATCATAAAAAGTTACGAATTGTGAGATTGCGTTGGCATTTACACTTCAAATCGGCCCCACGTGATCAACACAGGACTCTAGTTAGTATGTGCTACTTTAAAATTCCTCTATAGCTACACGTTATTTAAAAACAAGTGGACGAAAAATCACTTATGGCACAATCAAGTTCTCTATGATCCCACACCTACAGACAAGATGACTAGATTTGTTTTTTTTCCTCAAGCCTGGTTTAAATACACATATAGCGCATGTTTATCAAGATGAGGCCTGAGAAAGACTGATCCAGTCCTTTCTGAATGCACACACATGACTCGTATCACAGAAAATGTTCTTGAACAACTCAACAAATTCTGATATGACTCCATTAGCTGTTATTGCAAAATGTTTATCATACCACAATACCAAAATATAGATGTTAAAAACTAGATCGATCCTCTGAAAAGTGTCGAAAAGTGTCCAAATAGTTCATCATCGCATTCTTTAAAGTACAATAAGCATGTGTAATTGTGATTGTGAGTGTAATATGTTGATTTTTATTTGGACTTACTATTTGGCAGCGATACTGTGTTGAACTGCAAGGCTCTCGAAATGTAGTCGATTTTTTTTTCTCGCTTTAAATTTAAAAAATATTGGTGACAATAAAAGTTAATCACATCTATTATTCTACACTTTTTCATAATATAAATCTAGATGCGTATTTGAATATTTTCTTTCAAATATGGCTTCTTGAAGAACATTGAAATCCACTGTGATTTCTTTTAATGATTAATGCTTGGATTTAAAATACTATGTATAACGTATCTTGCGTTACATGTTAGTTATGATCAACTTTTTGTTAAGACTCACAAGCCCTGCGCTCAGAAACAATATGGCTGCCTGTGAGATTTTGTAAAACCCAGCAAGATAAAAAACCTCAGCCCTTCCCTTCTGAGAATTAACCATCGTTTTAATATAAATAACACCAAAAAACATGGTTATTGTAGTTAAACCATGGTCACCGCAAATCAATCAAGGTTTTGCTACACAAACCATCCCAACAGACACACAACATCATAAGACGTTAATATAAGGTTAGATTTAGGGCACCAGCATCTAAGCACAATGTTATTTTGACGTCCAATAACAACATCAAATGACGTTGATATTTTGTTGATTTTAGGTTTGTGTTGGAAAGTGACCAAAATCCAATGTCAAGCCAACATCATATTGACGTCTAATACTGACGTTTATTCGTCAGGTATGACAACCAAAATCCAATTTCTGATAGACGTCATAGTCATAGATATTAATATTTTGTTGTTTTTAGTTGTATTGGAAAGTAACTAAAATGCAGCATCTCTCCAACGTTGGACATTGACCTGACGTTGGGTTCTGACGGCAACTTGATTTTCATTTCTAAACAAAATGCAACGTCCCACGACGTTGGGGTAAAACATCAATCTGACATCATGTTGACGTCCTGTGCCTGCTGGAAAAGTTTAACCATAGTATTTGCATACAAATACCAAGTGGCACACAAATGGCAACAAAAACATGGTCACTACACTTTTACTATAATAAAACCATGGTAAATTTTTCATAAGGGTCGAGGTTCCTAGCAAAATTTTTAATAACTAAGAAACTATAGCTACATCAGTATCATTGCTGAGAAATAAATTCATTTTTAGGGCTGTGTTAACATCCGCAGACAGCAAATGTTAAGACTGAAAAATAAAATAGATGTATAATCATTTTAGAACACCATCTGTGTTATAAAAATAGCTGATTTATGAAATTCTGATGAAGAGACTACAAAATAACTAATTGAACTAAATACAGTGGGATTTCACTGGGAATGCACTGACATGTCTGGTTTTCTGTGTACTTGTAGACAAAATATTTTCAAGCCCTGAACCGATTGTGATGTAATTGTAAAGAACAGCTGCATTTATGTGTGTGTGTGTGTTTTTTTTTACATGTTGCTGATTGTTAGCCCTAAAATTCAACATTTACCAATGGCACATAGTTCAGTGATATCATTATAATTTTTGGCACAATATGTTTAATACAGTTATTATTCCACATGAACCGCGGTTCAAAAAAGACGATAAATTATACCAAGGTAGATTCTGTGGTCTCACCTTTGGTATCCTCTAAAACAATGTGACGACATATTATCTACTACAAATGATTCGAATACAAAACAATAAATAAATTAAGTTACAGACAGACAGCTACATAAATAAATAATTCTAAATTATATATAAATATGTTTTTGCCTCATGATTCCTGGCATGATTTTTTTACGATATAAAAAAATAATTAACATTCTCACCTCTGAATAATATGCATATGGTGCTTTACGTAGCTTTACAAAAACATAGATGTACATAAATACACTCTTGGATTCACAGAGAATTATCACTCTCGGGTATATTATGACTTTGGGGATGTGAGAATAACATCTTTTATTCACGTTCTACTGGAACTGCCTACAATAAATTATGTTTATATTTTTTCAATGAAAATAATTCATATTTATGTCAATGAAAGTGTTAGTTTTTAACTTCTCTCTCCTTTTGACCCTTAAGTACTCAGTTTTTGGGACGATGGGAAATTATAACTGAAAAGAGATGGAATTAGCAAAAAAAGTCAATGGTGCTTGAGCAGATACTGAACAAAATAAGCACATTTTCAGGAACATAGTCTGGGTCAAAGTCTGGTTATTGGTTTTAAAAACATCAAATTATCATCTCAAAAACCACGGCAAACCCATAAAGAATATTATGGATGGCATTTTGAATTATTTTTAATAATGTAAACTTTATT
>LR812524.1:49323531-49423531 GCA_903798195.1 Danio kyathit | reverse complement strand
ACTCATACTCATCATACTCTTCTTCCTCTTCCTCCTCATACTCGTCCTCATCCTCGTCCTCATCCTGATCCTCTTCTTCCTCCCGCTGGAGCGCACGGTATTCCCAAACCGGAGGGAGCGACGGAAGGTTTTCGTAGTTGAGCAACGCTGTGCGTCGATGACCGGCGGCCACCATTCCCCGGTCACAGCCGTATCCCTGCGGAGGCAGTGAGGAAGCGTGTGTGTGTGTGAGTGGGAGTGAGTGTGGATGCGTGTGTGTGCGCGAGTCGCCCGTGGTGCTGCTACTGCTACTGGAGCCCAAAGACTGAGACTGAGACACGGTGCTGGGACTCAGCCTTTGCCTTCGTGCCCCTCTGAGTCCGTTGATGTTCTCATAGGTCAGCTGGCTCTCTGGACACGGCTCCATGCTGGGGTGTCTGTGCATCAGATGATGGCAATGGTGGTAGGGGTGTGTGTTGCACATGTGTACGGGAGGAGTCTCCTCCCCTTCGGTTTCAGAGCTGCCGTCTGGCGCTCGGAGCGGGTGAGGGATGTGGCGCTCTCTGTCTCTCTCCATTAGGTGGCGCTGTGCTGGGGTCGGGCCCAGCATGAACTTCACCTCCTGGGCTCCGGGCTGGAGGAAGACCTGAGGGTCTTTGTGAGGGTCGTCCAGTGGGCAGCAGTGCATGCCGGGCTGGCCTGGGACCGGGCCCCCGCGTATGGTGGTGGTGGTGGTTGTGGGTTCCGGGTAGGTGGCGGGCCGCACTTCGGGCAGGGAGTGGACACAGTGGCGGCTCGACAGGTCAGTTTCCATGCCGACTGTATTCACGTATGTATGGGTCTGGCAAAAAAAGCAGAGGTCACTGTTAGTCTGCATTCTAGTGTCGAGTCACGACCTAAGTCCTCAGCTTTAAAGGTGAGGCTTTTTTTTACTGCGCCTCTGTTTACAAGATGTGATACAGTAATCTTCTCAGGTAACTTTAGAGTGTGTCACAGGCCATTTATTAGATCATGCTGCCAATGCCCATTTTCTCTATGTCCATTTCTCAGTGAATATAGCCAAAGACTATAGATTACACAAGACGTGTCACTCGTAATAAAGCCCTGCCTTCTAGTACAGGAGCCAAACATCGATATAGATATGGTGAATAAATCCCGCCTTCTAGTACAGAAGCCAATCATCGATCGCTATAGACTGATGATACTCTGGGGGAGGGGCTTATACCAGATGTGAGATTCTGCAGATTTTGTCTGATTTGGATGTTTAGAAATGAAACTAAATAGACAGTTGTTGTTTAATTTTATTGGTGATTCCTAATATGAAATTCAATTGTAAGTTTGGCAAGCAATTTTGGAGAATTTGATGTTTCCCATTCAAACAGAATGCCCGAGAGGCATTTCAAAGATGGCCGCCGAGTGAAATGACTTGCCTTAAAGGGACTTTGATATAATGTTGAGGCTCATTTTAATGTTAACAACACCAAGTGTTGCAGCTGCAAGAGCTCCATGTAACTACAGTTGAAACCAGAAGTTTACATACACTGTTTAAAAAGGCACATAACCATTTAAAAAAAGTCAGATGTTAATGTGACTAAACTTTTTCTCTTTTAGGTAAGTTAGGATTATCAAATTTGTTTCTGTTATGCTTAATAGCAGAATAATGAGAGAGATATTTTTTGAGAAATTGTTATAACTTCTTGAAAGTCAAGTTTACATACAATAAGATTATTATGCCTCTGAAAAAGCTCAGATGATGGTGTCAAGGTTTTGGAAGTTTCTGATTGGCTAATTGACAACATTTGAGTTAATTGGAGGCACAACTGTAGAATAGTATTTAAGGAAAACATCAAACACACTGCTTTCTTGTGTGACAACATGGGAAAATCAACAAGCCAGAATCAACAAAAAAGCCAGATTACAATTTGCTAAATTACACTGGGAAAAAGAATAATTTTTGGAGACATGTCCTGTGGTCTGATGGAACTAAGATTGAACTGTTTGGCCATAATGACCAGTGTTACAATTGGAGGACAAAGGGGAAAGCTTACAAGCCTAGGAAAACCATCCCAACTGTGAAGGGGCGGCAGCATCATGTTGTGGGGCTGTTTTGCTGCAGGAGGGACTGGTCCACTTCACAGCATAGATGGCATCATGAAGAAAGAACATTATGTAGAAATACTGAAGCAACATCTCAGGACATCAGCCAGGAAATTAAAACTTGGCCACAAACGGGTCTTCCAAACAGACCATGACCCTAAGCATACTGCCAAATTAGTTAAAATGTGCTAAGGACAACAGAGTGAATGTGTTGGAGTGGCCATCACAAAGCCCTCAACTCAATCCTATAGAAAATCTGTGAGCAGAGTTGAAAAAGCTTGTGCGAGCAAGATACAAATCTGACTCAGTTACACCAATTCTGTCAGGAGGAATGGGCCAAAATTCCTTCAAACTATTGTGAGAAACTTGTGGAAGGATACCCAAAAACATTGACCAAAGTTATAGTTTAAAAGCAAGCTAAAAAAATACCAAGGAAATGTATGTAAACTTTTGACTGTCTAGAAATTAATAAAAAAATTATCAAAAAAAAAATTCTCTCATTATTCTGGCATTTAGCAAATGTAAATAATTTAGGTAATCCTAACAGACCTAAAATAATAAAAGTTTAGTATGATTACCATCAGACATTTAAAAAAAAATGGGTATGTTCCTTTTTTTTAGAGTGTATGTAAACTTCTGGTTTCAACTGTATATGCTATTATCATGATTATCTTCATTATGGTTTACAGGTCAAGTCATAGTGGCTGGTGACTTCACAAAATTTACTGGATATAAATAATTTTTGACTAGCATAATACTGTATGTGCATCAAATAGGGGAAACGCATCTAAATCTATTTATTATTATTATTTTATATAACAGTATAAAATGCATGTTCTAATATATTGAATACACTGTATATTGAATACACATTTGATATTTAATTCATATTTATAATTAGCATTTTATGAAAAAGTAAATTACAAATGATGTTCATGACAGAATTCTCATTATTTGGAGAACTTTTCTATTGCAAAATTGTTTAAAAAGATATATTTGTCTGTCAGTATTTGATTTGTTTTGATATTTTGTGTCTGCGAATACAATCCTGCTTGAGCATTTGGTTCACTTCAGGTGGCGAGTGTGTGTGTGCGCAGGCAGGTGTGTGATCTCACTTGGTCATCGAGTCCCATGAGGCTGTGTCTGTGGTCGTTGGTGAGAGAGGGCTGCGATGATTCTGCACTGATTGGGTATCCTGGGTATCCATTAGGAAAACCCTGCATCGGGAAGGCAGGGGCTGCACAAACAGACCAGAGCACAACACACATAAGCAGGTGACAATGAGGTCATCCTCCCATCAGCTAATATGTGCTGTTGTGAATGTGTGTCATGCACAAGATGAATCATTAATATTTTTGATCTGGATAACAAATCAGTGTATTTATAATTCAAAAACTGTATTTAGCCTATGCGTACAATATCTGTGCTTAGGATATATAGACAAAGACATACACTCACCAGCCACTTTATTAGGTACACCTTACTAGTACCGGGTTGGACCGCCTTTTGCCTTCAGAACTGCCTTAATCCTTTGTGACATAGAATCAACAAGGTACTGGAAATATTCCTCAGAGATTTTGGTCCATATTGACATGATAGCATCACGCAGTTGCTGCAGATTTGTCGGCTGCACATCCATGATGTGAATCTCTCGTTCCACCACATCCCAAGGCCACTTTATTGAATTGACCTCTGGTGACTGTGGAGGCCATCTGAGTACAGTGAACTCATTGTCAAGTTCAAGAAACCAGTCTGAGATGATTCGCGCTTTATGACATGGCGAGTTATCCTGCTGGAAGTAGCCATCAGAAGATATGTGCACTGTGGTCATAAATGGATGGACATGGTCAGCAGCAATACTCAGGTAGGCTGTGGCGTTGACACGATGCTCAATTGGTACTAATGGACCCAAAGTGTGCCAAAAAAATATCCCCCACACCATTACACCACCAGTTTGAACCGTTGATACAAGGCAGGATGGATCCATGCTTTCATGTTGTTGATGCCAAATTCTGACCCTACCATCCGAATGTCGCAGCAGAAATCGAGACTCATCAGATCAGGCAACGTTTTTCCAATCTTCTGTTGTCTAATTTTGGTGAGCCTGTGCGAATTGTAGCCTCAGTTTCCTGTTCTTAGCTGACAGGAGTGGCACCCGGTGTGGTCTTCTGCTGCTGTCGCCCATCCACCTCAAGGTTGGACGTGTTAAGGGTTCAGAGATGGTCTTCGGCATACCTCGGTTGTAACGAGTGGCTATTTGAGTTACTGTTGCCTTTCTATCAGCTCGAACCAGTCTGGCCATTCTCCTTTGACCTCTGGTATCAACAAGGCATTTGCGCCCACAGAACTGCCGCTCACAGTTTTTTTTTTTTTTTACTTTTTTGGACCATTCTCTGTAAACCCTAAAGATGGCTGTGTCTGAAAATCCCAGTAGATCAGCAGTTTCTGAAATACTCAGATCAGCCCGTTTGGCACCAACAACCATGCCACGTTCAAAGCCACTTAAATCACCTTTCTTCCCCATTCTGATGCTTGTTTAAACTGCAGTAGATCATCTTGACCATGTCTACATGCCTAAACGCATTGAGTTGCTGCCATGTGATTGGCTGATTAGACATTTACGTTAAAAAGCAGTTGGACAACTGTCCCTAATAAAGTGGCCAGTGAGTGTATATGTTGTTATTTGTCTACATTTACAGAAAACACTTAAAAGTAAAAATAAATTTGTGAGAGCCATTTAATGAATGGAGTGTGAAAATATGTAAGCACGACTGGCTAGGTGTTTAAATGTGCTTATGTGTGCATTATTTCTGCTGCTAAAAAAACAATAGCATTGACGTGACATTAAAATGAACCACTCACACACATTACAATTACCTGCTCATCCATATTTCACTATTGATCTGGCCTACAACACACCTAAGATATTAATGGAAGAGCTTTCATATTAGGTCTACTGTTCAATATTGCTTCACAATAAGACTCCAGTTGTTAACAGCAGTTCATTTAAATTAATAAATAAATGCATTAAATAAATAAATTGATTGTTAATTTCTTAGCTAATGTCTAATAAAACAATCACAATAGGTGTAACACTGTTAATGTTAGTTAATGCATTAAGTACTAACTAACGAGACCTTATTGTAAAGTGTTATCTAATTTATTACTTATATTGTAATAATACTGTATATTGTAACAAAAAGCTTCAATAATTGTCACGGAAATCTTATCCTGTCATATGCTTAGTAGAAATGAAACCCTATATGTTTATGTTTGTAGATATTTCAGCTCACTATTGGGTGTCTGTGGAGTTCGAGGCATGTCCATCTCTGGTGCGTGGCCGGGGCGGGTCATGATCATGGGCTCTTCCACCACATTGATGCTGTTACATTGCATCAACTCCTGCAGCAGGTTAAAGATCTCTTCTGCACGAGAGCACTTGAATGCAAAGATCCCTGTCGAACATAAAGAGAAGCAATAGGCACTACAATGAAGCATTATGAACAATGTAACTGAGTCTTTCTTACATTCTCAAAATACTGAAATATATGTATATGAATATTTTGCACAAAAAAGTGTTTTTGTAGATACCGTATAAATCAACAAATTCTAAATTAAATAGATTTATAATTTACAGATTTTTTAAATATATATATATATATATATATATATATATATATGTATATGTATATATATATATAAATTCATTAAAAATCTGTAAATTATAAATCTATTTATTTAGAATTTGTTGATTTATACGGTATATATATATATATATATATATATAATATATATATATATATATATATATATATATATATATATATATATATATATATATATATAAATAAATATATTATATTAAACTATATTATAATATTATATTATATAATTATGTAAATATGTGTGTATTGACCATAGTAAACGTGCAAAAGTTGATGCAAAATACTTTTTTTTAGGTTTTTGCAACACAAATGTGTTCTTGAAGCTTCATATGACTCCAGTTGAACCACTAGTCACGTGGATTCTTAAAATCGTCATAAGACAAGAATGGGTGTTGATCAATAGATTTTAGACAACTTTGATGAAAAGTTGATTTGGATCCAATGAGAAGTTTATATTGACAGTAACAAACATCAAGGCAAACATCTCTGAGCAAACGTACAAGGTTCACATGAGTATTTGTCAATCTAGGCTCATTCTGAAAACATCTGGAGCCAAATACATCCCAGGAGCTATGTTATTTTGCAGTCCACTAGAGGCAAATCCACTAGAGGCCGCTATGTACGCTTTTACAGATCTCAAATTTTTCTCGCAAGTGCCATTCGCGCCTGCTGTTCTCATGTAAATCCACCAGTGGCCGCTGTCCGCTGGCTAATTGACTTACTGAATGACTGAGCCACCCTCCTTCTTCCCTAAACCCAACCAATAGTGTTTTTAAAAGCACCGATTGACCCACCCACCCACTTCCCTGAACCCAACTGACAGTTTTAAAAAGCAATCCAGAAAAAGAAAAGTCCTCATCTGATTTTTACCATGTTTTCAGATTTTACCACATTCTCATCCTGTTATTTACTTGTTTATTTTATTTTTTAGCTTTGGAACCGTTTCTCACCGGACTCAAACCCTGTGGTCAACTCCTCTCTGCATCTCAAGTCCGCCGACATACATGGCGAGCTAACTGGACAAACTGGTAACAGTGGGAAAGCCGTCCATACGGAGGTAAGTGGTTAGCTGGTATGCGCGAAAAGGAATGGCGTCATACTGCTCCGTAGCATTTGTTTTAAAAACAAAATGCAGCTATACGTACTTCTGGCTACATAATTCACGTTCTCCAGAAATGTATATAGGGGGACTTTTTCAGAATGAGCCTATGTTTGTATTTGTTATATATACAATTCAGAATATCATCTCACCTTGTCCTGTCTGACAACGGCGGCCGCTCTCGAAAGAGAAGAGGTTGGAATCATAGCCGTATCGACGCAGGCACAGGTACGGCCACCGGATGGCATCCCGTTTGCGTGTGTGCAGAATGAGCTCAGTCTGCGTGAGCTCCATGGTTCCTGAGCCCAATTCATTTCCCTCATCGTCCACATTAGTCACCTGTCAAACAAAATCGGTTACAACAATCCCAAATTTATGCCACAGAAAGGTTTGTTTTTACAAATACTAAAAGTGAACAGATTAAATCTACCTTGAATTTGTTGAGATGGTTGTCTTGGATGGCGTCTCTGTATAGACAGCTCCAGCAGCTCCCCATAGCTTCAGCAGGACAGCTGAAACCTTAAACAGGAGCAACAAACAGGGGTCAGTTGAGAATTAAAGAGATAGTTTACCCAAAACTGGAAATTCTGTCATCATTTACTCACCCTTCACTTGTTAAAAAAAAACAGTTTGAGTTTCTTTTTTCTGCTGAACGCACAAAAAAAATACTTTGAAAAATGCTGAAAACCTATAACCATTGACTTTCATAGTAAAAGCAAACACTATGAGTCAGTGGTTACAGACTTCCAGCTTTCCTTAAAATGTATTGGTGAATTACGCATGAAATATGGTCAGGATGACATGCTGAAGTTTAAACTGAGCTTGAACACTTTCTAAGAACACTCTGTAATTTGAATGGCATCTGTGCTCATGCTAGTCTGTCAGTTTCTCCTTATTCCAAGGTTTACATAATCTTGGATCCAGCACTTATCCAGAGCAGATGGTTGTCATGGTCATCGATGAATCAAGAGCACATGACTGATTTCTGCAAAAACCTCAGTGATAGATAAGGCTCTGCATTAACATGTCAGCTAGTCTGAACACCTGCCCAGTGACATACTTAGACCCCGTTTACATTAATACATTTTAGTTTTAAAACGCATACGTTTTGCTACGGTTACACCTTCCGTCCACACTACCCCAAACTTTTCGAGCTCTGAAAACAGAGCGTTTTGAAAATGCTGAAGAGGCCGTTTTCATTTTAAAACGCTGCTGCTCCCAGTGTGGATGGGGGAAAATGGAGACATCTGAAAACGGAGGTGTGACTGCAGACATTCGTCTATCTGATTGGGGCTTTTTCTCAATATCAAGTACACAAAGTTCAGTCTTGCGCCATTTCCTAAAGTTCAGACATCGCAATTTTGATATGGAAAACAAACTCCCAAGGATACGTCAGGTAAATATTCAAAGGGAACAGTGTAGGCTATTTTATAACCTCATTCACATCACCCTGGTTATGTTGTTTCACTATCAACAATAAAATTAAAACATAACGAACTGCCTATTTTCAATTTGATATTAATTTAACAGACACTGAAAATGTTGAGGCATCATGTAGCTACATATTTATATGACCGTCATCTTCACTGTATGCATATTTATAACAAAACGGAGCCTTTAACAATACTGCCTCCTTTCATTTTCTAGGAAAAATACGAAACATATCCTCTCTTTAGCTGAATATCAGTTTTAATTATCAATAATGGCCATTATAAAAGTATAACGTACAATAATTTTATACATTATAGAACATAAAGGCAAGCAATCAGTCAATGTGCAGAATCAGTGTACGTGGTTATATAAATTAATATATTAATTATCTTTGCGCTCAGTCAAAACACGTTACCTGAGAACAAATAAGCGGAAAATCCTTGATGAACTGTCCGACGTGCGCTGCTCTCATCTGGGGTGGTGTGCTCAAAGTACCTGCTGACTGTCTGGAGCTCAGACACCTTCATATGCTGTAGCTAGGGCTGGGCCATATGGCAAAAAAAAAAAATCTCGATTTTTTCATGAAGTTTGACCGATTCACGATTTCGATTTTTTTATTTATTTTTTTATTAATTTTTTTTTTTTACTGTGTAACTACCTTACCAGCTTACCTTGTTCATTTAAATTTAAATAAATGCTGAAACTAGTTTTTTTCATGCTCACTTGTAAAAGAAAAGCAATAGTGTGACTAAACGCGGTTATGGCACTCTCTCATATAGGGATGCTAAACATAGCTACAATAGAAGTCACAGCAGGTCATATGTTGTGCAGCTTTGGGCAAATTTTATTTGGAGAGAAAATGACCAAAATGTAACTTGAAGATTAAAAAGGATTGGAGGGGAAATAAATATTCAAATCTCTGTACATAACAGAAAAATAAACAATGATAATGCAACAATAGTTTATCTGTATTAGTGCAAGGCAGAAATATATATTTAGACAGGCCTGTCAAAGTGAGCGGGCACTTTCACTAATAAAAAATATAGCACTTAAATTATTTCATAACAATCAATAAAATAACAGCGGTTTTATATCAAAAAAGGTAATGATATAAAATATACTACTACATTTGATGGTAAAATATAACCATTTGAACGATTTTGTATTTAAACTATTAAATAACGAATGCATCAAGTTAAATATAAAAAAACGAATGAAACAACACACAGCATATCAGGATATAAAGGACTATATTTAGCAGAATGCTGCTCATTTATCTTTGTAATTTTATAGTTTTATTTTTGTTATTTTAATTATTTTTTGTCTTCATAAATAACTAACGAGCTGTAGACAAATATCTGCTTGACGTTTTAGAAAATATTTGTGCGGTAGCTACACACCCAGTCGTATATTAAAGATTACCGTGAACAAAAAAAAACCACAGAACCTGTTACATATCTATCTATATTTAAATGTCTATCTTATATTTAACTGAATCGTATAATGGCCTATAGCTGAAATGTTGGAAATTGCTTTATTTTTTAAAACATTTGTCGATACGTATTGATATTTTTTGGAGTAAAAACTGCCGACATTTAAGAATCCATATTTATTTTATTCATTCATTCATTTTACTTGTTTATTGGTCCATATATGGGTTATGATTTAATTCATACAGTACCTTGACAGCTACTGTGCCACTCCGTAATTCAAGCAAAAGTCCAAATTAAAGAAAGATTTGACTTTCTGCGGTGACTGACATTTACAACACGCCGTAACCGTCCTTCAGGTGGAGCGCGGGAGACACAGACGGCTGCGGGACGCGAACAACAGCACGACGCGCATGGAAACATTCGCGAAGCTGGCTGACTGCGGGGCGCTTGTTGCTCTAGCGGGAAAATGTCCCGGTGTTCCCAAAAGGCCGGTCCGCCCTGGCGCGCTTCCGCTACCAGCTGTGGCAGCACATCAACAGAGCCCGCGACGTCAACACACAGAATCAGCTCAATTCAGCACGGTTGTCTAACAGTTTAGAACGGTTTGGCACAATAGTGGAAAGCGGCTTTAATATTTTTATTAAAAAACCGTGATTCCTCGATTTTGTAAAAAATAAAATCGTCTTAAAACGTAAATTCGAATTAATCGAAAAAAATCGGAAAAACCGCCCAGCCCTAGCTGTAGCGCATGCCAGTGTGTGTGTGTGTGTGTGTGGTCCCTTGATGTGCGTTTTCAGCGGTGTAGTGTGGACGGTGAAATGCCAGTGTGGGCGTGGATCATTTTCATACTAAAACACCGTTTTAAAACTAAAACGTATTAGTGTAAACGGGGCCTTAGACATGCACCTTCTCCATGACAGACTCTCATCATTCTCAAGAGAATTGAATGCCCTGACTGACCCTGGTTTCTCCCAAGGTTTGCTTCCCACTTCCATCAGTTTTCCTTAAAAAGTATTCTTTTGTGCTAAACAGAAGACAGAAACGTTTTTTTTAACAAGTGATGGGCAAGTAAAATGATGACAGAATTTCCAGTGTTAGGTCAACTATCCCTTTAATAAGCAAGACACTTATAACTGTCTTATAAATAGTGCATAAAGAGAAGCTCACCTGGTCCAGGCCATCAGTGGGAGTGATGCTTGCGTCAATCCCAGAATCCTCTGCTGGGTGTCATGGCGGAAGTGGATTGTGCTGGTGAAAGCATCCAGTCCCAGTGCACAAATGTTTCATTTCTCCTATAAAAGAGAGAAAGGGGACATGAGTTGATGAACAATCCTTTGAGTATACTGTCCTCGTTTTCAAAAACTACAGTGATTAAAACACAGAGAATGAAGTTGCTCTCCTCTGACTCGAGATAAATAATATGTAATTACTTATACTGGGAATCGTATTCTCAGTGAAAAGCAGGAAAACAGCTATGGTGTCGCCTTCAGCCTGTAAGATGAGCACAGATCCAGCTACTTGAAGAAAGATTGTCTAATAACTGATAACTTATATTTCAAGTGTCTTCAAATATCCAAAAGAAAATTGCTTTTAGGTCTGGTTCATTGGTGTTTAATGTAATGCCATAAAAATGTGACTTCTGTGTGTGTAAATGATCCCACCATAAAAGAAGTCCACATTTTGCATTTGAATAATTAAAAAGAACATAGCAAGCCAAAAATTGATCAGAGATTTTGGATGTTATAAGTCTATCTGAACCTAAATTACACAGACACCTCTATAAGCACAGACGACAGACCAACATATTTATACACTGCTGTGTTACTGTGACAACAGGTGTCACTATTACTTTATTTTTAGGTGTTGAATGACCACCAGCTTTGTTTTGTTTTTGATTCCTATATATGATTTTCAAACCATTCATGGATACAAATCTGTGATTTATTTCTATCAGGTCTTCAGAAATTACATTAAGCATGTTCTTAAAGATGCAAAAGGTTTTGATTTTTAATTAGCCAATACAAACAAGGGTTGTCGCGATATCATTAACTCATATTACGATACTACACCAGTTGAAGTATCACGATACCAAATAGTATTGCGATACTGTAATTTATAACTCAAGTTATAAAGAAAATTGTCAGAAATACTATATATTTTACGTTATAATAGGTATACTTGAATTTAATTCATAATTCCCTTATTATTGAAAAAATTATTATTTGCACGTCACTTCACCCTAAAATTTATTCATTCTTTTGTTTTGTTTGTAGATAACTGGCCAACAAAGAATACATTAAAATAAAGATACAAATTATACCAAACAAAATTTGTTACAAAAAGAGCATTTTGACAAACAAAATTAGGCTAATGAGGTGGTCAAAAATTGTTTCAATGTTTCCTGTTGCTATTTTGGGTTTTTCATCTATTGTTATTTTTTTTCAGTCTTATCAGGCAATGATCCAAAGTAATTCAGAATTTCACTTTGTGAGTCATTGTTTTTAAGAGATTTTTGTGGTTGCTGTAAACGTGTAATCTTAAGGGGCTACACAGACTACTAAAATAAAATGGTCTATTGTTGCACAAACGTGTGAGCATTTTAGTGACTTTTCCACGTGCAACATTATCTATTGTAGATAGATCGTTAATGATGATACTAGGCATGGGACATTAACCGTTTTCAAGGTATACCGCAGTTTGGAAAAGTCAAGGTTTTAAAACCGCCAAAATTTTCTGTAATACCGTTCCTGAGGGAAGCATAACATTTTTTAGCAGAAAAAAACATCCAAAGATGCCATTTTAAATTGTGAAGAAAGCTGTATTTTTGAAACTAATGAAGACAGCAGAAGTCAATGATTTATTTGAATTATTTAGTCTGACATGTTTACTACTCCAAAATATTTTAAATGTTTCTCAAAGTAAAATATATTGTGTTCAAAGGGGGAAAAGGTTGTTGTTTTTTACCCAGACATTTAAAAAGAACATATTTTAGAGCAGTGATCACAATACTGTGATATTTTTATCCAAGGTTATCATATCAACAGAATCGTATACTGGCCCATGGCTAGACGATACTACCGTTTACAAACTACAGTGGCACTGCCAGTATTTTAGAGCCATAGTATCGCGATACTACTATAGTACCGGTAAACCGTGCAACCCAAAATCAAACCATGTTTTTGTTTTATCCTGAATCACTAAGTGGTTCATACTGTATGTGTTTCACTCATTTTACATCAGTTATAAACAGAGAAGTAGCTCTGGCTAAAATGCTCCTTCCCAGGATGCATGCAGCTTTATTTACAAGCAGACAGAGAGGAACTGAAACAAGGTTTCAAGCACAGACTCTGAATTAAATGAAACCATGTAAAACTATAAATGTTTGTGTCTATAAATAAAAAAAATTCATACAAATACGAAGTAGTCATCAGAAAAATTAGTCACAGGTAATTAAAATTTTTGTAGATCCATCTCTCAAGAAAATGACAGACCACATCAGAAACACTCACAACGGATGATACTACCCCACATTACTAAACACAAGTCAATGATGAATATCTGAACATGCATACATTTTAACATGTTAACATGTTTTTCTAATTTTAACCTAGCTCTCTGTGTGCTTGTTTTAAAAACAAGAACATCCATTGTTTAATTAATAACAAGGATGAGAATAAAATTATAAAGATTGAATATAATAATAATAATAATAATAATAATAATGACAAGCATATAAGTTTATTACATACAAATTACTGTGTTGCAGCAGGTTTTATAATAATGATTTCCACAAAAATGTCAACTCAAATCACATTCTAAATTGCAAATATTACAATGGAAAGATTCAAACGTTTATGAATGCCCAAGTAGCCTGATGTTAAATGAATTTCCTCACTTGCTAATTCATATATACATAATATAATGATAATATACAATTAATAATATAAAATAAAAAGCAAATACTAAATATTAAATTAAGAAGGATTGTTTCGTTAAAAAAACAGACATAATTAGTTGTACAATAATAATAATAATGGTACAAAATAACATTTTTAAATGTGTGCCAGCTTAATTTCCAGTGATATGCAATTCATTCATAAAGTTTGTCATGAACATGAAGGCCCACTCATGAAGTTGCTTTCCACATGCCCACAAACTGACACACACAACATAGCAGTGCCATGTAGACAGGAATAATAACGCTACAATGCTAAATATAATATAATTCTTTCAATATTTGATCTCTTTTGGCTATTCAATTCAATATCAATACGAGTATGTCAGTTCATAACATCAGGCCACATAATGTATCGTACCTCACAGCAGTTTGCAAGTAAACCAAAAATCCACATCCGATTCTCTGAAGTCTGTCAAGCACTACCAAACACCTAAAAATATGGGGTTTTGTCTTTGGTTTACGCAATAAATCTTACATCCATCCAAATCTCGTGCAGCAGGTCTTCCGAATAGACACTGACTGACAAACAGATGCAACTTGAACGTCTCACAGCACCTCCCCGCCAAGATTCAGCCATAAAAAGCGGAGAAATGCTACACAAAATCTGCAGGACTAGCTTTTCTAATGCTAAACAGTAAAGCAGAGCACAAGTGGAGCCCGTAAAAGCAACACTTGCGGCGTTGAAGGAGATGATGGCTCGCTATAGGCTCCAGCCTTTGTATCGACGCTGCTGTTGCACTACCACTAACCGTTTGCAGCTGGATGCTAGTAACTATTGTGTATCAAGCACAGCACATTCACGCAAACTAATGAGATGAATGAGAGCAGGCTGCGACCGAGCCCGCGATGTACCAGCAGCAGCATCGAAACACGTTTGGGTTCCTGCAGAACAATTCGGCTGCGGTTTTGCTACTCACATGTTTGGCAATGATTGCAATACGAGGCGAGACAGATGAAGGATGCGAACAGCAGTCCACGGCGGATGCTACACCGGCGGTCGCTCGGCGCGCGCGCTGCTTGTTTTTCAGGCTTATTGCAGCGGCGAGACTAAGAAAAGGCGAATTGCGTGAAAATATAACAATAAAGGCAATTGTTTTTTCCCCCGTAACGCCCCCTTGCTGCGGCACGGGCCTCTCTTTGACATTTCCCGACCACCAGGGTGAGAGTTCAGGCAGACAACGAGGGCTGCTGGAGCGACAAGAAGGTAGTCTGCTGGAGGACCAGAAGATGAGGTGTGAATGTGTTTGAGCATCACACGATGACGTGTTGGCAGCAGCTCTATTCAAATCCAGCTTGTTGTCATTTATGGCAGGCCAAACTAATTGCTGCTGCTTTTATACGCTCGGCGTTTTGTCAAACAGGTGTTTTAAGGGGTTGAGAAATTGTTCAAACTTTTTTTTCTTAATTGTTTTAACTACACTGAAAAATGCAGGGTTCCACACAATTGATTCATGTTGTCCCAACACAAATCCATTATGTTAACTTAACAAATTGTAACAAATTTATGTGGATTGAATGTAAAAAAAAATAAGTTGTCCCAATGAAACCTCAAGATTTGTGTTGTTTCGGCTCATTTTAAATAAGTAGTTTGAACAATGTCATGGTTATGTCACGGTTGGTTTTTAGGTCATGTAAATAAATAAGCATTCAAGAGTTTGTTGAAGAGGATTTTTAGGTCCATAAATGTCAAAAACAGGTCATTTTATGGCAATTTGATTGGAAGTCAGAGTGAAATAATCATTTAACAAAGAAAGGAGAATTGTTTTTTTATATTTTAAAACATTTAACACTTTTTTTTTTAGAGTTTACACATTTCTGTTTAACCTATTGTTACATTTATGAAACAAAGTAGGAAGGGAAATATTTCCTTTACGCCATGAATAAATATTAGTAGAGTTTTGAATTTAATTTTGGGGTGTTGTGCACTGTAATGGAGACCGATGCTGGGTTCCACATAACTTCTTCATATTGTCCCAACACAAGTTGATTAAGTTAACTTAATTGTTTTTAAAATTTAAGTGGATCGAACATAAAACAATTAAGTTGTCCCTGACAAAACATAAGATTTTTGTTGATTCAGCTCATTTTAAATAAGTAGCTTGAACAAGCAGCCAAAATACTTTTTTACTGTGTATTTAACCAAAACAAAATATGTCTAAAAAATTACACTACTGCAACTTCTGTCACCTGAGAACAGTTCACTGGCGGGCCCGTAGCCAGCCAGGTGAAAGGTGTGGTTCTTTTTTCTTAAAAGGTGGACCTTTTTGCAATTATACGCCTCATATTTATTAAATTATGAAATTTAAATACTGCATTTTAATGAGATTTTAAGCACTATTCTGAATTAGCTTGTCGGATGGGCATCATAACCACACTTTTTGACTATTTTAGCCAAAATAGTATTCAAATCAATTTTATTATGGACCACTTTTGGTGCTTCACCTTTTTATTGCTCAATTTTGTTTCAAGAATAAGGTCCAATATTCACAATAGAAGTTACTTGTCAAATGTTTTCTCTACTTCAAAACAATACAGTAGCAAAAGATGACTTCTCTTACGTCAGAGTGTGTTTTCTTGCACAGCTGGATGTTGGACTCATGAAAAATATTTGTTAGCGTTGGCCAAAACCAGGGGCATAGCAACCGGGGGGAATGGGGGGGGGGGGGGGGGGGTACATTCCCCTCACTTTTGGAGACAGACCATTTAGAAACAGGTGATTAATAATAAAATGAACGTAAAATTTTGGATCTCATTCAGCTGTCCCCCCCACTTTTAAAATGTTCGCTACACTCCTGGCCAAAACTAATCAGCAGAAGTCACAGCCAACAGAGGATTCTGCTTGGTCTTAAAGCCTTTTTCGGTGGGTTATTTTCACCATGATGGCATAGCAGTCAACATAGGACAAATAAACTCATGGATGGGACAAATTCTGGACCTTTGTCAGTGAGGGGTGGGTCTTTCCTGGCTACAGGCCTGACAAAGGCTGACATTTGGGCTCACCAAAACTTGACAACAGAACAGATATGATATGATTTTTTTTACACCTTGGGCCACTTGTCTTCTAGAACTGCATTAGTCCCCTTTTTTTGCCTTTAGAACTGCCTTAAATCAATATTAACATGATATTGTTTACAGTGTTTGTCAGCTATACATCCATGTCATGAATGCCTCATTCCAGCACATCCCAAAAGTGCTCAGTTGGGTTGAGATCTAAACACATGCAGAGACATTTAAGCTTAGTTAACTCACTGTCTTGTTAAAGAAATTAGTTTGTTATGATTCATCTTAAATTAATCTGAAGGAAGACGCCATCACAAGATTGGTACAATGTTTTCATCAAGGAGTGGACATCGTCAGCAACAATACTTAAGGGCCCTTAGTATTTTTGGAAGCTGTCAGTGAACGTATACTGAGTAGTACATATACAGTATCCCTTCTGAGAGTCAACTTGACCATGGAGAGTAAGGAATACTTTTCCTACTTTTTATTAAAGTCTGTAGTCCTGGCAAGTGGCGAGGCATTGCATGTAGCAAGTCATAGAACTTTAAAAAAATCAAGCATAGCAGAACTTTCAGCAGCAATTTCCCTCTTTCGCTTTTTGAGCCTCTGGCAGAAGACAGAAGTTCCTATTGGAGAGGGGTCTGGATGTAGACCTGGTGCAGATGCAATGTGAGGTGCATGTAGTGCTTATTAATGGGCTCACCTAACCCCACCCCTCACAGTGACGTCACTAGCTCCATTGAGTTCATTGTGTCTGACATTGCATCTCTGAGTGATGCAATCTCAACTTGCCTCATAAAGTCTGCATCCAGATACTATTGTCAGGATCAGTGGCTGGAGTTTCCATGTTGTGGTCAGGATTGAGGGACATTTTGTTCTGGTCATCCTCCTCCTCTTTGCTGACCATCAAGTGCATCAACAGTGATGTCTATTTCAAAGATATCCTTGTTTGCCTGAAGGGAAGGTGCTGGTGAATCCAAATCCTGAAATCTACATTCAAGCACAGTGAAGGACAGATTCCTATAATGTTGCTGGTGTTATTGAGACTGTTTGGCACATCCACATTAATGCCAAGGCTATTCTCTGGAGCCAGATCAGTCTCAAAAATAATATATTTACAAAATAAAATTCATACATGCACAGCACAATTCATGTTTACAAAATCCAATTTGTAAATTCAAAACACAATTCATAAATACAAATTCACAAGTAAAAATCATAAATATTTTTGCCAAATTAATTAGATTTCTGTATTTATGAATCGTGTTTTGAATTTACGAATTGGATTTGTGTATTTATGACTTGCGTTTTGAATTAACGAATTGGATGTGTATTTATGAATTGTGTTTTGAATTTACGAAGTGTTTTTTGTGTATGTGAATTGTGCTGTGCATGTATGCATTTTATTTTGTAAATTTATTATTTTTGAGACTGATCTGGCTCCATACTTCTCCATCTCCTTGATGAAAGTGGTAAACACCTACTAGTTTCAGTGGGCCAAGTTCCTTTAAATTGGGAGGGTCCCAGGTCTAAGCATAAAGATCCCAAATCTTCAACAATTATGTTAAGAAATTACTTTCGGGTGTAATAACACCACATGGGGTCTCAATCGCTTCAGATCATGGAAGGGAGGAGCTGTGGCTGGTAGAGGCCACTGTATCAGAGTAATTCTGTGAGGAACGATGTGGAGATGGAGCAGGGCATGGAGGTGCCATGAAGACATTTGGGGTCATGATGTGTCCTTAAAAAAATTTCAGATTGTTTAATTACACATAGAAAGTCTTAAAATAAGATTTAAACAAATCATGTACTGCTAAGAAACAAACGAAAATGTAAAAAACTTTTAAAAAGTGTTACTAATGAAGTGTAATTTTTTAGACAGGTTTAATAAAGGTCACACTGAGCAATCATTAAATCAACAATTTCAAGCAGGAAATCCTCTTGATCTGCTATGATTCAGGTATTTTTGTATTTGGGTTGGGATTGTGAATCTGCCACTACTGTATGTTGACACACAGGCGTTTGTAGCCCTGCACCCTTTCGAAAAGAGGGTTGGGAGCCCAATCTCATTTGAATTTAAAGCAACAGTTACCAAAACGGCACAATTTAGTTCAAAGACTAAAAGGGGCAGTTTCTAACAGTTATAAAAAATATTTGTGGGGTATTTTGGGTTGAAATTTCACATAGAGACCCTTTAGGGACTTATTTTTCATTTTATAAAAAGAAGCACAATAGGTCCCCTTTAAAATGTACAGTTTCAGCTATAGTTTAGATTCCAAATGCTGTATCATCTTAAAACAATTATTCACTGAAGATTTCAATTTATAAAATACATTGCAATCTAAAATGTACAAAGTATATATAAAAAAGTAAAACCTAAAAACAATATATGAAAAAGGATCAAAATAGTTAGTGTAATACATATTTTTTGCAAAAGGTTTATCTTTCTTTACTAGTTTTGTTTTTCAAAAAGGTTTCTTTTTTTACTAATTTATTCATTAACAACAATAATGCCTACATCTTTACCCACTCACTAAAATATCATTCAGTGCAAGTAGTTTATATAGTTTAAAAAATATTGTCTAGCATATTTCAAAGAATAATCATAATCAATCAATAATAAGTGCAGATCTCAGCGCAGCCACATTTGATATCTTCATTATTTGCCACTGTCCTAATTTTAGCCAATTCTATATATTAAATAATAATTATTTTGCTACAGCTGTTAGGCAAACAAGTGAACAAAAACGTTCTCTTTCCTCACTGTCTACAGAATAACATGTCACTAATATTTCACTCTTATTACACTAGTTGGGGACAGTCTGTACATTATATGACAACTGAAATGAAGTTGAATGTAAGCCTACAGAGGGAGTCATCTTCATAGTGTGCTGCACATTGTGCATAGTGTACGTTTCCTTATGCTTATTACCTAACTGTAAAAGATACCAAAAAACCTTCCTGCGTATTGGCATAAACCAAAAGAAATGTTAACAAACATTTATAATTTTAATATTCTGTTTGTGATCATGTTGGCAGCTCTTTATTGCCTGCTGTTACATCTGACACATATCTCAGCTTATTTACAGTGGTGAAAAATATCATCTGATCCATCGCTGCGCCGCGTTGATCGTCTTGAACACGCATTACTACTGTACAATACATTACATTACATTTCTATGCTGAGTGTTCGTTTCACAACACGAGGAAGCGGCAGATGTTTACGCGCCTCTCCTTATTGGCCAGCGAGTCCGAGCATTGTTTCTACAGCAGCGCAGAGCTACACGCCCACTGTCTGTTACACAAACTTATATCATGATTTCAAGATCACTCCGGTCATAGAAGGCTGTCCAAACCGGTCTCTTCTTCACATCGAGCAGCTTTACGACTCTCCAGTTCAGGTAAAAAACAATACGCTATGTAAAATCGATAAGTTAGAATTGTCTGACTGGCCAGGCTTAGTATTTGTAAACAAAACGCCACCAGCTGTCTGTCGCGCGCGTTAAGTAATGTAACGACAAGCGCGTGATTAACATTTGCGACCACTTCGTGCAGTTTAATATCCTTTGCACGAAATATAAAATGTCTGTATGGGTTATATGTAACATTTCTCGTCAAATTCTTCACATTTACACAGGTTTCGTTTACATTTACACGTTCTGGGTACATGCGCAGAATCGCTCCTACTGAGGGACAAACTGAATGGCTGTCGACCAAAAGTTTTTCATGTTTGCTAGAAGTTCATTCAAGATCATTTAAGATAAAACGTTTCGAATTGGATTGTGAGCAATAGTTTGCTATTTTTTTTGTGCCATTTGTATTTCTATTTCAAATGATTGTTTTTATTTTAAGTTTATTTTTATGTAGCTCGTTTATATTGCACTTTTTGTTCATCACGTTTTTTATTTTTATTACAAATATTAATAATCTATTTTTTTATTTATATTGATTATTATTTTTTAAATGTTGACAATTTTTGTGTTTTTAATTGTCAGTTTTTGGGTTCTTGTCTTTTTTGTTCTTAACTGTTTTCATTATTTTAATAATGCATTATTTATAATGGTTGTTTTTTGTTTCATTATATTCATTTATTTATTTTTATTTCATTTCAGTTTTAATTTTAGTATTGGTTATTATAGATTTAGGTCCAACTAAATGAAAATTTCCTCGGAAATAAGCTGCAATAAAATTTCCCAATTAATGTACGATAGCATTTATTGCTAATAATCAAAAGTGAGTTGTCCTTATTATTGTGCTGCAAATGAAATTAGCCCTAAGCTACCATTGGCCTCCTTGCTGTGTAGATAAGCTGTCAGACTTGAAAGTTACATGGACAAGGAGGTGCAGAGCAACCATTCCAAACCAGTTATATAATATACATACACGGGCAGTAATCCTTAATTTACCTGTTTGTATTGAAAGGATGTGGATTCCTCTGCTGAGCCTGACTGCCCTCCCTCATGTTGGTGGGATATTTGGAGGTATAATCACACGGCGGGAGGTGAAGAACTGGTACACCACGCTCAATAAACCCTCATGGAGACCACCTAATGCTGCCTTCCCAGTGGTGTGGACCACCCTTTACACTGGCATGGGGTACGTTCAAACAGTAGCCATTCACTATGTCTGCATGTTACACTTTAGAATCTTTAAAGGAAGTTGCAGATAAGTTAATAACTGACTAGTTACTGCAGATTAAGTAAACAGTTTTCCATCTTTTTTAAAGGTACGGTTCATACCTTGTGTGGAAAGAGCTTGGAGGCTTCACACAGGATGCAATGGTGCCATTGGGGCTTTATGGGATGCAGTTGGCACTAAACTGGGCCTGGACCCCCATCTTCTTCGGTGCACACAAAATTCAGCTGGTGAGACATTATTCTGAGTCTCTGAAATTGTATAAAAAATGCTGCATTCCACACAGTTACTTCATGTTGTCCCAACACAAATGAATTTAGTTAACTTAATCATTTTTACAAATGTTTGTGGATTGAACATTAAACAAATAAGTTGTCCTAAAACAAACATATAAATTGTGTTAACAGCAAAAGTAAGTCCAAGGCACTTGAAAAATGTGGGAAAAGTAATATAGTATTTACTGACATGTCTATTCCTTAAAACTGCACCTACACATTTCGGCAAACACTTGCCACCCTGATGATGGCAAGTGTTTGCTGAAACACGTAGGTGCAGTTTTAAGGAATAGCCATGTCAATAAAGGTTTTATAATACTTTGTCCACATTTTTCGAGCGCCTTGGACTTACTTTTGCTGTTTATTACTCAAAGAGCACCAACACAATAATTAAGCTACTCCTGAGCACTTTTTTTATTTTGGATAAGAAGTGTGTTGTTTCAACTCATTTTATTTTAAATAAGTAGTTTGAACAAGCAGCAAAAGTCCTTTTTTGAGTGGATTTTAAGTTGAAATATGGACTAACTTTTTTTGTTAAACCAGGAACCTGTTTCTCCACATATAATACTAATGAGATGGTATCAGACTCGAAAAATGAGGACATCTTATGCATTTTGTTAACATGACAATGGTATTTTGGGAGCCTGAAAATGCAAAAAAATGTGTTTCAAAGTGCGCTTTATTTCATCTCTGCAAACTATAAGTGATTTTGTGAATATGCTGACATCATGTGGGTGTGTATTGCGTGTTCAATCTTGCGCATGTACTCTATAAGCTGTGTCCGAAATCACAAACGTTCACGACTGTTCGAAATGTATGTTTTATATAGTATAAATGCAAGAACAGTGGAATTCAGATGTACTACATCCACAATTTATCATTACTGTTTTCAAATACTATGAATTCAGACACACTATGTTGGCTCACATACTGTTTTTCACATACTATATAGTAGGGAAGTATGCAACTTCAGATGCACCGGTAGTGTTTCTTTTAGAAGTGACATCATGAACTAGTGGCCTGGAATGCTCATTACGTTTTGTGTTAACAGGGAATCGTTTGACTATAGAGTCAAAGCTTTTCAAAAAAAGCATTCAGCTTTCAGGTACATTGTTATGGTATAAACATAGGGATAGTCACAATTAAAAATGAATATTCGGTCATCGTTTAGTTAGGATTATTCTTCTCCGCAACATAATAATATATTTAGAAGAATGTCGGGAACTGTTTCAATTCGCAATGACATTAGCTGTTGCCATCCAATGATTAAAGGAACTTTTCCATCACAAATTCAAGAGAAAAATATCACTTTCTGGCAAAGTAGCACAATAGATTGTTAATAAATTGTATACATTTATTATTTAAAACATTTAAGCAATAAGGCAAATCATTTTAGAGCTTTTTTCCCCTTCATATCAAATATGCTGAGCACACACATCAGTTTAGAGGTGAATGCCTGAGGTTTTATTAAGTTATCGTGCTAGATGGTCGATAGATAAAATCATTTTGAGGATAGAATTCTCCTCAGGTGTTTGCAGAACTGTTAAAACATTTGGTGCGAGAAAAGATCAGTCCATTTGGTTTGTCTGCTTATCTGACGAAATCTGTAAAATTGGTATAAATATTGGTATATTATATTTTACCAAACTTTTTTTTGGTCAACAGAGGATTTTATTTGTTTCCATCATAGTTAATATACATATATCTATTGAATAATTTCTTTTCATCTGACTCAGTTGAGAAATCAAGAATTTGTATGCTTTTTTTATGCGATATCCTAAAATACACATAAAAATGTGTGGATGCAAACAAAGCCAAAGCTAAACAGATTTGAACATTCTTCAAAATATCTTCGTGTGTTGCCAGTTTGACAGTTTTTTTTTTTCTTCATTAATTTGATAATGATAAAGATATTGTGGTGTTCTTCTGTTCTTCTTTCATATCTAGGCACTGATAGAGCTATTGTTGTTGAGCGGCACAGTGGCAGCCACAATGGTGTCCTGGTATCCCATCAGCCGCACTGCAACACTTCTGATGGTGCCATACATGGCCTGGCTGTGTGTCGCCACCAGCCTCAACTACTGTGTTTGGAGAGACAACCCAGAGCCCAAGAAAGAAGACTGAAGAGCCCAACACTATTCCAGCCAACACAACTGAGAAGAATAAATGCACTCATGATTGTTTTGTTACTTGTTGGCATTTCTGAAAATGTTTAACTAAGAGTTTAAGTTTTTTTTTTTTTATATTGATTTGCAAGGTAATTCACCGGATGTCTTAAGTAGAAGAGGCAAGGCAATACAATAATGTTCTAATGCTTCCATAAAATATTTTTTAACACACTCCACCGGTTTAGATCAGTTTATGTGCACTTCAGATCAACTGTTTACTTCCATGCATATCGTTTTTTAAATAAAAAATGTTTTAATTTGATTTCTTGGAAATAAACAAGTTTAAAGCACACTGCATGTAGTTTCTATCTCAAACATTAAGTTCTGGTCACAAAGCTTTGTGGCTGTATAAGGGTGGTGGTCAGGCAGAGGAGGCTTTTACCATCTATCTTTTGTGAACATGCTTCATCACAGATTAGGCCATGTTATCAATATTAGCCAGAAAATCCCCCAATGTGCACTCAAGAGTGTTATTTCACTTTGCCAAGTAACCCCTAATAATAAAGAACTGCACTTCAACTTTCATTCTGCCATAACCCTAAATAAATTTGAAAATAATTAAATTATTATTATTAATTTACCTAA
This sequence comes from Danio kyathit, assembly GCA_903798195.1. Lineage (NCBI taxonomy): Eukaryota > Metazoa > Chordata > Actinopteri > Cypriniformes > Danionidae > Danio > Danio kyathit. Next base: position 49,399,206 of record LR812524.1, on the reverse strand, counting down.
ACATCCACCATTCTTATTAATATGGTGCATAGAATTAGCCATTATAATATAATTATTAATGTGTCTGCAACACTAAATCAAGTGTTTTTTAAATGAGCATTCAAATAAGCATTTCATTAAGTGTTCCTGCCTACCATGAACATACATTTGTGGCAATTAATGACAATAAATAAAATGGAGTAAATCATACATGCTGTAGGAGCACAAATGAGGTATATGCACACAGACTTCTAATTTCGACAGCCAGCCTCAGCACTTCTGGTGAACTGTATTTCCTTTATCAATTTGCCACATTTATTTTGCCACGGTCTGATTTCTTTAAAAATCCGTGATCTTCACTGCCTGAAAGATATATAATATAAAGTGGGTCTCAGACTGGACAAGAAGCACTGCATTAAATTCCGTTTTCCCCCACCATGTCTTTAAAATATGATAATTTAATTTACTATTTATTTAATTCGCCGGCTGATCCTGACGGCGCTAGCGGTCTTTCATCTTATTTTTCCCTTGAAGAACTAAATGAATGCTTCAGTCTATTTAACTGAATGTATTGTAACTACATTCCAACATCAATGCTATAAAAGACCGGAAGTTTATCATTGGCTGAAAAGCACTTGCTGTGCATATTCCTCATTGTGTATGTAAATAATGCTTTTCCAATGAAAATCAAAACATACAAGATTGTTTAGAAGGAGATACGAAAAGTATTTATTGGCATCTGTTGGTTCAAGAAAAATAATATGCAAGTAATATTCTATAAAACTGAATACTGTGTTTCCTGAATTGTCACATTTCTTCAACTTTACAGCAGCTCTTTCTACAAAAATCACTGGTTTTGCTTGTTGGAGGTCTCTGTTCAACCATCAACTTTACGAGAGCTACAGCTGTTAAAGTGAAGATCTGCATACACACCTTATTGGTTTTATCTGTGAAAGTGCAAAGGGGAATAAATAAGAACTATACAGTATGGTGATCATTTCTCAGCTTTTTCAGGGGGCCCGTCTTCAGGTTTAGAGGAAAAGCGCTCCATTAGGGTCTTCCACAATCCCTTCTTCTCCTCATCTGTCTGCTGCATGCTTCCTGAAACGAATGACAACATCATTTATCTACTTATTTGTTTGTTTATACATAGCTCAGTAAAAGACATTATAAAGATGCTGCATGACACTACTTTTGACGATTTAAACAAGTCTTACTATCTTACTACCCGGTATTAAACATTTATTTATTTTAATTCATAAGAATGTCACAAAACTTTTTCTAAACTTCTAAAATACTTCCAAATGTCATTAAAAAGAAACCAAACATTTGTACTCAAGACACTGGGCAGTTTAAACTGAACATCTTAATTTCTAAACTAAACATCTTAAGTCTGTGCTTAAAAAGTCATAAATATTACTTAGGAACACAAAAAATACTATGTACAAAAATATACGTAACTGAATTAAAAATAATGTATTTTTTATTTCACATAAATAATATTAACCTAAATTTAGTCATGTTTACCACCATGAGAACAGCAAACAACTGAATACATTCGATATATTAAATTGATCAAAAGTGCAAAGACAATGCATTAACGCTTTCTTTTGATCAAATAATCACTAATGTATCAGTTCTTAAACAATACTGTCTGCACAAAACATCAACATCACATAGGTGCTTTGATAATATTAAGAAATATTTCTTGAGCAGCAAATCAGTATATTAGAATGATTTCTGAAGAATTATGTGACTCTAAAGGTTCAAGATTCAGTGTTTATTATCATATGCACAGTAATGGTTTCCTGCACAATGAAATTCTAACTTTGCTGTCCACACTGAATGCCAATAAGGTTTAATGTATATTAAACAATATATAATCAGGGTGCGAATTACAGGGGGGTTTGGGGGGGGGGGGGGGTGTCAGCCATTTAATTATGAGAAATAGCTTTTTCTGATCTGATTCCTATCTTAAATATTAATAATTTAAAAAGTATAATATAAATATATATTTGACCGCCGCCCCATAACGGATTCACCATTGTGAATGCATAATCGCGCCAATCAATGCTAGGAAAAATATCATTCAACAGTCTGAAACTGTCAGTTCTAGAGCACCATAGACATCTCAAGTATTCACAAAACACGTTTCACCTAAAATAGGAGTTTATATCTGCATGTAGCCTAAAAAAAAGAAAAATTAGACACATACTTTGTATAGTTTGACATACAGAAAGCTCTAAAATAGTCACTAAATATCCCTCAAATCACTGAAAACGTATACATTTTATTAATAAATGAGATGTAATTTAAATACATTTTTAAATTTAATTTACTGAAGCATGTATAAAAAAACTACTAGCGAAAAAGTTGACCCCCCTGATCGTCAATGTATAATTCGCTCTCTGTATATAATACTTATTTAACAAAATAGGCATGCGAAAAAGTAAACATTAGTATAAACCATGAAATAAATAATAATAACAATAATAAAATTCTATATACATAGATCACCTTTTTTAATCATTTTAAACAGATAAAAAGCTAATGCTGGTAATAATGTTTTACAATTTAGCTGTTTTTGTTTGTTTTACTTTCACACATGCAGAACCTGATTTTACCAAGTGCGACAAATTCCTGGATCAACATCTTTGTTCATTTGTTCTTTGAACATTTCAGTCAACCAATCAGATTTGAGAGACAAATTTACATTTTATGTCACTTTTACGAATCACTGGCACTACCCTTCCTACACTTCAAGAACTGTACTCTTCCAGAGGGAGTAAAAGGGCTCGCAAAATCACTCTGGATGCCTCGCACCCAGCACACTACCCGTTCGAACGGTTACTGTCTGGTCGGGGCTACAGAGCACTAAGCACAAAAACAGCCAGACACAGGAAAAGTTTCTTTCCTCAGGCCATCTACCTCATGAACAGTTAAATATTCCCCTAGTGTGCAATAAACGAGCAATACTTTCTCATACGCACTTGTACACAGCACCTTATAACAATATACAATGCAATACTTTCTCCATTCGCATTGGTACACAGCACCTTATAACCTGTATATTTACAACATATCTGTACATACAATTCAACATCCAGATATTTTTGACTAACTGCATCTCTGTTTAATGTTTAGCGCCTTTTTCTTTTCTCATATTTAATTTTGTGTTGCTACTGTCACTTTATGTATACTGGAAACTTCTGTTTCCAAAACAAATTCCTTGTGTGTGTGAAGCACACTTGGCAATAAAACTGATTCTGAATTTTAGGTTTACAATCAGGGTTTGGTGATTACAAATCATTGATATTTACTTAATATTTCCATTCGGTTTTAGGAATAGTTTAACAGTATGGGTGAGGTTGGGGCAACAAAGTGGCGCAGTGGATAGCACTGTCGCCTCACAGCAAGAAGGTCGCTGGTTCGAGCCCCGGCTGGGTCAGTTGCCATTTCTGTGTGGAGTTTGCATGTTCTCCCCGTGTTTGTGTGGGTTTCCTTTAGGTGCTTTGGTTTCCCCCAAAGTCCAGACATGTGCTGTAGGTGAATTGGTTAAGCTAAATTGTCCGTAGTGTATGTCCTGGTCCTCAAGGTTGGGGGTTGAGCATTATGCTAACAACCCACCTCATAAAAACTAGGTGTTACGAAACACCAATATGGTGCGGCTAAATATCAACTTCGATATTAACAACCCTGGGAGTAAGTAAGTAGGTATGAGTAGGGTTGGGTTTGGAGTAAAGATTAGGTTTGAAATGAATTCAGTTTTCTGTCAGGAAAGATGTTCCACAATCAGTAAATTATGTTGACGCAGGAATGGATCTAGCTCAGCAAAATTTCTCACAACTTTTGAATTCTAGTGCATCTCAGTTTGTACAATATAATGTACTAATCCCCACCTGTTGCCAAGAGCAATCGACACTCTTCCACTGTCACACCTGTAAAACTGGTATCTTTTGCTCGTGGAAACTGGGAGAGAGAGAAAAAAACAGTCACTGTAACATTTCAAGAATGTGGCCTAAACAAATAAAAACCATATAAAACCATTAAAAAGCATTGACAAAATAAACCCAAATGAGCAGTGTCATCTAGAGGAAAAAGCACTACTCACCTTCTCTTTGTACACATTACTATTGATGCGAGCCAGACTTTCATACATCTGATCACATTTCTCTGGGTCTGAAATCTGAATAGAAAACAGGAAACAATTGTGCACGAATAGCTTAAAGTAATGTTTTTAAAATGCAATGTCTGTACAAGAAAACAAAATATTACACACTAGACTAGAAAAATCGAGGCTAGTCTAATGAACAAAATGTGAAATCATATGCAAGAATGAACTCAAAACATTAGCACTATTTATTTGTCTGAATAATGTTGTACTTCGATAGTCACTGACTGCTACAACGATTTCACTATTTATAATACTTTTCTGAAATTATATTAATGAGAAAGTCCGAACGTGGTGTGACTATAAAACCAACTTTACCTCAATAGCATTAACATATCTCTGCACACACAATGAAAGATGACATTTGACTTTGAATGCAAGGATAAACGGTACAGTAATTCACCAAATACCTGTGTATTTTCGCCCTCTCGGAAAGCACTAGCGACTCTTTGGCGTAAAAACGTCCCCAAATCTCTCCCTTTCTTAGACTCGTCTTTTGGCCATTCCTCGCACAGCTTCAGAAATCGACGGTATCTAGTGGCAGACATATTTCAAGTACAGGATTTGTGTTTCACAACTGCTCATGTAAAAATCTGTAAGCCGAGGAGGGTCAAATAGTACGGCGTTTCAATATTGACTCCTCATTGCGGAAATCGCCCGTCTCTCAGTACGGGTTGTCCCTGTCGAGCACCCGTACTAATGCGCTAACCTCGTGGTTTGCCGTAGAAATTTCAAGGTAATATCAAAGACCTTCTGCTTGAATGCTTCGCGTGGCTAATCCTAATAATTTATCATAACGTTAAAAACAATGAGCGGAAAGAAATCGGAAGGGAAATCGGGAGGGGTCACGGGATGGATAAGCTCGGCTTGCCGTTTCGCCGCAGACCGAAATGATTTTAGGAGGTTTGTTACGGTTTAATAATCTACGAAGGCTTCGAAACGACTACTGTAACGTACCAACGTTACTCAAAATCTGATTTACATGTGCTGTATTAAGATTCTGCTGTCGTTACAGGAATCTCCTTGTGAACCTAGGCTTGTTTGCAGCGGGTGTTTGGGTCGCGAGAAACCTTTCAGATTTTGACTTGATGTCTCCTCAGCCAATCACGTAGTTCCCAAACATTAACCACAAAAAGGACTCTTTTACAGGTGAAATAGCATGATATTGTTGAAATCATCGTTCACCTCTCATCCTAAGACTTAACTTGGGTTTCTTCTTCAACACAGGTGGTGCTGAAATGGGACAAGAGAGACGTTTTCTACAGTGGGTCTTGTTGTACAAGCCTATTCAACAGCGAAGGGAATAAATCCCAACAATTGGATGATTACAAATTGTAAATTTCTTCTGTACATGCATTGTGTTTTGTTGAAATAAACCTCACGTTTAAACGGTTGCATACAGCCATTTATTCATAATAAATATATAATATACACACCATTGGAACAATATTCAATAAAATTAAAAGCATGAATTGTAATGTCTATTTTATGATCCACAGCTTGACTCTTTTCTTAAAGAACATCCTACATATTTGCAGTCTTCTACTTTGATGACAGAGCTTTGATCCAGGTTTCTTTTTCCAACCTAAAAAAAGAAAAAGTGTTTAAGAATTTCTTTACACAACTGAAACCAACATGTTCACTCAAGAAAACTTGAAATACACCAGCTTTTTTCAAATACAACTCACAATACTCATTCTTGTGCAAGGGACCCACAAATGTAAAAGGAATTAAAATGTAACATATAGTTTTTTTTTTTTTTGTATAAAGTCCCAATTTATACTCTGTTATTTAACAGCACAATATTTATTTACAAATATATTATTATTATTAAATCTAATTTGAATCCAAATTGAAATGAGTAATTCATCACTCATCATTTATTTATTATTTAATTATTAAATTCTTGGATTTAAATCCATTTATTTATTAATTTGTTCAAAATAAAAAAAATCATAATTAACTACATTTCACAGACCCCTTAGCACTGCCTTGTGGCCCCCAATTTTGTAAACCCCAGTTCTACACAATATGATGCATTGTCAAGACTGCAGTTACTGTGTGCGCGCAGCAAGTATCAGTGCAGAGGAAGATCTTTTATGCTTCTTGGTCAGATGGAGCAGGAGGGATTCAGAAGGAAGTCCCAAAATAGTCGTTTTGATTTCCTCAGCACGTACATGATCAGGAAATAATGCATGGTCCTGCACGACGAATCTTTGTCCACTGAATAGAGGAAAAAGATTATAAAATTGGTTATACAGACACACCTACACAAACTCCAAACTAAAGGGTCAATAGAGATCATGCAGCAGATCATACCTTCTAACAGAGAGGAGCAATAGATCATTGAAAAGGTGTATGTATAAATCTTTGCGAGAGACTACAGACGCTTTGTGATTGCCACCAATTATTAATTGCTTCAAAGTTCCCTCCTGAACCAAATGACGTCCTCTGGTGATTAATGGAACAGCCTATTGAGAAAAAGAAAAATATATACATTTACAAATATGAGGCATAATAAAAAAAATAATAAAAATAAAGATATTTTGTACCTTCACATTTCCGAAATCCACTAACTTGTCCAAAGAAACAAGCAGCTCTGTTCTTTTCATTTTCTGGACTCTTGTGTCACACTCTTCCACTATCTATACAATCAGAAATTGAACTATGAATCCTAACAGCAGATGAACTGCATCTATTGTTATTTTATGACTTGTAATACCTTCCGTACAGCTTCAATGGCTTCCTTCACATTAGGGACATTAAGACAAACACCCCTAGTTCTCTTGAGGACGTTCTAAACCAAATAACACACAATAAATAATCACGTTCACTACTCCACCAATTGGTGTATTTGCCGTTTACCACCAATATCCAACATCTCCCTGACCTATTAAGAAAAAGCAAACCTCAAGCAAGAGAGTTATTCGTGTGATCCTCTGAAAGGGAAGAATCAGGAAAGACTTAAGCGTCTGTCTCTGGCATTGTGGGTCCTTCTCTAGTTTCTTCAGGATCGGTGCAAGTTTCCTGTTTTCCTGTCTGGTAGGGGGGTGCAAAATATCAATCAGAATGCTATGATGATAAACTGAAGCTGAATTTGGTGGAAATATAGAAACAGAACAAACAGCAGCTGAGTGACGAGGGCCTCCTGGTACATCATGTTGGTGATATACGGCACATAGACTTGTTGGAAGGATTTTTGGTGATTCAAAACAATGTCACCAACCTGTGACATCACCACATCCTGCCTGAGATGAGACTCCAGGTCCTGCAGAAACCTACAAAAACCAAAAGACGACATGCCCTGCATTAAATTAGATTTTGAATGAAGGGTATATTTATAAGTGCAGCGGTTGGACAATGAAACTGAAACACCTGATTTTAGACCACAATAATTCACTAGTATGGTGTAGGGCAGGGGTGTCCAAACTCGGTCCTGGAGGGCCGGTGTTCTGCACAGTTTATCTCCAACTTGCCTCAACACACCTGCCAGGAAGTTTTAGTATATCTAGTAAGAGCTTGATTAGCTGGTTCAGGTGTGTTTTATTAGGGTTGGAGCTAAACTCTCCAGGACAACGGCCCTCCAGGACCGAGTTTGGACACGCTTGGTGTAGGGCATCCTTTTGCAGCCAATACAGCATCAGTTTGTCTTGGGAATGACAGGTACAAGTTCTGCACAGTGGCCAGAGGGATTTTGAGCCATTCTTCTAGCAGAATAGAAGCCAGGTCACAACATGATGCTGGTAAAGGAAAATATTTCTTGAATCACTCCTCCAAAACACACCAAAGTGACTTAATAATATTCAGTTCTGGAGACTGTGCAGGCCATGGACGATGTTAAACTCCACTTTCATGATAATCAAACCACTATGTCACTAGTCTTGCTGTGTGTATTGGTGCATCATCATCCGGTTCGATAGTTCTTGGCAGTCTAGCACAAGTATCGGGCCTAGTAAATGCCATAATATTGCACCCCAGACCCTCCCTTATCCACCATGGGGATGGCCACAATGGCTACACTCTGGGAATGCAACAGTCTGGGTGGTACACTTCTTTGGAGTTTCTCCACACCGTAACCCTTCCACATGTGGGAAAGACAGTAAAGGCAGACTCAGGGAAAAATATGTTTCACGTTGTCCACAGCCAAAATTTTTGCTGCTGGCACCGTTAAAACTGACATTGGCAAGAATGACCAAAGGTTTTGCTATAGCAGCCCGGCCATGTATATTGACCCTGTGGAGCTCCCGACAGGAAATAGGAGAGCTGCACATTTAATTCTGCAGCGAGTTGTGCAGATGTGGTTTTACATTTTTTGGATATAATCCAGGTTAGCACATCTATGGTTACTTCTGTTGGATGTGGTTAGTTGTTCTTTGTGGTATGCTGACCATTAACCTGGATACAGTGGCTCTTGATACATCACAATGTCTTGCGGTCTTGGTCACAAACGCGCCAGCACCAATAATTTGTCCTCTTTTGAACTCTGATAAGTCATCCACAAGGTTCCCAGAGATGGGTTGCGGCTGGAAGGGCATCCGCTGCGTAAAATCGTGCTGGATAAGTTGGCGGTTCATTCCGCTGTGGCGACCCCGCAAGGGACAAAGCCGACAAGAAAATGAATGAATGAAAGTCATCCACAACGAAGTGTGCATTGCAGAATTTTGAGCATATTAGTGATATTGTGATATTAGTCTGCTAAATAAACCTTCACATTCTGCTCTTACTAGATGAATGTTCAGTGAAGATTGGTCACCAGGCTGGTCGAATTTAGCCATGTTTAAGATTCATAGTCCAACCCCTCTATATTTAGTATAAAGATTTCAAATTACAGGTATTTAGAATTTTAGAGATGCATTATAATCGAATTATATTCTTTACTGAAAATGTTTTTTATGTATATAAAATACTGTTACACTATTACATTTTTTGTGAGCATCTTCTGTAAATCAGTTAAAATTATAATAATTTAATATTATTTAACTTAAAAAAAATCTTTAATAAATTACTCTCAGGCAAGGTGTGCATGTACTTTAATGCATTATTAAATAACTCCAACTACAGGGTGATTCAAAAAGAATACCACGACTTTGAAAATCTGTATTTAATCAAAGAAACATGAAACCTTGGGTAGTTAATCAATGTGAAGAGTACTTAAAGTTTTTTTTAAAGTAGAAAACAAGTTCATGGATGTTCAATATGGGGATGCAGACACTCAAGTGACATCAACCCGATACTCGAACTCGTAGCATCTCGGGCGTAACAGTTTGGACAGCTGCAGTTATTCCTTCTTTTAGTTCCTCAATGTGAAATTTCAGAGCTTCCTTAAATCGACGACAGAAAGAGCTTAGCTCTCCTTTTCTTCTTAGCAGAGTTCTCGATTTTCAAAGTTGCGGTATTCTTTTTGAATCAGCCTGTACTTTGAATTGCTTCTACTTTCTAGATATTTAGTACTTCATTTATACATATCAAATAAAGGTACCGCTTGAGTGACTATCCTTACCGTTCACTGACTCTGCAGACGTCTTTTAGGTTGGAGAACAGAACATGATGCTGCACTCGGGTGAGGATGTTTTTGAGTTCTGCTGAGCACTGAAACACATTCAGCGCTACGATCAGACTCTTCTGATACGAGGCCTCGGACACAATCAGCTCAAACATGGCCTACATCGAAAGCACAGAAACAGAAAGATGAGTAACAACAGACCAAGGTCAAATTTTTCCAAGCATGCATAACAATACGCACCTCCTGAAGCTGGATGTCCTGTGCACTGAGGGAGTACAGCATACTCTTTGCTTGTGGTAACTCCTGCCATAGAGCGTATGGCTTGGACTGAGGCCCTGGTGGGCTCAAAACCGAGGTCGGGCTTGAAGATGGGGGAGTTTTCAGACCAGGGAGACACACAGATGTTACCAATTCTGAAAGTCCTGCAAGCTGTGCTCGGTTTAAGTCCTTCTTGAAGGAGCGCATCCAATACTCCTGATATAAAGGGACAGCTAGAATATAAAATTGGAGCAGAATATTACCATGAAGTCATTTTTGGAAGATCTATACATTTTGACTAATCAAACCCCAAACTGCATAGACTCATTCGACTGTTGCTGTAATACAAAGACAAATCATACATTTTTAAATGACTTTAGATGTCTGGTGAATGTGACATCTACACTATCTGGTAGACAGTTTTGTAAAAGTCAATCAATTCTTTTAATAATTTGTAAACTTACAACTATTGATGTACTCGGATTCAAACTTGGCAACATATGTTTTCTCTTGTTGTACACTGACGTCCATTTCACCTGTCCTGAAACAAGGAAAAATGGCATGAAACAAAGGTTGTGATAAATATCAAAGCAAAACAGCAAAAAAATTTGGAGGCAACTTGATTTTGTCGAGCAGTGAGGTTCTGTGAAGTTCAGTTAATAAATGATGAGATGTTTTTCCAAAAACAACTGTACAATGGTTTGATTGGTGATTATGAGGACATTGTCATTTTATGCATCATTAACATCAAATTCCTATCAGGTTTAATCAGGGTCTTGGGATCAGCACATTCAAACAGGTCTGTGATGCACAGCATAAAGATTCTAGTTTATATTTTTCAAAATAATTTCTGAAACATTGCATTGGAGGCACTTTTAATTATAGTAATTTAACTTTTTTTTTTTTGAAAAACACATCTTGTATTTCTCATCTGTAAGTTGTTTTCGATTTTAAAAGTTTGCTTAATAAATTAATGCCTTACCTTTTCACCTCACTGTCCTCACTGTTCATGTCAGAAAATTCCAGCTGACTGGAGCTCTCAGCAGAGAAGAGGGATGCAATGGGCAGAGAATACCCTACAAAGCTCCATAATTGTGAGCTTGCAACGGATCTAAGAGCTTCAGCCAACCCTTCAGATGTACTAAGAGAAAGAGAGATCAAAATAACATTAATACCATCATCCTGTCAGCTTCATTTACAAGCCTTTAACCTAGGCTGCTGAGAGGCAGTAAACGGTAGGTTAGCGAGGCTGGACCACGTTAGAAATCATGGACCGACGACTTAATTTATTTAGACTACATACCAGTAATTTCCACCACACGCCTCACTGTCTTTCTCGTTTGTTGGATGGTCGTCTTTATCCATCGCGGGTCGAGCAGTGTCACTGTCTAAAACTTCAGTTACAGTGAGGGTCAAGAATCTCTCATCCTCCATAACATGAGCCATGTGAATACGGTAAACTTTCTCCAAGTCCAAGAGCAGAACTTAATATGATTTATCGCAGTAAAAGCCCCTATTTTACTCACAAATGCTGGAGCGCCACCAAAGTAGGTTACTTCCCAAACAACAGCAACAAGAGTTGTGAGCCTAATCGATTCAGAAGAGCGCTCTCACCTGATGTCACTGCATTTGATTGGGCGCTGAGGATTGCTTTATTATTGGCTGAACCGAAAAAATAAACAATGTCAGTGCCGTATCATTTTTAAGAAAAAATATTCGTTCTACAAGCACAATATAGTTAAGAAACAATGTTTTTATACAAGGGTTATATAAAATGAGCAATAAGCACATTAATAAAGTTAATATATATATTTTTTTATAAAGCTTCCTTTTCTTAATAAACCATTAATGGTATTTCATTTTAATTCATATTTAGCATTTAACAACCAAAATGAACCGTAGTTTACACAAGTCTGAGATTCATTTAATTATCATCAATGTTATAAAGCACACGGTGGCACATTTGAAATATAAGAATCATTTTTTTCCTTTTATTTGGTTTTTAAACTGTATACAAGGTGAAACAGAGTTTCTCAAATCGATTGAACAACTGATATATGACCCAGAAATTACTAAACAAGAGGATAGACATGACAGAACTGCACAGACAGCTGAAAAGGGTACATTAGGACTTTACACCCAAATTGAATGTTCAGACAAGAGACAACAAAGATAAACAGAACAGACATCCCAACAAAGTGTAGTGGTGGATGGGAAAAGAAACTCCTGTAGACGACTTTGTCAGCACCAACTTTTTCCTGTCAATTTAATTTAAATGAAAACATTATAAAACACTACCACAACATCAGGTAAAAAGACATACTACTGATAATAAAAGTATGTTATACCTTCCCCTTCAGAACTGTTTCATATAATACAGAACATACTTGCTCAAAGATGCACTATGAACACAAAGGTTATGGTATTTAAGTCTACTACTGATAATTTCCAAAGGCAACCTATTAAAAACATGTCAAGTCATACAGGATTGGCAACTATCAAAACAAAATTAAGAGAAAATGACCTCAGCTTAAACATTATTGCCAATTCAAATTTGGAAAGGGATTCTGAAATGGGTGTTTTACCAGTTTACTATCCGCTGCTATTACTTTTGCACAAAATGTATTTAGTAAGATGCTTTATCATTTCTGTTTAAGGTCAGTCAACATCAGGCACAAATCTTTGAAATCTAAATTCATGCAGTTGTTGGATGATAGAAAACCGGTCTATTTTTGAGGAATTGTATTACCGAGCCCCACCACCTCAAGTAAACTATTCACATTCCTGTAAAATGTTTATCAAATTTATTCAAACCAAACCAATAAAATCAACAATCCATTACGAACTATTGAGGCAACATGCAAAACCTTAATAAAAAATGCACAGACATTATCATTCTGTTGAAAGGGAAATACAGCCAGCTTCTCACAAATCTGTTCATTAAACATTTTGTATTTTGGCCAAAAAAAGACCAAGTAAAAAAAAAAAAAAAACCCACCAGGACTCCTAAAAGAAAACCCATTGATGGAAAAAAGGCTAATATGTTAACCGATGCCACCCCTAGGAGTTGTTTCTAAGTGGGCACAGTGATGTTTCGTGCAAGCAGCACCAATAAGGCAAGCTCCACGCTTCCTTGAGCCTGTTCCAGTGCCTCAGCAGCCTCACGGGCTGAGAACCCGGATGCCTGGATCCTATGAATGTGCTCTAGTGGAAACTGTCCCATCGAGGGCTGTGGTGCAGGCTGGATGGCGTCTCCAAGAAAAACAGGATCCATCTCAGGGCCTTGACTTTGAGGAGATGCAACAGGCCCTAAGCTGGGATTGGCTGATGGGCCAGCTGCTACAGAAAGCGGGTGCTGCTGAGACAGGTCTGCTGAGATGTCAATGCCTGAGGTTTTTTCACCCATAATGTCATTCCCTTGCTGATCCTCAGGGAGTTCACAATCTCCTTGGGAAGAAGTCACCGATACTGAACCTTCTTCAAAATCAAGGTCCTGATTTTCACCAGGAAGAGGGTGCTGAATGGTTTGTTCCACTATGGGATCCGCCTGTCTAGAAAGTTGGTTCTCTGTGTGCCATGAATTGCTTGAGTGCAAATCTGGAGAATCCCTCAATGATCGTGAAGTCAAGTCAGCTTTGGCAACAGTTTCCTCTTCTTTGTCATCTGTTGTGGCAGTATTAGAAGAAGAGTCAGCAGTCGAGTTCAGAGTGGTGTGGTTTCTTGCATCAGGATCCAGATTCAGCTCATCTACATCTAGACTTGGTGCTGTACCATTGGGGTGAGATAGAGGAATCCTTCCGGAAACTGTTGGCCAACTACTAGACATAAGAAGTTTATGGAGCTCTTTTAAAGCTTGAGCCAGAGGAGGGACGTTATCCACCTCTGACTGGTCTCTATCATAATGTATTACACTCTTTTCAGAGTCTGGAAGGACAGAAGATGTGGCTGGCTCAGCAGAACAGGGTTCAAGGTTTAAATCTGGAACAGACATAAGTTGTGAATGAGCCCCTGAAACATCTTCAGTTACACCACCTTGGGTACTCTGAAACTGATCAGATAAGTCATGGCCAATTTCTGGTTTTGCATTGTAAGAAACATCCATGTCCATTTCCTGATCCAGTGTCTGAGTCTGGGAGCTTGGGTTAAAGACAATAAAAGGAGCTTCTGTTGATACAGTCCCTGAGGAAGTGATAGACTTCCCCAAAATGGTGTCCACTGGATTGCTGTAATCTCCTGTAGCTATGCTGCCGGTCACTTCATTGTCCTCGGGCACAGTACTAGAGAATGGTTCCTGAGAGGGAAGAGTGCTTGGGATGGGAGCATCTGCATCTGTCTGCAAGCTGGATGATGTGGCATCTGCCAGTCCTTGGGACTGAGATCTGATGTTGTCATCAGGGGAATCTGGAGAGGGTTCACCCACAGTCAATGGTTGAAGTGGAGAAGAATCAATTGGTGTGGAAATTTCAATTGGGGTCACTCCCTGGTTCATAGAGGCTGGGGCAGACCTGGACCGGTCTAGTGTGAGATTGTGGGGATGACTCGAGGCTGAAGATGTGGGTTGGTTGAGAGGTTTAAAGGGCAGGGATTGTGGTGAGGTAGTTTTTCCATCTTCAAAATCTATGAGAGAAACAGTAACATTGAAAGTCTAAAATAGTTCTTATAAAACCATGCAAATGCAGCAAACACTGCAAACCATGCAGAAAAAAATAGCATTAGGATAGGCAAAGAAGAACTTACTTCATGATATGCAAGATATTACTCACACAATGAAGGCTGTCCCAGTGTGTAGCAATGTATATCAAAGGTCTAATATATATAGTAACATATGATGCATTAGGTCAGAGGTGTCCAAACTCAGTCCTGGAGGGCCGATGTCCTGCTGAGTTTACCTCCAACTTGCTTCAACACACCTGCCAGGAAGTTTCTAGTATATCTAATAATAGCTTGATTAGCTGGTTCAGGTGTGTTTGATTAGGGTTGGAGCTAAACTCTCCAGGACACCGGCCCTCCAGGACCGAGTTTGGACACCCCTGCATTAGGTTAATGAAATATATCCTTTATGATTGAAGTACCTGGTAGGTAGAGCCCTCTCCAGCTGTCTGTCCACATGACATCAGTTCTGTCCTGCTTATGGTTAAAGCACACAAAGGCCACACATTTCATGCAATAAAAGGAATAAAATTAGCAAAAACACATCCAGAGAAAAAGAGAAACAAAGGCATGCACTTTTCAGTCACATTAGCTATACAAGGTGGTGTTCAACAAGTGTTCTGCTTTAGTGACATGGTAAAAATGAACAGGCATACTGTAAGCATACATTACCATTTAAATAACTACAGTCTATAGTATTTCTTTTTTGGGAAATAGCCTTTATTTTTATTTGATAAAAACAATTCCAGAAATAAAGGTATTGTTGTGAAACATGCTAAAAATGGTGATCAATGTAAAAGGTTATGCTGTATAATGTTTCTGGAAATCTTTTTATTTTCTTTGATGAACAAAGTTCATCATGAAGTTCAAAGAGCTTTTATTTGATGTAGAAATCTGAAACATTCAAATCCTTTTAAGTGCATTTCACCCACACATTGTACACCACCTTGTGAAATGGGTGAGTGTTTCTTCACAGCAACAAGGATCAATAACCTCTACAACTTTAAAAACTTAGTATTCTTCTAATCCAGAAATCCTCACAATTCGACAAATCGCTGATGAGTATTAATTCCTCATGTTAAACACTAACTCTAGCTTTAATTTCAACCCTTACATCATGCATTTCTTTATCTACATATCATGCATCTCACCGCTGTCCTGTACAGATCTTTGTATTGCCTCAGCCAGTTCTTGATCTGCAATATCCTCAGCCCGGGTCTCTTCTCGTCCCTCTGGCCCGTATGCTAGCCGAGCACATTCAGGCAGCTCTGCCTCAGGTAGAAAGCGTGTCTCTGTACCCGTTGTCCCAATAAGGAGGACATTTTTCTTTAGGTCTATAGAACACTGAAAGACATCACATAAAGGTGAGAACAGAGCAGAGCAGAAATTAAGCTCAGATTTAAAGCAGAAACATTTAAGGGGTTATCTTCTCTAAAACTGAGATTGTTTGTTCAATATAGTTAATCATTACAGAACTCTCTGGAAGAGATACTTGACTTCTGACTGGTCAATCATGACATTCCAGGTATGTTATTTATTCCCCAATAACATCAGTTCATCTGTGTACTACAAATGTATATATTCTTATCTGTCACTTTGCTATTTTTGATTGTTTGACGCCATCTTTTGAGCCATATTTCTTTCTGCAAGCTTTACATTTAAGAGCTAATAAATTATTACAGCTCAGACTGACAGTTTGATCTAATTGTTTAACTTTGTAGCAAGTAAAAATCTTGATAATGTACATTCTGCAAGAACAACCAGCGGCATGTTCAAAACACCTCTCGTATATTAATATTCTTACTTGCATAGTACTATAAAAAAAGACAAACTATTTGGACCAAGCACACAGACTGCATAAAGTCAATGTTACCTTATTTGCTAAAGAGTACGTGTCTAGGGAATACAGTGAAAGTCCTCAAGCTGGTTACATTCCATTAAAAAAGCATTAATGTCAAGTTAAACTGATTCCATTACAGGAAACAGATTATTTGATTGGCTATGAACAAAAAGTTTTCAAGCAGACCTGGTGTCTCTTCAGCATATCAAGGCCTAGCAGCATATCCATGGGCTGATCTTCCAAAATGGAGAAAGAGCACGGTAGAAAATCCCCTTCAATCTGCACCTGGGCTGGATGTTAAATACATATTTACAATTTATTATAATAAGACATTTTATAATTAAAATAAGTACATGCTTAGAGAATATTTAGAAATGTAGGTTTAAATAAAGTGCATACCCAAATGAACTCGGCCAATGATTTTCTGGGTGCCAACACCTTTGGCAATGCCTGCCCAGCGTCTGTCCACTAGGCGCATGATATTACATCGCTCTGCACATGCTTGGCTCATTATTGTCATCTGGGCACCTAAAGAAATATAATAAAACATTAGTACATAAAGTGAAGAACCCTGGAATATTTAAAAGATATAAAGGAAGTTTATTAATAAAAATAGGCCACCAAGTTCAGTGAAATATTTTGTGTCACAAATCAAGGCATGACGTTAACCATTACATAACTTCGATAAATGACCCTCTTTAAACCTGATATTAAAACGTTTTGGACAATCAAATAACAGATAGGTGAAGAAGACACGATGAGTGTTTTAAACTAGTCTTGTTAGTGCATTTCACATATATCCCAAAGTATTTATAATAATTAAAAAAAAAACAAAAAAACAGACGTATTTCTCTACTGGGGCCAAAGGGGAGCTAGACCAATATGTGCATGTGCTATGAAAATAATCGATATTCGTAGTGTTAAAGTTACTTCATATAAAACTAAACTGCCTTATGTTGTAATAAAAGCAGCTATGATAATGTACATGCTACAATAAACATAAGCAGTTTTACTATCTATTTGGCCCCAAAAAAGTATATTCAACAAAACAGACAAGCTAAATTCAAGTGACCACAAGTAAAGCAGGTTATTCAAAATCCTGCAGGGCCATAGCCTCCACTAGCCCTAGTGTAGAGCCATCACTGTTTTCAGGGTACAAACTGGGCTGATATTTAACAGTAATAATTTATTTTTGTAAACCCCCCTTAAAACTCAATTCTCAAAGGGCTTTATACTTGTGCTCAATATATCCAGCAATATACTAATATAATATACTACCGAGAAAACACTTTAAAAATGGGATTTACCCGAGTCAACAAAGGCCTTTACTGGATGTCCATTGACTTTGCAGTTGATGTAGAGCATCACAACCTGGCCAAAACTCTCAGGTGCTTCTTCCATAGCAATGGTCATATTCTCCTCAATGTTGTGCTGCCTGGAAATTCAAATAAACATGTCAAACATTCAATGCATTTTTTTTGTTTTGTTTTAATCCACATGTCATAGACTATGGCTGTTTCTCAATATGCGTTTATAAGCGTTCTAGTATAGCCTGGTCACAATAATCAATATATCGACTTACACGTGCACATGACATATATCGCCCATATATAAAAAACAATTCTAGCTACATTTGAGCTGATTGTGCAACATCTCCATCTCTATTGCAGGTGTCTGTGGTTAAAAAACAATACTGTAGTATTTACTATAAATTTACTATTTCCATGTGGGTGTCTGACAACTGAAAATAGATCTGGTAGCAGATATCGCAGCCTCTGTTACTTTATACCTTGCACATTTTGTTAACATTTACTGTTATTTATTTAGGCTATGGGTTTTCAATCTGATTCCAATGCCTCATTAAATTGTTAATATGACTTTATCGCGATATATTTTGGTGCAATATATCGTCAAACAAAAAATAGATATCATGACAGGCCTACTCCTGTGTAACGTCATCATCAACTGTTAAAGTTCAGTTCCAATACTCGAGTCCACAAGAACAGAGGACGTGGGACAGAACCCAGATGTGTTCTTGATATCGAGGATGCATCGATGCAGACATGAGCACAGTACTTACTCTAGAAATCCCAGAAATCATTGCGGCTGAATAAAATCGGTGGGAAGTGCAGTATTTTATACCTGTTTATTATTAAAGCTCAGAGATATAACTTGTTTATCTTAGGAGTTTCCCTAAATGAGACAGTAATAGTAAACATTAACATGAAAATCTTAAAAAAGACATACATTTATTTGCTGAAATTCAAAATACAATCAGTTTATTTGTATTGTGCAAAGCGTGTCATTTTTCCCGTCATTGATGTAGTGCTTGGGTCATTGTTTGATGACGGCGATTGAAGCACGCGAGTGTTGAACGTTATTGTAAGACAGCGTATTCCCGGTACGAGGTTCCACTACCACATCAAAGACAATATTGCCATAATTCTTCTCACGACACCAGTGTATCCGGCTGAGGTTCTTCACTAATTCGTGAAATATGAATGTGCAAGACCAAAGTGCCGAAATATGAAGTGTTTTTGTGTGAAAGAAGAAAATTAAGTACAATTTTAAGTGCCATTTCAGTCTCACCTACTGTAACAAATACTTCAATCTCAGTTCTGCTGTCATTGTTTTTCTGGTAAGAACATCATATGCTTTATTTCGTATTCCTTCTATTTTAAATACGTAATGATCAATAAAGGCTTTTGTTGTGCTCTTCTGACACTTTGCCTAAATGATACTTGTCATTCTATAGACCTTTTTCTTTGTTGCTGCATGGAGGCCACCATAGTGACCAGCGTCTTCCGGTAGAATGCTGAGAACGTCCGTTTACAACTGGTTAATCTTGATCAGAAAATGGTTGTCAATACCGTTTTGAGTGGCTTAGGGAGTGTTTTTGTGATCCACAATCTTGATTTTGAAAGGTGTTTGTTAAAGCCGTTATACTTTTGTCAGATGCGGTTCAAGTGCAAGAGAAAAACGATCTCCTAATTCAGAGTCTGCCGTCAGATCAAATGCTGAAATACAGCGTCAGTGTTCCCGACCTGTCAGCTGTTATACTGTACTCCGTGGCTCTTCAATGCGCGCGCACACACACACATACACAATAGAACACTGCATTATAGAGCAAACCATATTACTGGCATGAAACTTAACAGGCATGTAACGAAGCCATGCAATTGCCAAAAAATAAAAGTACGTTACTGATACACTGTTGGCTGATTTGCATGTTGATTCTAATCAGGAGCCGTTTCTGTTTTATTTAGTTTGTATTGTGTAATATTTACCATGGTATGCGTTTTCTGTCATTTCAAAATGCCACTTAATTTCCATTTGTGCCACTCTTTCAATCAATGTGTTAGTGGGACAGTACAAACTGTGTTTCAAACATTTTGGTGAATTACATTTGTTTGAGTTTGTTATACATTTGAAAAAAAATTATCAATTTGAAAATTATCACTTTAGTGATGACGCTGCTTCATTTAAATGGCACAAGATGCTGTCTGACGGTAATGGTAAATGACTCGTAAAATGTTGTTTTTCATTCCTATTAGATCGCATTTTTAAAATAATGAAGGTGGTGCTGATCGACAGCAGTATTAGTTCAAAGACATTAAAAGCAAGTAAAATAGATTAAAACTATCGTTTCAAAGCTGTCCGAATGTGACTGTTTATAAGCATCAAGTTGGCTACCGTTCTTAGCATCCTCCTTACGCATACACGCAAAGCATAATGGGTAATTTTGCGTTCTAAGAAAAAGGTCTATATAATGCCTAGGAAAAGCATGCAAAATCTTTATTGAAAAAAAAATAAATAAATAAAAATCATACTTTGCCTAAACATCAGCCATTCTATACATTTCCTAGGCATTCTATACAATGCCGGCATTTCACACATTAGCCTCTTTCACACATACAGACCTTTCCGGAATATTACCGGCTATTTTCCGGAAAGGTCTGTATGTGTGAACAGGCCCTTTTTGAAAATACCAGTAAATTAGTTCCGGCAATTTTCCGGAAAGAGAAGTTGTAACATTACCAGTAATTTGCTGGAATGCGGTGCTGTTTGAACGCAAAAGGAAAATTGCCGGAAAAAACGCGTTCACGCTTACAACGTGCTGACGTGAGACATACTCCAACCAATCAGAACATTCAGACGCATTCACATCTGCGCTGTTTATGAAAATAAAAGACCTTGAATATTTTTCCAGACACATTTAGCTGTTAGATGTTAATCAGATAATGTTTCTATCTTCCTTCTGAGTGCCAACTGTGTTAAAAATGATTGATAAAATGCTTATGATAAACCGCTGTTTGTTTACCTTCAAGTTCTGCTTCAGTTGCTTGATGCGTGTGCACGTAAAGGAGCCAGTGAGCGCCTACATTGAATGTTTCATCGAAGTTGTTCACAATACTTATCCATCCACAGAGTTTGTAATGCAGTCAAATGTTTACAAGTACAAGCACAGCCGTTTAGAGCTCTTTTCTGGTAAATGATGTCAGAATTTACCGGTATTTTGGAATGTATGTGTGAACGGTCCTTTCCAGAAAAATTCCGGAACGTTCTTCCCTGTGTGAACAGAGCTTTTTTGAATTCACCAGTAAAGTGAGGATATTTACCGATATCACTGTGTGAAAGGGGCTATTGCCGGATTTATTATTAAAAGGGGATCATTGTATGAATGCTGTGATGTTGAAAATTTTTTCTGTTAAAAATGTGTCATGTGACCATCAGGAAGAACGCAGAATCTCATTCCTCACAGGATGGACTCTGTTCTTGCAGACACCCGGGTTCACTCTTTTGAGGTAACTTGGCGAGACTGCTCTCCACATAAACACAAATTCCTTCTCTGCGTTCTTGGAATTGACAAACAGCCAATGTTTTTCTGTGCATACAATCTCACCCCTTATTTGTTACCTGATTTCTTCCTCAATCTTGGCTTGAGCGTCCAAGTCAAAAGGATCTGCAGTCAGCAGTTTGATTCTCTCCTGATCTCTCCGTGCCCGGTCCTGCTGCTGCTCCATTAGCACCTTAGTGAAGCGCTCTAAAAAAAGGGTATCAAAATGATATCATCACTCAAGAAAATCGTCAATAATCACTATAAATGCATTTAATCCTCATCATCTTCATTTACCAAGATCTCCACTCAGTAGAGCTTCAGCAAGCGGAGGGTTTCGCTCCTTCAGGAGGGAGAGCTCATGTGGATTTGCCAGCAACATGTCTCGTAGCAAGGCAGGGTTGTCCAATCCCTGAGGAGAAACGCCTGAACCTGGTGAAGTGGTGGCTTGAGGTGGCGGTGGCTGGGTTGTACTGGGACGCTGGGCTTGTTGCGGTCTATTTCTGCTTTGGCCTGAGGACGTCCCAGGAACAGCAATGGAACTGAAGTCGATGCGAGGCAGGCCTAAGACATTAAAGTTCATTATGAATATCGTGTATTAAGATAGCATTAAACCGTTGTACAACAGATCAAGTCATGCTGGTTCACCTGGAACTGTGGGCTGTGGTGGCGCTCGTAACCTCTCTGCTTGTCTTAATACTAGCACATCTCCATCTTTCAGGCCATAGTTCCCTAGGGCCCGGGTGGGGTCTTGTAAAGGCTGCTCTGCATATATGATCTGTATGGCAAAAATTGCATTTTATTTGTTGTTTCAAAGCACCTAAAATCACCTTTTATTTCTAAAAGCCAACATACAAATATCTTCATGCACTATTTAACAGGCATACAAGTTTCTCTTTCGATTTTCAAACACCATCAGCTATCTTGACACACCCTAATCAATAAAGGTTCAGTTGTGCTGCGTTTTAACAATGCACAAATCCACGTATTATACTTTCCTGACAAGTTACCAAAAAAAGCTAAGTTGTCTTTTGATAGCTTATCATTGTCAAATGTTGATCGTTAAGGGCGTTACAGTTTGATAATCTGTTCAGATTTGGGGTTTTCCTAAAGTGTTGACATGGGCTCAGTATGCTATTAATAGCGTGGACAGTGTCGACACTAATTTGTTTAGTCAGATCGCTTAGCATAGTAGCTAACTGTTGCAACACTTTTTAAAGACGTTCACCTGAATTTCCCCGGCTGGTATTCCTGATTCTAGTTCGCAAAGAGCCAAGAAATCCCTGAGTTCAAGCTCCGGGGACACGTCCAGGGCGAAAGTGGTTTCCGAGCGGTCTCTCGGTGCACAAAACACGGTGAGCAGCATTGCCCGGTTACTGCTTCTCTCTCGCTGTCAGAAACTGCCCCTACTCTAGAGTTTTCTGTCGGAAATGTGTCCAAGGCTGTCCTGTTGACACTCTGTGTAAAATGTGGTTAAGAAAAAAGTTAAGCGCATGGAGAAACAACTGAACGAGCAACCTCAATTCACTAAATAATTCGTTCACTTCCTTTCCACTGGTCTCCAGCCACTGCCGTAAACTGTCGTAGATTACGTGTGTCGTAGTTTACTGAAACAGGAAGTCCGAACCATAAACTCCGTTACTCCGATACGTCAACGTGGCCGCCATCTTTATCCAGTCATTAGTGTGCTATAAAAAAAGCAACTGAACGGAGGAGCTGCTGTTTTCTCGGATATAAAATACAATAACGCTTATATTTATTATCTGATTATAATTTTATGGTGTGAAAAAACTCCAGTTACCTAGAAGTAAGAAAAGCTCAAATTTGTAATGTATATTTTATGATACCAAGATTGTTAAGATATTATTATTATTATAAGATATTATTATATTATATTTTATTTATACAAAGAGAGATGTATTGTCAATAAATGTATCTCTTTTACCAAAAATAGTGCTGGAGTCAAGTTTTATAACAGTTAACAAAAACAGTTTAGAAAAAGTAATTAATTACACATTATTATAATAGTACACATTCTATACAATAATGTAGACTAAAATAATACATTTTATCTAAAAAGATTAAATAATAATAGCAAATAGAATATGAATTAGTATGTGTGTGCTAAGTGGCGTAGCGGAAGGGCCCGCAGGTCACGTACGTCCGCATGATAGGGGGTGACCTGCGTGATAACCCTCTTCTTAATTCTTGTGGGTGGGCCCACGCATTTTGCGCTATAAGCGTATAAGCATAACTGTAATTCGAGTATGACTAATACTAATACACCATTGCACACCATTGGCTAAAAAGAACGTATAAAAGGTCATTCTAACTATAGATGACACTAAGACAATGGATTTGAAATGAAACGAACAAGATGTGCTTTAGCTGCAGACTGTCAGCTATAATTTGAGGGTATTTACATCCAAATCTGGCGAACTCTGTAGGAATTACAACAGTTTGCACGTGTTATGTGAATTGGGAAGCAGCACACGTTTCAAACAGTCTAGACGGTGCTTTACTTCTTTGTTGAATGATTCAGTTGTTTGAACGAATCGTCTCACTCATTAGACTTTACCGCCACCTACTGGAAGTTTTAGATTCTTATTTTGAGGATTATTTTTATTTTTAAAAATCTATTTTTTCATATTAAAATGCAATAAAGTACAATAAACTTTATTCTTTGAAATAGACAGATATATCACACACACACACACGCACGCACGCGCGCGCACACACACACACACACACACAATACATTTGTCATTATTTACACACGTTTGTGCCATTTAAATCTGTTTGAATTTCTATTGTAGATTATTTTTTTCTGTTTACTTGCTTACTTCTTTTCACATTTAACACAATGATGAATTGAAATCTTCTTTCATGGTAACTTCTGAGTCAATTTTATAACATTAAACATGGAATTTTCTCAATATTTTGTACTAATTCAATTCTGGATAACCAATAACTTTTAAGTGGTTGCATATTTTTATTTTTCCCCAGGGCTGTATCGTTTTGATGAACTAATCCATTAGTTTACATCATTTTAGTGAAAGTCGCTCACCCATTTCAAGACATTGAAAACATTTTTTTATTTAAAATATTTAACCTATAAATATTAAATGTCTGCGAGATTTACTCTGTTGTGTGTGCGTGTGCGTGCGTGTGTGTGATATTTTTTTCCAGAGAAGAGCACAGAACAGCATCTGTAACTCCACATAAGCAGTAATTTTGAAGTGTCTTCTGGTCATTCAGGTGACGTCTTCAGTCTGGTCATCAGGCCAATCTTCTGCTGTCCAGAATCAGGGGGTCCGTCTTGGTTGGGCATCTCAGCGGAGGCCTGTCAGCTATGGGTGACTCTACCGGTAGCTCTGAAGTATCAGTGGCGTGTACTATTTGGGTGTACTAATAATTGAACTGATCTCAAGATTTTGGCTTTGATACTGACTGATCTAATGTATGCACAAATATATTAATATAAAGCATCCTGTAGAAAATATTCATTTAAAAGAGAGATTCGTGAGGGTGTATTTATGTTCTGCACTATATATATATATATATATATATATATATATATATATATATATATATATATATATATATATATATATATATATATATATATATATATATATATACAACAGTTCTGTCTGGTTCTTGAATCTGATTGGCTGACAGCCTGCTCACCCTTCTGTTTTACTCCGCCCACATAGGGTGACAGCAGATCAATAAACTCACTACAGTTTGACAAATTGCAGCTGCTGGACAACATCATGTACTTTTGAGGCTTTTTAGGCAAGAATGCAGTTGTTTAGATTGCAACTGAGCTTAGATTACAACTTTATTTATAAGGATAATGCCTATTTAAAATATTTATATAATTACTGAGATACAGCGCATCGACATCCATCAGCCTGTCATACTGAAAGGAGGAAAGACGGTTGACGTTCATCCACAAGATGGCGACAGAGACCACATAATAAGCCCTTAGAGGAGAAAACATTGGCGTTTTTTCAAACTACAGCTGATCAAAACATTTGGCTTTTTCAGGGTTTATAATTGTGATCTCCCGATTGCAACAAAGAAATACTGGGAAATGTCTCTAGACTCCTTTTTCTGGCATTTTATGTCGTTCCGCCTTATAATCTTAACTGTGAGCAAAATCACCTTTTTTTCATCATTTAGACATTACGCTAGAGAATCATTTAAATATTAGCTCTAAAATGATGTTAGTGAATTAGTAAGTTTCTACTGTTTTGATGTCAGCTGCAGATGTGAATGAATGGTGGAAGAAAATAGTTCCTCATACAAAAGAGTTTTTTGACTCTCCGTGTTTGATTTTCTTTTTTATATAACTAATAATACCATCGAACTGTTGTATAAATGCAATATTGTAGCAGTGCGATATGGCTGTATATCGTCACTGGTGGGACACTAAGGCACTCGGCCTAGTGCCGACATACGCCTCCCACCATTGCCGATATACAGCCATATCGCACTGCTACTCATGTGATGTTGCTCATATATGTGTATGTATATATATATATATATATATATATATATATATATATATATATATATATATATATATATATATATATATATATATTTAAAGCATATCAAAAGAACATACACATACTCTATATGGTTAGAAACATGTTTGTCAAAAAAAAACAAAAAACAAAAGCGCACACATCAATTTTAATATAATTGCAAAAACAAAGATAAAGTCAGCAACACCAAGAATCCAAATATCTTTTTTTTTTTAATTTACTTAAAAAAGCTCAAGACAACAAACTTTTCTATTGTCCCTAATATAAATTCACAGGTGGAAACACTGCTCTGAAAAACAACAAATTCACAACCTCAGACCTGACAGTGGAGGTTTGCGTGTGGATGGCTATACAGTATGCATCATCTTTTATGATTCCCTGTGAGGATTTCTGTTAAATTACCTAACTGAGGAGATTGAAATTGAATGATTTTATCATGTATAAAAACTGCTTAGTTGCCAGAAAGGCGCATTACACTGTTTGCATCTGTACATTATAGAAAAACCAATAAATTTGAGTTGTCCAATTAATACATATACTGTACTTAAATGAAAGTAATGTAAGAAGTTGTGAGGAGATGCTAACTAGCTAACAATGTAGTTTTCAAGTACACAGTTCAAGATAACAACAATTTGATTTAATACACAGACATTATTTTAGAAACCCCAAACATATTTGAGCACATTTACACACTTGATGTAGATTCTTATTTAGGGCTGAAAACATATCAGACTCTGCATCGGAACTAGACAGAATGGAGCACACTCAAGTAAACACATCAAACACCTGGCTCCCTTAAAGGGGCAACACAGCCTGTGTCTGTGCATGTTAATGCCTAAACCATTGTTTTCTGTCGTAAGATAAATGCACATCTCTATAAATAGCCACATAAAGCATCAGAGTAGACGGGACAGTAATTGTTAAACAGTAATTTAACATTTATTATCACAGTTATTACCTGTAATGGCTACATAAAGTTAATTACTGTAATTTATTGTCTACAAATTCTACTCATTTTACAGTCAAATACTGTTTCTATTCATTACAGCAAAACACTGGTTATTTTAAGGTTATTTACTGCATAATCTACAGCAAGGGTTAACAGTGTACAATCTAAATAACTGCCAGAGAACACATCTAACAATCTATGCCCACCTCCACCCCCTTCCTCTTGGAAGGACATCTATTTTTCAATCATTCATCTATTCAGGAAAAATGTAACCTCTAACCATCAGTTTCCAGTCATTGCTGAGGTGTGTGATTCCTATTTGTCTCCACATGCCGTACTCCAGTCTGTAAAAGACAAAGACACGACTAACAGAGCTCTACATGCTGGCTGAGCTCCAGCAATGCACAAGATGTTCTCCAGTGTTCTTCAGATAAATCTCCACCGATGCTCGTGTGAGTTTCCTTCTTCTGCCTGTTGTGTGTTCATTACTTGAAAAATAAACACCTGCCACAGACAAGACATCTAACTATCTAAGCCCACCACCACCCCCTTCCTCTTGGAAGGACATCTATTTTTCATTCATTCATTCATCCATCTATTCAGAAAACACCTAACCAGACCATCAGTTTGCAGTCATTGCTGAGGTAGGATTCTCATTTCTCCACATGCCCCAGTCTAATCTGCAAAAGACAAAAACAAGAGACTAAAGCTCTACTTGCTGCCTGATCTCCAGCAATAAACCAAATGTTCTTCAGATAAATCTCCACTGGTCCCTTGTGAGTCTCCTCCTTCTGCTTCGCTCCAATCTGAAAAAGACGAAGACAACACCAACAGAGCCCTACCTGCTGGCTGAGCTCCTGCACCGATGCTCTTGTGAGTCTCCCTTTTCTCCCTGTTGTGTGTCCATTACCTACAATGTTAATAACAGCCACAGAGAAGACATCTATCTAGCAATCTATGCCCACCACCACCCCCTTCCTCTTGGAAGGACATCCATCTAGGCACACATCCATCTGTTTTTGAAGGATATTCCTGGCCATCAGTTTCCAGTCATTGCTGCGGTGTGTGATTCCTATTTGTCTTCTTCTGCCTGTTGAGTGCACACCTGCCGCAGACAAGACATCTAGCTAACTATCTAAAGCCTACAGGAGTTTTAGCCCAATTTATTTTTACCTCCCGAAAAACGTAGATGAAATCTTGTGGAGGACTTTGATCGGTTCTGATTCTCAGCGCAGATTATCTGGTGATGTGAGCCGTTTAAAGATAAAATCTCACACCTCGCGATCAAAGCGAACATGTTTGATATCCAGGATTTTATATCGGGCTGATCACAGCTGTTCTAACTTATTCTGTATGAACAAAGCCATGAGCTGGGGAGAATCGTGTTGCTAAATAAATATATATTGTTTTTAATAAGCTTGAATTATCCTTTATTATTAGCCAGATTTAAGGTTATTCTTATACCGGTGTGCAGATACTTATGACACACGTGAACCGGGTACTAAAACATGGCCAGTTATCTCCATAACCCAAAATGATTAAACATATTAAACTGTGCTTTTAGAGATGTATTTTTTCTGTGATGGGGATAGAATTAGTTCAATAGCCTATAAATATCATCAGGCCTGCGTCTATATAGCCTAGTCCTGTACACTGAGAAAGAGTAGGCTAAATCTAGAAGACAATCTTTTAATCTAAAGGAATATTTTTACAGAGAGAGAGATAACTGAAGACCAGGGGTGTTGCATTGAGTCAATTATTTGATTTTTCCACACTACTGGGCTTATTAAATGTGCAACAGGTACAATTTAGCTTTTGAAGAGGGCTATAGCAATCTAAAAGCTGAGCTATTGCCAGTCAAACACAGCACAGCCATCACAGCAAGATGAAGAGATTTCAATTACTGTTATTAATATTAATATTATTGGACATTCGTTTAGGCATATATATTGTTATATATTATAACCATGTTTGTGTTTGAGAGAGAGAATTTAACAAACACTTGAGGCTCATCTTGCGTGTGTGTTTATTTATTTTTATAGTCTAACTGAATGAACAGCTACGCAGACTGAGACGTAGCCTAATTTGAGTGCAGGCTATTAGTGTTTTCCTATAGCGGGAGTTGGTCAAATATTACTAAAATAATAATAAGTAATAAAAAAAAAAGTGGGTTATTCAGTTCGTGGCTGTGACGACGGCCTCTAAGCAATCACAAAAGAGAAGAGCTGGGGAGAATCAGCAGTTTCACTAAATAAATAAATATAGGTTCATTTATAATAAGCTTAAATTATCATTTTTCATTAGCCACTAACACTATTCTGTGTGCGAATATTTATGACCCAGATGTAGCTGGGTAGCTAAGGCCTACTACATTGCCATTTACGTCCAAAAAATAAAATGCAGTGCAACAGGTAATAATTTTGCTTTTAAACTAGAAAGCACAGCGCATTGTGGCATAATGGAGATATTATAACCCTATTATTATTATTATTATTATTAGAGATTTGTCTGAATATATTTCAAATTATTCCCCACTTATTTAACTTTATAACCGCCACTAACAGCTACAAAAACAGGAACCTAATTTATTTTGAGTGCATGAGAGTTTTTTAACAGCAGTGGCAGATGGTCTAATAGTAGTATAATAATAAATGGTAATTATTGATAAAGAGAGTGATGTGCTCCAATAGTTACGATAATCTTAATAACATCTTGTACTGCAGTGCTGTAGGTTTCATATCTTGTAGTTTGTGCACGTTTAAGATTTGAGGTAAGTTAATAAATTCGCTGAATATTCTCCTCATATGTGTGTTGCAACCAGATTTCATTCCCCTAGTCCGAGCCCACCTCAAGCGCAACACCACCCCCTTCCTCTTGGAAGGACATCCATCCATGCACCCATCTGTGTGTTTCCCTGTTCCTCCACATGCTCCATGCCAATCTGCCAAAGAGAAAGATATCAAGTCTGTAATTATTCTTAATACATTTCTTTGGAAACTAACTCCATTGTTCAGTCGGTTCAAGCAGTTCTACCTGTTTGCTGAGCTCCGGGTCTTCCAGTATATCTCCACTGTTCCCCTTGTGAGTCTCAGGGGTGTTGCTAGACATAAAGCTCTACTGGTGCCCGGCCCCCCTCAACCGACTATAAAGAGCTACACTGAATATTCTAAATTCAAATTATATTACAAATAAATAATTGTATTATTATTATTATACAAATGTTGTTTTTGATTAAACTACGTAGCTTTATTTACTACACTGCCCCATTTACTATGGCACGTGCCCCCGTAAATGGGGTCTATAGACACCCCTGGTGAGTCTCCTGCTCCTGCTTCTGATGCCCTTTTCAGCCTGTTGTATGTTCATTAAATACAATTTAAATAACAGCCACAAAGAAGACATGTATCTAACAATCTATGCCCACCTCCACCCCCTTCCTCTTGGAAGAACATCTATTTACCCTCCGACCAGCCATCCATCCATTCATTATTCTATCCATCCATCCATCAATCCAAAAAATACCTAACCAGACCATCAGTTTGCAGTCATTGCTGAGGTGGGATTCCCATTTCTCCACATGCCCCAGTCTAATCTGCAAAAGACAAAAACAAGACTAAGGGTGCTTTCACACCAGTGAATCGATTCAGTTGTTCCGAAACAGGGATTAAAATTGTTACATTGTTGCTCTTTGTTGTTGGCGCGGTTCGCTTTCACACTGCAAAGTTTCTAAACGGCCCAAAATAGCTAAAACAAGTCACGTGTGAGTAAACTCTCCTCACATTGGTCAGAGTTTCGTGGTTTATTTAGCAGAGTCCCGCTCAGCTGTCGGGGGTGGTTTGGTGGTGTTTAACAGCGTGCGCGTGACATGTCTGAAGAGCGAGGAGGGGAGGGGTGATGTGAAGGGTGCGCGACGTATTTTGAGGACCGGGAGGAAGACGCGCGATTTCCGGGAGATTATCACTCGTTTGCGGGCATCTGGGAGTCTCTGTGCATTTGCGGGATACTCCCGGAACTTCCGGGAGACTTGGGATGTCTGGAATGACTCATATAATCTACTCATAATTCTCTCTTCATATAGCCATATGCCTATTACATATCCATAAAACACTGTGATATAACCGGGCTCGGATCGTATCGCTTTCTCACTACAATCGATCCGCTCCAGGGTTCGTTTCAATCGAGCCGAGACCACCTCATTCAGGCGGTCTTGGAGCGATTACTTTGGCGCGATTCCGAGCGCGATTGCCCTGTTCACATATGCCAAACGAACCGCGCTAACTGGGCAAACGCGCCACGTTCCGAAACAAAAGTCTAGGTGTGAAAGCACCCTAACAAAGCTTCAGATTTTCAGATGAATATTCACCATTCTGTTCTGTCTGTTGTGTGTCCATTACCTACAATGTAAATAACTGCCACAGACAAGACATCTATCTAACAATCTATGCCCACCACCACCCCCTTCCTCTTGGAAGGACATCCATCCATGCACATATCTGTGTGTTTCCCAGTTCCTCCACATGCTCCATGCCAATCTGCTAAAGAGAAAGATATCAAGTCTGTAATTATTCTTAATACATTTCTTTGGAAACTAACTCCATTGTTCAGTCTGTTCAAGCAGTCTACCTGTTTGCTGAGCTCCAGGTCTTTAAGTATATCTCCACCTTTCTCCTTGTGAGTCTCCTTCTTCTGCTCCACTCCAACCTGCAATAGACAAAGACAAGAACCCAACAAAACCCTACATGCTGTTCTCCACCGATGCTCTTGTGAGTCTCCCTGTTCGGCCTGCTCTCTCTGCATTACCTGAAAAAGAAAAACCTGACACAGACAAGGCCTAATTACTACTTATACCAACCACCACTCCTGTATCTTGGAAGGACGTCCATCCATGCACCCGTCCATCTGATTTTTTAAAAAGAATTTTCTGACCATCAGTTCCCAGTTGTTGCTGAGGTGTTTGATTCCCTTTCTCTCCATGTGGTCCATTAAAATCTGTAAAATACAAGAGAAAGATATCAAGTCTTTAATTAATCTTAATACATTTCTTTGGAAACTAACTCCATTGTTCAGTCGGTTCAAACCATTCTACCTGCTTCCTGAGCTCCAGGTCTTCAAGTATATCTCCACAGTTCCCCTTCTGAGTCTCCTTCTTCTGCTCCACTCTAACCTGCAAAGATAGCTCCAACAAAACCCTACGTGCTGTTCTCCATCGATGCTCTTGTGAGTCTCCCTCTTCTGCCTGCTCTCCATTACCTGAAAAAGAAAAACCTGACACAGACAAGGCCTAATTAAGTATCTATACCAACCACCACTCCTTCATCTTGGAAGGACGTCCATCGATTCACCTGTCCATCTGATTTTTTAAAAATAAACTCCTGACCATTTAGTCGTTGCTGAGGTGTGTGATTCCCCTTTTTTCTCCATGTGGTCCATTAAAATCTGCAAAATACAATAGAAAGATATCAAGTGTTTAATTAATCTTAATACATTTCTTTGGAAACTAACTGCATTGTTCAGTCTGTTCAAGCAGTTCTACCTGTTTGCTGAGCTCCAGGTCTTCCAGTATATCTTCACTGTTACCCCTGTGAGTCTCAGGGGTGTTGCTAGACATAAAGCTCTACTGGGGCACGGGCCCCCCCTCAACTCCACCCCCCAACCACCCCTCAATTTTTTTACCCATAAATAAATATCTACACTGAATATTATAAATTAAAATTCTAATTATTTTACAAATAGATAAAAGTATTATTATTATACAAATATGATTCTAAATAAATACCAGAAATCAATCCAATGCAAAGACACAACTGCAGTGATATAAGATCTCCTAAAAAATCTTTTGCATGAATTTTAATTACATATGAGAATTCTAGAGAACACAAATCAAACATGTACAGAATTATCTTTTGTCTGAGACCAGACTCTGATGGCCGAGAAATAATGTTATTGAGTCTAACTTCCCTGACTCATCATCTCTCCTTTGTGCTTCATACAATAAATCATCTTACAGGAGTCATGTTTAGTCAAAAAAAGATCATCATATTACCTAAACATTAGTTTTGCCGACTTGCAAAGCTTACTGAGTGTCGACATCACTGCATTAAAGGCTGTTACGCTGGTTTCACAACGTATGAGTGGCGCATATTATTTTCAGCGTGCGTGTTAAACAACCAGGATTCACACCGGGAGCAGAAGCAGCGCTGCGTGAGGAGCACAAGAAGGGTTTTCTGCAAACGGTCTGCAGTTTGTTTTCGATTAAACTACGTAGCTTTATTTACTACATTGCCCTATTTACTGGGGCACGTGCCCCCGTGAATGGGGTCTAGTGACGCCCCTGCTGAGTCTCCTGCTTCTGATGCTCTTGTGAGTTTTCCTTTGCTGCCTGTTGTCTGTTCATTCACTACAATTTAAATAACAGCCACAAAGAAGAAATCTATCTAACAATCTATGCCCACCTCCACCCCCTTCCTCTTGGAAGGACATCTATTTACCACCCGACCAGCCATCCATCCATTCATTATTCTATCCATCCATCCATCAATCCAAAAAATACCTAACCAGACCATCAGTTTGCAGTCATTGCTGAGGTGGGATTCCCATTGCTCCACATGCCCCAGTCTAATCTGCAAAAGACAAAAACAAGACTAACAAAGCTTCAGATTTTCAGATGAATATTCACCATTCTGTTTCTGTCTGTTGTGTGTCCATTACCTACAATGTAAATAACTGCCACAGACAAGACATCTATCTAACAATCTATGCCCACCACCACCCCCTTCCTCTTGGAAGGACATCCATCCATGCACACGTCCGTGTGTTTCCCTGTTCCTCCACATGCTCCATGCCAATCTGCTAAAGAGAAAGATATCAAGTCTGTAATTATTCTTAATACATTTCTTTGGAAACTAACTCCATTGCTCAGTCTGTTCAAGCAGTCTACCTGTTTGCTGAGCTCCAGGTCTTTAAGTATATCTCCACCTTTCTCCTTGTGAGTCTCCTTCTTCTGCTCCACTCCAACCTGCAATAGACAGACAAAGACCCAACAAAACCCTACATGCTGTTCTCCACCGATGCTCTTGTGAGTCTCCCTCTTCTGCCTGCTCTCTCTCCATTACCTGAAAAAGAAAAACCTGACACAGACAAGGCCTAATTACTATCTATACCAACCACCACTCCTGTATCTTGGAAGGACGTCCATCCATGCACCCGTCCATCTGATTTTTAAAAAGAATTTTCTGACCATCAGTTTCCAGTTGTTGCTGAGGTGTTTGATTCCCTTTCTCTCCATGTGGTCCATTAAAATCTGTAAAATACAAGAGAAAGATATCAAGTCTTTAATTAATCTTAATACATTTCTTTGGAAACTAACTCCATTGTTCAGTCGGTTCAAGCCATTCTACCTGCTTCCTGAGCTCCAGGTCTTCAAGTATATCTCCACAGTTCATCTTGCGAGTCTCTTTCTTTTGCTCCACTCTAACCTGCAAAAGCTGCGTCCCAAATGGCACACTATACACTATGAACTTATACACTATGTACTTATGCACTTACACACTCAACAGCATAGTGTATGAATGTAGTATCGTCCACAATAGAACACTAACAGTTATTTTACGAACCGCAAATTCAAACCGTTTCCCAGATGATGTTTGAGGGTTGCCAAATCAGTGAACAAAATGACCAAAATATTAAATAATACCTGTCATGAGTATAACCACATTCACCATCATGAAGCAGCACAATCACTGTCGTAGCAGATTTTTGCTTTTATAATCTAAAATAAAGTAATCAAACTTAAATCCCTGATAGCTCCACCCCTTCCTCTACGTGATCAAAACTGCTGTTGAGTACGTGAAGTGTCCAACAGTCCACACTTAAATAAGGGCATCATCCAGGAATTTAACGTGCAGTTAATCTTTTAGAGTTTTCAGTGTGAACGCCCTACTTACACTAATGTTACTACTAAATGGCAAAGAATAGTGTATAAGTATGCGATTTGGGACGCACCTAAAGATAGCTCCAACAAAACCCTACATGCTGTTCTCCACCGATGCTCTTGTGAGTCTCCCTCTTCTGCCTGCTCTCTCTCCATTACCTGAAAAAGAAAAACCTGACACAGACAAGGCCTAATTAAGCATCTATACCAACCACCACTCCTTCATCTTGGAAGGACGTCCATCGATTCACCTGTCCATCTGATTTTTTAAAAATAAACTCCTGACCATTTAGTCGTTGCTGAGGTGTGTGATTCCCCTTTTTTCTCCATGTGGTCCATTAAAATCTGCAAAAAACAATAGAAAGATGTCAAGTCATTTATTTATCTTAATACCAGCCTTTGGAAGTTTCATCTACCATTGTCTCCAGTCTGGTTCTGTTGTAACACTAACAAATAATATTTCACAGCTATAAGTAAATACTCTACAACATGACAATCTATAAACTTACAATAGATAAATGTGTTACAATAATTAATAAAACTGTCAATAAAGCAAATAACAATAAAAAGCTACAAATGTTGAACAGTTCGACAACATAAACTACAAATAAATAATACAACAGCCAGACAATCTATCCAACAATAGACGTGCAGTAATAGTCAATGTGTTAAAGCTAAATACATTATAACAGATCAATTACCTAACGATATAACGAATAACAATCTGCAAATGTTAAATTAGATAGCAATATACAAATGAAGCAAACAAACAAACAAAAATATTGTATCTCTCTCTGTCTATCTGAAGCAAATACCCGACCATCACTTACTGCCACAGTAAGACCAGGTTCTCCACCCACTGAAGCACCACGAGCACCCTCACCTTAGCGTAATTAGACAAACACCTGACAATCATCACCATCATCATCACAGCACTATAAAGACTGCACTCACATTCACTTAGTGTTCGGCCTCTTCGCTAGTAAAGAAAGGACTGAACTCCCTATACACTGTCAGAGTTGATCTCCAGTGTCTTCCATGTCACTCCTAGTGTGACGTCTCCTGGTTCCTCGTCTAGTCTTCATCCTGTTTGCCATATGTGGTATTCGTCTCCAGTCTCCAAGCCTGCACAGTCAAATATCCAGTTTATGTTCATGGACTTATCATCTGCATCAATATACTCATCTGCTTATACTCACCTGCCGTCCTGTAAATAAACATCGTATCTATTACTCCCCTGAATCCCGTCCCTTCTGTGACACTCACTCTGTAAAAATTAAACTGAATAATTTTAAGATGTTTTATAAAGTTGATTTGATTCAACTTAAAAATGTAAGGCTGTACCTAATTTATTATGATGTACTTGCCAATACTGAGGTGTGTTTCCCTGTTCCTCCACATGCTCCATGCCAATCTGCCAAAGAGAAAGATATCAAGTGTTTAATTAATCTTAATACATTTCTTTGGAAACTAACTGCATTGTTCAGTCTGTTCAAGCAGTTCTACCTGTTTGCTGAGCTCCAGGTCTTCCAGTATATCTCCACTGTTACCCCTGTGAGTCTCAGGGGTGTTGCTAGACATAAAGCTCTACTGGGGCACGGGCCCTCCTCAACTGCACCCCCCAACCACCCCTCAATTTTTTTACCCATAAATAAATATCTACACTGAATATTATAAATTAAAATTCTAATTATTTTACAAATAGATAAAAGTATTATTATTATACAAATATGATTCTAAATAAATACCAGAAATCAATCCAATGCAAAGACACAACTGCCGTGATATAAGATCTCCTAAAAAATCTTTTGCATGAATTTTAATTACATATGAGAATTCTAGAGCAGTGGTTCTCAACTGGTTTGGCCATGGGACCCACATTTTTACATGGTCATCAAGCCGCGACCCAAACTTTTAGGAACTATAATATAATTTTAGGAATTATAATTAATTTGTATTTATTTGTTAACATACACAAATAGTGACAGATAAATCACAAGTCACCAATATTTACAAATAAACAATATTTTATTGCTGTCATTTAACAAAATGTATCAAATTATAGAAATATTACAAAGGGTAAGAAAAGGTTCAGTTACCATGAACTGAACTGAACTGTTAATAAAACATAAACACTGATCCTGTTGAACAGAACAAATCAGCAAATTACAGTAAAATTATTAAAACAATCATAACCATTTTTACATCTAATATGACAGCAATTACAAACATCTGTTTCACTTAACAGTAATTTGGGAAGCTAATGAGATAACTGAGTGCTTTACTCATGATAAGAGTTTCAAAGTCTGGGGTGATGGTAGACCCGAAGATCGTGCTCTATGTCCAACCTGTTCCTTTGCTTTGACTTAAGCTGCACCAAGGAAGAGAAGCCACTTTCACACAAAAACGTAGTGCTGAATTGTAGGATGGATTTGATCGCACGAATGGCAAGGGACGAATACTCAGAAAGCACTTTGCGGCACCAAAACTGGGAGAGGCTTTACTTCACTGAATTTCTTTTTCAGCGTCTTATCACATGACGGCTCCACAAGCTGATTCTCTTTGTTGCTCGGCAACGTGACGCTTTCCACGTCGATTCCAAAGGGATTGCTCATCCACGGATCATCATAATGTTTATCGGGAAGTAGTCGGTACGGTTGTTGCGCGCGCATTTCAAAATAAAAGTCCGGTATAAGCAAAATAAGTTAAAAAATTAAACTTTTGTTGTTTTTTTGACCACACACTCCGCGACCCACTGAAAATGTTCCCGCGACCCACTTTTGGGTCGCGACCCACCAGTTGAGAAACACTGTTCTAGAGAACACAAATCAAACATGTACAGAATTATCTTTTGTCTGAGACCAGACTCTGATGGCCGAGAAATAATGTTATTGAGTCTAACTTCCCTGACTCATCATCTCTCCTTTGTGCTTCATACAATAAATCATCTTACAGGAGTCATGTTTAGTCAAAAAAAGATCATCATATTACCTAAACATTAGTTTTGCCGACTTGCAAAGCTTACTGAGCGTCGACATCACTGCATTAAAGGCTGTTACGCTGGTTCCACAATGTATGAGTGGCACATATTATTTTCAGCGTGCGTGTTAAACAACCAGGATTCACACCGGGAGCAGAAGCAGCGCTGCGTGTGAAGCACAAGAAGGGTTTTCTGCAAACGGTCTGCAGTTTGTTTTCGATTAAACTACGTAGCTTTATTTACTACATTGCCTCATTTACTGGGGCACGTGCCCCCGTGAATGGGGTCTAGTGACATCCCTGCTTAGTCTCCTACTTCTGATGCTCTTGTGAGTTTTCCTTTGCTGCCTGTTGTGTGTTCATTAACTATAATTTAAATAACAGCCACAAAGAAGACATCTATCTAACAATCTATGCCCACCTCCACCCCCTTCCTCTTGGAAGGACATCTATTTACCATCCGACCAGCCATCCATTCATTATTCTATCCATCCATCAATCCAAAAAATACCTAACCAGACCATCAGTTTGCAGTCATTGCTGAGGTGGGATTCCCATTTCTCCACATGCCCCAGTCTAATCTGCAAAAGACAAAAACAAGACTAACAAAGCTTCAGATTTTCAGATGAATATTCACCATTCTGTTTCTGTCTGTTGTGTGTCCATTACCTACAATGTAAATAACTGCCACAGACAAGACATCTATCTAACAATCTATGCCCACCACCACCCCCTTCCTCTTGGAAGGACATCCATCCATGCACACATCCGTGTGTTTCCCAGTTCCTCCACATGCTCCATGCCAATCTGCTAAAGAGAAAGATATCAAGTCTGTAATTAATCTTAATACATTTTTTTGGAAACTAACTCCATTGTTCAGTCTGTTCAAGCAGTCTACCTGTTTGCTGAGCTCCAGGTCTTTAAGTATATCTCCACCTTTCTCCTTGTGAGTCTCCTTCTTCTGCTCCACTCCAACCTGCAATAGACAGACAAAGACCCAACAAAACCCTACATGCTGTTCTCCACCGATGCTCTTGTGAGTCTCCCTCTTCTGCCTGCTCTCTCTCCATTACCTGAAAAAGAAAAACCTGACACAGACAAGGCCTAATTACTACCTATACCAACCACCACTCCTGTATCTTGGAAGGACGTCCATCCATGCACCCGTCCATCTGATTTTTTAAAAATAAATTTCTGACCATCAGTTCCCAGTTGTTGCTGAGGTGTTTGATTCCCTTTTTTCCATGTGGTCCATTAACATCTGTAAAATACAATAGAAAGATATCAAGTCTTTAATTAATCTTAATACATTTCTTTGGAAACTAACTCCATTGTTTAGTCGGTTTAAGCCATTCTACCTGCTTCCTGAGCTCCAGGTCTTCAAGTATATCTCCACAGTTCATCTTGTGAGTCTCTTTCTTTTGCTCCACTCTAACCTGCAAAAGCTGCGTCCCAAATGGCACACTATACACTATGAACTTATACACTATGTACTTATGCACTTACACACTCAACAGCATAGTGTATGAATGTAGTATCCCAGATGATGTTTGAGGGTTGCCAAATTAGTGAAACAAATGACCAAAATATTAAATAATACCTGTCATGAGTATAACCACAGTCACCATCATGAAGCAGCACAATCACTCTCGTAGCAGATTTTTGCTTTTATAATCTAAAATAAAGTAATCAAACTTAAATCCCTGATAGCTCCACCCCTTCCTCTACGTGATCAAAACTGCTGTTGAGTACGTGAAGTGTCCAACAGTCCACAGTTAAATAAGTGCATCATCCAGGAATTTAACGTGCAGTTAATCTTTTAGAGTTTTCAGTGTGAACGCCCTACTTACACTAATGTTACTACAAAATGGCAAAGAATAGTGTATAAGTATGCGATTTGGGACGCACCTCATGTCTTTCCTAGTGTAATGTCTCCTGGTTCTTCGACTGGTCTTCATCCTGTTTGCCATATGTGGTGTCCGTCTCCAGTCTCCAAGCCTGCACAGTCAAATATCCAGTTTATGTTCATGGACTTATCATCTGCATCAATATACTCTCCTGCTTATACTCACCTGCCAACCTGTAAATAAACATTGTATCTATTACTCTCCTGAATCCCGTCTCTTCTGTGACCCTCACTCTGTAAAAATTAAACTGAATAATTTTAAAATGTTTGATAAAGTTGACTTGATTTAACTTAAAAATGTAAGGCTGTACCTAATTTATTATGATGTACTTGTCATACTGAGGTGTGTTTCCCTGTTCCTCCACATGCTTCATGCCAATCTGCCAAAGAGAAAGATATCAAGTCTTTAATTATTCTTAATACATTTCTTTGGAAACTAACTCCATTGTTCAGTCTGTTCAAAGTATATCTCCACCCATCCCCTTCTGACTCTCCTTCTTCTGCTCCACTCCAATCTGCAAAAAAACAAAGACAGCCCAAACAAAACCCCACCTGTTGTTCTCCAGCATCTAGATAAATGTCCACCGATGCTCTCGTGAATTTCCCTCTTCTGCCTGCTCTCCCTTAGCTGAAAAAGGAAAAACCTGACACAGACAAGGCCTATCTAACTATCTATACCAGTGGTTCTCAAAGTGTGGTACGTGGGCTTTCTTTTAGTGGTACGCGGAAGAATCACTGAATAATAATTAAAAATATATGAACACTCTGTTACCATCGGACACATGCGATATCAATAATGTGATCAGCATTGGCTGTTCCCTGAACTGTATGATCACAGCATTGTGATTAGTATGTTTAGCGCATCACGTCATCAGATGCTAAGAATCTAAAAGATTGTGGAGCTCTCGAGCCGATACGAGCTACAGAGAAGTGCTTTTGTAGACCAGTCCTGCTGGCATTTCAGTACTGCAAACTCAGGAATTTTCCCATGCTGTATTACTGTTAACATGTTAACATGCAGTAGTTCATTCATACAGTAGTTGTGTAAAATAATGTGTGTTTTCGATTTATAGCCTAAAGTTATTTGTTTTGTAAATAGCATAGCGGTGTGGCTTTTGATTTAGTGTGTACCTCAGATTTAAATGAATCTGAATGTGACTCAAACGGTGCGGGCCGCAGAACACAGACTCAAGCTAATTTGCCATTTTTGAAGCTTGGAGAAACACAAAAATTAAAGTTAAAGTCTGTGCTAAAGACAGAGCACCCGAGAACCTTGCCCAAGTCGGCCTGAAAATGGTGGTCTGGTACACAGTTTACGCAAACTCCACGGTTTACTTAAGATATTATCTCAATTCCAGCAAATCATGGAAAAGCTGCACGATTGAATTAATAAATCACATATGAATTGGTCAAACATCACTCGCTGACTTTCTGACACACATACTGTAAATGACGCACTGTAAGCAGATCTAATCTCTCATTTAAATATGTAATTGTGAATATTTAAAACACAAGTTCATGTTTAGATTTAAAGGAGATCAGGGATAGTTGTAACACTTCCAATCTCTACAACCAGGAACTAGTTACAAATCTGTTAATCACTTGACACATGCTCATATTAGTCCTCATAACACTAAACACTAAAAGTAGAGTCCTGTGACAGACAAAGCAGATATTGGACAGGAAAAACTCAATTTCAGCTCAAAAAGTAATATATTTTACTTCAATTATTTTTGAGATAGCAGCGCCTGATTTGTAGTTAAACTTATGCAATGTGTGTGTCTGTGTGTGCATATATTTAATCCACATTGTTGATGATAATGTTTTAGCTGTAAGGAGAACAGATTCATGGCTACAAGACGCTGGGTCAGTTGTAATAAAACTCTTGCTATTAACATCAGTGAACGCTCTGCACCAACCCCAAGCAGATTTAAACTGTATTTATTGATGTAATTTCAGTATTCCTGTAGCTCTTGAAAGAGAAAGAAGTCAAAGTAGTTTGAGTTCAGTGTTTGACCTCTGTGGGTTCATGAAGTCTGCACATACAAATAGTGTTCAATTGTTGAAGCTGATGCACATTTGGACATTTTATTCAGCTTTGTAACACAGACACACACACATTATACTGAAAGCTCAATGCTGATTAAAAAGCTTTCAAAACCATTTTTTTTGGTCATGATTCTTATTTTATAATGTTTCATCTCACCCTGGTGGAAATCATTATTTATCTCACCACGGGGTGTGTTACAACTAACACAGACTGTGGGCTGAATGGTAACATTTCATTCCACCTGTTTGAAACTAAAGTGTTCACATTTTCTGTTTGTGCTGCAAAATAACTTATTTGCCATTTAATAGCAGACACTCAAGATCTCAAAGATATATAGAGAAATATAATAGAAGTACAACTATCCCCGTCTCCCCCTTATGGTTTATGTACGATATGAATATGATGACGAATAAATTTATGAGGTCTGAGCTACATTTCCAGGTTTTGATGAATATACTGTAGGCTACTATATGCTCATACTTTACCTTTAATTACAGCATTTTATTTATTTATTGTTTTACTTTTTATGAACAGTACAGATTTTAATGAACTTTTAAACACACTTTTATTTAAACGTAAGCACAATGCAGTGTTAATGTTCAAACTATTTATAATGTTTAAAGTGGCTGACATTATTTTATGAATAAATCTGCCTTGTTTTTGAACTGTTCAGAGCTGTAGCTGATTAATTAGGCCTACTACACTACTATATTTCGATACTAGTCATTAGGTGGTAATTGGAGAGTAAATTAGAGAACCACTGATCTATACCAAACGCTACCCCTTCATCTTAGAAGGACGTCCATCGATGCATCCGTCCATCTGGGATTTTCAGAAATTCCTGACCATCAGTTTTCAGTAGTTGCTGAGGTGTGTGATTCCCCTTTTTTCTCCATGTGATCCATTAAAATCTGCATAATACAATAGAAAGATGTCAAGTCATTAATTTATCTTAATAATATTCTTTGTATGTTTCATCTACCATTGTCTCCAGTCTGGTTCTGTTCTAACACTAACAAATAATATTTCACAGCTATAAGTAAATACTCTACAAGATGACAATCTATAAACTTAGAATAGATAAATGTGTTACAATAATTAGTAAAACTGTCAATAAAGCAAATAACAATAGAAATAAATGTTGAACAGGCCAACAACATAAACTACAAATAAATAATACAACAGTAATATGGAATATGCATTAAAGCTGACAGCAAACAAATACATTATAACAGATCATTTTATCTGATTATGTAACAAATAACAATCTGCAA
The DNA here is from genome assembly GCA_903798195.1 of Danio kyathit. Classification (NCBI taxonomy): domain Eukaryota; kingdom Metazoa; phylum Chordata; class Actinopteri; order Cypriniformes; family Danionidae; genus Danio; species Danio kyathit. Next base: position 49,356,324 of record LR812524.1, on the reverse strand, counting down.
AAGTTAAATTAGATAGCAATATACAAATGAAGCATACAAACAAAAATATTGTATCTATCGGTCAACTGAGAACATAACAAATGGCATTACGATTATAAATAAGCTACTAAAGAAGGTAACAACAGAATACATAAACTAGAATATATATATATTCAAAATCCTAAAACTGACAAGTCGACAATCTACTGTACTGTAGTAATTTCCAATTCCAGCCAACATTCAGTATAATCTACAGTCTAACCGAAAAAAGACGTGAAAAAACTAATATAATAATCTGAAACGATGCGACAGAGAGAAATACTCAAATCTTTAGCGTCCTTCAGCAAAAACACGTCGAAACAGCCAAATATAACAACCTAAAATGAGACTTTTAGAAAGATCTTCACATACCGCTAATGTCCGAGATGGTCAGACACTCACTGCAGCTCACACTGGCTTCTCAACGTCATCGACCGTTTTACGAACACATTCTTTTTTAGAACGCCGCAGACTTTGGTAACCACAGCAACGCCACCGCGCCGCCATGTTCAATCACCTTAAAGGTGCAGAAATTATAACAACAACAACAACAATAATAATAATAATAATAATAATAATAATAATAATAATAATTCTGTTAATGATTTGGGTCCCTGTATTGCTATCTTTTGAGCATATAAATAATAGCAACTTTGATTCTCAGTTTGACTAAGTTTTGTATTTTTATATTCTGTTCTGCATGCATATAACGTTACATTTTATTTTTCAGGCATATTATAGTAAATTAATATTTTTTTTTTAATTAACCAAGCATAAATACACGTACATTTCTTTTCTTTTTCTTAAATATTACTATTAAAAATAGCTACTTACAGTATAACACATTGCCATGACTAAACATAATATCCAAACATTGATCTGTAGAGGGCGCTACGACACCATTTATCACCTATATAGTGTAATTACAGCAGTTAAAAACTATTTTGGCCAATGATCAAATGAACAGTTACATTAAATGCAAGGAATGGCTGTCAATTATTACATTATCATGAATTTCGAGGTTAAAAATATAATGTTGAAAGAGTGTCCTGAGAATTGTCTACTGTGGGTTCCTGTGATGCAAAATTAATAGTGAAAGATAAAGGATGAACAGATGCAGTTGACAAACAACCAACCAACCAAAATGTTCATTTCATTCTTTTCACAAAACATATTGTACTCATAACATATTTTTAATGACTTTAGTTTGTTGTTGAGTGTATACGTTATCTAGATTAGTCTACTTGAAACATGTAGACCTTTGATTCTGATTAGAAACATATACTGACAATTGTAGTTGGTGACAACCCATATTTTAAGTAATGACTAAGTTTTTGATTACGTTCAGATTTCTTACTACCCAATTTATCACATAATTTGGATTATTTTGTATTTTATTGGCCTAAAATACAAAGAGAAGGAAAATAGTGTTCATCCTTTTTTAAATGTTAAAATATAATAAACTTACCGCAAACTGGGGGTTTGGGAAGTAACGGAGGTAATGAGATAATTAATTTAATACTTAATAAGAGATACTTAATTTAATAAGAATGTGAAATTCTAAACAAAATAAAACTTGAACACTAAAAAAAGATAAAATATTTATTATTCATGTCATGTGACCAGAAAACTATGAATATTTTCTACATATTAACTGAACATTTCAGGGGTAAAGTAACCATTTTCCCCACAAAACTGTAAACATGATCATAAATTATTCAATTGAAATCTGGAAAGTAGGTGAGATGCTAAAAAAAACTAAATACACTGTAAAACCCAACAGTCATATCAAATGAAATGAGTGTAGTTAACTCAAAATTGACAAAGTTAATTCTACTCATTTTTTGAACTCAGTGTTGAAGTTAACTAAACAGCTCATCATTGATTCAACTTAAATGGAGTAAGTTCACAGTACTCATATAGTTTTTTTTTTTTAACTTAAATGGTTTGTCGCAATCGGTTTCCTCAAACGGATTGAGTTGCCTTAACTTATTGTGTTTTACAGTACTCTGTTGGTTTGAGTTCTCTTTATTTATTGGGTTTTACTGTGCTCAAATTGCTTCGTTTACTCAAATGGATTAAGTTCACAGTACTCATTAGGATTAGTTTAACTTAAATGGTTTAGTTATCTTAACTTATTGGGTTTTACAGTGCATAAATAAAAATATAAACAGTCCAGTGTTTTTCACCATCAAAATGTTTATTAGACCCTGTGAAGTTTCTCAACCTAAAACAGAGTCATGTATGACATTTGTTCATGTAGTCTCTTAATAAGTACATCTTATAAAAACAATGCAACAATATACACACTAAAACATAGAAACGGATGACACTCTCAGAGCTAAGATAGCTATGCTTCTGCACCAGATATACACAAACTAATTAAAACAGATATTTTCATTCGACACTCACAAAGTAAACATTCAACAAATGCTGCTCAATCCTTTGCACGATCATAATTAATACTCACAAACACAGATCACCGAAGAAATGTACAACATAATCCATGACTAGCATGCACATATTGATTTAAACAATACTTTTATATAATCTCTGACCTATTTTGTATTTGTACAACTCTTTTAATCGCTCTTCTCCCAAACTGAACTACCAGCACACTCCCTGCATTCAGCTGTCAAGTTTGTACTAACCCAGCAGAGCTATTTTTAGACATCCTAACTTTGCAAGGACAAGTTAAAAACTGCACTGAGACTGGGGCAACCTGAAATGAAACAAGACTGAGTTTTTTTCTGGCACACCATTAGGAGGTTTGCAATGTTTACTAGGTTATAAAGGCTTTCCGACAGCCTGTTTAGACATGGATGCTTTTTTAAAGAAGAGTGCTCATGGTTAGTTTGGTTGTGAGCAATAAACTGGCTCAGTACTTTGATCACGTGAACATAACAGATCGTTTCCTTTCTGACCCCATTGTAAAAGTGTCACTTTGTAATAAGATGCTCCATTCTGGGATTAATGAATGAGAAGCCGGCGAAAGCACTCTGGTCCATAGAATCGATCAGGCCTTTCTCGCAGTGTGAGAGACGAGGTTTCTCACTCAAAAACTCCCGGTCGAAGTTACTGCAATCATTTGGAGCTTTCTGCAATTAGAAGAAAACAGAAAAAATTAGCAAACACACACACAAATAGAAATAAGATGAAAGGTTCAAAAATAAAATACATACCACTTTTGGTTTGAAAGGAGGATCAACTTCTCGCCCCTCAAGAGCAGCCCAGTTGACAGTCTTGAAGAACAAGTGGCCTCGTATATTACCCACAATCCCTAAACGGCGTGATGGGTCACGTTCAAACAGCTGAGAACAGATGAAATTCAAACAGACATTTGATTTGAATGTCTTATTCATTTTCCTTTGGCTTAGTCCCTTTATTTACCAGGGGTCGCCATAGCGGAATGAACCGCCAACTATTCCAGCATATGTTTTATGCAGCGGATGCCCTTCCAGCTGCAACCCAGTACTGGGAAACACCCATACACTGTCATTCACACACACTTCTACACTACGGCCAATTTAGTTCACCCAATTCAAACCAGAGCACTTAGAGGAAACCCACGCCAACACGGGGAGAACATGCAAACTCCACACAGAAATGCCAACTCAAGCTCGAACCAGCGACCTTCTTGCTTGACTGTGCTAACCACTGAGCCCCAGCACCGCCCATTTAAATTTCTAATTATTTATATAATGCATTTTTTATTACCCTTTCTAGCATGTCTCTGGTGTCCAGTAAGATCCAGCGGGGATAGTGAGGTGTGTCCATTCGGATCGATTCAAAAAGCTCATCCTCGTCATCGCCGTGAAATGGAGATTGACCAATGAGCATCTCATAGACGAGCACACCGAATGACCACCAGTCTACTGAGAACGAGTACTGCTGACCGAGCAGAATCTGGGGGTTTCAACACACAAACACATCAAGTCAAGACGAGACAATCTTCAATTTGAGTGTTAAACAATAGAAGTTCCATTTTATTGTACACTGTGGAGATTTGGGGGAAAAAGTAGGCCATTCATTCATTCATTTTCCTTCGGCTTAGTCCCTTCATCAGGGGTCGCTGCAGCGGAATGAACCGCCAACTTATCCAGCATATGTTTTACACAGAGGATGCCCTTCCAGCTGCAACCCAGTACTGGGAAATATCCATACACTCTCATACACTACGGCCAATTTAGTTTATTCAATTCACCTATAGCGCATGTCTTTGGACTGTGGGGGGAAAATAGAGCACCTGGAAAAAACCCACACAAACACTGGGAGAACATGCGTGCTAACCACTGAGCCACAGTGTTGCCCAAAAGTAGTCAATTTGTGCATAAATAACAAAATAAACTGAATGGAGTACTTTTGTGCACAACAGAGTAGGATAAACATTTTATGTGATAAGAAAAAAACATACCTAAACTACGATGGAAACACATTTACTGAATAAATTCCAGTATGTGCATCAAAAAATCATGTCAAAATGTAATTCTCTCTCAACAGATGATGTGACTGCAAATCTAGACTACCTACTGCCAGTTACATTCAGAATAGATTTTAAAAGTACCATTACTTGTCTATAAATCCCTAAATGGCCTAGGAGCTCAATACATTACAGATATGCTTACTGAATACAAACCTAACAGATCACTCAGATCTTTAGGATCATATAAACTAGAAATTCCAAGAGTTCAGTCAAAGCAGGGTGAATCGGCTTTCAGCTACTACGCCCCTTGCTACTGGAATCAGCTCCCAGAAATGATCAGATGTGCTCCAACATTAGGCACATTCAAATCAAGACTGAAAACACATCTGTTTAGCTGTGCTTTTACTGAATGAGCACTGTGCTACGTCCGACAAATCACACTATTATGTTTTTCTCTTCTTTTTCATTATTTTAGAACCTGTTTTAACACATTTTTATCTGTTTTTTTTTATTATCTGTTTTTATTTTTTCTTATACTTGTCTCTTTTATTCCTGTTTATGTAAAGCACTTTAAATTGCCACTGTGTTTGAAATGTGCTATATAAATAAACTTGCCTTGCCTTACTAAAGCAATGTCCAGGAAAATTCCATTCTCAAAATGATTTTATATTGTCTTACACAATCATTTTCATGTCAGTCATTACTCCAGTCCAAACACAAAAAAAAACATGACAAAGTTTGTTATTGTGTGTGTCATCTTCTGATCTGAGGCGCAACATGTTTACTTTGAAAGAAAAATTAGTTAAAGTAGCTTCACTGCAAAAACTATTATTATTATTATTATTATTATTATTATTATTCATATACATGAATCATCTCACTAGTTTCCAAGAAAGTGACTACATTATTGTCTTAAACACACAGGTAGGAAACAGTGTTTTATTCACAAATGTTTTATGCAAGAATTTGGACTTTGGTCTGGAAACCATCAACTCTGCATGGAAACAGGGCTATTGTGAAATAGCATTTTATACCTCAGGAGCAATATAATCTGGAGTTCCGCAGAATGTTGTGGCCCGATTGTCTCCAAACACATTCTCCTTACACATGCCAAAATCTGCTATTTTTATGTGACCATCTCCATCTAACATCACATTATCCAGCTTGAGATCCCTGCCAAAACAAAAAAGAACAATAGCTCAAATGATCCATATTATCCTCTATTAGAAAATCACTTTAGAACACTTACGCTTTAGAATAATTGTCCATTAGTTCCATTAGTTCATGTATTTATTAAAATTAACTAAGTATGAACAATCTTGTAAAGCATTAATTAATCATAGTTCAACATTAATTAATGCATTATTAACATCCAAAGTTGTGCTTGTTAACATTGGTTAATGCACAGTCAGTTAACATGAACTAACGTTATTTAACAGAAATAACAATAACTAATTTTACAAAGACAAATGAATACCATAATAAAAGTATTACTAATTGTTTGTCAATTAACATGAACTAATGGACCATTATTTTAAAGAGTTACCTAAATTCTCCCATAGAGGAATATTTAATAAAATGCAGAACAAAACGGTGGTGTGATGTTGTCTGTACCTGTAAATAATGCCTTTAGAATGGAGAAACTGCAGGCCACACACTATTTCAGCGGAGTAGAACCTGGCAAGAGAAGTGTTGAATACAATTATTCAGTTGCTATATTTGCCACATATGCTGAGAAAATCAAGGGCTATGAAACTATATTTGTATAATCTAAATACAAATATTTTGTATGCATGTGTTACATACGTGGTTCTGTATAGATCAAAACGCCCTTTTTCCTGTATGTGAAACATGAGATCGCCTCCATTCAGATACTCCATCACAAAGAATAAGTGCTCCTGTTTAAGATAAAGCAAGTATTATAACAGTTAGCAAATGTGCATGACAACAATATACACTGTATATTAGGGATGCTCCGACCGATCGGCTGGAAATCAGTATGAGCCGATAAGCACTTTTTATGACTCGATCAGTACTTGACAAATCTGGCCGATCTGGATCTCATGAACCGTTTTTAATAGAATAAAAAAATTATTTAATAAACGTTACAAATTTTTTTTAAACTTGAATATTTAATAATATACCTTTTTGTAATGTACAATTATGTACTATATAGGCATTTTAACTTTTTATGCAACAAATATGTGCTCCAATCTTTTTCTTGATTGAGACGTTGAATTCTTCTCCCATCATTTGCAATGTTCTTTAATTGCATTGTTAGTCATTTTCTTACCATTTTTAAATCAGTTTTAACTATTATTTTTGCTTCTGATCATGACATGTCCACACCAAATGGTTAAAAGTAACATGTTTAAGGTATTATATATATGACATCATTTATTCTCTTAGGTAAGGAGAGATCTCCACTTAAGTATCATACTTAGAGGGAAATGTGCTTTATGCTTTATAAAGCTTGAAGCATCAGAATCGGTACTCGGTATTGGCCAATAACCATGACAAGGAATCGGTACTCCGCATCGTCTGCAAAAATGCTGATCGGAGCATCTCTACTGTATAAATAAATATACATTGCTGTTTGGTAAAGTTTCACGCCATCTGTAGACCAGGAAAAGCTATGGTTAAAGGGATAGTTCATTCAATAATAAATAAAAAAAGAGCACATTTTTCTTAAGCTCAAGTGGGTCTAAATCCTCCATTAAACACAAAAGAAGATATTTTGGACACATTGATATCCATAGCACTATGAAAGATAATGGATACTGCTTCAAAATATATACATTCTTCAAAATGTGAGGGTGAGTAAATTTTAATTTTTGGGTGAACTATCCCTTTAAAGTGTTCAACTAAATAGATGACTTTTCCATGGTTGAAATGCCCTTTATAGCCTCTTTCTTAGAAAAATCACTTGTAGTGCATTTACCTTTAAAAAAAAAAAATTAAAATCAAATTGTAATTGTGTTTAGCTTTGAAACGACATTTATGTTGTTTTAAGGACAAAAGCAGACCAAAGCGAAGTTCATTTTAGGATTCTGCTGTGCTTCAGCTGGGAAACACCTTTAAACTACCATTGGTCTGTGCTGAGAACATAATAGGGAGGCGTGACTCCACCTATTTTACCTTGTAAATATTTACTTTCCCTGTTCAGAATGAATGAGTAAAAATATAAGCTCTTATATATAGTATGAACTGCTTTATGGTACAAACAATTACACATTTTAAATTTGTTAAATGTTATCTATAATCTGTACACAACACAATATGTCCCGTTTAATACAGATGTTGTAAATGAACTAGAATTGTGTTAGAAAGTTTTTGTAATGTGGATATTAAAGTGTTAAAACTAACTGTACTAAAGTAAACTGTTAAACTGCTGCTGGTTTCTTTTGTGTAACTGTGTGTTTTGTATACCTTAGTCTGAAACGTAGAGTAGAGGTGTGTCAGAAAGGGATTGTCCCAGGCAAGAGCCAGCACACGTTTCTCCACCATGGTGCACTCCACATCATCATCCATCAGCACCACGTCTTTCTTCAGTGCCTTCACTGCAAACCATTCACCAGTGCCTTTCAGCTCAGCCAACAGCACCTGACAAACAGACACACCATGTGTTTTTGTGACACCTTAAGCATACAATGATTTAATTGTGTTTGACTGAGAGAGAGAGGTTATTTGTTACCTTGCCAAAGCTTCCCTTCCCCAGAACTTTATGGAAAATGAAATGCTCAGCAGTAATATGTGTTTGGTGGGTGATTCGAGATGAAGGACGAGGACTTGAACCTTCCCATATACGACCATAAGGAGTCCCATCTGAAATATTAAATTGCTTTCAATTAAGAATCTCGTTTTTAATTCTGACATTCAAACAACAACCAAGCAAACTCACCACTAACATCAGGGCCTGGGCTTTTATTAAAATCTTGGTAAACACCAACATCCTGTGAGTTGTTGTCAGGTCGCTTGGTGGATGATTTCTAGGACAACACAAACTTTATTTCAGTATTTTAATGTGGTCATGTTGTAGCATTTGTATCAGGTTTCTCATAACTTGTTCTTGGGCAAACATCAACACATACAGTTGAGACTTGAGTAAGAGCCTCTGCCAGCAGTTTCTGGTTGATGCCACACAGGTTAGCCACTTTAGTCTGGCACTTATGATGGACATTCATAGAACAGTCTGAAAGAGAAAAAACCATTGCAAACATCAGCCGGCATCCAACATTAAGAATTTCTACACATCACATGACAAAAATGGCTTTGGCTAATAAATATCCAACTACTTTTACTATCTAAATATTACTATTACTACCCAACTGTTTAAACAGTTAGTGGCGAGTTGGCTGGTAATTGTTTTTAATAATTTCTAAATAGTAAAATGCTTTAATGTAATACACCAAATTACAGATAAAGTAAAAAAAAAATCTGTATTCATTCTACTTTAAAACATCCCAGAGCAATATATCATGTTTCATAATAACCTGTTGTTCCTCATTGTTTTGAGCAGGAAAAAATCATCACCTTTGATTGTTATCAGTTAATCTCTTACATAAATTCACAAATCATACCAAACAGCTTATTTGTGAATTGTAAATGTTCTCAAGAGATGAAATCTAAATCCATTAATACTTTTACTGCATTGAGATTTTATTAGCTTATCTGTATTTTTACTACTTGAAATTGTCTTTTTTACACTATCGGAAAATGATCCAGTTACACTTTTAACATGGCACTTATAACATGGACAAATATCCACACATGGTAGACTCACCCTCACATTTGAGGCCTTGTTTGACAAGACCCCACAGCAGACTGCCGCAGTGGTCACAAAAAGTCGGACTCATGTAGTTGTAAGTCTTAAAGCGATGTGGCATATCAATCTTAAAACGTTCCTTCTGAAACTGCAGGCACACACAATCTTTAAATAATGCCTATAAATAAGATAAAAATATACATACAGTAGCAAATGTAATAAATGCAACAGTACATACCATTGTATCTCGACTATTGGCTGCAGTGCCTGTGCACCTTCCAATAATTTTATCAATACACTTCTTGTGGATGGCTGCATTGCATTCTGGAGAAGAAAATCAGTATTTTTAGGTGTGTTCGGGCCTTTAGAGATTGTGTGTGTTGTAAGTTAAAACACAGGAAGCAATTATTTCCCCTTTCAGAGTACATTCTTACTAAAACAGTTATGAATTGTCATATGTGGGTGAAATTCTGCACAATATACTTACGTCTACATTTATATCCTTGCTTGTTGAGACCCCTGAGCGCAGAAAAAGAGAGACAAAATTATAAGTATGTTCAGGTTGTAAACAACTGATGACTTATGACTGATCACTTGAGACATACCAAACAAAATCTCTGCAGACGGAGCAGAAGGTGGGCTGTCTGAAGAAGGTGGCGATGAACTCATGGTTTTTGATGAAGTGAATCTTGGCCTGTTTAATTGCTCCACGACGACGATTGAGGGTTGGTACCTCTTCCTCCGGAACTACTGAATGACGACACTCTGAGCGTGAAAGAGAAGAAAGAAGAACAGCAGGACAGAATCAATCAATTTGACTCAAAAAAAAAAAAGAAAGAAAAAAAAATATACAATTATGCTTTTGTTTTTATTTTCAACTTTTAAAAATTAAAGTAAATTTTATCTGGTATTCAGCACGAATGCATTAAATTAATTAAAAGCAGAAGTAAATATTATCAAACAGTTAAAAGCAGAACATTATGCATTCTTAAAGCTAAACATGTCTACGCAGCATGTTTGAAGACAGGGCAATGCAGGGATGAGCTGTTCTGACACGTTCAACACAGACATTCCTGTGACAGAAATTTAAGGGAGTCCAAATGGATTCACACACACCAAAACACCTGGATCAGATAAGAATGACATAACCAAGGTAAATATATAGGAGATCTAAGATGGCGGATTAAAGAACGGTCGCATTTATCATACGGTGCATGCTTTGAGATTCAATTATCATTATTTTTGCACAGCACACTTTGCTATGAGTACAGACGCATACGTTTTAAAGCAATCGATCGTCATGCCTCAACGGAACATTATTTAAAAAATAAATAAATAAATAAAAACTCGAGCAAATCAGAGACAGTAGCATTATAATCACTCTGACGGTTACTTTCTATCACCTTGGGTGCCAACACCAGTGTTCTTGAACCTGGCACGCGGCAGGTTATTAGGGAAATCACGGAAAACCTTTGAGTCCACTCTCTCAACTATTGCAACAACAGAATGAAAAACATGATGACCAAGTGAGAACCGACTCTCCACAGTGGAAGATGCGACTGCACCAGTCGAGGGTAAATTACAGACACTAGAGAGGCGAATTCTGGAATTAACAGACCATTTGGACGATTTGGAAAATAGAGGAAGAACATAAGTGACACGTTCCACAGCTATTAGCAACTGGTTACCATTAAAGCAGGGGGTTTAAATGGGAAAATGTACATTCAAAAGAGCTAAATGCTGACACTGGAGAAACTCCCATTTATAAAATGCTAACTCAAGTTTGATGCTTAATACCTCCTTTTACATCTAGTACTTATTTTAGCAGTTTTAAAATGACTGTGACAGGACTGTGTAGACATGATTGAAAGCAAAGCAGGAGAGAAAGGACACAGACAATAAAACCCAAACTCAGGTCATCTGTAGTGCAACTGCTATAGAAAAAGCTAACAATAACAACAGGCACGATGGGATGAAAAACATGGGACTTGGCAGCAAGGCCAAAATCAAGCATCATTTCTATTGTCAGACCAGTAGCCTTGTACACTTGCACCTTTGAACAATGTAATACAACCCAAAGAAGAGAAAGCTGAATGAAAACTAGCTAGATTGCTAAATTAACATGACAGAAGTGGAAGTTTGTTCTTTGCATACAGACTTAGGAGTCAAAGGAGTAAACATAAGAGTAAAGTATGTCATTTATTAACCAGCAAATACAGAATTATGCATCAAAGTCACAAGAAAGAGACAGATGAAATATGAAACCAAAGAAATACATGATTTTAATTCATACAAGACTTATTTGTAGCATTGCAAACAAATCTACAAAAACATCTCAGCCTCATATGAAAATCAGAATCCTTCCCCATCTGTTCGCAACTTTTAGTGTAATTTTGTGTAATTTTAGGCAATTGCATGTTTCTGAAAGTTTTAAATGTTTTAATGTTGATGTCAACTAGCAGTCTGCTATGAAACAACCAGAAATGACAAATGACCAGTATTGCTGATCCTCTCCTGACCCAAGTAAACTCCACCTTTGGTCATGACCACTCAACCAACTTTGAACCAAGGTAACCAGCACAGTAAAAACTCAGAGACCACTGCTCTGGAAGAAGCCACAGCAAGGCCTGATCAAGTATGTCAGTACCCGGGTTTCCATCCCAACATGAAGCAAATCTTTTTACCAACAGTAAAGAAGGCAAGCATAATTGATACAGCTGATTAGTCACATATATGTGATGTTCGCTACATCTAAATTTATTCTGTAAATACATTTCCATCCCTAACCTGATATCACCAAGTAGGACATGTTCCTGGATGAACGTCTATGTTGATCCGGGAACAAAATTCCAATCAGCCAATCAGAATTATGGGATAGGTTTATTGTTTATGTAGATGCGTTTAGGCTTATGGTTAGGTTTATGCACTTCTACATGATTGTTATCCAACTATTATTCCCCTCTGATTTTGGGAATAATTGACAGTTATGGTTGGGTTTAGGGGGTAGGGAATAGGTATGGATTACATTTTCTAACAAAATGATGTTCCAGTATCAACATAGATGTTAATCCAGGATTGCATTGTACTTGGCAAAATCATGACATGCCATTTCCATCTCCCATTATTTGCATCAACCCATTTTTGCATGAACCATCTCAATTAAGAGTATTGAATTAAGATATTTTAAATCAAAGTTTGGCATTTCAATTAGTCCTGGTACACATTAAGACACTCTCTTTTAGAAACACTGCTAGTGAGAGTACAGCCATGTCTTACCTGTATCTGAATCCTCCAAAAAGAATTGGACAGACATCATAACCTTCCCTGAGGGCTGCAAATCAACCTAAAAAAAAAGACTTTATAACATTACCAGTGCAAAAGCTAAAGTCACATGTACAAATATAACCATATGATCACATACCCAAAACTCTGCACGCCCGTTTGCCTTCTTGCATCTTTCAGCCAACACAGATACACCAACAGTAACGTCTGCTAAAGGTTCCTCTGCAGTTCTCATGAGTAGTATTTGTATGACTCGTCCTTCAAAAATATGCGCATCAAAACTGGATCGCCAAGCAGGATACATGGTGGGCTTCTTTTGTATGAGGGTTTTTCCTCTCTCTTAAAAAAAAAAAAAGCAGAGGGATTTTTATTATCAGGCATGATCTACTGGAAAATAATCTGAACAAAATACTAGTCCTTTCTGAATGTAGTATGAGAAGTAGTCTGCCAAAAACTACACTTTATTTCATGTACTAATCAGCCATAAATATGATAAGAAACACTACAAGTGATAACACTTTCAGTCACATGGTCATGAAGGTCAAATCAGGGTGCACAAGTAATGTGGGAAACAATATGGCATGCAGTATTCTCGGTTTCTCATCTGGCAAAATGAAGAAGGTAATCCAGTTCTACGCAGATGGAGGATTTGCATGTTTTTCTGTGTACATAGACTACACTGCAAAAACAGCACAAGAAGCATGGCAATATGCCATTCCAAACATAGCCATGCACTTGAAACCCCCATTACAAAAGACACACAAACACACACATTTACTCACCAGTGCTGAGAGCTTCCTTCATTTTGACTGCACAGAATGGTGCCTCAGCCATTGGCGAGAATGTGCCAAGATCATAGGCATTAAATGCAATTCTCAGGAAAGGGGCCATGGCAACCCCTCAGGCAGAGCCTAAAAAAAGACACAGACAAAACCAAAAATCTTCAACTTTAAGATATGTTGAGTAAAAAGCAAAGCATCATCATTACAGCATATAAAAGCTTCAGTTTATAACTACTAAAACCATAATACCAAAACTAGATTTAGTCAGATAGTAGGCTATAAATGAGCTTTCAGAGGAAACGGATTAGTCTCATTATGAATTTTGGTGGTAATGTCAGTTGTATCATTAAATATAACAGCTTTATAATTCCCTATTTAAAGATATTTAAAACTTCTGTCAATTTTTGCTTACTTGTTCCAAGCCTGTTTAAAGCTATGAATGTCAACTTTCCAACAAAATATTTTATCATTTGTATCTATATTAATAAAAAACATACACAACTCACAAAGTGATACATTTTTAGGTGAACCAGCCATTTAAGTTATGTAATAAATCCGAAACAAAAATAATCATCCACCCTCATTCTGACCTTAAGCATTAAAGCAGCCATTTTCACCACTGTGCCTTTAAGGTTTCTATGTAAACGCCCCCTTCAGATGTAAATGAGAGTGAACGCTTTGCTGCATTTTCTCAAGAGCATTGGTTTTGCTGCCGCTTCACTGGTCTCATTTTGGTACATAAAGCAATCTGTGATTGAAATTAAAAAAAAAAGTTTCTAACAGATTCTTTAGAAGTGGCTACATATAACATAACCAAAATCATCAGAACTAACCTCTTATCATTAGTATCTCCATAATTTAAGAGTAAAAGTATATTACTTTCTTTTCTTTGTATGGGTTATTTGAGTTTCTATTAGGCACACTAATAAAAACACCTTTTGGAAATAAAGGTGAAGCACTGCTATCTGAAATTAAGAGTAACATGTCATTGCAAACAGCTAATAAAGAGTGAGGCATCTATGTTTCTTGGTTTAATTCTCACGCAACAGCATTAAGTAGAAATAGAGCTCCTATAACATCATCTGTAAAACATTTCCCATCAATCATCAGTGTTTTATTGCATTATTGTGCTTTATTATCCTTGATCCGAACATTTGGAACATGACCCATATGAGGTTTATAGGTTATGGTAATAATCGGGGCCGAAATTGATCAGTCTTGTATAACATCAAGACTCCGCCCACTTATGCTGAAAGCCAATGAGATGACTCAGGCTGTTACTGCAATCCAGAAACTTCATAACAAACCTGCCAGTTGTTGCAGTGGACTTTATACTATATTACTACACAGTATGCAGAATAAGAAAGAAAAGGAGAAAGACATTTTGAACACACCCTTAACACACACGCATGCATGCACATCTCTGCTGTGGTTTTAATTACGAAGTGCGCATGTCGAAACAAGAACAGAAACATTCAAGCAAGTTGCAGCAACTAATTCTGATGTACATGTGCGTGTAAGAGCTATAGTGAATTAGTAGTGTGGAAATCTGTCAATAACATAAGCTTGCAGCACAGTACAGAATCGACTTAAAAATCCATGACACGAGTCTCACTTACAAAGATGATCTCACACACACACACACACACACACACACACACACACACACACACACACACACACACACACACACACACACACACACACACACACACACACACACACACACACACACACACACACACAGAATCCTGTTTATGCCGATTCTTCAACTACCTTTATGCAACCAAAATAATACTAGAAGAGCCAGTCAGTGAGTGAGCCAGTTAGTACAAGTGTGAAAACGAGCGCGCAAGCTATGAGAGATATCGAGGGTGGGATGATGGGTAGGCAGGTGTGGTTAACAAGTTCCATGTGCTTTTCTGAAAACAATTTACACATTAAAAATGTTAGGTGTTAAGAGCGTTTTTGTACTCTTAAGCCTTATGATAGATCATAATAGGTGCTGAAACTCAATCATAAGGGCGTAAGTGTCTGTGTGTTCACGGCTTTATTAGGTAAGCATCACTAGTGTTATTGCACATACTAGGGACTTTAGCAAACCACTAGTATGAAACTTAATGGGATAGGTAAAGCTATTTTTTTAAAAATATATTTATCTACTAACCATCATGTCAGGGCTGCACAATATATCGTTTCAGCATCGATATCGCTATATGCGCTTCCGCAATAGTCACATCACAGGATCTGCAATGTTGAACTGGTATTATAATTGAATAGGGGCTATATTTGAAAACACTTATGACTTGTCACTGCAATGTTTAGGTTACCAAAGTTACCAAAACCTTTATTATTTATGTGTGTTTTTAGGGCCTGCGACTGTGAGCATTTTTTTTAAAGTCAGATTAAAGGATCCAGGCATAAAAAAAAGACATTTCTAACTTTAAGAAAGATTAATTGTATTTAAGCATGTATACAATGAAAACTACATAATGATATTTTACATTTGTTTATTAAATTTCTCTAAATATTGCTTAACGTCCAAAAAAACAAACAAATCATAAAGCACTGTGCAATTTATTTGTACAGTATAATTTTTTGCAGATGTTCTCCCTTATAAAATCATCTAAATTAATTTCATCTGGTGAAATTTCACTCAATAATAGTGTTGTAACGGATCACAGATCTCATGATTCAGATCACATTATGTTTTTTAGTCATGATCGGACCATTTTTCGGATCAGCCAAAAAAGGGAGGAGACAAATGTAATTTGCTTTCTATTTATTACAAAAACAGTACTGCGAGACACTTTTGGTTTTAACAAACAGAACTTCGAACCTGTAATGTTATTAAAAATAAAATGAAGAAATAATCAGCTGAATTAAAGAAAAAAAAAGAAAAAAATTGTAAAATATTCAGTACTACTTAATATTACTACTACTATTGTTGATAACGCTAAATGTATAAATCTTACATCATAATTTGTACAACCCATATTTATTTTTAGTCTCATTCTCAATAAATGATTCAGTTATTCACTCAAAGCTTTATGTTTCATTGCTAGACGTGTCATTTTTGAAGAATTATTCAGTGGCATATTTTTGATGGCTGGCTGTCGCCACCTTTTAGTTACATAATGTAATTGCTGCCTACAACTTTCATTTTTGAACCTCAAGTTAAATGCATATGACAGTGATTTTAATCTTTACCATAAACATCATTGGTTATCCCAGTACTTCTGTGTTATTTGACTGCTTGTAAACTAAAGACTGAATCTTTTTCTTGATTTTTGCGTTTCAAACACAGATTTGAATGCAGCGATTCGAAGGATTGATAAATATATGCAAATCACCATCATTTATAATTTATGCTGCGTGGTGTTGAGATCCCGATCTTTTAATGATTAATCATGCAGCCTACAGTAAATGCATTAACGCAGACTAAACATGTAGTGACAGAAAACACCTTATAATATCCCCCAAATTAATAACCAACACATTCTAAGAAACCCAATACATCCCGAATAACCCACCACAACTTCTTCCATCATTATATTTTACAGGAAAGCCTAAATGCTGTCATACATGTGATTTGAATGACTCAAGAGGCGATCTCTCTGCCATCTTTACAATATTAGGATTAATCTACAAGTGAAAAAAAGGATTAATCCGTGGGTCACATGTGTTCCGAACCATGGGTTGTAATCCGTACGAATTACGGATCAACCGTGATCCGTTACACCCCTACTCAATAAATCGCAATGTATATCGTAGAAAAATAAAATATCTCAATGTCCATTTTTTCAATATCGTGCAGACCTACTTCAAACCATGATAACATTTTTCATTCTCATTAACTGAAATTTATGCCTATACAATGGGAACTGAAACTAACTGGTTGCCAACATTTTTCTAAATATAAATACATTCTATGTTCCACGGTAGAAAATAAGTCATACAGGTTTGAAACAGCATTTAGGTTTTACAGAGAGTGGATGACACTACTACAGTTTTCTTCAGTGGACTACATTAAAGCTTGAATGGTCTCACACTGATTTTCTTCAAGTGGTGCAGCTTTTTTCGAGAAGGCTGATATGTGCTACAAATTTCGAGTGAAGATTTTAGATCATATATGATGGCCTCAATTGACAACCATCTAGAAAACAAGTGTCATTAACCACATACAAAATCTTCTTGAAACAACAAAATCTCTTCACATATCAGGTCTCCATGCTTAACCTTTTGTTAAACCCTAATGAAATGAATGCTTCACATTTTTGCTGGTTTTTTTTACTCTGTACTACCTCTTAGTGCTGGGTTGCAACTAAAAGAGCATTTGCTGCATAAAATATAGGCCAGAATAATAGGTGGTTTATTCCGCTGTGGTGACCCCTAATAAATCAAGAAAGTGAGTGAAGGCAATGTCAATGTTAATCATGTAAACAAATATATGCATGACAGTATGTGGTGTTAAAATGTTAGCTATTTACACCGAATCGAGTGTCAATCTCTTCATGATGGGACTTCTTTTGTTCTCCAGCGCCTGCAACTCTGCACAAGAAGTTTGTTTGGCCAGAGGAGAATTGGTTGTCCCCAACTGTGCCTGGTTTCTTTCAAGGTTTTTTTTTTCCTTTCACTTTCGTCAATCTGTGAAGTTTGGGACTTCTGGAACTGGAGCTTGTGTTTGGCCTTTCAGCAGTGAAAAACCACACTGAACTGAACTAAACTGAACTTCAACTCTGAAAACTGGACTGACACGGTTTCAATTTACTAGAACTTGTATGTTGAGCTGCTTTGACACAATCTACATTGTAAAAGTGCTATAGAAATGAACATGAATTGAATCTTAACTTTATACTCCAAAAAGTCCATTCAGGAATATAGTGTCAAGCAATTTATAATATGAGAATGCGCGACTCTAGAGCGATGCTCATCCAATCAGTGACAACAACAGAACAAATATGCAAATAAGGACATTAACCCTGAGTTTAAGTGAGGAGTATAGTTTAACCATCCACATTCTGCAATGGTGAATCAACAGAAATGTTCATGGACATTTGCGAATAGGGCTGGGCGATATGGCAAAAATGCAATCTCGATAATTCTATTCCATATTGTACAATAACGATATATATTTCGATACAAGTTGTTAATGCTTCCAGCTTTAAAAGAGTATCACAACAATGACTGAAGCCACAAAGATTAGACACTTCATTAAATAACACTTTAAAGTGTTGTTTATTAGCAAAAACAGTTTACACATTAGTTTTTATAGTATACTTATGATATACAATATAAAATTCTGAAGAACTGCCATTGACAGCATATATACAGTACACAAACAAAAATATATTTATTGCATTTTCTAAAAATAAACAATTACAGAATTATTTTAAAATAAATGTTTTACTTAAATAAAATTCTAAAAATAGTCATCATTAAAATAAACAGTGTGATTGGCTCTTAGATCATTATCGAGTAGAAATGTCCAGAGCTTATTATCGTTATTGACATAAATTTTATCGCGATTCGATATGAAATTGTTTATCGGCCCATCTCGATTTGTGCACACTGTCCATATGCAACTTAGTTTTTCTGACAGGCATAGAACAATCTTTGTCACAGGGTACTAGCGCAAATAAAAGTATACTAACTGCCACTACCATCTGAAGAAATTCTCAATACAAAAAAAAAAAAAACACTTTAACCAGTTGTTTAAAAAATTTGCAAAAATAACAATCATTTAATCCTACAGTTTCTTACAAGGCAATTCTGAGAAGCAGGTTTCATCACTCATGTCCACAGTCATACACTATCTAATGTGCAGGAAGGAACTATCGACACTCAAGAACAAAAATGAAAGAGTGGTATGTGTAAACTGTTCAACCACAGAGCAGGATGTGTGTCTCCACTGCAATCAACAGATCAGCCTAAATGCTAGCGTAATAATAATAAAAGCTTAATATTGATGAAAATTAAACAAAATCTGCCTTCAAACCACCAACAACTGAAAACAGCACATAATTACAGCACAATGTGACGACCATTTCCACTACTCCAACACACACACACACACAGGCTTAGTCATGTAAACCACGCTCCATCTGTTTTGTATAGATCAATAATCACTGATATTTTGTGGAGCTTGTGAGTGGTATTTTAGACCCCTCAATGTCAGCAATTGAGGATACTTATAGACCATGAACAGCAGGATATAAATAACATTATAACAAAGTGACTAGTCTGATGTAACATTTTTAATAATATTAAACATATCTATTTAGGTTTTGTTACAAACCAGCTAACGTTAATGTAGCCAATATCCATCACACGGGCAGAGGATGATGATTTAAAGATATTAACAGCACAGACCTCGTCTGAAATGTATAAAATTACTTCTAGGTAGGTCACCAGGGTTTGAGTCATAACTTCTATCTCTTTTACAAGCATGAAGTGTTGTCTAGCACGATAACGTGAGAAAAAAAACTGACTCTGTCAAGGTCCAGTAGACAGCAGCTTAACACGAGTGTTGTCTGCTGTTTACACGGACTTTTCATATCATTCTATGAACCTAAATTCATAGTGAAAAACGTAAATCCATAGAAAACTTTAAAGAGGGAAAGAGTCCAACTCTGAAAAACAAACAAACCGCTGTCCTTGACTGCGCTCGAATCCGTTCAGCGCATCAATCAGGAAAAAACGGCGAAGAAAAAGAGTCAAATTCTTTAAAACGAGACATTATAAAAGTTCTGTAACGACTAAAAACATTCGCATCAACAAGTTCTGTGTAACTGCTTACCTCTCCTTCAGAAGAAACTGAATTTCTCTGCAGCGCCTGCTTTCTTCTGTGATTGAGCCGTTTGAGGAAGTACAGACGGCTCGTAGAGTTCTGAGTAAAGTAGGGCGGAGAGTGACGTCGCACAGGTGCTCTCTTTCTCCTCCGCGCGCTCCCCTTGTGCCTGCCTGTCGCGCGCTTTCGGATGCCTGTTTAATAAGGCATTGCGCTGAACTGAGAGAACAGGTGCGTATGTACGATCTGTATTTGTCCGTCCAGTGGGTCTGCGAGTCACCTCTTTGCGATAGGCTCTAGTGAAGGGCACTGGCAGGGTACCTCCAGATGCCCCAATATTGAGGTTATTCATATGGCAAGCCATTTATACATTTATTGTTTTTCTCTTCATTTTAAGTAACACTGAGGGGCGATATGTGATGTTATGTATGTTGATGCTCTGTTTAACAAATATGCTGTAAAATGAACTTGATAAAGACCAATGCTGCATCCCAATTCGCATTCTCTCCGTCCTGAATAGTATTTGAAAATATAATTAGTGTGTCCCAAATCATGGTATGTTGAAAAAAGTATGTCAAGGTTCCCAGATGGTTTACTATTTCAGTAAAAATTCGAAGTGTAGAACCGTCCATACTCTAACCGCTGATAATGCCCACAGTACAATGCACATTGCATTGTGAACGCGGGTGAAAAGTGTAAATAAACTACAAACGTGGTTTGGAACTTATATATCATAATAAATATCATAACCCTCCCTCCCCTTTCAAAACAGCTTTTCTTCTCTACTGGTCACATGAATGCCTTTTGGGCGGGGCTATCATGTTTCTACCTTGCCTTCATGATTCAAACAAATATGAAACGACACTGTTTGTAAACTTTAGCACTTCCTTCTTGTCATCATTGGGCATCTAAAAATGCTGATGGGGGATTTCAGTGGACAGTAATCCTCCACAACTGCCTGCAATTTGGCATTCAAATCTTCCTCCATTTTGTTAGCAATGCACATCTTCCAACATTCCAATCAGTTATCAAAGGATGAAATCATGCACACATTTTTTCCCATATCAGAAATAATCAGGTGTATATCACGATATGGAAAAAAGGACAAATTTCTTACATTTAATGCCGAACAAGCAAATTTAGCCATACTATGTAATAAAAAAATCACAATCACAACGTGTCATTTTGGCAGAATGGCTTCAATATAAGCTGCTTTTAGACTAACAAGAAATTATTGAGCTCTGCAAATTCAAGATGAAGCAATGTTCATGACCCCTTCAAAGAGGGCAAACAAATTATCTAATGTTTTGACTTAAGACGTCATTGTTCTATAAAAACATCTTGGGAGTTTCAGAACTCGAAACTTCCTCATTTCTTTTGTCAAAACCAGCTTTTATTAAAAACAAGCTGCACTGCAGAATAATGCAAGACCACCTCTGCAGAACACTGACTTCAACATCATTGCCAATTTAGCCCTTCCTGTTGATTTGGTGAGTAAAAACTATGGAGATACAAACACAGGATAACCTGAGCAAAATACAATCTCACGGCATCTATACTGGCTGTGACTTGTTGTGAGGTGACAGTGCTAACCACTGAGCCACCATCCTGCCCTGTGCTCCATTTGTGCTGCAAAATGTTTTTTGGCCTTGGGTTTTCCAGATATTAAATCAAATTTATAGGTCATTCTGAGGTCTTTGAGCCCCCACAGCGGCACTAAATTCACACTAAATAGTTTGTACATGCTTTGTTTGTTTGTGCTGGTGTTTAATTTTTTTTTTTTTGTTGCTTCTGGCAATAAAATATTGGTCATTGAAATAAAAATAATGATGTCACTGTTCCCCTAGTCTCAGCCTCAGACGTCACACGAGGCATCGCCCACGAACCTTTGGCTTAATGTCTGTCACACTTCTCTGGAAACACTTTAGCAGATCCTCAGTCGTCCTCTGATTGGTTTAAATATACAGTATTTGAGTCGAGTGGGCAGCAATCTTTTGAAGTCTGGCTACGCAAGTCTACCAGTCCTCCCACAGCAGCTGTGTGGGGGCTAAGAGACATCAGAATGACCTACAAATATTATTTTAATATCTGAAAAACCAAAGCACTTATTTTCAGCACAAATGATTAAGATTTTTTGCAAAGGGGGGCAACTTCACACAGGGGTTATAATGAAATTGAATTAGAACACTACTACATTAAAGTTTGTGCGAACCGTAAGTTGTTGAGACTTTTATTTCAGCATGTTGATGTATTTCTAACTGAAACAGAATATAAAGTAGGTCTTATGCTGCATTCACACCAGATGCGAATGAAGCGTCAAGCATGAGTGATTTACATGTTAAGTCAATGCAAAGATGCGAATAGACATCTTGCGATGCATTTCGCATAAATGAGGTGCCACGAATAACGCAAATGATGCATTTCGCACGAATGAAGCGGCACGAGTTGAGCGTTTTGCACGTTTGACGCGCTTAACGTACAGTTCATCCGGAAAGTATTCAAAGCGCTTCACTTTTTCCACAGCCTTATTCCAAAATGGATTAAACTCATTTATTTCCTCAAAATTTTACACACAATAGCCCATAATGACAATGTGAATAAAGATTTTTTGAAATTAAAGTATAATAAGTATTCACAGCCTTTGCTCAATACTTTGTTGATGCACCTTTGGCAGCAATTACAGCCTCAGGTCTTTTTGAATATGATGCCACAAGCTTGGCACATCTGTCTTTGGGAATTTTAGCCCATTCCTCTTTGTAGTACCTCTCAAGCTCTATCAGGTTGGATGGGAAGCGACGGTGTACAGCCATTTTCAGATCTCTCCAGAGATGTTCAATAGGATTTAGGTCTGGGCTCTGGCTGGGCCACTAAAGGACATTCACCGAGTTGTTGTGAAGCCACTCCATTGATATTTTGGCGGTGTGCTTTGGGTCATTGTCCTGCTGGAAGATAAACCGTCGCCCCAGTCTGAGGACAAAAGCAATCTGAAGCAGGTTTGACGTTGTTGGTGTCCTCATGGGCTTGGCTCAGTCTGAAGCACCACTGAAAGCCTCCATCATCCAGGTATAGTTTCTGGAGGAGTTGATGAACTCACAGAGCTGGGTGCCCCTCTGAAAGTATCTAGTGCACTCAGACACGGCGCCGAACGAATCTATGCTGTTTTTCAGCCTTCATAAAGCACATAAACACAGCAATTCTCTCAATAAAATCCATGTTAGCCTTTTAGCAATGAAGCTAGAGTCATCGGAGAGACAGAAGCCCTGTGCATGATGCTAATCTGCATCTATTGTGAAGTGAATTTGACACACGAACGAAGCGAGTAAACTCAAAATCTTCACGCGTCTATTTAGGCATAAGAGTAACAAAATAGATACTAGTTATTTTTAAAGAATAAAGGTTAAAACAGCTTGCCACAGCTGGACACACATTGCGAAGAGAAACGGCGATGGAGTTGACTGGTGATTTATCGATAGTTTACTCAGAGGAATTGCAATGAGCAACAGACCCCGTGTCTGGTTTCTATATTGTGCTCATGGAATATTATCTATAAAACATGATCTGAAAGGTCACATAACTGTAGGTGTGAAGGACGCAAAATGTGAAAATCTCCATCCTTGTGTGTGTGCGCTTGTAGTCTTGTCCTGCTTTCCTCCTCTTGGTCCGCAGTGCTGTGCAGTGTATGTCCTAGATTTAAGTGTGTGGGTGAGATTTAAAAAAAGCAAAGAAACAACAGTATGTTGCTGAGCCTATGTGTGTGTAGATATCTGGTGCAGAACCGGAGGTGGTGAGGGGGCTGTTTTTAATACCCCTTGGTTGAGTATGTGATTGTGCAGATCTACAAAACAGATAACAGATACAGATGGCGAATTGTTATGTGTAAAATAACCACAGTACTAATTAATTATTTAATCATTCGTCTTTGTCTGGGTTGTTTGTGAAAACAGCTCAGCTACACAGATGGATGAATTAGTTTCAGTGCTCAGAGAGAAGTTTACAGTGCTACATAAACTCTCTCACACACACACATTCAGTTGTACACACACACTCTATAAACAGCTGTATGCCAGATAAGAGATGCCTTATATGTCAGTTTCCAGCGGTAAAACAGAAGCCACACATCTTCCTCTTCCTCCAATGAATAGCATTTTAATGGGATTAAGGATAGACAAATAGCCCAAGCTAAAAGGAAAGTGGAAATATGAAGAAAGAAAGAAAAAAAAAGCATATTTTTAGATAGATGAGGTCATTTCCTGAATATTAATAGCAGGCCAACTGGCATGATTAAAAAGTGAGAGCATTTATATTGGTATTAGCTTTGGTAAATTACCACAGAATAGGGTTGATTAAATAATAATAAATTATTAAGATAATTTATTAATTATAGACGGCTGTTTTATCTATTGTAGGATAATGAGGGATGTTTTCATCTCCTTCTCTTTATCTCTTTGCTGCATTGCAGAGGAACATAAGACTTAAAAGACCTAAAAGTGTCATGACAATGTCACTGTGACACTGCCACAGAATCACACACTCTCACACATTTTCTGTACACATCACACATCTTCTGTACTTCTAGATCTTCAGTAATTTTTGCTTGCTTGTAGAAATATAAAAGAACAAAAAACATGTCTCACCTTTGACCTTTGCCACACAAAAAATATGAAACTCAAGTAAATATGAAGCTCATGAAAACTGAGTAAACAACAATTTGTTTAGCTAGATCAGGGTTTCCCAAACTTTTCAGCCCCCGCCCCCCCAAAATTACAGTGCTAGTGACTTGCGACCCCCAATATCCTCTGAGATGGTTAGAAATATATAAACCTTGAACACAACGGCGCACACATACCAATAGGGCCAAAACTTAATTTTGAATAACGCCACTCTGAGTTCATCGTCCATGTTCAGTTGTGGCAGTGTTTATTTTTTTAAGTATGTGAGTGCCGTAAAGGTGTCAAAAGTTTAACCTGGTGGCATAAAATGAATGTGCTCTGTCTTTAATATAACATAATCACCCCAGGGGTCGCAAAAAAATCGGAAGGCTGATGGCTTTTTATTTGCATGTTGTTTTTTTAATATACTATTAACAACTATTTGTAAAATGTTAATTCTAATAGTTTAATAAAATAGAAATCACCAAAAGCGACCCCCCCTCATTGTCCTGCGACCCCACGAGGGGTCCCGACTCCTGACCCTCACTTTGGGAACCACTGATCTGGAGGAGCCATGCACAATGTAGGCAAAATAAATTACCTTTTTTGGTACGTCTCAATGAGAAAGGTGGAGTGGGCTGACCTACAAGCAGCATAATTAGTTATTTTGAGAGATGTTATGATTAACAATAATTATCTCAGCGTACAGATAATTACCATTAATTTGGCACAGTCAAGTACTTTGATTTAGCCTATATCCACTTACTGTACAATGAAGGTAAAAGGATCCATCTAGCACCACCCATCTCTCTCTGTTTATTCCTTTAATTAATTTAGTCTCTTTATTCATCAGAGGTCGCCACAACGGAATAAACCGCCAACCTATCCAGTATATGTTTTACACATGCCCTTGCAGCTGCACCCAGAGCACATGCAAACTCCGCACAGAAATGCCAACTGGCCCAGCTGGGACTCAAACCAGCGACTTTCTAGCTGTGAGGTGACAGTGCTAACCACTGAGCCACCATGTCACCCTCTCTATGTTTATATTTCATTGCAGAGCAGCTGCAGGGAGATGAAACATAATCGACTCTGTTAACTGACTGGACTTACCTGTTAGTTCAATAAAAAGTGCTGTCTTTGTAATATTTCTTTAGTGACTGTCCTTTTTCATAGTCAACAAGCCTCTGCTCTTGACCTTATGTCATATAGACCACGCCTATAGGACGTCAGTTCTGTTATGATTTAAAATGCAATTATTTTCACTGTATACAGTTTTCAGCAGACTCTTTTCATGGTTTATGTAATATGTTGTTTAAACTCATAATCATGTCACATTCAGGAAGTAGCATATGAGTCGTAAAATATTTTATGTTCACTATAAATCATAACACGTTGTTCAAAACTAAAACACAAACCGCGGTGTAGGCTACAGTTTACAGTCGCGTCAGCTTCATGAAGTCCTGCAAAATAAAAATTTGTCCTCTTAATAAAGAAAGTGCAAACAGGAGCAGAATTTCTCTGCTGATGCTCTTTCAGTTAGACGAGCAGCTCAGATAAAATCAGCTACTTGCTTAACATTTCCATCCATTTCATATGTGCCATTTAATCAAAACCACATTTTACTGGTATTAAGACGGCCCTTACACCATTTTAGAGATAATGATTATGCAAATACATCTAACAAGCAGGAACTAGGAACATTGATTAATGAATTGCTAGAAGACATTGAACATTGGTAAAGGAGCTCAAATGTTCTTTATTACAGCCTTGTTTTTTTTAATTTGTGTGGATGTGTGTGTGTGTGTGTGTGTGTGTGTATATATATATATATATATATATATATATACATATATATATATATATATATATATATATATATATATATATATATATATATATATATATATATATATATATATATATATATATATACAGTATATACAGTGCTCAGCATATATGAGTACACCCCTCACAAATCTCTCATTTAAATTAATATTTTCTATAGGATGCTTTACAATATTATATTTGTGCATATACATTAGATTAGTCCGTAACGAAGCCAAATCTGGAGCTAATCTAACAAAATAGTTTACAATAACAGTCCAAAAATTAGTAGCTCAATTTTATATGTTAGCGAAAAATATGATATTTTTTTAAAGAGCAAAAATCAAGAGAAAAAAATATAAAATGTTGTTGAAAAGTTGTAGTTTGTAATTTGTTTAGCAATATTTCGCATTAATTTAAATGTATTATCTTTCCATTTCTAAGGATGTTCTGTGACTAAAACATTATTTTAATAAATATATCTGTTTAATAAATCTGTTTTGTTTAAATGCACCAAAATACATTGCCTATATGCATTGAGAAATGGATATAACTATTCATTTTCCAAATGGGGTGTATTCAATTCAATGCTGAGGACTGTCTATATATATATATATTAGGGCTGCACAATATATCGTTTCAGCATTGATATCGTAAAGTGTGCATTCGCAATAGTCACATTACATAGATATGCAGTGTTGAGTTAGGATAATATCTGAGCAAGACTCACAGTTCAGAACACGAGATTTGTGGACTTATTGCAGAGTTTAACCACAATGAAGTGAAACTGTATCTTTGCATGTTTTTAAGGCCTTAGAGAGATTTAAGTAGTCAGGAACAAGACATTTTACCAATTAGAAGTTTAATAAAGGACAATTGTGTTGAATTATTTATACATCAAAAACTTTGCAGCATAATTGTAACATTTACAAAAACCTAACCCAATACCTAAGCTAACTTAATCTTAATATCTACTATTAAGGAACAAATTAGGAGTTTATTGAAGCAAAAGTCATAGTTAATGGTTGGCCAATAGCAGGAAGTGAGCCTTAAAATAATAGGTGACTATAAATTCTTTCCAACTAGTGCAATTCAATCATTTGGTGACATTGTATAGATGCATTATATCGCAGTTTATATGGCAATGTCAGATTTTTCTAATATCGTGCAGCCCTAATATATATATATATATACACACACACATGATTTTTAAGCATTTTGAATTACCAGGACACAGGGCATGTCCTCATGAACCACCTTAACAGTTTATAGGTCTTACCCAGGGCTTAATTTGTGCGGCAACACACCGGATTCACGACTTTCGTGTGCGGCACCTCTACATTCTTGGGTAACATGCCGGATTCGTTACCCCGATCTGTTCCGGGACCTCGCAATTCACAAATTAGGCACTGGTCATACCCATATCACTATAATAAGTTGTGTCCTTGTAAATAACATAAAGTAGAACAAAGACACACACACGGTGAAAATGTCTTGTTGATGCCAGAGGTCAGAAAAAAATGGACAGACAGGTTCAAACCAATAAAAAGAAAACAGTAGGAAACTCTTTACAACAGTAGAGTCTCCAAAACCTGCAGATGATTAGCCGGCAGCTAGCTCTCTGCAACTCTCATATGGTCGCCCACTAAAGTTAAGCAGGGCTGCGCCCGGTCAGTACCTGGATGGGAGACCACAAGAGAAAGCTAGGTTGCTGCCATAAGTGTTGTTAGTGAGGCCAACAGGGGTGCTTAACCTGTGGTCTGTGTGGGTTCTATACTGTATAGTGATTCTATACTGCTCTTTGAGTGACGTCTTTCGGATGAGAAATTTAAACTGAGGTCTCTGTTAAAAATCCCAGAATGTCCTGGGTTTAACCCCGGAATCCTGTGCATCATGGCCTTCTAACCATCCCCATACCATAATTAGCTTATAAGTCTCCTCTCCACCAATCAGGTGGTGTGTGGTGTTTGGCGCAATAAGGCTGCCGTCGCGTCATCCTGGTGGATGCTGCACACTGGTGGTAGATGAGGAGATTCCCCCAATGTATAAATCGATTTGAGCGTCCAGAAAAGCAATATATAAACGTAAGGAATTATTATAGATGAGCTACAGCATCAAAAATGCACAAATTAAAAACAGAAGATTAGAAAAAGGCTGACAAGTGTTTTGATTCCTGCTGCAACATTTAAATAGTAGTGTCAGAATTTTGTCAAGAGCAACATAAAAGCATGAATCCATGCTGACTTGAATGAATAGTTCAGACTGCAGAGAAAATGACATACTTTGTTGCTGAGCATTTTCATCTTCTTATAACAAATAACCGTAATATACCTTATAATGGCTACCTCCAGTTGGAAAACATCTAAAATACCAATTTAAATGGAAACTGCTTTCAACAAGTTCACGCAACTATGTGATGCTATAGGTCTATATGACCCAAATGTCTAAGGAATGATTCCAGCATCTTGCTGAATCTGTGCCATTAAGAAAAGGCACTTCTGAAAGCAAAAATGGGCTCAACCCAGCATTAGTAAGGTGTACCTAATAAAGTATGAATTTAAGCTTTCAGAATAATGGAGTGTGCGAGGCTGAGCGAACAATGTATAGAGCATGAGATCAGAGTGACTCGGAAGGAAAGTAAAATGGAGAGAAAGAGAGCTACAATGATGAATGTGTCTCTTATTTGGGACAAGGTGTCCGTAACTTTCAGGTACTCCAGAAAACAAACTCCTCTCATCCCTGCTCTCTCACTCTGTTCTGGGTCACACCGTCTCCTGGGGACGTGGAAGCAGGGCAGCGTCAGCCCTCCCCTTTTCCTCATATCCCTCACACACACACACACACACAGTCTCATTCTGTAATACACACTTTAATTACTGACTTGAAGAAACTTAATCACAGAATCACATCTCTAAAATTGACTCTCTGCAGACTTAACACGGCTGTTTCATTCATTTTCTTTTTGGCTTAGTCTCTTTATTCATCAGGGTTTGCCACAGCGGAGTGAACCGACAACTTATCCAGCATATGTTTTATGCAGCGGACGCTCTTCCAGCTGCAACCCATCACAGAGGAACATCCATATGCACTCATTCACAGAGCTTACCCAGTTCATCTATACTCCATGTCTTTGGACTGTGGGGGAAACCAGCGCACCCGGAGGAAACCCACGTGAACACAGGGAAAACATGCAAACTCCACACAGAAATGCCAACTGACCCAGCCGAGGCTCGAACCAGTGACCTTCTTGCTGTGAGGCAATTGTGCTACCCACTGCGCCACCGTGACCCCCAAGATGAAAATTTAGACAAAAGATATAGAGCTGAATGTAAACTACAGTTTCCTCAACCTAAACATTGGAATGATTTGCATTGCGTACATTTGAGAGCAGAATTGAAGTACTGTATTTTTAACGGTTTGATTGCAGCAGTGGTCAACGCTTGAGGTTCTTGGTATGATACGCATAACCACATTAAGGAAGCAACTTGTAATGCAAAAGGAAGACAAAAAAGGAAGTTGAGACATGAGGCTCAAGAACCCACAAGTGTACTCCATTTTTTCAAATGTTTACTCAAATTGTATAACAGGAGTTAATACAAACTACTTATATTTTCATTATAAATACAGATCAAAGGAATAATTCACCCAAAATGGACATTTGCCATCTAAGTTGTGAGATTTATTTCTTTAGCAGAACATTAAAGTTTATTTTTTAGCTAAAACTTTCATCCTTGGTGATTCATAAATGTCAGTAAAATGTAGAGGGAACAGCCTGTGCTCCTCTCCCAATAAAATCTTTTATTATAAATGTTAAAAAACTTTAATGTGTTTCAACAAATATTATCTCAAATACTCTTCTAACATGGGGAGACATTAAAAAGTACTTTAAAATCCCAGCTAGTATCACTTTGTTCTCGCCTATTGCTTTCAACCCTGATTTCCCAGTATCTTTGCAAAATATTGGTCTTTCAAATTGGTCCAAATCAGGGATTCTAAAATGATCGTGCCTTTTTACAGACAGTACACTTTTCAGAGTTCACATTTAGCTGATAACTGATAATAAAGTGTGTTTGGCATGCTGTCCCGGGAGAGAGCCCTGAGCTCAGAATATCCTCGAGCCCGGGGCTCCCTCTCATTTGAAGGGAGAGAGGGGAGTTTGAGCTCAGGTAGGTCTCGAGAACTCCCCTGCTTGTGAACGTGTTAGGAATAGCTGAGATACAGCTGGCTAAGAGTTTGTTTTAAGATGCCACTTTGGATTAGTCAATTTACTTATGATGTATGTCTTTGGATGGTGGGAGTTAACCGGGCAACCCGGGGAAACCCACGCGAGCACGGGGAGAACATACAAACTCTGCACAGAAATGCCGACTGGCCCGGTGAGGGCGTTCTTGCTGTGAGGCAACAGTGCTAACCACTGGGCCGCCGTGCCACTTTATCAGGAGAAGGGGAGGAGTAGGGGTGGAGGGGGGGGGGGGGGGGGGGGGGTTCTTCAAGACGAAGATAACTAAAGTGGAAAACTCTGGTTATTTATAGAGAGTCAGTATTCATCTGATTGGCACAATATGCGGAGCTGATGTGGGACCAGCCGTGATCAATCATAAGCACATGATCCTCTCGAAATTAGTTTATAAATAAACCAAACTAAATCAAAACAATATAATATACCACAGTCCTATTTTTTTTAAATTCCTTCAGCTGTGTCATTTTATTAAATCTTTGTCCGATAAGGGTAAACTAAGATTTGAACTTGCAGCCATAGAGCAAATTGTAGCGAGCAGTTTTTCCAAGGGACTAATATCCAAAATATACAAAGCTCTGTGTATGCTTATGTACTTCTGCCTTTGAGAGTTTGAAGAGTGTGTGGGAAAATATTTAGGTCACGAAATTGAAGATACAGATTGATCTGAAATATGTAACAATTTGTTTTCTACTTCATTGAGTGTTCATGAACTCAATAATAAATTCCCAATAATGAATAACCGACAGCTAGCTCTCTGCAACTCTGGTCGCCCACTGAAGCTAAGCAGGGCTGCACCCAGTCAGTACATGGATGGGAGACCACATGGGAAAGCTAGGTTGCTGCCGGAAGTGGTGTTAGTGAGGCCAGCAGGCAACCTGCGGTCTGTGTGGGTCCTAATGCCCCAGTATAGTGACAGGGACTCTATACTGCTCAGTAAGCGCCGTCTTTCGGATGAGACGTTAAACCGAGGTCTCTCTGTGGTCATTAAAAATCCCAGGATGTCCTTCGAAAAAGAGTAGGGGTTTAACCCCGGCATCCTGGCCAAATCTGTCCATCATGGCCTCCTAATCATCCCCACATAATTAACTTAATCACTCTGTCTCCTCTCCACCAATCACCTGGTGTGTGGTGTGCGGTCTTGAGCAAAATGGCTGCCGTCGCGTCATCCAGGTGAATGCTGCACACTGGTAGTGGATGAGGAGATTCCCCTCCCTGTGTAAAGCGCTTTGAGTGCCCAGAAAAAAGCGCTATATAAATGTAAGGAATTATTAATTATTATTATTATTAACAGAGTTTATCTTACACCCTTACGTCTGAAATAATGTACAGAAACTCCTCTGATCTTTGTTTTAACTGTAAAAAATGCAAAGGAACATTCCTTCACTCTTTCTGCTATATATAGAGACAAAATCATCTCTTTTTAGAAGAAAATACCTCAAACAGGACTGTTTACGATGAAATTTAGTTTTCCTCTGGAATTTTATTTGTTATATGGTGGAGTAGAAAATGTGTTAGACTCCCACACCAAGCATTTGTTTTTAATCTTGGTCTCAAGTATGTACGTTATTTCCACTTGCGAAACTCACCTATGACATACATAAAAAGTCTGATGACTTTGTTTTTGGCATTACATTAATAATTTCTCCTGATTTTCTATTCTATGGTGCATATTTAGCTCCTAGCCTGACTGTATTATCGTATTTACTTGTTTGTATATTTTCCATTTTTCTCCTGTATAGCTGAGATTGTTTTTGTATGCGCTGATGTATTAAAATAACCGACGATTAATTAAACAAAAAAGTTAAATGTAAGTCAATGGCTAGTGGGACTTTGAGAGTCAAATAAAAACATATACAAGACAAAGAAAATTAATAACTGTGGCTCCTGATGACACACTGAGATCTTATGAAGCAAAATGAATGGTTGGTTCCAAAAAAAAAAAAAACAAGCATTATTTTACAACAGACTAATAATTTTGCTTCAGAAAATATCAGTATAATTTCCTTTATTTGTTTTT
>LR812524.1:49001031-49318531 GCA_903798195.1 Danio kyathit | reverse complement strand
AAAAGCATTTGCAATTTGTTGGAAGGAATGAGAAACTGCTACTGTGATGTGCACAAATGACTAATTGTTTTGAGAAATGCATTAATTGTTGTGCAAATGTAAATAGTGTTGTGAGAAATGCACCAAAGCCACTGAGAAAAACTGTAAATAAGTAGTTTGAACAAAGAGCTAACTTCATTTTCTGAGTGTATCTATCCACTATCTACTAAATACTCTAAGTGTGAGTGTGATGTAATAACCTCTGTGCAGTGTGACTGTCCTGGGCTCTGAAAGTGTAGAAGAGAGTGCTTTTATGGTAGAGCTGAAACACACTGCTTTCTCCTTCAGCCTCAGACCTTACAGAGAAACCCAGCAGAGGAAGTGTCTCACACGCGACCCTTTCCTTATACAAGACAAAAAAAACACCCAGAGATTAGAAACTGCATGTTTGAAGTTAATGTGTGAAAAGTGTGAGTGTGTGCGCTTTACCTCAGGCTGTGGGTACGTGTAGAGAACTTTGTCTTTCAGGAGGAACCACAGGCTCCTCCAGCTTCTCTTGCTGTTTCTGCACCTCTGCAGGGTCCCGCTCATCACACCCTCAGACCCCGTCACCTAAGCAACAACACACCATAACGCTATTAAACACCAAAAAAGTGTTGTGTGGTAATTCAAAAAAGTCTTTAGTTTTAAATTTCGAACTTATTTAGTAATATTTTTATAGTCATTTCAAACATAGTTTTAACATTGCTATTTTTTCTTTCAACTATTTTTTTTATATTAGAATTAGTATAAAATTCTATCAAATTTTCCCCTTTGAAGCTTCATTTACATATTTATCCAATATTCACATTAGTGCTGCACAATATATCATTTCCGCATTGATATCAATCGCAATAGTAACATCGTGAGCATACGCAATGTTGAGTCTGGACTTATTTGATAATTTCACTAGTGATTTTTGAGGCCTGTGACTGTGTGAGGGTTTTAAAAGCATTCAGGCCTAAGAAATTGTACTGTTTTTAACAAATTAGTAACGATAAATTCTATTGAATAGTTTATAAAACAAAGACTATGCTGTATTAATTTACATTTGATTATTTAATTACTGTATACCTGAATACAGTTCGACTCAAAGAGCAATAAAATGCTGTTTATATAATTTGTATATTTTTCTTTATTGAATTTATCTATGCTTGTGGATTGTTTCTTATATTTTATGCATATGCCATCTTCTACAGAATCATCCCAATCAATTTAAAATTATAAATTTTTTCCAAATAATAATTGAACACATTTAGTGAAATTTTATTCATATCGCAATATATATCGCAAAATAAAAAAAATATAGCAATGTTAGTTTTTTCGATATCGTGCAGCCCTAATTCACATTTTATTTCAGATTTTAATCAGTTAATAAAATATTATTTAGTAGATTTAGTTTTTATTTTAAAATTAAACCACACAATAATACACTAATGCTGCACAAAATTTACACCAGATTAACAATTAATTTTAATTAAAAACATACATAAAATATGATTGGAAATTATTTAAATTATGTCATAAATCTTGAAACTCATATGTGTGGTAATTTTTATTTATTAGACCCCCCAGTTTTTCGCGATTCCGCGATCGCTGAATCCAACGCAAAATCAACAAAATGTCACAAATTTTTACGATCCTCCAAAATTCTTAATCAAACACAAAATAATTACAAAAAATTTAAATAATCTCATAAAACATCAAAATCTAAACTATATAATCAAATTATATTTATTTCATGGTGCAATGAATTGTTTTACATGACTTATAGATGTTGCATACGCACGTGATGTATTTAAGTGCCTCTTGAAAAATGACGTCTAACCTGTGCCCTCACAATCATTACATTACATTGAAGTGAGGGCGGTTGTTTTGCTGCCTGTACAGTAAGCAGACGCCGATGAAGCACAAGAGATTTACATGTGAAGTTAATGCAAAGATGAGATTAGACATACTTTGGCGCAAATTGACGCACTTCAGAATGCAAAGGAAATTTGGAGCAAACATCTAACAAACGGAGCAATGGAACAGACAGAAAAGCAAGCTAAGGAATCGGCTAAGGAATCGAAGGTGTTCTCCGAAGAAACGAGGGTCGAGAGGAGGCGTCCGTCAGAGGGTTAAAAGAAGAGGTTTTACCATTTACCATTTACCGGTAATCACCTTATCAAATGTACGTTCTCTAAGGAACAAAATGGATGAATTAGCAGTAAAAATGAACTATGACAGAGACTTTAGGCAAAGTCACCTGTTGTGTTTCACAGAGACTTGGTTAAGAGAAGAGATAGACATTTCTTTAAACGGCTATACAATAATTAGAGCTGACAGAGACAATATTACATACCGAAAGTCAGTTGGAGGAGGTTTGTGCTTTTTCGCACACAACAAATGGGCGACACACTTTAAGATCCATGAACCAATGTGTACTACAGACTATGAAATCCTCTCAGTGTCTTTTAGACCTTTTTACTTGCCCAGAGAATTTGGACAGATTACTGTCATTTTAAAATACGTTCCAGGCCCAAAATTTGAGGAAGCTGCAAGCAAAATAACAGACAGCTATAATGATGCCTTGGCTCGTTCATCGGATCAATCGATTTTAATTCTTGGGGATATGAACTTATGTGAGATATCAACCCATTTGCCCACTTTACATCAGTATGTGGACTGTCCTACTTGATCAACACGCATATTGGATAAATGTTTTGGCACTATAAAAGACGGATATAAAGCTGTGTGTCGCCCTCCGTTGGGGAAGTCGGACCATAACATCATACACTTGTTACCCAAATAACGAGCTAAGTTTAAACAAGAAAAACCAGTGACTAAAGAGATACAATTATAGACAGATCAAAGCAAAGAGGAACTTAAGGACTGTTTTGAAGATACAGAGTGGCAAGTGTTTTTTGATCCATGTGGAAATGTACATGAAACTACTGATACCATTACATACTACATAAGTTTTTGTGAAAGTAATTGTGTTAGGACTAAAACAATTCAGATGTACCCAAATAATAGGTTATGGTTTACAAAGGATCTTAAAACATGTGTAAATGAGAAAAAAGCTGTTTTTTTAAATGGGGATACTGAATTAGTTAAAGAGAAAACAAAGGAACTCAGGGGGCAAATTAAGAAAGCTAAATTAGCATATAAAGACAAGATTGAGGATAAGTTATTTAAAGGTAGTGCTAAGAAGGCATGGGAAGGAATGAACAGTGTCATGGGAAGAAAGAAACAGGCATGTTTATTACAAGGTGCACCTATGGTAGAAGATTTAAATGTTTTCTTTGCAAGGTTTGATAAAGGGGGATGCAGAACTGAATGCGAGAGAATGTTTTAAAATTCCTGCATATGAGCCAATTAAACTTCATGAGTATGAAATAGCAGCCAGTCTTGCTAGGATCAAGTCAAATAAAGCACCTGGCACAGATGGGCTTAAAGGTCGTGTGTTGAGAGATTGTGCTTTTCAATTATCTAGTGTATTCACTCGTTTGTTTCAACTTTCGTTAGACTTTAAGGTGGTTCCAATTTTATGAAAAGAAACAAAAATTGTTCCAGTACCTAAAATATCTAATGCCAATCAGTTAAAAGATTTTAGACCAATAGCTCTTACATCTATTTTGGGTAAATGTATGGAAAGAGTATTATCAAGGCACATCTGGAACAAAGTGGTCAAAGATTTGGACCCCCTTCAGTTTGCCTACAGGGGAAAGAGGGGCAACGACGATGCTGCAATAACTTTGTGTGAATTGCTGCCGAACATATCCAACAGACTACAAATTATGTTAGGATTTTATTTATAGATTTTAGCTCAGCTTTTAATTCAATTCGGATAGATACTCTTCTGCAAAGATTACTTGATTTAGGAGTGAATGGTGATCTAATTTGGTGGATTAAAGATTTCCTTTTAAATCGTCCTTAAAGAGTAGTTGTTAACGATATGGTTTCTAAAACAATGATCGTAAATATAGGAGTTCCACAAGGAAGCATTTTATCACCCTTACTTTTTTCTCTTTACACAAATGAATTTAAGATCCAGGATTTAGGTTTTAAGTTATTTAAATACGCAGATGATATGGCACTTGTTGGCCGGTTGATTAAAACAGGAACAGAAGGAGATACCTTGTACATGTGTGTATAATAATATAAATTTGCTTCAAAGTTGGTGTAAAAGGAGTTCACTTGAGATTAATTTTAATAAAACCAAGGAGATGATAATAAGCAGAAATAAACTAGTTCTTAGTCAAGGGTTGAAACCTCTGGTCATTAAGGGACATGAAATAGAGACAGTTGGATGTTTTAAATATTTAGAAACATTTATTGATTGTGGATTGACATTTGCTGCAAATGCACAGTGCATTTTTAAAAAAAGCAATGCAGAGATTATATCTCATTAGGAGGTTACAACAATTTGGTGTGAGTCAAGATATTCTGGAGATGGTATACAAGAACTTGGTTGAAAGTGTTGTGAGCTTTAACATGATTGCATGGTATGGACTGTTGCCAATTAAGGAAAAGCAAAAACTGTCGAGTAGTAAAAATTGGCAGTGCAATTGTAGGTAAAGCACAAAGACAACCAAATGAAATCTATTCAATGAGAATTAAACAGAAAGCACACATCATTATTGAAGATTGTTTCCATCCCTTAAATATACAATTTCAGCTCTTGCCATCAAAAAGACGTTTTAGGCAACCTCAAGTAAAGAAAAATGTGTATCAAATGTCCTTTGTACCGACTGCAATTAGACCTTTAAATACTGGGTTCTAAGTATGTAAAGGGTTTTTAAATAGAGTTTTTAATGTGATATATGTGATGACATTGAATGTATTTGTGTTGCCTGTTTTTTCTGTGATATAATGTGAACGCTGATGTGGTTGTGAGGTGAGGCCAAAAACAAATTTACACTTGTGGACAATAAAGAAAGTAAAAGTAAAAAAAAGTAAAAGCAGCTTACAATGATGGAGATTGGTTCAAGGATGACGGCCGCTGGACATGACCTAATTAAAAGACATCATTTGGGCTTTACATGTATGGCTGGTATTATGATCTGTGTCAAACCGATAAATGATTTTGTTAAACCCTTTCCCTGCCGTTGACGAAAGAAAACACTTCCCTGCAATTGACGAGTTTTACGGCAATCCGCGTTTTAGATGTATTACAGTAGGGGAGGCCCTAACGCATGTCCTGAGTGAGGTACATGATGTCAAATGATCCATGGAGTGAAATCTGAGAAAGAAGATCGTGGATAAAATAAAAGTTTACAACCTTCCTTTTGCTTAATTCCTACTGTTTTAGATCTTGTCTTGACAAGAGACCAAAACAAAGAAGTTTTATTTTTATGATTTGTGTCATTGTGTCAGATTGTACACTTAACATAGTAGACTACCTAATATGGTAAATATATATATATATATATATATATATATATATATATATATATATATATATATATATATATATATATATATATATATATTTTTTTTTTTTTTTTTTTTTTTTTTTTTTTTTTTTTAAATCGCAAAAAAACACAAAACTAGGGGGTCTGATTTATTACTGCATTTACTACTAATATAATGTTAATATTATAATATAACTAACATTTTTGTATGTTTCAGTTTGAAATTTTTAGCTTATTTAGTAATCTTTCTTAGTCATTTTATATACTTTCAATATTACAGTTTTGGTTCAATTTATTTTTATGTTCCACTTTATATTCATTTATTTCCAGTTATTTCCATATTTTAAAGCTTTGCTTACATATTTATCCAATAT
Organism: Danio kyathit; assembly: GCA_903798195.1. Taxonomy (NCBI): domain Eukaryota; kingdom Metazoa; phylum Chordata; class Actinopteri; order Cypriniformes; family Danionidae; genus Danio; species Danio kyathit. The sequence goes on along the minus strand of LR812524.1, from coordinate 49,312,740 downwards.
TCACATTTTATTTCAGCTTTTTTTTTTACAATTTATTTACAAGATTCAATTATTTCTGTAAGAGTGTTTCAATTAAATGTTTTGTGTTCAGAAGTGTTTAGCTGACAAAAGTAATCTAATGTCAAAAATGTTAAAGATCTTAAAATACTAAAGGACATACAATAAGCTACATACATACTCTATATGTGTATATATTCCTTTCCTTTTGATTTTGGGATGAAACAAGTTCACAAATTTCAAGTCAAAGGGGCATACATTCAAATCAATTTTAATAGCACTTAAGCCATTTCAGCTCCAACCTTGAAATGCACTGCATTAAATAATATTCTTTGAGGACACTTCCTTACCGAAGTGACTTACTACAGTAAATGTGAAACACTGTTTTAATCACAATATTCGGGTATGGGATATGGGATATGGGGTATGGGATACCTGGTTGAAAGTCAACTGTCCTTTGCGGCTCTTCCACAGACTGGATGGATGAATGTTTTGAAAGACAGCCGAAAGTGGACGACTGGAGCCCTCTATTATTGTGGCAACATCTCTCAAGAGAATACACATACATGATAAGATTCAAGCAAGCATAACTGTATACTCTATATGCATAAAAGATATAGCGTTCGTACCATTCTTGCGCAGTTCAGTGTAACAGAGATCACACACTTTGGCGCGTCTGTTCTTCATGTATTTGAGGGGAAATTTGTTCCTGCAACAATCTCTGCAAACAACCTATAAGATGAGAAAAACAGAATTAAGCTTGTGAGTGGTTCCTGTGTATTAGTGTGTAAGTGTGTTTTTACCTTTCCACAGGCATGGCAGTGATGGCGTCTGTTCGTGAGGCTGAAATGTGACGGACAGTTCATGCAAACCGTCACCTGGGAAACTGACAACAGCGGCGGAGCGTTTTCTCCAAGGCACTTCTCTGGACTTTCTACCAACTAAAACATAAAGGGCATCATTTCAAAACCAGAAACAAAATGTCAACTCTTTCAGGTGCCACTTTGACACTTCCTTTTAAAAGTGGTCATAAACCGCCTTTTTAAAAACTCTTTTCAGTTCTGTTGATGTGTTCTGGAGCATCTTTGTAGTTTTTGGTTTTGTTTGAACCTGTGTCCCTCTCTTTATTTACCTATTGCAGCATAATTTGGTGGGTGGAGAAACAGGAGCTGATCTTCTGTGGAGGTTAGCCACACTGTTATGTAAATAAAGTGACACATACGCAACCTGTTTTATTTAGGCAGCTTGGCTGTAATGTGTATAAACTGTTTTAGATGAACCAGAAATGTTTGAGGTCTGAATCTTACATGATGTTATTCATCATATCATTTCATCATATGATTTCTCTGCTCATGACCCCCCTTAAAGGGTCATAAAACCTTGGAATAAGATTTTATCAGATTTATGCGTTTTGAACAATAATTAAGACAACACACTGCAAAAAATAGACTTTTTGTCTTGTTTTTAGTCAAAATTTCTTAAATCAAGAATCATTTTCTAGACAAGTATAAATACTGTTTTAGAAATAATAAGTCAAAATTAATTGTTTTAATTTAGCTTGAAAAACTATCTGCCAGTAGAGTAAGTACAATAAGCTTATCTCAAAGCTAAAGCAAGATTCTTTTTCTTACTTCTTGATTTAAGAAAGATGAAAAGCTAACTAACGTTAATGGATTAGCATTTGTTAGTTTTAAGTGCAGGGAGTAAATGGCTAATTTTTAATCCCCCCCCCTATTTTTATCTTCCGTGTTTAAAATCTATATCAGGTTGATGTCACTGTTGCTGATGTGTCATAAGTCTGCGAGCACTTCAATGATGTGTCGATTTCTAATTATTATTCATAAGACTGAGTTTTCTAATCTTATAAGAAGACACTTCTGGATTATTTGGTCAAGCTGTAAGACCACGTTGTAGTTCATGATGGGTCGTGGTGGTGGTAGTGTTGACAGAACTTTTACAAGTCTGTGACAATTACAGCATTTCCTGCTTGCATTTTGAGTGTTGCTGAGTTGATTCCTGAACACAGCCGATAAGCTTTTGTGTTCACAAACTCAACAGATATGACTGGAATTGACTCTCAGATGCAGAAAAGCTAGTCCACGCTTTTATGACTTCTAGGCTGGATTACTGTAATGATCTGTTTGCTGGCTGCCCAGCATCCTCTATTAACAAACTTCATCTAGTACAAAATGCAGCTGCCAGAGTTCTTACTAGGTCTAGAAAATATGATCATATCACCCCAATTTTATCCTCCTTACACTGGGTGCCTGTTAAGTTTTGTATTGATTTTAAAATATTGCTTCTTACCTATAAAGCCTTAAATTATCTAGCTCCTGCTTATCTAACCAACCTTCTGTCTTGCTACAATCCAACCCGCTCTTTAAGATCTCAAAACTCAGGGCTTCTGGTAGTACCTAGAAAAGGCAAGGTCAAGTAAAGGAGGTCGAGCCTTCTCATTTATGGCTCCTTAACTCTGGAATAGCCTTCCTGATAATGTCCGAGGCTCAGACACACTCTTTCAGTTCAAAAATAGATTAAAGACCAATCTTTTTAGCAAAGCATACAGTCAGTGCATCTTTTAGCGGTATGATGCATGAGTGTGCATGATGCATCAGCAGCTACGCTAATTATTCTCTTTATTCTCTATTTCCACCTGGGGATACTCATCCCAAGGCCCTCAGACTATGCAGCGCCACTGATTCGATCCAAGACCAGCGATGAGACGATCCCAGGGTTTCCATAATCCTGGACAAGGCAGTATCCTGAGCAGCCGCTGTGGTGATCATGGAGGAATGGAGAGCATGAGATTGATTCCTGTGACGCTCCATGGATAGATGAGTCTTCGCTGAGGTCCAGCATTCTCCAGCCTCCGGCGCCTAGACTGCAGCTCTGCACAAGACGTTTGGCCATAGAAGAAATGGTTGTGCCCAACTGAGCCTGGTTTCTCTCGAGGTTTTTTTAATTCTTCACTTTCGACAATTGGTGAAGTTTTTTCCTCGCCGCTGTCGCCTCTGGCTTGCATGGTTCGGGATCTGTAGAGCTGCACATCGATGGATTTGCTCCTCAGTGTTTGGACTCTCAGTAGTGATTATTAAACCACACTGAACTGAGCTAAACTGAACTGAACTTAAACACTGAAAACTGGACTGACACTGTTTCAATTTACTATAATCTTCTATGTGAAGCTGCTTTGACACGATCTACATTGTAAAAGCGCTATATAAATAAAGGTGAATTGAAAATTTTAATTAAATTGAACTCTAATGATCACTGGTTTACAAGTGTGCTCACACGGACATCGGACCATCGGATGGACCATGCTTCCATCAGAAGCATTCAAACGTAAACAGATAAGAAAAGTAGGTATGTGAGAATTTTTTTTTTTATCATTTATTTGTTTGGCATACTTGCCTTTATTATGATAGGACAGTTGATATTGACAGGAAATGAAGTTGGAGAGAGGGGATCATGTCTGCGTTCCAGTCCACTTTTAGACATGCACTTGCAAACTTCCCTTCACTTGTTCTCTCGAGGGAATCCCCACAGCCACATTAAAGTGCGTTCACTTCATCAAGTGAATGAGGGACGTTTACATGGACATTTTGAGAGAAGGAGTGAGTCGGCTTCATATGTCCAACACCTACCGTGCATCCGGAAAGTACTCATAGCGCTTAAATTTTTCCACATTTTTTGTCACAGCCTTATTCCAAAATGAATTAAATTGATTTATTTCCTTAAAGTTCTACACACAATACCCCATAATGACAATCTGAAAAAGGATTTTTTGAAATTGTTGCAAATTTATTAAAAACAAAAAACCTGAAAAATCACATGTACATAAGTATTCACAGCCTTTGCCGTGAAGCTCTAAATTGAACTCAGGTATATTCTGTTTCCATTGATCATTCTTGAGATCTTTCAGCAGCTTAATTGGAGTTCACCTGTGATAAATTCAGTTGATTGGACATGATTTGAAAAGGCATACACCTGTCTATATAAGGTGCCAGGGTTGAAAGTGCATGTCAAAGCACAGACCAAGCATGCAGACAAAGGAATTGTGTGTAGACCTCCGAGACAGGATTGTCTCGAGGCACAAGGCTGGCGAAGGTTACAGAAAAATTTCTGCTGCTCTGAAAGTTCCAATGAGCACAGTGGCCTCCATCATCCGTAAGTGGAAGATGTTTGGAACCACTAGGCCTGTATGGTAGAGTGACCAGACGGTAGCCACTCCCCACCTGGAATTTGCCAAAAGGTATCTGAAGGACTCTCAGACCATAAGAAACAAAATTCTCTGGTCTGATGAGACTAAAATTGACTCTTTGGAGTGAATGCCAGACATTACGTTTGGAGAAAACCAGGCAAGGCAATTGTTTAAAACACATAAATCTGATAAAATCTTATTTCAACCAGGATAGAGGGAAAGATGAATGAAACAATGTACAGAGACATCCTGAATGAAAACCTGCTTCAGAGTGCTCTTGACCTCAGACTGAGGCGACGGTTCATCTTCCAGCAGGACAATGACCCAAATTACACCGCCAAAATATCAATGGAGTGGCTTCACAACAACTCAGTGAATGTCCTTGAGTGGCCCAGCCAGAGCCCAGGCCTAAATCCTATTGAACATCTCTGGAGAGATCTGAAAATGGCTGTACACCGTCGCTTCCCATCCAACCTGATAGAGTTTGAGAGGTACTGCGAAGAGGAATGGGCTAAAATTCCCAAAGACAGGTGTGCCAAGCTTGTAGCATCATATTCAAAAAGACTTGAGGCTGTAATTGCTGCCAAAGGTGCATCAACAAAGTATTGAGCAAAGGCTGTGAATACTTATGTACATGTGATGTTTCAGGTTTTTTATTTTTAATAAATTTGCAACAATTTCAAAAAAATCTTTTTTCACATTGTCATTATGGGGTATTGTGTGTAGAACTTTGAGGAAATAAATTAATTTAATCCATTTTGAAATAAGGCTGTAACATAAAAAAATGTGAAAAAGTGAAGAACTATGAATACTTTCTGGATCCACTGTATATGTCCCAGAATGCAATGCGATTGTGAAATCACAACAGTGTTGTTCTCATGTGCTCAACGGTTTAGGGCATTCCATTTAAACTCATTCAGATGTTCCGCCAATAGTGGGCACTTGAGTGACATAATAACTGCCATACATCCGAGTGAATGAGACGGAGGGAAGTTAGCATGTGAAGGGCATAAAAAATAGGACTGAAATGCAACCTTTGAGTCGGGATTCAAACTTGGGAAGCCCGTAGCCCAGTTGCACTATATGTCCGCAAAAGAATCACTTGGCTATACATAAACACAAAAAATAAGCACTTTTTAAATATATAAATCTTGCATTTACTCATGTGCTACCTCTGATTATTAGTTAGTCACTTTGGGCCATTGACATATTGACGGTTGCTTGCTCTCCTCTTTCTCTCCTGCTTTCCCCAGTAAAGCCATTCCTCTATTTTCTGCTCACAGCTTTCCACAATCATTTAATTGCTTTATTTATTCTGAGGTAGAAATTCAGAAGTTAAACTGAAAGAGGGGCTGGTTTCATGACTCTTTAAAACATCCTAACCTCAAAACTGTCCACTGGATCTCCTGATGCAGAGCCAAGATCCACCAGTGTCCGGTTCAGAGTGACAAACCAGCAGTCTCGTTCAATGCAGGAGCTGCGGACAAAAACACAAGCATCAGACACACTGAACATACACAGTACAGTACATGTGATGTGTTTGTCACTTGCCTGGCAGACAAAGTGATGCTTATATCTTTCACTTCTATCTTTATTGCACTCTGAGCATTCTCCATAGGTGGCTTACTGACCTGAAAGGCAGGCAGAGTGAGAAAGGTTTAATAATCATAATCAACCTAATTATAATTAACAGTAATAAACAGTTGAAGCATCCACAAACGTTAGCCGTCCTACTTTCATCCCTGCCAGCGGTAATCTGTTGATGAGTCTGTATTTGCCATCTTGCTGAGGATATGTGTAAAGCATTATGTCATTCATCTGAAAATGTAGAACATAAAGCTTAGATTTACATAATCTTCACAACATGCATGTAGCCTACAAGCACAATTAATTTCTACTAGTAATGTTGTGTTCTGTTAATTTCAACTGTTAAAGGATTAGTTCACTTTCAGAATGAAAATTTCTAGATAATTTACTCAACCCTTGTCATCTAAGCCATTAATTTATTTCTTCAGTCTAAAAAGAAAGGATTCTTTTGAGGAAAACATGCAGAATTTATCTTATAGTGGAGGTCTATGGTGCTCAGAAGTTTGAACTTCCAAATTGCAGTTTCAATGCAGCTTCATTGGACTTTAAACAACCCCAGCTGAGAGAATGATGGATCATTTGTAGCAAGTTAAGAATGAAAAGCATTCATTCATTCATTTTCCTTCGGCTTAATCCCTAATTTATCAGGGGTCGCCACAGCGGAATGAACCACCAACTATTCTGGCACAAAGTATATCATTATTTATTTCAAGAAAATGACTGGTAGTTTTGATAGGTAAAACCCTTAATCCTCAGCTGGGTTCATTTTAATAAAGCCTTTTGTAGCTGCATTTAAACTGCAATATGGAATTTTAAACCACTGAGCACCACAGAACAGAAATCAAATCCTCAAAAAATCTCAAAAATCTTATTTTTGACTGAAGAAAAAACTATATTAACACTTTGAAGGACAGGTGGTGAGTAAATTAACAGGCAATTTTCATTCTGAAGATCCTTAAATTGTGTTGGTCACCAATGTTCACCACAAGGGGTCACTATGACACTGGTTTTGACCACAAGTTTGTTTTCATTTTTGACCACAAGTTGTTTTCATTTTTGTGTGTACTGTATCATTAATAATGATTTGATATATTATGATGATACAGTACACCCAAAAATGAATCGTTGAGACCATCTAGCATGTAGGTTTTCATTAGTAGAATATTAAATAAGGCTTTTAGCTGAAACCCTGTTCTTAGTTATTCATTCATACAGCAAAGTCAGAAGCTAATGACACTTTAAATGTCAAAAACAAAACAAAAACATACATACAAGAAAAACAAAATCAATACCCATTGGCTCCTGGTGATACACTTTTGAAGGTTTTGTGAAGTGAAACCAAGAAATATTTAATACAGTACAAACGGAAAAAAATCACCAATATCTAGGAAGGCTTTTATATATATATATATATATATATATATATATATATATATATATATATATATATATATATATATATATATATATATATATATATATATATATATATATATATAATAAAAATTTAATTATTAAAGCTGCTGATGATTTCAAACCAACATAACATATATAACAAGTATTACAATATATTCATGAATAGCCCAGTCTAATGTCATTTTGGCAATACTTTACAATAACAGTACATGAATAATGATGTGTTAATATGTAAAATAAACATTCATTTATTATGGACTAATGATGAGTTATTCATGAACTAACTTTAACTACAACATGAGTTCCATGAGTTCATGTGTGAATAACAGCTACCTTAATTACTTGTTAGTACATGATTGTTTGTTAATTAATGTATTAATTACCATCTAGTTAATTTGATTATATTATTTATTTGAGTTCTTGATACACGTCAACACTCTTTTCATTAGCAAGTCAAGAAGTAAAGTGTACTCTCTTTATTATTTTCCTTTATCCATTTGCTTCTTTTGTACCACGCACACATACAAAACACATGTATGACAGCTTCATTTTGTGTCATTTAATCAAATGATTGTATTTGATACAGTTTGTTTCCTCCTCGCTGTTGCCTAGGTTGTCATACTTTGCCACTAGATGTAGCAATATTGTGGGAGTGTAATGTATGCCAGTGCTGAATGAGCAAGAAGTAGCACTGACCTTTTGCTTGTCTTTCTTTTTTGTTGTTGTCTGTAGTTTTTGCACAGCATATTAAGGTTTATATTGTTTTACTTAATAGTTCTGTGATCCAGGAACATACTTTAATTAACCTTATTTCAGGCAACAACCTAAAAGACAACCTACGCCTTTAAATACTATGTATTGTGATACTTTGGTACTGTAAAGTTGTAAATAGATGTTCCCGAATGTAAACTGGTATATACAATGCGTGTGCGTATACATATAATATTGTTTTCTGTAGACAAAGTTCAGTGCTTTATCGATGTGTTAAGTTTATCGAAACTTTTTTTCTTTCCTTCTCACTTTCTTAGGATTTTGATACAGTATTTACTATTTATTTATATTATTATTATGTTTATTATTAATATAATTATGTTCAAATATTTATTTTTTGCTATTCAGAAGCAAGACTTCTGTCATGTTTTGTACTTTTATGCTACTCACCATCAATCATCATCTCTGTATTGGTCTGTGTCGACATCAGTTTGAAAGTTGCCTTATGTATGTGCACTAAATATGCAAAAACTAGTTCAACTGTGTGCCTTGCGAGAGAAATAAAGTAATTTTAATGCATAATTTAGTCATTTGTTCGGTAATGTCTATTATTCATTCATTCATTTTCTTTTCGGCTTAGTCCCTTTATTAATCCGGGGTCACCACAGCGGAATAAACCGCCAACTTATCCAGCATATGTTTTACGCAGCGGATGCCCTTCCAGCTGCAACCCATCTCTGGGAAACATCCATACACACACTCATCCCCCACACAAACGCAGGGAGAACATGCAAACTCCACACAGAAATGCCAACTGACCCAGCCGAGGCTCGAACCAGCAACTTTCTTGCTGTGAGGCGATAGCACTACCTACTGCGCCACTGCGTCGCCAATGTCTATTATCTTCATGGAAATTAAGGCTGTAGGGTTATGAATGCTCACATTTTTAAAAACAAATATATTTTTAAAGTGTTGTAACAATACCTTTCATCTGAGTAGGCCTGCACATTTTCTTACTTCGGTTACAAGCGTTAGTTCATGCTTAATTTAACCATCATGATCTCATGAGCTGTTAATATATAATTATGTCATGACTTTACTTGGAGGGGCACATCATCATCATTAACCCATTCTTAACTACTCATGAACTCCTTAAGCCTCATTCACACTACGAGTGGCTCGCAGTGGCAAATCAACAAGCGACCGTTCATTTCAACGGAGATCGAGCAACTTCGGGCGACCTACGCAAGCGGCAGCGTCCGTTGGTGAGCAGGTGGGCGTGTCGAGCGATGTGACAAAGTTGAGAATCCTTCAAATTTATGCAAATGAAGAGCGACTTTCTTGAGCGACAACGAATAGGAGCACTGATCCACTCTTAGCTCGCTCAGAGGCTGGTTGTATTTGTGCTGTATAGACCTACACAGACCTGCATTTGCAGCAGGTCGCCACCCAGAGCGATAGGCAACTGCAAAGTCGCTACTAGTGTGAATGAGACATTATCCACATCAGTCTAGTGCGTTTACACTGAATAACAATAGAATAGTGTTCAGTCAACATCAACATGAACAGTTGAAACACAGGAGTTCATGAGTAGTTAATGATGAGTTAATGGTGATGTGCCCCTCCAAGTAAAGTCATGACATAATTATACATTACAGCTCATGAGTTCATGTTTGTTACATTTAGCTTAAACTTAACTGGTAATTAATACATTAATTAACAATCATGTTCTAACAAGTAGCCGTTATGCCTCCCCACTCTTTACTTTCGTCCGCAACACCCACAAAATGTTTTTATAAGGCCCGTACCGGCCAGCGGCGCCCCTGGTTACCTTCATTTTTCATCTTTCAAAATTTTCTAGTTTCAAACTACCAATCCATGTGCACAGAATTGCAGGTTATCATAGTGAAGGTTAAAAATCCATTGAACAACACCAAAATTAATCTTTGTAGACCGGATGTTGTGTAAACAGTGGATTTAGAGGTGCCTTCCTACCCTCAAATAATTCCTGATAAGGCAGCATATTATGTCTTCTTCTGCATAAGAAACTATGAACCGCCACAGAATGTCCCCCGTATTAAGCAATAAAACATGAGGTAGATCTGAAGCTGGCACTCTGGATGCCACGTGCCCGTCTCACCACACTGCTGTCTGTCTGGAAATATAAAGTATTTCTGACAGCCCACCTCACGTCCGTCCTGTCACCCTCTGTTCAGTTATCTCAACAGGCCGCCCTGTCCCCGTTCCCACAGACTTATTCTGGGGTGAGAGCAGCACGGCAAAACAATAGCACATGTAGACATAAACACACACAGGACAACATCCTGCCAGGAAACTCTAAAAACAAGTAAAATAGCTCACAAACACAAAGGAGTGACACTAGAGACTATGGGGAAAGTAAGCAACTATATCTCTTGTTAGCTTAACTCTCACAATCTCAGCAAATGAATGTCATATTTAAAGATGAAGTTCCCCAAAAAATAATTACTAACACAACAATTAAAGCTGAACATTATTTCAAATATTGTTACAGCCAAGTTTTCATTCTTTAAAAAAAACATTTCTCATGTGCTGCTTAACAGAAACTTTTTCAACACATTTTTAAACATAATTGTTTTAATAAATAAATTCTAATAACAAAGAATTAAGTTATTTTATCTTTGCCATGATCACAGTGTATAATAACTTATTTGTTTTTGCAAGATACTAGTATTCAGCTTAAAGTGCAGCTTAAAGCCAAATAGGTTAATTAGGTAAATCATTGGACAACAGTGGTTTGTTCTGTAGCCAATCAAAAGAAAAAAAAATTCAAGGAAGCTAATAATATTGGCCATAGTTTTTCAAATATGCATATATATTTCTATTCCAGCCAAACTAAAAGAAATCAGACTTTAAAATCTAAATATGATAGGAAAAATGTAATAGGAAATACTGTGGAAAAAGGGTGGCACGGTGGCTCAGTGTTTATCACTGTCGGTTGGCATTTCTGTGTGGAGTTTGCATGTTCTCCTTGTGTTCACATGGGTTTCCTCTAGGTTTCCCCCACAGTCATGCCATATAAGTGAATTGGACGAGTAGTGTATGCTTGTGTGAATGAGAGTGTATGGGTGTTTCTTTAATACTGGGTTGCAGCTGGAAGAGTATCTGCTGTGTAACATATGCCGGAATAGTTGGTGGTTCATTCAGCTGTAGTGACCCCTGATAAATGAATGACTAAGCTGAAAGAAAATGAATGATACTGTGAAAAATTTTCTAGCTTTATAAACAACATTTGGGAAATATTTTAAAAAGAATCAAAATTTCACAGGAGGGCTAATAAAAAAACTGTATATTTATATAATAAGATATATGCATGGGTAAATACTACTAAGTACTACTACTAAACTAATGCAAATAGGGAAGATGTGCATCGTTGATTACACATCAGAAACATATATCTACTTATCATGGATGCTGCAACCTATATAATAGATTAAGATTATGTTCATGTGTCAGATGTCAGGCTGGAAGATTGAATTCACAGATTCCCAACATATAATATACATAATAATGTTACAGGAAGCTCATATTTCAGACTGAAACATAAACATCCTCTGAATTGTTTTGCAGAGCCATTAGATTAAAGTTACTTATGTTCAGTTTTGGGGCGGCATGGTGGTACAGTGGTTAGCACTGTCGCCTCACAGCAAGAAGGTCGCTGGTTCGAGCCCTGGCTGGGTCAGTGGGCATTTCTGCGTGGAGTTTGCATGTTCTCCCTGTGTTCACGTGGGCTTTCCCCACAAGTCCAAAGACATGTGCTATAGGTGAATTGGGTTAGCTAAATTGTCTGTAGTGTATGTGTGAAACACCAACATGGTGAGACTAAATATCAACTTCAATATAAATGGCCCTGGAAGTAAGTAATGTTCAGTTTTAGTTTCATTTCACTTAATTACACTGTAAAAAAAAAACTGGTTGCCTTAAATTAAGCTGAATCAAATTAACCTTATGATTCATTTGAACTCATATTATATTAAACTGACTTAAAACTGCTTGCATAACTCATAAAATTAAGTTAGAAAATTCCCTTAGTTTAATAAGTTACAATTAACTAAAACATATGTTGCCAGGACTAATTGATCCTATCATTTTTTACAGTGTATCAGTTGTCGTGGGTATTAATTTTGCTTTGTACATGTTTTTCTTGACTCTCAAATGACCTTGCTTATGAAATACAGCCTCTGTATTACTGATAAGTAAGCTGCACAATTCTTACAGGAAAAAACCCATACTGAAAAAAGTCACATACCAAAAAAAGGTGACGTGGCTGTTTGCACTTTCTGCTGACTTTCATCAGTGTGCCCTCTTTCACAAAAACCTAAAAACAGATAATCATGCTCACCATTACCACATTAAAAAAATAAAATAAAGAACAATTTCACATAATTTGATTGGATGTGTGGTGTAAAGTGCAATGTGATCAGAGTGTCATTGAATTACTCACTCTCCCAGGCTGTAGGAGATCTGTCAGACCCAGAACACTATGCTCAATATGGACCAAACGCATGAGATCCGCCTGTCAGATAGAAAAACAATGCTAAAATTGAACAGTGGTGTCATATATGCATATCGCCTTGTTACACAAGCATTTAAGATTATCTATGCTATCTTTGCAAGCATATTCGGCCAATGCACAAATACTCACTCCATTCTTAAGACTGTCACTGGCATGATAAGCAACATCTGAGACCACGACCAAAGCATCTGTGAACAAGAGAGACAATTTAGAATATGTAAAAGATCATTTTATAATGCAGTATTATAAATAAACTCATATTTACAATAAATATATCTTTTAACATTTATTGAATACCCATTGACTTCATTAAAGAGTAAAAATAACATTTAAAAAAATTAATTAATCATAGCGCATCACAGTGCAGAATATAGCAGTAGATCCTCCTTTAAATCAGATACACTCCTGTAGCAGCGCCTCATAAATAAATGATCATCATTTATAAATGATGCAGACAGGCTTGTTTTAGATTAGAAGATTAATGAAAAGGCATGAAGGGGTCAAAGGTCATTTCCCTTTTCTGGAACTATCTAGAAGATCTGAGACTTGCTGTTGCTCAAGAAAATCAATTATATACACACTCAGAGATAAGATAGATGGCTTCCTATGTAATTGAAAACAAGATAAGGATCACACATCGCTTTCTTAAAACGGATTAAAACTAAATTAGGAAACAAAATGGCATTCGTTCATTTTACGGTAATCCAAAATTAAAAATAGATAGATAAACGTACAAAATATACAAACAAATCAGAAAACTTACCTTGTGTATTTTCAAATTCTCTGGAGTCTGGTGAGAGATTATTCAGGTAGTCTGTAATAAAACATGACAAGTAAGTAATATTAAAAGGGACCTGTTACAAGATGTAAAAAGAGTGTGTATGTGAAATTTCAGCTCAAAATAGTTCACAAATAACGTTTTATAGCTTTTTGAAATGACCCCTTTTAGCCTTTGATCCTAATTGTACTGTTTTAGTGACTGTCGCTTTAAATTCAAATGAGATTGAGCTCTTTTCAAAAGAGGGAGGAGCTACAAATGCCTATGTTTCAGTATAGTGACAGATTCAAAAACAAGACTAACATCCTATGATAATGATGACATCTCTTTGAATCTCATCTTGAGAGTTGACAGAAACGGATTCCAAATGTAAATAGCACACTTAAAATAAACTCTGGACCTTTTATCTGCTCATTGTAATTGGAATAATGAGGGAATAACACACACACCTGGCCATGGAACAGCTAAGAAGCCAATTGTACAATTACTTTTGGACCCTTAACAAGTGGGAGGCACATATGCAAACTGTTGTAATTCCTACAGCGTTCACTTGATTTGGATGTAAATACCTTCAAATTAAAGCTGACAGTCTGCAGTTAGAGCACATCTTGTTCGTTTCATTTGAAATACATTGTGTTGGTGTATAGAGCCAAAAAATTTTGAATTATGTCGATGTCCAAATATTTATGGACCTAACTGTAACAGTGTTTAAACCTCTTATAAAAGTGATTTTTGCATAATATGTGACCCTTAAGTATAAGAAAACTCTGAAAATGGTTAAAAAAAATCTTTTAAAGTAGTGTTTTCACAGAATGAAACATATTTAAAAATCACCTGTCAGTAGCATACGGTACTGTAGGATGCGCACAATGACCTGCAGCAGCTGCTTTTTCAGGGCCACTGAATCTGATAACTGAAATATACACACATATTAAAATACATTTCTTTTCTGAGGAACTGAAAACACATTCACATCTAATCATACAGTACAAAACACACGTGAATCTCACAGTACATTTTGAGCAGATGGTTTGAGTGCCTTATTGATGGATAAGCCTATTAAAAAACACAGCTATTGATCAATCGATGAAAACTAAAACCAAAATAAATCCCTTACTGTGCTTTGTATATGTTCCAGATAATTCAATTTGTCATCATAATGACTGATGTAAGAAGAGAAGATGGAAAACTCTGTCTTCTTCGCCAGGATGATTTCAGCGATACCTTCGTTCTGATCCCTTATGATTGGAGTGAAATGTAGAAAACAGATGAGAACAGATGGACATCATTTGTGGATGATTAACACTTGAAGACATATGTGAATATCTCACCATTCTTTTAGACGGGTCTCCAGTAATGTGTGAATATCTTGGTGGAGAGTACAAATATCAGGTATCTCCGTCCACACCGTCATCAACCTCTCATCAGCATTAACTGACTATTGTGTGAAAGCAGACAGAAAAGATCTTCAGAATTATTATTTTTCTCATTGTTTTTTTTTGTTGTTGTAGTGTATCTGAGGTTATATTTGTATGTTCAAGAACATTGAAGAAACTAAAATGAAAGGAAAAAAATTCTGAATTCTGAATAAAGAGCTCTGAAGCTCAATAAAGAGCACAGGTAAACACACAATGTCACTAATGAATATCTGAATGACTCACCTCACAGAGAAGCTGTAAAGTCTTAACATGCCTTAAAATGAAGAAAAAAAAGACTGATGTTGCACCCATTAAATGCTTTTTTTTCAATGATGATATGAAATTTGTTACACTTGTGTTGTTGTCTTCAGGACTTACTGGGCTTCGCTATCCAGAAACTCTTTGGCACTATAGAAGGCTCTAGAGCAGCTGACGGTCTGAAATAAAAAGACCTTAAAGTGTAAACATAATATATATATATACACACAGTTGAAGTCAGAATTATTAGCCCCCCTGTTGATTTTTTTCCCCCAATTTCTATTTAACGGAATATTTTTTCAACACATTTCTGAACATAATAGTTTTAATAACTCATTTCTAATAACTGATTTATTTTATCTTTGCCATGATGACAGTAAATTATATATTACTAGATATTTTTCAATACGCTTCTATACAGCTTAAAGTGACATTTAAAGGCTGAACTAGGTTAATTGGGTTAACTAGGCAGGTTAGGGTAATTAGGCAAGTTATTGTATAATGATTGGTTTGTTCTGTAGACTATTGAAAAAAAAACTTTGCTTAAAGGGGCTAATAATTTTGACCTTAAAATGGTTTTTAAAAAATTAAAAACTGTGTTTATTCTAGCCGAAGTAAAACAAATAAGACTTTCTCCAGAAGAAAAAATATTATCAGACATACTGTGAAAATTTCCCTGCTCTGTTAAACATTATTTGGGAAATATTTAAAAAAGAAAAAAAATTCAAAGGGGGCTAATAATTCTGACTTCAACTGTATGTAAAGATCTATGGAGAAGCACCCATAATAAGCTCACCAGCTTGTCAGATGCCTTTGTCTTTTTCTCTTGCGCACAAGCCATGCCCACAGACACACCCACCGTTCCATCTGCCCTCACATTGGGAGAACAGAAAGTGTAGAGACTGATAACAGAAAAAGCAGAATCATTATACACATAAACAACACTTTATGCATTTTATTTAACAAGAATGTTTTGCATTTTATGTTATGAAAATGTGGATGTTTTTGCATTGATTGAACACATTTTCTTTAGTTTTCTCCTGTTTTGAGGTTAGGAGGGAGAGTAGGGAGCCAATGTTGTCCTTTTGTCTTTTATTTTTTTTATTTTATATTTTATTTTTGTCAGCCATATCCACCTGCAGCCTAAGACTGGTTACTCACTGAATCTAAGCAGGGCTGAGCCTGGTCAGTACCTGGATGGGAGACCACATGGGAAAACTAGGTTATTGTTGGAAGTGGTGTTAGTGAGGCCAGGAGGGGGCAGTCTATGTGAGTTCTTATGCCCCAGTACAGTAAAGGGGACACTATACTGTCAGTGAGCACCGTCTTTCGGATGAGACGTTAAACCGAGGTCCTGACTCTCTAAGGCCATTAAAAATCCCATGGCACTTCTCATAAAGAGGGGTGTAATCCCAGTGTCCTGGCCAAGTTCCCTCCATCTACCCTTACCCATCATGGCCTTCCAATCATCCTTATCCACCGAATTGGCTCTATCACTGTCTTTCCACTACCGCTATAGCTGGTGTGTGGTTAGCGCACTGGGGCCGTTGTCCTGTGGCTGTAGTCGCATCATCCAAGTGGATGCTGCACACTGGTGGTGGTGTGTTCATGATTGTGAAGCGATTTGGGTGTATGGCCATACACAATAAATGCGCTATATGAATACACATTACATTACATTATTTTATGTTGGAAAGCAGTTAGAACTTTAGTTAGCTTGATAGTTTAGTTTATTTTTTGTAATTTTTAATATTCTGATTTATGTATTTTTGTCTCCTCTTAAATGATTATGTTTAAAAAATTTGATTTGTTTACAGTATGTCTTGTTTTGAGGATTTTATGTTTAAGTTGGTCCCTAAAGCAGGATATGTAACCTTGTTACAGCTATGGGGTTGGCCCAGGGTGTTTTATTGTTAAACAAAAACGCCACAGACAGGCTCTTATTACAAAATATATATAAAAAAGGTTATGCAGTCATGCAACATTTAATTTTAGTGGATTTGAGTAGTTTTTAAAACGATAGAACCACACTCAGTGCTAAATAATAATAATATAATTTATTAAACTATAATATAATATACTGTATATATACACCAGAATCCAAAATTCAATCTATCTACCTGATGAATGATGAAAACCATAACAGCCAATCAGAATACATCCTGTTTAAAGGAACTTAAGAACTGAAGTGTCACAACAGCAGTGAATCCTTTAAATAAACAGAATGCTGATGAGCATTTTTTTGATGAATAAAAGTCTTTTTCTGAAAACATAACACCCAATAGTGTACATCATGCACATGATGTGCATTTTTAACGTCAATGGGTCATTAAACTTTACAGAATAATACATACTATAATAAAAAAAAATAGATACTTTGTCAGACATATGGCTTTTAAATATACAAATTTTTAACATTATCTTACATATGTTCTCTACTATGTTAAGATAATTTTTAAAAAAAAAGAAAAGTTTTTTAATGTTTAATAAATTGTATATTTATTTAAAGGACAACAGTACATTGGGGGCCTGAAAATGTTTTTAAGACACAAAAACTTTTTATGATGCAGATGAGAGAAAACGGTCATGTCATGTGCATGCATATTACAAGTTTTGAAGTACTTTGACACCAAAACAAAAAAAGAGCATTTGTGCATGAAACAAAAAGCATGTGCATAGATGGGTCTTTCAAAAAGTGACATCACCAACTGCCTTGGCATGTATGATGCAGTGTTTTAGTGGATTAATTTGACAAAATCAATAAAATAAATAGTAAAACAAATATATGTATTCAATTTAGAAAATAAATAAATGACTCCTCCTCTATATGCGCCAGACAAGGCCTAATGCAATGTAAAGTGCTCCATAGAGCTCATTTAACCAATGCCAAATTAGCTACATTTTTTCCTGATAGAAGTGATGCCTGTCATCGTTGTAATCATCCTGCTAACCATCTACATATGTTCTGGAGTTGCCCTCAATCGACAAATTTTTGGTCCAGTGTTTTTGACACACTAATAAATATATTAACATAAATCTAGACCCTAACCCAGGGGTGGGCAAACTCTGTCCTGGAGGGCCGGTGTCCTGCATAGTTTTGCTCCAACACTAATCAAACTCACCTGAACATGCTAATCAGTGTCTTCAGGATCACTAGAAATCTATAAGCAGGTGTGTTTGATTAGAGTTGGAGCTAAACGGTGCAGGACACCGGCCCTCCAGGACCGAGTTTGCCCACCCCTGCCCTAACCCCTTGACAGCCCTTTTTGGTATTTTAGAGAGAGTTGAATTGACTGTTGCATCTCGCCAGGTTATTGCTTTTTCTACTCTTTTAGCTAGACGAGCCATTCTTATCAAACGGAAACAGGTAATTCCTATATATATATATACTCTTTTATTGTAAACTTGCTCATTTATTATTTTTTAAATAATTTCTTTTAATTTAAATTTTATTTTTAATTTATTATAATTATTTTTTTTCACTCAGAGAACTAAGACAGTCAGTAATTTTTCCTATGTTATATTGTATACTATGATGTATGGTCTTGTTAAACACCTATAAAAAAGAAAAAAAGAAAATAAATAAATGGAAATCTAGGGCGGCACGGTGGCTCAGTGGTTAGCACTGTCGCCTCACAGCAAGAAGGTCGCTGGTTTGCATGTTCTCCCCGTGTTCACATGGGTTTCCTCCAGGTGCTCCAGTTTCCCCCACACTCCAAAAGACATGCGTCTATAGGTGTATGAGTGCGTGTGTGAATGTGAGAGTATATGGGTGTTTCCCAGTACTTGGTTGCGGCTGGAAGGGCATCTGCTGTGTAAAACATATGCCAGAATATTTGGCGATTCATTCCGCTGTGCCGACTCTTGATTAATAAGGCACTAAGCCGAAGGAAAATGAATGAATAAATAGAAATCTATCATGAGATTACTAATAGATCTATTCTATGTTTGTTTTCCTTGGATTGAAGAATTTTGATTTGGTAAATAACACAGCTTATGATCATTAAAGATGAACCTAACGCTGTTCTTCAAATCAGAACAAACCAAAGAAATTAGTATTAACTGGATGTATTGAAATGAATGCTGGGCTTCATAAAATGAATGTAATTAATATATAAATTACCGTACCTATCAGTCTCTTGCTCAGATGACTGACTTTTGCCTTGGAATCCCGGCAGACTGCTCATGTCCACGTAACCATCAGTGTCACTGGGTGAACTCTGATTTCGCTGACTCTGAATGACAGGATTCAGGAGGCGAATCTGCACATTCTCATAGTGAGAAGCAACATTTTGAACATTCTCGTATTCAGAGGAATCTGCATTCGGAGATGAAAATGATCGAGGTTTGGAAAGAGGAAGAGGCTCGGAGAGGGAGCCTGGCTCTATAGATATGGAGCTACAAGCCAAATCAGTGTTTAGGGAGAAATTTAGTCCCTCTTTTCGTCTATTCCTATGGGGGAGAAAGGAAGAAGGGGACACCGGCGGAGTGCAATCTGGACTCCTCTGCAACTCTGGACTGCCCATGTTATGTCGGATAAAATCCAGGCGTCTACACGATCCTTGCGGACTTGATTCGGACGAGGACCTGGAAGAGATGGAGCGAGTATCCATCATGCTCT
The DNA here is from genome assembly GCA_903798195.1 of Danio kyathit. Lineage (NCBI taxonomy): Eukaryota > Metazoa > Chordata > Actinopteri > Cypriniformes > Danionidae > Danio > Danio kyathit. Next base: position 49,293,198 of record LR812524.1, on the reverse strand, counting down.
TTCGATCAGATTTCCTAAGAAACCGCAATGGAAGAAGGTATCGCTTGAACCCAAAATCAGGCTTTTTGCATGAAGCAGAGATTTCATTGGGGATGGACGGAGAGCTTTTTCTGATTGGTCGCTTTGTGATAGATGCCAGTTCAAAAGGGGGCGGTATATCCACTCGAGTGACTTTTGATGTGCGTGTGCCTTGTGAAAGACATCCTAACGAACCTGTCAGTGCAGGTCTGCTATCTCCAAACAAACACTGGTCTGTGTAGAAGGCCTGTGGGTGTAGCAAAAGCCGCCCATTTCCTGCTGGAGGGCCGCTCAGTAGGTCAACTCTCTTACCGGGGGTTTCCACAGATATAGAACGACTCATAAAGTACTTCCTGTTCTGAAGGAAGTCCTTGGCTTGGATTTTTGGCTCTGTCTCTTCGTACACATTGTCTACTGTGAGTTCTTTTCCTTCAGATTCACTCAGGTTGTCAACCACTTGTTCTTCTTTGCCTTCCCCATTGCTCTCTTTGTCTTGAGTATGTTGTGAACTTTGGTCCTGGGTTTCAGGTTGCTGATGAACAAGAACAAGATTTAAGATGGCAGAAATTGCTTCATCGTTTTCAATCATATAGTTGCTATTGTAGTTGTCATTTGTTATTTCATCCAAGGTTGTATCGGACCCTGAAAGAACACAAGTTTGAGAAGATGAAGATGAATTTGAGGGATGATCAGACTCTTCGCTGTTTGAGTGAACAGCAACTTTTTTGCCTGCAACAGATTTGTTTATTTGTTCCTCCATCAGCTCTTTTCCCATCTGCATTTCATCATCCTCTTCCTCGACTGAGGATAAATCAGAGCCGTTCAATCCCTCCTCAATGGTAAGCATCATAATATCTCCATTGATGTCGTCCTTTGTCTCTGTTAATTGAAGAGGCTCTGTTTGTTCAAAGAGGTCACACTCGGAAAGTCCATCTTTGTCTGCTAATGCCTCGCCTGCATCACAAATATCTGGGAACATCCCATCAATGTCCTCTTCACTTGAAAACATCCTGTCTGTGACTATACCACTAGGGTAAAATGTTTCAATTAAAGTTTTACCAGTGCAAATTTTGTCAAAAAGTATTCGGTCTGCGTGTGATAAGCTTCCATAAACTGCATTAGAAGCCTGCTGAACGTCACAAGAACTTTTATTTTTACCATTTTTAGTCAGCCCTACTTGTATCTCCTCTGCTACTATATTATAATCTACTTCTCTCTTGCTATATAAATCAGAATGAAGGTGAATGGACACTTCCTCATCCTCCGACTCAAATGGCTTGTCTTTTTCTAAACTCTCCGCTAAATCTAAATCAACTCCATGTGCTAGCTCATCCCCGCATCCTAACTCATCTCCCTGTTCCAGAATTATTTCCGGTTCTGTCTCATCTACTTGTAGTCGTCTTTCTGGATATACTATTGTATTTGTCCTCCTCTCCTGTGACCCCTTCTGCTCCAGTACTATTTTTCTGTGCACTTTCGGTGTTTGCTCTCTTGAGTTTGGAGAACTTTTGCTATTGTGGAGCATATTGAAGTACATTTTTTTTGCACTGAGATGTTCGAATGCAGTTTATGGTTTGGGTTCTTGATTATCACGACAATCTTCAGGAACAGGTGACTGAGCCTGGAAGTGTCCTCTGTGGCTCGGCGGATGCTCCTGAAGCTCTGGAAGACAATACATAAAAGTAAATATTAATATTTATAGCAGAGCTGGAAAGTCTCCTTGTAAACACTGTAATAATTCAATGCATCTAAAGGTAGTTCCATCTGGTTTGTGCATTATCTATTTACAGCTGAATAATGCAGATTGTGGAGACAAAATATCAGATAAGGTTTAAAAAAATACTGCTCAAAAAAATAAAGGGAACACTTAAACAGCAAAATGTAACTCCAAGTGTTCTCTTTATTTTTTGAGCAGTATATTAAATGCCAATTCATCAAAGAAATGTTTCTTTTTTTATAGGCTACCACTTCTTTGTGTAATACAGTGCCTCCGGAAAGTATTCATAGCACTTTACTTTTTCCTCATTTTTTATGTTACAGCCTTATTCCAAAATGGATTAAATTCATTTATTTCCTCAAAGTTCTACACACAATACCCCATAATGACAATGTGAAAAAAGATTTTTTGAAATTGTTGCAAATCTATAAAAAAAAAAAACCCTGAAAAATCACATCCAGAAGTATTCACAGCCTTTTCTCAATACTTTGTTGATGCACATTTGGCAGCAATTACAGCCTCAAGTCTTTTTGAATATGATGCCACAAGCTTGGCACACCTGTCTTTGGGAATTTTTGCTCATTCCTCTTTGTAGTACCTCTCAAGCTCTATCAGGCTGGATGGGAAGCGACGGTGTACAGCCATTTTCAGATCTCTCCAGAGATGTTCAATATGATTTAGGTCTGGCCTCTGGCTGGGCCATTCAAGGACATTCACCGGGTTGTTGTGAAACCACTCCATTGATATTTTGGCGGTGTGCTTTAGGTCAATTTTCCTGCTGGAAGATGAACTGTTGCCGCAGTCTGAGGTCAAGAGCACTCTGAAGCAGGTTTTCATTCAGGATGTCTCTGTACATTGCTGCATTCATCTTTCCCTCTATCCTGACTAGTCTTCCAGTTCCTGCTGCTGAAAAACATCCCAACAGCATGATGCTGCCACCACCATGCTTCACTATAGTGATTGTATTATCCTGGTGATGAGCGGTGCCTGGTTTTATCCAAACGTAACACCCGACATTCACTCCAAAGAGATCAATTTTAGTCTCATCAGACTAGAGAATTTTGTTTCTTATGGTCTGAGAGTCCTTCAGATGCCTTTTAGCAAATTCCAGGCGGGGAGTGGCTTCTGTCTGGCCACTCTACCATACAGGCCTGATTGGTGGATTGCTGCACAGATGGTTGTCCTTCTGTAAGGTTATTGATCACCTCCCTGGCTAAGGCCCTTCTCCCCCGATCACTCAGCTTAGATGGCCGGCCAGCTCTAGGAAGAGTCCTGGTGGTTCCGAACATCTTCCACTTACAGATGATGGAGGCCATTGTGCTCATTGGAACTTTCAGAGCAGCAGAAAGTTTTTTGTAACCTTCGCCAGCCTTGTGCCTCGAGACAATCCTGTCTCGGAGGTCCACAGACAGTTTCTTTTTTCTTCATGCTTGGTTTGTGCTTTGACATGCACTTTCAACCCTGGGACCTTATATAGACAGGTGTATGCCTTTTCAAATCATGTCAAATCAACTGAATTTACCACAGGTGAACTCCAACTAAGCTGCTGAAAGATCTCAAGAATAAACAGTGGAAACAGAATGTACCTGAGCTCAATTTAGAGCTTCACAGCAAAGGCTGTGAATACTTATGTACATGTGATTTTTCAGGTTTTTTATTTTTAATAAATTTGCGATTTTTGCGAATTTAATAAAATAAACGATTTTAATCCATTTTGTCTGTAACAAAAAAATGTAGAAAAAGTGAAGCGCTATGAATACTTTCCGGATGCACTGTACACAAACAACTGTATCAACATATGTAAAGGTATTAAAAGGGGGTTAATATTCTTGACTTTTTTTTTTTTACAGATATAAGCAGATTTGTGAATATTTAGAATTCCACATTTAATATGTCTTACACATTTTAGCATGCATATGTATTTCTCCTTTTTTATCTTTATACATTCTACCCGTCACAGACACACATTTCACAGAGAAACTTAATGCAACAAAAATTAAGGACATGATCATTGATTTTAGAAGGAATCATAGAGCAGCTGAGGTGACTAATCTCAGGGGTCAAAAAGTAGAATGTGTGGAGAACTACAAATATTTGGGTACCATTATTTACTGTTATTTAAACTTTGAGGCAAACTGTGAAGCTGTGTGCAAGAAGGGGCATCAGCGCCTTTTATGTCTCAAGAAAGTATCACGTTTTCACATTGGCCCCAATATGCTTACTCTTTTTTTATCGTGCTTTTATTGAGTCTATTCTATCCTTCGCTCTGGTGTCATGGTTTGGAAGTAATGTAATGTAATGTAATGTAATGTAATGTAATGTGTATTTATATAGCTCATTTATTGTGTATGGCCATACACCCAAAGCGCTTCACAATCATGAGGGGGGTCTCTCCACACCACCACCAGTGTGTAGCATCCACTTGGATGATGCGACGGCAGCCACAGGACAACGGCGCCAGTGCGCTCACCACACACCAGCTATTGGTGGAGTGAAGAGACAGTGATAGAGCCAATTCGGTGGATGGGGATGATTAGGAGGCCATGATGGGTAAGGGTTGATTGAGGGACTTTGGCCAGGACACCGGGGTTACACCCCACTCTTTACGAGAAGTGCCATGGGATTTTTAATGACCACAGAGAGTCAGGACCTCGGTTTAACGTCTCATCCAAAAGACAGCGCCGACCGACAGTGTAGTCTCCCCTTCACTTTTACTGGGGCATTAGGACTCACACAGACCACAGGTTGAGCGCCCCCTGCTGGCCTCTCTAACACCACTTCCAACAGCAACCTAGTTTTTCCCATGTGGTCTCCCATCCAGGTACTGACCAGGCTCAGCCCTGCTTAGCTTCAGTGAGTAACCGGTCTTGGGCTGCAGGGTGATATGGCTGTGGCCATGTGTGGAGAACTACAAATATTTGGGTACCATCATTTACTGTTATTTAAACTTTGAGGCAAACTGTGAAGCTGTGTGCAAGAAGGGGCATCGGGTAATGTATGTCCCTTAAAAACAGGAAAAGACTGATCCAGGTGGTCTAGCAGGTTGAGTATTAAATCCCTGTATAGTAGGCAGCTTTTACGGATTGCCCAGAACATTAATAGCTGTAGCTCTCATCCTCTGTCTGAGGAGTTTAACCTACTCCCTTCGGGTCGAAGGTTTCAGATGCTATTTAGTAGGACAAAACGTTACAGGAATAGCTTTGTCCCATCATCTATTGTCGCTCTGAATAAATTGTAATATTTTATAATGTACTTTTGTATGTGTATATGCGGGTATGTATATGAGTTATTTAATTGTTTGTATCAAATGCCAAACTTTGCTGCAAAAAGAATCTACCTACGAGTTCCAAGGAAGTCAACTGAACTGAAAATTATTATTATAATCAATATAAAGATAGAGAAACATTTAAATATCTGTTATACGTTAAACATGTTATTTTATAACTGGATTATAAAAACACAATATACCATGGGTGCGATACCGCGCATTGTGTTTAATAAATTAATGACTTTTCCAATTAAATACATAATAGGCCTAATAATAGTAAACAGAGCTTATTGCGTCCCAGAGACCAAAAGTTCTCAAAGTAGAAGAACCAATCTCATAACTAGGGCCAGACGGAATCTGTGGATGTTTTATGGAATTTCTGCGGAGAATTTTGGTAAAAATCTGCGAATTTCTGCAGAATTATTTTGGGAGTCTCATAACTAAAACCATAATATGTGAAATATGTGTAATTTAAAAACTGAATGAATTCAGATTTACACACATTTACTCAAGTAAATAAACAGAATTAATGATGGGCTAAAAATCCCGCAGATTCCGTATGGGCCTACTCATAACCCTTTAACTGCCCCACCAAGAAAACTATTTTTTAATTGAATTTCTTAACTCCTAATGTTGCTAGTTAACACAATCAAGGCAATTTTTTAACATATCCCATAATTTCTAAAATATTAACCTCTACCAAATGGTAGATATGTTGGTTTATGGTAAAAGTACCGGAATTAATACATATACTATAAAAAATCTGAAAATATATAGTGTAAGACCAATTTATTTTAAAATATATATTTAAAATAAAACTTTTTTGAATACTAAATCATCTTTATTTTTTAAAGTATGCCATAAAATATTTCAGATTCTCATTTAACATGTTTTCTTGTTTGTTTGTTTTTTACAATAAAACCAAAATCACGTGTAGTAGATTTTTTTGTAAACCAACAATGCTGTGTGTGTAACCCATCATTTAAATCAGTCATTCTTTAAATAACTTTAACAGTCTTTATTTAAAACAGTCAAAACAAGGTCAACCATTTGGTAGAGCAGGCAATTAAAGGGATAATAACAAAATGATTAGCCTAATATCTTCTGCTCAATTGTTTTAAATATCAATGTATAGATACAAGTACACATTTGGGGTATCAGACTAGATGTAAATTCCTCTAAACTAGCCTACATAACGCAGTAAAGTTCTGTGATATTTTGAGAGAGAAAAAGAGACTAAATGCACACTACATGTCGTAAAATGTGCTGCTCTAAACTCGATACTATTCAATATACTTCTCAGACATTTAAATTTCAACCAGATACACATTCTCGTTTCCTAAATAAAGTTACACATTTCTTGTTTTTCATGAGCACAATATCATGTTAAAACTCACCTGCGCTCCTTGTCGAACATCATCTGGCATCTGAGACACGGCAGTGACGGTTCAAATCCATTTGTTCACAATGAAATTGTAATCCTGGTAGAATTTACACTGGATTATAACACGAGATTATGCCTCAACTACTGCATTCTCTTACTTCATTTTGAGCTGTAACAGCGGTCCAGGAGTCAGGACAGCAGGGGAGCAGCACGGGCGCGCGCGCACATGCTCACGGACGAGTCTTGACTTCCTGAGGAAAGGGCGTCGAGACCAAAGCAAAACAGCAGTTTTTAAACTAAGGAAAAATGTAATATTGATAATAAAAATATGCAAACATATATAATCTGTAGAAATTTGGCCACCTTGTTTGTTCAGGTACAAACAGAACTGAGAAAGGAAAAAGTACTGTATATTGTTTATATCCCACAAACAACATAGGCTGATATACAGACTTGTAAAAAATAGAGAAAACAGACTTTGGTGCAGACAGCAGTATGTGGTCTTAAAGGGATAATAAACCCCAAATTTCTGTCATAATTTTCTCAAATTGTTCCAATTAAACCAGTTCGAGTGTACGATGTTTTGGATGTTATTTGTGACTTTTTCCCTGCTATGGATGTCTTTATGGCTGCCAACATTCTTCGAAATGTCTTCTTTGAATCGGAATCAGAAAGAGATTTAATGCCATGTATGTTCACACATACGAGGAGTTTGTTTTGGTGACAGAGCTTCTACAGTGCAACGGAATGACAGAGACAGGACAAAAACAGATAATAAATATATTTTAATTCAATATTCTCGTGCACAGTGCTCTGTAGCGTCGACCAGAAGGTAAAAGTTTGTGATCAATATCAGTGATCAGTTTTATCTATCTTCTTTCTTCCTATATTGGTACATTTTTTTAGGTAAACTATTGCTTTAAGATGTTTGCATTACAGAAAATGTGTCTTCTGGATAACCTTAAAAACAGTCACCTGAAGTGCAGGCAACATGTGGACAATATAATGGGCATGTAGTGGGATTTTTCGATGAACTCTCTGTCCACCTTTACTTAATATCTTAACTATTTCTGATTTTGATTGCAATGAAATAGTTTACACCTTCTGTAAAACTGCTTTGGAATGATAATTATTGTGAAAAGTGCTTTACAAATATAGTTGAATTGAATCAAACTTGTCCCTATAGTATCAATAAGGAGAAAACTGTATATAAAAAAAGTTACATGAAAAAAGAAATTAATAATGTGGGTTTGACATTCAAATTAGAACAGTGAAATAAACCAAAAGAGCACATCAAGATTGGAACAATACATGTAAATCTCAATATCATACACAAATAATACACGTTAGCATATGTTTGCAAATTCAGAACTGCCCAATACTGAGACAAAGTGGCATTTTCATTAGATAACAGATCTAAAGTGGCCAGTGAGTTGATTTAGGACTAAAATCTGCAACTGTTATTTTTAAATACATGATTAATTGTAGGAAGCCATTTCTATAGGCATAAATAAGGCCATGACCTTTTCCCAACAGCTACAGAAATATGCTTCCTTCCTCAAACGCCTCTAGTCTGGGTTAGTTTAAGTACTCAATTCTCCAGGAGAAGAGTACAATGAAAGAAGTGAACAGTCTACTTCAAGTATAACTTTAACGTAATTGTTATATTTATATATTAGACTGACAAATGTATCCAGGTCTCCTTTCTAATGTTTGTGTTCTACCAGTGCAGGATGTAATATTTTAGGTCCTACAAATTTTTACATTAACAACAACAGTCTCACAAACTTTGGATAGGTTAGAATTAAAGCAAAGTGTATTACATTGGTTTTAGGTTGCATTCAGTGAGTAATACAGGGCCACATCATGCATTTATGGTGTCAAATTTCTAATGTTTTTGCTTTTTATATCTTTTACAATTTGAAATTCATATACCCTGAAGGCTACTTCTGGAACTGAAATGGCAATTGAACAAAGGTGGACACAATTATTGATATCCCTTTTTCCTTTCCACATAAATAAACATGAATGAGAATTATTTCATCTCGATGATTCACTGAAAAAGGCCTGGTTAGTCATAACCTGAATGCATTTTCATTCACATTTCAGTCAAAGTAAAGGCTGGAAAATGAGGGAGGAGTTTTATCTCACTGAAACACAGAGGATCTGAAGTGTCTGACTCAATCAGGCTTGTAGTCATCAGGCTAAAGTAAGCATTCAGCAAACCTGCTGCAGCCAAATGTTAGACACACACAGACACTAATCGTGGAGGCAAACCCACTGACACAAAATCACTGTTCATCGTTGAACAAAGAAGGGAAAAAACACCCTGAACACTCCACCCTTCCCAGTTCAAGCAGGAAATGCTGAGCATGATAAAGTAGGTTGAGTGTTTTATCAAGGATTCTGTTATCAGAGCATCAGTGCTTTTGATCGTACTTTATATGCGTGCTCAGTTTTCACTGCAAATGTGCAGGTTTACAAGTCGATATTGATATGGGTTGATGCAGGATATCACTACAGGCGTTGTATTTAGGTTAATGAAAACATGCAGTTTCATGAACAATGAATGAATGAAAACTTAGCTGCTTTCTTTTGATGCATATTATAAGCTTTTTCTTAACAGTTCAATCACTAGGAAAAAATTAGTTGAGAAAAAGAAAACATCACCTGCAAACTATAACTTTAACTCAATTTAACTGAGAGCAGGATTTCCATCCAATACACTTGTTTAGCATCAACAAAAAAAACACTATTCACACAATTAAATGCAATTGAGTTGGTCCAACGTGATTTTTGTATAGCATGTCTTTGAGTTTTTTTCAAAGTTTTACAATAATTCAAACCCCAATACCCAAAACTTACCCCAGACAGGTTTAGGTAAAAAAAATTAAAATTAAATAATAATCCTTATTAAAAAAATAAATAAAAATAAAATTAATTAATTAAAATAAAAAAAAGAATTCTAATCAAGCACAAATTCACATTCCACAACTTCAGACTTCCAAAGCTCCATTTTTCATAAAGTTCAAAAACACCTCCCAGATATCACAAAATTCAGAGGACTTTTTCTGTATTATATATGTGAGCTTTTCAAGAGCCAAACATGTTATTAGGTTTCTCAACCAAAGTCCAATGGAGGGGTGATCAACAACATAACAACATAAAGCAATACAACACCTTGCTTGTATTAAACATAAATCAATCCATTTTCTTTTTTTAGTAGACAAAGCACAACTGTCTTCATACATAATCAATATACATAATCCAGGACAAAAAGGAATTGAAATGGAAATAAATTGTGAAATACATTGAGTCACCTCCACCCAAAATTTTTGTACCTCCTCACACTCCCACACACAATGAAAAAATGTATCTTGTATCTTATTGCATTTAAAACAAAGATCAGGGATATTAGGGTTGAATTTATTTAATCTTACAGGAGTAATAGAAGTTCTCATTACCCAATTATATTGTAGCAATCTCAATCGGGAATATCCTCTACTGGAATATCCATGTTTGTATCTTGGATTCATGCTAGTCTTTTATTTTCAGAGTTTCCAACATGATTTTTAGTGAAATAAAATTTTAAATACATTTGTATTTTTAGTTAACTTAAATTCAAATGTCTGATAACATCATGTATGTGTATTATTATGTGTCGTACATTTCGAAGTCTCTTAGTTTTATTTGAATTTATCCAAAATAAACTAAAAGAGCCATTTTAAGCATTAAGCATTTAATTTCATGAGTTACATATACAGTTGGTTGAGACAGATCTCAGAACAAATTTTAGTACAGTTATTGATCACTGAGCAAAGCAACAAATGCATTTTAGCTAATTAAGCTGCCAAATCCCAAAGCATGGATGCTTCTGCAAGGTGACAATCTCAAAACCCAAAGCATTACTTCTAAATCTTTGAACTAAAGTGAAGATTAAGCTCTAACAAGCCTTTCTATTAACAACTCTAACAAGTCTTTCTTTAAACACCTAAGATTAATTTTATTTTCAACATTTCCCTCTCTCAATTCTATCCCACGCGAAGCATGCTGGTAACTACAAATACCAGAACCAGGTGGTTAGACCAACACAATTCTATCATGTTGTCCCAACACAAAACACTTGGGTTAACTAACTGGTTTACAAAATTAAGTGGACTAAACATAAAACAAATAAACTGGCCAAAGAAATGACAAGAATTGTGTTGCTTCAGCTCATTTTAAACAGGTAGCTTGAACGAGCATCAGTAATCTTTTTTGCGTATATTGTGAGTATGTGGTTGTCAAAAATAATTTTTTCTATCTTAAATCTAAAGTGACTTGAAGAAGGTTGTTCACGCCTTCATCTCTTCTCGTCTGGGTTATTGCAACGCATTGTATCTGGGTGTGAGTCAGGCCTCTCTCTCGTCTGCAGCATGGTCCAGAACTCACCTGCCAGGCTTTAAACTGGCACAACAAAGGAGAGCACATTACACCTGTACTAATTTCCCTACACTGGTTACCTATTCAGTTTAGAATTCAATACAAAGAACTGTTGTACAGTATTTTTTTAAATCCCTCCATGGCCTGAGTATATTTCTGAGCTAATTAATATACATCAACCCGTGAGATCTCTTCGCTCTAAGGATCGACTCTATTTGACAGTTCCGTAATCACACTTGAAATGTTAAGGGGATAGAGCTTTTTCTGTAGCAGCTCCAAGACTTTGGATCGATCTTCCACTCTCCTTAAGAACATCTCCTACTTTGGAATAATTTCAGAGGTCACTGAAAACACACTTTTGTATGGCTCCTTGCATGTTTTATCTGTTTTTATGTACAGCACTTTGGTACCCATTGTGGTTGGTTGAAAGTGCTCTAGAAATAAATTGAGTTTAAAATAAAATGGCTAAATATTTTATCTTTTTTTTTCTCTTGAAAAATTCTTACTGACAAATGGGTAAAGCCTGGATTAATTAGCTATAAGATTGTAAATTGAAATTTTGAGTCATTATGTTATGACATCATTTGACACGAGATGACTTTTTTTTCGCTAAATATTGCTGGACTTTTGGGTACATAAACTATTGACAATAACGAATGATATTTTAGTGGGTACTTTCTGTAAATCATGGTAAAAATAAGTGATAATCATTGTTTTTAGCACATAAAAAAAAATAATAATAATCATTACACATTTCAATGTAGGGCTGGGCGATATGGCAAAAATGCAATCTCGGTAATTATTTTCCATATTGAAAGATAATGATATATATTTCGATATTTATATATATATATTCCAGATTTAAAAGAGTACCCCAACAATGACTGTAGCCACAAAAATCAGAGGGTCCATTAAATGGCATAACATATTTTCGGCCGATAAAATTTCGGTGGCCGAAAATTCGGTACATCTCTAATATCAACACAGTTTTAGATTCCAATTGGTGCACATTTCTGCTGTGTGATCGGCTCTTAGATTAATATAGAGTAAAAAAGTCCAGAGCTTATCATTGTCATTGACATAAATTTTATTGCGAATCGATATAATATTGTTTATCGGCCCAGCTCTACTTTAATGTATGAATTAAAAAATTGTTGCATTAAACTTGTTTGGCTAGTAACCTCTTTTGTGCAGCTCATTGTAAAACCACAAAACAGTCATATAGAAGTGTTTCTTAGCTGTTTAACGTTTTATTTAATAAACACCATAACAAGATTATACAGAAGCATTTTAAAATCAGAACTGTTGTAATGCACACATATAAATAAAAACTTCATGTTCATGAGGGTACACAAGGATCAAAGCATGTTGAAAAGATCACTGAAGAGGACTGTTTCATCTTCATCATCCTCAGGCCCAAAAACAAAACTCCATCCTTCATAACCAGGTTGTTCACCCATAAAGAAGTCATCATCCATCCGCAACGTATGAAGCAGCTCCTCTAGACTAAAGTGCTGGAAACTCTTTTTACTCTGAAATGCTCCTTTATTGCTGGCCACATCTTCTTTCTTGAACATTCTCTCACTGCCATGATCAGGGTTTGATAGATGGTCCATTTGATCGTAAACTCGTCTCTTCTCTCTGTCAGACAGCACCTCATAGGCTAAGGGGAAAAATGAACAAAATTCAACATGAAATAATTCAATGTTGAAGTAAATGAATGTATTTATAAGATGTAGACTTTTAGGAATTTTACCCTGAGCAATGTGTGTGAAGGTCTGCTGTGCGTTTGGGCTTTGGTTCTTATCTGGATGGTGTTTAAGGGCCAGTTTGTGAAATGCTTTCTTGATCTCTCTTGAAGACGCAAAGCGAGAAACTCCAAGCACTGAGTAATGGTCCCTTACACAATGACAGGCATACACACATAACAAAAGCACAACGCATAATATTGTAGCCATCATGCACCTGAAGAGCAAATGAGAAATAATTCATTCTAAATATGTTGTTCAAACATTGGTTTCAGATTCAAAAGAAAATTCGATACAAAAGTCTAGGCCAGAGGTGCCAAAACTAGAGCCAGTGGGCTAAAATTGGTCTATGGTAACCTTTTGATGACCTATTTTAAAATCTAAAAGTGTCTTTTTGTAGGTTCACCAATGTTATCTTTCTTTTAAAAATATATAAATGATGCCTGGTTTTATATTGCAATACAGTGAGATTCAAACACGTGCACGTGTGCAAACGTTCTCGGCCCACTTTAGCTCTTATAAAGGCTTCATAAAAATATTTTCATAAATGTCAGAGGACTTACCAGAGTATATTATTACACCAAGTACCTTTCCAGATAAAACAGTGACTTAGCGATTCACTAACGCAAAATTTCGATCAACGCCGACCCAAACTTCTTTAGTGAACAAAACAGTCTTTTTCCGAATGAATCATCTTTCAAATGATTCATTCTCCTTCATTACTTTGCGAACGGAATAAACAATAAACAAAGCTTTAAATGTTTTTTTCGTAAACATATCATAAAATATATCTTGTCTCTTGTAAGATGATACATCCATTCTAGATTAGATTCTAGATTAATATGTATATTTTTACATTTCAAATTGTCCTCGGCCGTGAACAACTCAAGGTGCGTTCGACTTCATGCAGCGCTGCGCAGATCGATCGAAATCTGTCTTAAAGCGGTGCATGCCGGTTAGAAATTTTGGCCGGATTGACGCTGCGCTGACGCCATGTGACTGTCACATGTGGCATCAAAGTACCGCGACAGCGCTCCGAGATCAGACGATTGAGTCAGACCGCGCAGCACCTGAAGAGCGCCTGCTGGAACTGCGATGACGACACTGATGTTACACGATTGGCCAAGTTCACAGCATGACAACAACCACGTGTGTTTTGGGTTTATTACTGGACAAATTCCGATTCACAAATTTCAAAACAAACAATTAAATGTTCATACCCTCTCTATCTTGTAATGCTTGTATGCTTATTAAAAGACTACAAATATTTTACTGCAGTATCATCTTTTGTTAAATCATTTGTTTATAATGTCTAGATTTAGTGAATGACCAAATATTAACTCAAATAAGTCTTACAGACTTATAATATAATAATTATCATCATTGATCCTGACACCCCTATAAAGATTTCTTAACAAATTAAGTAAAAAATAATTTAATAAATATAAAAATACATGATTATAAAATATTTTATTTCCTCTTAAGCCGTTTATGCAGAAATGTTAAAAATGACATTGATGTAGCTGCTCTTTCTGGGTATTTTCTATTTAGTGTAGCTCATTTATTGTGGTCCTTTTGTTCAATCTCTATGGATTAAAGTGCTTTTTAAAAAATGTTTTTATTATCCAAAATAATCATTGTTTAAGACTTAATCAAAACACCTTGTTTGGGGTTTTACACTAATGTATATATTGGAAAGTTTTATATCTATAAATGTAAATAAATGTAAACCTATTTTAGCATATTCAAACAAGCACTGGAGCAGTATTGACATACCATTCAACATCTAGTAGCCCAAAGACTGATGTTTAAACTCCCAAGAATTTGTGCTTATTGTTTTGTTTAATAGGCCTATTTGTGGATATTTATTTCCTTTTTATGTCCACTCTTGTTTTCCCTTTATTTCTCATGCGTTTGTTATATAGGCTACTTAAATTTAATTCATAATTCCCTTGTTTAAAAATTAATTATAGTTTGTAGAGACTGTATTCTGTTTTATGTGTACTGTAAACCTTTTGTTGTTATTGCAATAAATAAATAAATAAATAAATGATCCCGCCATGTGATCGGTCATCATGACAGCAGCAACTTTGAGCCCCAAATTGTCCGGCTTGACAGCTCCGTTTTCAACTCCGCCCCCGCCTGTGCACGGCTAATCTCGTTGATCACCGGCTGCAGCTGTGCTTAATGTCGAACGCACCTTCAGTGTAATGAGTCACTTAAAAGATTCGTTCAATCCATAATAAAAATAATGTATCGCCAACTACTGGAAATAAACCGCCTTAAAAAGTCCTTTAATTGATCTTTTTTTTAATATTTTATATCTATTCCATGAAAATTGTGACATATTTGTATTATAAAAATTTGCATTTATATAACTTTAATTTATATATATTTAATTTATTCATGCTTTTCTACTTTTATTTAAGGATTATTTATTTTATTCCTGTTTATTTAATTAATTTTAGCTATTGGCTATTTTTTATTTGTTTTATTTTCCATTTATTCAAGCATTTTTATGTTCTTTCTGTCATGTGAAAAAAATATTTTAATGTACATCTCCTGAGCACAAAAAGTTCATCTTTTAGTGAACTCAGAAGATTCGATTCCCTGTGACGAATCAAAAGAGTCATTACACCGCGAACATCCGCTCACACGAGGGCGCTGTGTGTTTTTTCCCGCGTGTCTGTTCACGGTGGAGCTGCGCTTGTTCAGAGCGGATTGTAAACACACGGCTATGGCTGCTGAGAGGGGCGGAGGTGACAACAACATTAACGACGAAATGGGGAACCAGCTACAGCTCCTGCCAGGCACGTCTGTCTTTTAATTTTCACACTATAGCAGTATCAAAAGCTTGCCTCTTTAATGTCTTCCTCAGAAACGCGAGACTCTTGCAGACATTTACAAATCCGCAGCCGTCTCCATGCATGACAGCTGACGAGCTTCCTTTTCAAACTGAAAGTGTCTCTGTGTACACCTGTTAATTCACAAAAAGCAGCAAATATATATGTTTTATATACGTTTTGTAGCTGTTGTATACATGACTACAAAGCTTTGGACGTGTTCACGCATTTTGTTGGTTTACTGTTTTGTCAGTATTAATATGTTAGCACTGTTCTTGATTATTTATGATTTAAAGCCTGTTTGTTATCTTGAAATTATTGCTGAAATCGAAAGTAGGTTGAAACAGGTTGTAAGTTATACACTACATGACAAAAGTCTTGTCGTTGATCCCAGTTGTAAGGGCAACAAATATTAACTTACCATCTTGATCATTTGGAAAAGTGGCTGGAGGTCAATTTTTCAGATGAATCATCTGTTGAACTGCATCCCAATGATCACAAATACTGCAGAAGACCTATTGTAACCCACATGGACCCAAGATTCTCACAGAAATCAGTCAAGTTTGGTGAAGGAAAAATCATGGTTTGGGGTTACATTCAGTATGGGGGCTCGCGAGAGATCTGCAGAGTGGATGGCAACATCAACAGCCTGAGGTATTAAGACATTTGTGCTGCCCATTACATTACAAACCACAGGAGAGGGCAAATTATTCAGCATGATGGCGCTCCTTCTCATACTCCAGCCTCCACATCAAAGCTCCTGAAAGCAAAGAAGGTCAATGTGCTTCAGGATTGGCCAGCCCAGTCACCAAACATGAACATTATTGAGCATGTCTGAAGAAAGATGGAGGAGGCATTGAAGATGAATCTAAAGAATCTTGATGAACTCCGGGAGTCCTGCAAGAACACTTTGTTTGCCATTCCAGATGACATTATTAATAAGTTATTTGAGTCATTGCAGTCGTCCAAGATCATGGGGAGTCATACACAATTTTAATTCTTGTTCCACTGCACCATGACTTTATATTCTATACGGTACATTATTATTATTTTTTTTTTAAAGAGTTTTTTTTGGCCTTTATTAAGTGGATAGGACAGTAATGAGAAAGGAAGCGAAGTGGGAGAGTGAGAGGAGGTAATGTCCTCGAGCCGGGATTCAAACTCGAGACACCCTGAAGTGCTACTGCACCATATGTCCGCGCTCTAACCACTAGGCTATTGCACTGACATACTGTACATTATTCTGTTAAGTGACAAGACTTTTGTCTAAGCAAAGTCATACCTTACTGTCCTAATTAAATAATGATGGTAATTTTGGTCAAACAAGCGTAATCTAGAGGCCTTTGCCTTTCATATATGCCACTTCTGATACCAAATGATCAACTAGAGGTCAAGTTCTTGAATGTTGTTTTTAAAATTTGAATGGGCGACAAGACTTTTGTCAGGTCATTTTTGTCATACAGTTGAGAAAATAAAAGTTTAGGTGAAACATGATAAGTAAAGCATATTCTAATCATAATATCTGTGTTTCTGTTTTTCCACAGAAAATGAAGAGGAAGAGGAGGATGACATGGAGACAGAGGACAGAGATGGAGAGAATGTGGGAAAGCCAAGTATTATAAACTTTGACACGAGTCTGCCAACTTCACATGCTGTAAGTATCATCTGTCTGTTATGATCTATAGGTTATGAAAGAGTAAAATCATGTTTTAAATAGAACTGCATTGGTTAGACCTTAACTGCATTTTTTAGACATAAACTGCATTTCTTTGCCTTGTACTTGTACATGTGTAATGACACTAAAGTCGAATCTAATCTAAATTAGAGTGCCTCATTATGCTTTTTATTATCATAAATAAGGTCTGCAAATTTCACTGTGCACCTAAAAAGTTATTGTGAAATGGGGTAAAATTCTGAAGTGAATTTGAATGTATATTATGAGAAAATTATACATTTTTTCTTGGATGCAGGTGAACCTTTTACACAAGATCTCTAAACAAAATTAGGAACATTTAAAACAGCACAATAGCCTTTTTTATTTTAGTTTATCATCAAAATATTTGCTAAATATTAAATCCCTATTTGTTGAAATGTAAATAAGACATAAACACTTGTTTGTTTGCATTGTGAAGTATCTTGGCTCAGATATGGAGGAGTTTCACGGCCGTACCCTGCATGATGAGGACAGTGTGCAGAATCTGCCGGTTCTTCCCCATGTGGCTCTCATTCTGATCCCGGGTCAGACACTGCCTTTGCAACTTTTCCGACCACAGGAGGTCAGCATGTTTCGCAACCTCGTAAGCCAGGACCGCACATTTGCAGTGCTTGCACACAGGTATTTACAACAAACAAGATTCAGAATTATAACCACTTCACATCCTTCTTCAAGAACATAATCAAAGCAGATTGCAGCGAAGATTTATTAATAGCTCATAATTTTATACGTCTTCATTTTAGTTTGATCTGGTTTCTGTCTCTTTCTCAGCCCTGATCCGAGTGGAACAGAAACGAAGGCCGAGTTTGGGACGACTGCAGAGATCTATGCATTTCGTGAGGAGCAGGAGTACGGCATAGAGACAGTGAAGATCAAAGCTGTCGGACGACAACGCTTCAGAGTGCATGATATACGCACACAAGCAGACGGGTAGGCAGAGACTACACTGTGCTCTTCATCAAAGACACTAGTAAACACCAGTGATATTCTTCAATAATAATAAATTTTTTTTTAAAAACACTCCGATATAGGGCTGTGCGGTATGACAAAAAATATCTTATCATGATATGAAGTCATTTCATATCCTGATAACGATATATATCAGAATTGACTATATGGAAAGGACTATATCCTTTTTACATTTTAAAGTATGTACACAAAAATGCACTCAATCATTTGTGATTTTATTTATCACTTTATTTAGAAATTAAGGGCAAATGTTTGATTAAGAATGTAGAAATATAAAAAATTAGTTTGAATGAAATCTAAAATACCTTCCAAAAACTAATGTTTACAGGCCCAACATAATATATTGCTAAATAAAATGCAAAACATAAACATTTAACCTTCAAACTTGCAACTTTTTCACCATGCTGTTTTCATGTTTCTGCCTGCATAAAAATGCGGTCATCCAAATGAAGACTGAGTATTATCATAAACAATTAACAAATAAATGATGGAGCGTAATATGAAATTATAGACTTTTTGTTTTATCTGTATGATTTATATTGACCTATTACACAGCCCTACTGCCATGCTCAAATATGGTTGTCTTTTGTAGGATTCGTCAGGCTAAAGTACAGATTTTACCTGAGAGGATTCTGCCGGACCCTTTATGTGCACTGCAGTTCCTGCCACGCTTGCAAACACGCTTGCCACAGACCAAACACACACAAACAACACCACCACAGAAGCGGTGCAGCCAGAACTATAGACAGGTGATGGATATTATAGGACACCAGTCCAGATCAGTGCTTCTCAACCATTAGGAGAACTTAGCAAACTTCCAAGGGACCTGCAAAATGACATTATTATTGACGTTAATAGTTATTTATAAAACATTATATTATGTAATGAGTATTATTTATATATTAAATCAAAGAAAATTCATTAAATGCGTAAAAAATACTCTTTGTGGTTTATTAAGCTTATATTAACACGAGTTTACAGAAAGAAAGCAATCTGAAAAGGTTGAGAACCACTGCCTTGAAGTAGTAGTTTTGCTATATCATTATACTGACTTTGTATTCTATCAAAAGTTATTGTAAACATTGTAATCATAAAATTTGAAATCATCTTCTCACTTTATTTTACAGAAAAAGCTCCATTGTGCAAGTATGACCTCATGGCCTCCTTGGGTTTATGCCCTTTATGATTCGGTACGTTCGACCACTTATTATACATTTTATTGACAAAACCAGGCTTTTGTTGCACAGGTGTTTTATGGCAAAAATCATTAGAATATTAAGCATAAATAATGTTGTTTTAGGACATTTTGTAAATGTCCTGCCATTAAATAAATCTAAACTTATTTTTTTATGAATATTAGGAACTTAATTAGCATCTTTTAAAGGCAGTGCTTTCAATATTTAGATTTTTTTATAACATTTTCAGATTATTAATATGATAGATTTTTTTTTATTTCTAATAAACAATACATTAATGGAAAACGTATTTATTTACCTTTCAGATGATGTATAAATCTTAATTTGCTAAAATTTACTCTTCACTGGTTTTATGGTCCAGGGTCACAAATTATACATTTTACTTTACGAATACATCTTTTATAGAGTAAGTCTGAAAAGATAGTTGCAATAATTTCACTGTAAATCATTTTATTTATTAGAAATGAAAATAATATTTTTTTAAAATCTTCAAAATGTACAATGGACCCTTTTTACAAGCCTGTTTTGACGTGTTTGATGGTCATCAGCATCTTAAATGCTTGAAAGTTTTTAATATATGGATTTTTTTTTTAAACGTTTTAAAATTTATATGTATTTATGTATGTATTAGATCACCTTTGCTTCAAATGACAAAAAAACGAATTACCGATTGTGCGAGGTGTTTCTAATGCAGCGTCTATGGGACAGGACAGTAAATTTGACGTTATTCTCTCCTCTGGCTGCTGTCATCAGTCTCACACAATTTTTTTTTTTTCCTTTTTCTGAAAGTCTTTATAACATCATCGTGAAGCATTTCTTTTATTATTTGAGCAAATAAGACTGTAAAAAAATATTTGTTGTATTCTCCCATTCACTGCCCTCTAAGTTTTCCCAACTATGACGACTTGCGCTACTAAGAAACCCAGAAATGTGAAAAGGGTCAATATCAGCTAAAGTATTCTCAACATTTTCATATCAACCTTTTATCATTGTTTTGAAAATGTGTTTCTCCCCAGAAAACTCTTATGAGCAGAGTTAAGAAGCAACTGCACGAATGGGATGAAAACCTGAAAGATGAGTCCCTGCCTACAAATCCCACAGGTGCAGACTGGGTGCAAGGCCAAAGACATTTTAGCCATTTAGAAAGTACTGCGTTTAGCAGGTATCTCTCTCTATCTCCTCTGCAGATTTCTCATACAGGGTGGCCGCGTGCCTACCGATAGATGATGCTCTAAGACTACAGCTACTTAAGATTGGCAGTGCCATCCAGAGACTGCGCTGTGAGCTGGACATCATGGACAGGGTGTGTATGTGTATCGTTGCCTTGTTTATAAGTGTTGTCTAGAAGTTGTAATAATGTAATATTTATATATTTCTTGTCTTTTTACAGTGCACTTCTCTCTGCTGTAAACAGTGTCAGGATACTGAGATAACCAGCAAGAATGAGATCTTCAGGTCAGACAATGATTTTTAAAAATGTTGAGTACTGAATTTTAAATGGTAGTTATAAATAAAACAATAGTGAGCAATACGAGGATAGATAGTTGAAATAATTGTATCGTCATTTCATTTATTCTGATGTACAGTGTAATTCTAGTGAGGTAAATAGAGCACAATAAAAGTTCTACAAAACTTCAGATGACCCATTGAAGTCAGCGTGAGGTTAATTTTCAGCTTTTTAATTTATAAATTTTGAAATGATCAGTGCACATGTATTTTTATTTTTTTTTACAGTATTCAATTAAAATGTCATACAATCTCTCTGCTTTCTGGTGAAATGACAAACTTCCCTACCTCTAGTTTATTGTGATTTCTAAGATTCAAGAGCGCATAGAAAAAGCTGCTGTTAAACAAGTGAAAACAGACTTTGGATTTTTTTGTTTTGTATGAACTATGCCTTTAAGATTGAAATGGAAGCGGCTACTTATAAAACTCTCCTCTATTTTTAGTCTGTCTCTGTATGGGCCAATGGCAGCATATGTGAACCCACATGGTTATGTTCATGAGACGCTTACAGTCTACAAGGCCAGCAACCTCAACCTGATTGGCCGACCTTCCACATTGCATAGTTGGTTTCCAGGGTAAGTTTTAATGCTTTTGCATGTTCAAAAATGAGTTTTTGGTCATTTGGCACCTGGTATTCATATGCGATTCCTCATTTCTGTCTCCAACTGACGATAAACTTGGGTTCGAATTTGTCTGTTGTGAACACATCAGATTTCATTGAGATGTTTTTTTTTTAGTTTATGTTTTACATCAGCTACTGAATGAACAAGTCCACGTCACACAAGTCAGAAAACAAGCAAATGAAATTACGATGACAGCTACAATTGAGTGTTTTACTACAATGCAGCGCAATATGAATACTTTGTTTTGATGTACTTTCTCACAAGAATTCCCATAATGATTAAAGATTAGGCTAACAGGCAAAATGTGACGCATTTGGCAGCATGAGGGTTCTCAATAAAAAAGCAATACAACTAAATGCATTTTCAACTGCTTTCAACTGCAAAGTGGACAAAAGTGGAAAACAATTTTTTAACACCCTGTTTACACTTTTATTTTACACCATTCACTCCTTACCAGTTTGAATACACCGTATATAATTCTTTTGCCACTAGAGGGTGCGTATTCACAACAAACAAAGGCGTGGTTTGACGATATAATGACAGAGTGTGGATTCATAGGAGTGGATGAGCCAAAATATTCAAAAGCTATTATCATGGTAGTATGAAGCAGAGCTTTTATTCTGCCACACTCAAGCATTTCTGGATGGTACATGGAGAAGGATTAGTGTTGTTTTATTGTACTAAATATGTTTTAAAGTTCTGTTATGATGCTGCTCTGTAGTCTAATAAAACGCACAAGATTTTAAAGCCTCTGGTGTTTTCTATTGACCTTATTTGGCAATGAAAATCTCTGGATTTGAACATTCTTCAAAACATTTGTGATAATATACATATACAGTTGAAGTCAGAATTATTAGCCCCCTGATTTATTAGCCCCGCTGTTTATTTTTCCCCAATTTCTGTTTAACAGAGAGAAGATTTTTTCAACACATTTCTAAGCATAATAGTTTTAATAACTCATTTCTAATAACTGATTTATTTTATCTTTGCCATGATGACAGTAAATAAAATTGGACTAAATATTTTTCAAGACACTTCTATACAGCTTAAAGTGACATTTAAAGGCTTAACTAGGTTAATTAGGTTACCTAGGCAGGTTAGGGTAATTAGGCAAGTTATTGTATATCGATGGTTTGTTCTGTAGACTATCAAAAAAATATAGCTTAAAGGGGCTAATAATATTGACCTTAAAATGGGCTTTAAAAAATTAAAAACTGCTTTTATTCTAGCTGAAATAAAACACATAAAACTTTTTCTAGAAGAAAAAATTATCAGACATGCTGTGAAAATGTCTTTGCTCTGTTAAACAATGTACTTTTGAGGCTTTTTAGTCGAGAATCTAGTTGTTTAGATTGCAACTATGCAGTTCATTTATAAGGATAGTGCTTATTTTAAAATATTTACAATTTCTGAGAGCCAACGTGTCAAATACTAGGTCTAAAGTGACATTTGTGAAGTAGTAACAGTTTCTGCTGTTCTGACGTCAGCTGCAGTGCAGATGTGAATGACTTGTGGAAGAAAATAGTTCCTCATACAAAAGGATTTTTAGACTTAGTTTGATTTTCTTTTTTATATGAATTACATGATTATGCCATTGAACTGTTGTATAAACGCAATATCACACTCGTAGCAGTACGATATGGCTGTATATTGTCACTGGTGGGACACTAAGGCCAACGCACGCCTTCCTTTTCTGCCAATATACAGCCATAGTGCACTGCTACTCGTGTGATATTGCTCATATTTATAATTATTTTGATGTGATGTGTTTCTTTGCTCAGGTATGCGTGGACAATTGCTCAGTGCAGAACCTGCGGCTCTCACATGGGCTGGAAGTTCTCTGCGGTCAAAAAGGATCTCAGTCCTCCTCGGTTCTGGGGTTTGACACGTTCTGCACTGTTACCGACAATCCCACAAGGCGAAGAGGGTGTGGAGGGCTCACGCTTGCTGTGCCTGTGACATGATCCCAGGATAACCTGTGACCTTTAACCCTGAAGCCCACAAGCATATGCTCCCCAAGGGGTCTCCTCTATCACTCCTAAAACACGAGACTCCAAAACCTCACCCAGAGAGAAAGAGAGAGAGCAAATGTGAGTTCATATGTGTAGATGTGTGCATGAACAGGGAGAGGGAAGAAAAAGCAGGGAAGCATAAGATACAGGAGAGGAAAGAACAACAGAACACAAGTTGTTGCCTTCACACACCTTGTGCTGTGTAAATGACAGCCTGATACGTGCAATATCATACCAGACGAGCTCTTTAAGATATTACAATCTCTTGTAATGCACTTAATTTACAGTCTAGCAGTCTTCTCTTCTTTATTACTGCCTAGATAACTGTTGTTGATGCTCTTTAAGTGAGATTTCATCTAGTTTGGATGTTTATAAAATAAGTATTGTGTTAAAATAAGGATAAATCTCTAACACCAAAGTGTGACTATCTCATTTAGTCATTTTTTTGGAGCCCACATGATTTTAGAGACATAATCATGAATATGAATACCTCAGATAATTACAGTACGTCTACAAATCAAGGTCTAAACTGCTTGAACTAAATCATTCTCCACATGCGATGCCCCATGTTTTTGCTTTGGATACTCTTGGCACAAAACTCCTGAGTAAAATTGGCAGGTGTTGACTAAAGGAAATATCAGGGAGTATCTTTATTTTTTGTTATTTGGACTTGCGTCAAGAGCAGTCTCAAAAGGTGTTTTGTATTTCTTGTTTTTTTAGGGTTGCTTCATTCTTTATCATTCATTTATTTTGGATACCATTTCATTGAATAATGATATGATGCGTTTGTTGAGTCGAGAGACAAAAATAGATGTGTGTGTGTTTAAGAAAGCGATTGGTTTTTACAGTCTGCCTTGAGAAATACTAAAAATATAAATATTCTGTTGACATGTTCATGAAATGGAGTGCAAAATAGACTTTTATTCAGAGAATCAGCACACATGTACATTCTCAGCTAGTCAGTTAAGTAGCTGTATTAAGAAAACAAACTGAATTGCATATCTGTGATGTTCAAAAGATTACAAACTTCAGTACTGATAAACTCTCGCCAATAAACCGCTTCTGAAACGTCAAGAGAGTGTGTCATTTGTAAGGAAATTTCACGCAAAATAACATTCACTTTCTTAACATATGAATTATCAACTGATTACAAGAATTGATTTGCCTTGAATTTTAATTCAAAATCGGTATTGGGTTGGAAGGGCATTCGCTGCGTAAAACAACAAAGCATCATATTTGTATTAATTAACGATAACAGTGTCTTGTAATGATGAGAGATAATAGTTTACATTAGGGTCTCATTAGGTGACATTCTTGTTGATAACTATTTGAATACCCACAGATTTACCATGGTTAAACTATGGCTAGTGTAGCAAACCATGATCAATATGTGATTACCATAGTTTATTACTTTTTTTCTGTTTTATCTGTAGTAAAATCATGGTTTATTTATTGTAATAGTTACTGAAACTTAAATTTTTTTATTATTCATCAACATTCTATATACCCTGACTAACTTAGTGTGCAATATGGAATAATTAATTAAAAACAAGAAATCGCATGATAAAATATTGTTTGAACATTCTACTGAATAACAGCTCGCTTATGGGACAACAGAATACCACTGTTTGTAGAGGCGGTTGTTGTATATTACCTGACTACTACTATATAACACTTTTTTTTTTTTACAAGTACAGTATTCTGCACTGCACACGAAGAGCCAGATCAGTCTCAAAAAATAATACATTTACAAAACAAAATTCATACATGCACAGCACAATTCACATTTACAAAAAATAATTTGTAAGTTCAAAACAATTTGTAAATACACACATCTAATTCGTAAATTCAAAACACAATTCATAAATACACAAATCCAATTCGTAAATTCTAAACGCGATTCATAAATAAACAAATCCAATTCGTAAATTCTAAACGCGATTCATAAATAAACAAATCCAATTCGTAAATTCTAAGCACACAAATTAAATTCGTAAATTCTAAACGTGATTCATAAATACACAAATCCAATTCATAAGTTTAAAACACAATTCATAAATACACAAATCCAATTCGTAAATTCAAAACGTGATTCATAAATACACAAATCCAATTCGTAAATTTAAAACGCGATTCATAAATACACAAATCCAATTTGTAAATTCTAAATGCGATTCATAAATACACGAATCCAATTTGTAAATTCTAAATGCGATTCATAAATACACGAATCCAATTCATAAGTTTAAAACACGATTAATAAATACACAAATCCAATTCGTAAATTTAAAACGCGATTCATAAATACACGAATCCAAATGGTAAATTCTAAACGCGATTCATAAATACACAAATCCAATTCGTAAGTTTAAAACACAATTCATAAATACACAAATCCAATTCGTAAATTTAAAACGCGATTCATAAATACACAAATCCAATTTGTAAATTCTAAATGCGATTCATAAATACACGAATCCAATTTGTAAATTCTAAATGCGATTCATAAATACACGAATCCAATTCATAAGTTTAAAACACGATTAATAAATACACAAATCCAATTCGTAAATTTAAAACGCGATTCATAAATACACGAATCCAAATGGTAAATTCTAAACGCGATTCATAAATACACAAATCCAATTCATAAGTTTAAAACACAATTCATAAATACACAAATCCAATTCGTAAATTCAAAACGCGATTCATAAATACACAAATCCAATTCATAATTTTAAAACACGATTCATAAATACTCAAATCCAATTCGTAAATTCTAAACGCGATTCATAAATACACAAAGCCAATCCGTAAATTCATAACGTGATTCATAAATACACAAATCCAATTCGTAAATTTAAAATGCGATTCATAAATACACAAATCCAATTCGTAAATTCTAAACGCGATTCATAAATACACGAATCCACTTCATAAGTTTAAAATCACGATTCATGAGTACACAAAACCAATTCGTAAATTCTAAATGCGATTCATAAATACACAAATCCAATTCATAAGTTTAAATCACGATTCATAAATACACAAATCCAATTCGTAAATTCTAAACGCGATTCATAAATACACGAATCCACTTCATAAGTTTAAATCACGATTCATGAATACACAAAACCAATTCGTAAATTCTAAATGCGATTCATAAATACACAAATCCAATTCATAAGTTTATGTTTTATAAGTTTATGATGCATAAATAAACATCTAATTTGTTAATTTAAAACGTAAGTCATAAATGCACAAATCCAATTCGTAAATTCTAAACGCGATTCATAAATACACCAATTCAATTCGTAAATTGTAAACACGATTCAAAAATACACAAATTGAATTCGTAAATTGTAAGCGCGATTCAAAAATACACAAATCCAATTCATAAGTTTAAAACATGATTCAAAAATACACAAATCTACTTAATTTGGCAAAATACATTTTTACTCGTGAATTTGTATTCATGAATTGTGTTTTGAATGTACAAATTGGATTTTGTAAACGTGAATTGTGCTGTACACGTATGAATTTTATATTCTAAATATATATTATTTTTGAGACTGATCTGACTCCATAGAGCCATCTCTCTCGCTCTCTCTCACACACACACACACACACACACACACACACACACACATTTTCAACACCAACCAAAGCACTAGAGGGAGCTGTTATCATTCTGTCTTCTTCACCGACTCTCACAAGATTACGCAATCAAAACAAACGTACCCAGCAGCACTGACGTATGTGTGACAGTCACGTACACAGTCTTTTCTCTCCGTTCGTGTTCTTTTTTCTGGTTAAATCAAATCATTGCTGCTTAGGGGCTTAGCAGGTGTTCAGTATAGTTTAAAAGAGAGCTTTATAATTTCTAGTTTGTGTATTTATTGTTTTGTTTAGCTTTTAAAAGACAATTCACGTTGGAGATTTAATCTAACTCGGTAGTAGCAGGAACTGTCCTGTCTTTGACGATGCCCCAGGACTCTCAGGAGGGGCAGCAGCCGCTCCCGCTGGTCCGGTCTCTGATCAGCCGAATACAGGTCAACGTGCTGTTCTGTAACTGCAGCCCGCGCGTCGTCAAGCCCGTCTGGATCAACTTCCTCGGGGAGCCGCAGCCGTATGTGAACATTCAGCCGTACACCGGACGAAGAATAACAACTTATGTGGGTTCGTGAAATTATGCTGAATTATATGCATTAAATTGGTGGAATTGCTACGGGTTTATCTCGTTTTTGAAACAGATAAACAACAAGTGTTTACGCCATGCAACTAACAACAAACTG
Source organism: Danio kyathit (assembly GCA_903798195.1). Taxonomy (NCBI): domain Eukaryota; kingdom Metazoa; phylum Chordata; class Actinopteri; order Cypriniformes; family Danionidae; genus Danio; species Danio kyathit. The sequence continues at coordinate 49,265,483 of LR812524.1, read as the reverse complement.
AGGTAAAGTTGGCTTTATATTCGCACATTCGGACATTCTCCTTAATAATATAATTTCAGTAAAGTACAGTAGTGTAAAGTAACAAATTACAAATACTCAAATTACTGTAATTGAGTAGTTTTTCTTAGGAATTGTAGTTTACAAAGTAGTTTTAAAAATGTACTTTTTTAGTGCAGTATCGGTACTTTTACTCAACTACTTTAAGTTTCCTTCAACCTGCAGTCACTACTTTATTTTTTCTTGTCTATGGGGATTAGAAAAAATCAGTTCTGTGATTCCTGTCCAATCAAATCGCATATAGAAGGTAAATCACATCATAATGAACTACCTCAAGACATGGGCCATTTATAATTGCAGCAAACTGTTTGGAAGCATTAAAAGTGTCCAAGAAGATGTTCAAAATCTTTACACGCAATAAACCACAGACTGTTTACATGCATAGTGTATGATGACCGAAACGGCCTTAAACACCCAGCAGGCCATACCTGTCAACATTGGGATGTGAAAATAAGGGATACTTACCCCCCCAAATAATATAAATAAATATGTTCATCTGGAGCTGTTTCACTGTAAATAAACTTCAGAAACGATCAGTAATACGTTTTTATTATGATTTACAAAAGATATAATAATTAGTATACATTAGAAAAAGCTGCAAATAAATTAGCAAACAGTTCAGCTCATTAAAACTATTAGCTATCATAAAGAAATAGAATCAAGTTACCAAATCTCATCTTTTCTTCACTGTATCATTTAAACATTCTGATTAAAGAGCAGCGAATGAATCTCTCATTTAGATTTTTTTGGTTTGATTACATTAAATAACAGAGCTGTCACTTTAAAACTGCACAGATCTATATTGAAAGCATTTGACTGCTTACCTAACTGTTTATGCTCATTTAAGACAAAATTCGTTGTGTTTAAAAGAAAACCCAACAAGATCGACATGTCTAGATGTTGTTATTATAATTATTATTATTATTAATTCATTCATTTATTTTATTTTCAGCTTAGTCCCTTTATTTATCTGGGGTCGCCACAGCGGAATGAACCGCCATTATTATTATTATTATTATTATTATTATCATTGTGATTGTCATTATGATGATGTGTATATGTCTGTTCAAACACGCACCCAAAACCCAGTGTCCACTTGAGCTCAGCATCAAATCGCGTACGTACAGAATCCACTTGGGAAACAGCATCTATTATCACTATGGAGAGCATCAGCTGACAGTCATGCATCTTTATATGAACTGACTGTTTTGAGGATTGCGGCACCTGTAATGAAAAGGAAATGAATCGCGCTTTTTTTATGTTTATTTCAAAGTGTTTCCATCAGGGTTTCCAGGTAAAGTTTTCAGACGATATGCACATTAATCTAGCGGCATTATTTTATGACACTGTATAACAATAATTAATATTTTTACAGTACTGTGACGGTTGGGTTTAGGGTTGGGGTGGGGGTAGACATTAATAAAATAAAATAAATCAGAAATTTCATAAATAACATAAATTATTCTCGTTAACTTCCGGCCGCAAATGTATCCGATCTAGCAACAACCAGGTTTCCATGCCTAAATAAAATGAAAGCACAGAACCGATTCACATTTAAGAGCAAGGGCGGCCCCTAGTGGTTCGGCGGTATGGGTTGCATATAAGGAGGATCGGCTCTTCTCAGAAAGATAAAAAAAAATACGGGAGAAATACGTGAAAATACCTTTACGGGATGACAGTGGGATAGAACTGTAAAATACGGGAGAATCCCGGGAAAAACGGGAGGGTTGACAGGTATGCAGCAGTCACAAGACGTGAATATGACGTCCGATTGACGCTGTACCCCAATGTCGTGGGGACGTTGCATTTTGTTTGGGAATGAAAATCGGGCTGACGCCAGCTTTTGTCAACTTATATGGACTGACCCCCCTGAATGTAACGTATGTTCTTTTATATTATTTAAGGTTTATGTTATTATTATTATTATTTTGTACTGTTTTGTTTATTATATGCTGCTTGGATGGATGTTGAAAATGCCTGTTTGTTATTTGAAGGTTAAATAAAAAAAAAATAAAAAAATCAGGCTGACGCCAATGTCCAACCTAAAATCAACGTCTAATGATGTAACAGCTTGACGTTGTGTGGACGTTACCACTATGACATCTATCAGATGTAGGATTTTGGTTGCCATACCTGACGAATAAATGTCAGTATTTGACGTCAACATGACGTTGGTTTAAGACGTTGGCTCGACATTGGATTTTTGTCACTTTCCAACACAAACCTAAAATTAACCAAATAACATCATTTGACATCGTTATTGAACGTCAAAATAACGTCCTTAGATGCTGGCTAGACATTAAATTTGAATTCATAACCTAAATCTAACCTAATATTAACGTCTTATGAGGTTGTGTGCCTGCTGGGCAATAACTGAATGCACTACGGAATGTTACGTTTACACACATCCACAAATTACATGTAAATGCATTCGCTTTTTACAGCATAATACATAATACTCACTACTCTTGAGTACTTTTGAAAGGTCTACTTTTTTCTTACTTTGAGTAATATTTACAACAAATATTTTTACTCTACTTGCGTATGCATATCCTGGGATGTGACTACTGTTGACACACATTGGGATATCGATACTGAAAGGATATATTATGCAGCCCTGGTTCACAGTGAATTAAATGGTGCTTATGTTGTTTTGTTTGCGATTTCAGACCCAATATTCAAAGTAGCGTGGTAAACAATATAGAGACTTTTAAATGAACGAACGTTTGAATATAAAACCAACTTTACCATGTAGCTTGACACATTTGATCTCAAATTTTTGATTTACTCTCAGAAGGAATCGCTTAAATATGAACTCTGACTCCAAGTGTGAGTGATTCAAACCCACTTAAGGTTTAGTTTAATTTGTTAAGTGGCTATTAAAATAAATAAAAGACATTGTCTTTGCGTCTGAAATCGTTATCACCTGTTTTAATGATATTTCATCATGCTCTTTTTCCTGTTTCTGTCAGGACATCCATGGATGTTTCGGGATGCAGAAACTGATGATCCAATGGTAGTCAACAATAAAGAGATGTATTTGCCAGCATCTCTTGAAAATGGACAAGTTGCAAATGCCAAGATCACATTGCCTGGTATGCATATTTCACTTCATATTTCAATCACACTTCATGTACTAATATTGAATTCACTGTGATGATTTCATTTATAAGCACTGCATTTTAAAGGGTTGGTTAACCTAAAAAACCAAACCCCCAAGACCTTCAGTCATCTTCGAAACAAAAACTAAGATATTTTAGCTTAAACCTGAGAGCTCCTCCACATACAGCAACAGTGCTGTGACATTCAAGTTGAGAAAAGGAACCAAAAACCTTGTCAAAACAGTCCATGTGACTTCAGTGATTCAACTATAATAATACGAAGCTCCAAGAACACTGTGTGCCAAAAAAAGCCTTTGAATATATATATATATATATATATATATATATATATATATATATATATATATATATATATATATATATATATATATATATATATATATATACAGGGAGTGCAGAATTATTAGGCAAGTTGTATTTTTGGATTAATTTTATTATTGAACAACAACCATGTTCTCAATGAACCCAAAAAACTCATTAATATCAAAGCTGAATATTTTTGGAAGTAGTTTTTAGTTTGTTTTTAGTTTAGCTATTTTAGGAGGACATCTGTGTGTGCAGGTGACCATTACTGTGCATAATTATTAGGCAACTTAACAAAAAACAAATATATACCCATTTCAATTATTTACTTTTACCAGTGAAACCAATATAACATCTCAACATTCACAAATGTACATTTCTGACATTCAAAAACAAAACAAAAACAAATCAGTGACCAATATAGCCACCTATCTTTGCAAGGACACTCAAAAGCCTGCCAACCATCGATTCTGTCAATGTTTTGATCTGTTCACCATCAACATTGCGTGCAGCAGCAACCACAGCCTCCAAGACACTTTTCAGAGAGGTGTACTGTTTTCCCTCCTTGTAAATCTCACATTTGATGATGGACCACAGGTTCTCTATGGGGTTCAGATCAGGTGAACAAGGAGGCCATTTCATTAGTTTTTCTTCTTTTAGACCCTTTCTTGCCAGCCACGGGGTGGAGTACTTGTGATGGAGCATTGTCCTGCATGAAAATCATGTTTTTCTTGAAGGATGCAGACTTCTTCCTGTACCACTGCTTGAAGAAGGTGTCTTCCAGAAACTGGCAGTAGGACTGGGAGTTGAGCTTGACTCCATCCTCAACCTGAAAAGGCCCCACAAGCTCATCTAGAGCTCTCTGCCCTTTACCGATCCAGCCACGGGCCCATCAAGACTCACTCTCATTTCATCAGTCCATAAAACCTTAGTGAAATCAGTCTTGAGATATTTCTTTGCCCAGTCTTGACGTTTCAGCTTATGTGTCTTGTTCAGTGGTGGTCGTTTTTCAGCCTTTCTTACCTTGGCCATGTCTCTGAGTATTGCACACCTTGTGCTTTTGGGCACTTCAGTGATGTTGGAGCTCTGAAATATGGCAAAACTGGTGACAAGTGGCATCTTGGCAGCTGCACGCTTGACTTTTCTAAGTTCATGGTTCAGATCTCAGTTTAATTTGCACCTTGGTTTTTCCACACGTTTCTTGCGACCCTGTTGACTATTTTGAATGAAACGCTTGATTGTTCGATGATCACGCTTCAGAAGCTTGGCAATTTTAAGAGTGCTGCATCCCTCTGCAAGATATCTCACTATTTTTGACTTTTCGGAGCCTGTCAAGTCCTTCTTTTGACCCATTTTGCCAAAGGAAAGGAAGTTGCCTAATAATTATGCACACCTGATATAGGGTGTTGATGTCATTAGACCACACCCCTTCTCATTACAGAGATGCACATCACCTAATATGCTTAATTGGTAGTAGGCTTTCGAGCCTATACAGCTTGGAATAAGACAACATGCATAAAGAGGATGATGTGGTCAAAATACTCATTTGCCTAATAATTCTGCACTGCCTGTATATATATATATATATATATATATATATATATATATATATATATATATATATATATATATATATATATATATATATATATATATGTGTATATGTGTGTGTGTATATATATATATATATATATATATATATATATATATATATATATATATATATATATATATATCAGTGTCATCCACTTCAGGTCAGAGTACATGTTTACTATGGGCAGTACAACATATATAACATTAGGGTCAGCAGCGCAACATACAAGCGCCATTTTGCCGATAGTAAATGTGCACCTGGTTTTTGCAGCTTTGTATGATTACAGTCGAACCACTGAAGTCACACAAAATGTTTTAACAATGTTTTTGGTTCCTTTTGAATGTCATAGTATCATTGCTGTATGTGGTGGGTCAGAGAGCTCCTGGATTTCATCTAAAATATCTTGATTTGTGTCGCAAAGATGAACGAAGGTCTCAGGAGATTGAAACGACATGAGTAATAAATAACAGACTTTAAATTTTGGGGTGAACTAACCTTTTAAAACAGCACTTGAGATCAGTGGTAAAACCATTGTTATTCTTGAAACAAAATCTAAAATATATGATAATATATTAAAATGTAAACATATTTAATTTAATTTATTCAGTTTGGATTGACATATTAAAATAACAAAGTATCATTAAAATGCTTTTAAAAACTTTAGAACATTAGATCAAGTTTGTGTGAGTTCTGCTATGCTTTTCACTGTGTACACAAACGACTGCTGTGCAGACAGATCTAATCAATTCATCTTAAAGTATGCAGACGATACAGTATTAATAACTTTACTGAGCAAAGTAGAAGTTACGGGATTGCACCAACAAAAAGTGAATAATTTTCTGGAGTGATGTGACACCACAAACCCTGTAGCTATACGTAATGTAAACATTAGACAGGATGACAAATATAAGTATTTGAGTGTAATAATAGACAACAAGGTTTAATGGAAAGATAATATTGATAGTGTGTGTAACAAGCTAAAACAAATAATCTATTTTTTTGCGTCGTCTTAGATCTTTTGGAGCATCGAAAAATATTCTTGAACATTTTTTATGCCTGTACTTATGAGTGTTCTGCAGTATTGTAATTCTGTATGGTATATGAGTCAATCTGAGAGTCTAAAAACAAAGCTGATGAACCAGATTAAAATCTGTTCAAAGATAGTAGGAAAGCCTCTTGAGAAATTACATGACCATTCGTATTACAAGAACCTCACAAGGCTGGCAGAAAACATAATTTCAAACCCTAGTCATATGTCTTGAATCATGAATTTATACTATTAGAGTCTAACCGTCGATTTAGAGTCCCAAGTTTTAATCAATTGAAATTAAAATAGGAATAAGGTCCTTGTAAAATGATTTTTTTGTATTGTAAGGAATATTTATCATGCTGTTATGCAATAATATTTCAGATGCAAGTCTGACAATAAAGTTTTATATTGTATTATATATTAGAAATAAAGAAACTAATAAATATCACAAAAACACAGCAGAACTACTTCAATAAACCTAAAATCAGAATTAGAAATTAAACTACAATCATTTCGCAGTGATACTAAAATTAAACTGCTGAATGTTGCTTAAAATGCAAAAATATTCAATTTGCAAACATACTGTAAAATTCTTCAAAATAAAAAAACGAGCTCATGAATCAAATCTGAGTTGAATCTGAAATGTACTTTGCATGTTGTGTTTGCGTTTACCAGTGCTGACGTTGCGAGATCGCTGTCTGCAAGTTGTGAGACGGTTGGTGCGCAGGGAGGATATTGGCCGTCTGGAGATCGCCCGCTGCCTTCAAGAGGATCTATCTCAGAGACCCAGCATTCAGGCTGATCTACGACGCATTAGCCAGCGGGTGGAGCAGAAGTTACTGGAGAACAGAGAACTGCAAAACAGACGAAAACATCAACATTAACTGGACTGTGCATATGTACTGAGCAGACCTGTGCACCAACCAACACCATGTAAAATAACCCATATACTATAGTGCTGTGAAATACACGATGCTGACAAACCAGAGGACTATTTTCTTAATCAGACAGACACTTTAGACAGATTTATGTCAACTGATGTTTTTAGAGCTGTTATGGTTCATTGACTGGCAGAGACTTGAGATTTCACAGGAAATGTGGATTTTTGTGATTGTCTGTGTGGCTGGCCTACCAATAGATGAGAACAGTGTCTTATTTTGGTTACTGTTATCTGCATACTTTTACTCAGTTACTTTCCATTTGTTTAAATATTTGTAAATAAATAATGGTTACTATATATTTTATGTTAATAATATAATTGTGTCTGACTTATTATGTCTGATATGTTTTTAGACACTTGCACAATGCCAAATATGTATATGCATTTGCATAGACACACACAAAATTCATGTCAGTCTTAAGTAAATACAATTCATATATGAGCAATATCACAGTAGCAGTGCGATATGGTTGCATACTGACACTGGTGGGAGGTGTGCGTTGGCATAAGGCCGCAGGCTGAGTGCCTTAGTGTCGCACCAGTGACAATATACAGCCATATCGCACTGCTACGAGTGTGATAATGCGTTTATACAACAGTTTGACATCACAATCATGTATATAAAAAAGAAAATAAAACACAAGAGTTTAAAAACCCTTTTGTATGAGGAACTACTTTCTTCCGCCATTCATTCACATCTGCAGCTGACGTCAGAACAGCAGAAACCGTTAATAATTCACCAACATCACTTTAGAGCTAATATTTGAATGATTCTCTAGCGTAATGTCTAAAATGATGACAAAACAGGTGATTTTGCTCACATTTTAAGATTATAAAGCTGAATGGCATGAAATGCCATCAGTCTACAGAGATATCACGATTGCAACAGAGAAATACTGGGAAATCACAATAATTAACCCCAAAAAAGACAAAGCAAAGCAAACACTACCAGATTATTGTTGTGTTTGCTATAAGGAAAAATGCTAAACACATGCAGGCGTTTCTTCTTTCTTTCTGTTTACTGTACTAGTCTGCAGTAACGAAAACAGTAGATGCATTAGAAACAAACAGATGGCCAACCAAAAAGTAACTCAGGGTTATACAAAGAATGGCCAACACAAAATACATACATTCCTGATATGTGTGTCCCATCTCACACTCAATACACTACAATTACTATAGTATAAATACAGCACTGCAACATAAAAAAGAGGGAGATTGACTTAGAATGTCACTGATCAATTTTATAACGTTTTGATCAGCTGTAGTTTGAAAATATGCCAATGTTTTCTACTCTACGGGCTTATTATGTGGTCTTTGTCGCCATCTTGTGGATGGACAACGTCAACCGTCTTATGTCAGGCTGATAGATGCCTACACAGTTTCTCAAAAATTATAAATATTTAAAATAGGCACTATCCTTATAAATAAACTGCATAGTTGCAATCTAAACAACTACATTCTTGCCTAAAAAGCCTCAAAAGTACATTATGTTGTCCAACAGCTACATTATTTGTCAAACTGTAGTGAGTTTATTTATCTGCTGTCACTCTATGTGGGCGGAGTAATACAGAAGCGTGAGGAGGCTGTATGAGATCTGATATTGTAAATATCGCACGACTATCAGCCAATCAGATTCGAGTACCAGACAGAACTGTTGTATAAGCATACTGTATTATATAAACGGTCACTACATGCCCCATAGTTACACAATAAATCAATATATTTTTAAACTTTATCTTATTTGCCTGTTCATAAAATGTCAAAATTTTTTGTAAGTCTTGATTGAAATCACAATATTTCAAAACTAATATTTGAATGAAACTAATATTTTAATACCTCCAAATGAAGTGAGATTTACCTGCCATAAATTATTTTACCAGTCATGAAAATTTAAGAACATAACTTCATTAAACAAACATGGTCTATAATGACATGGCATGAGGAAACATCTACAATTCTTGAATTGAATAAAATTAAGAACCATTTACTGCTGTACATTGTCTTTTACACAGAAATTGACTTTAGACCTGTATAATAATTTACCACTAAAACATCTCTTATATTGCATACATAAATTAAATCTTAATTCTGTAAGACAAATCAGTGTATACATATATGCTTACACTGTGCACACACTCTATACTTACATAGACATTATATAATAAATGTCTGTACTAGTAGTCCTTCACGTGTGGTTAAAAGGCCTAGTATGTGCTCGCCCCATATAGCAGCAGTCAAGCAGCATTCGCCGTCGTGCAGATCGGGGATGATTGTAGACAGGAGTGAAAACATCGCTAATTGATCCACCAGAATTTCCTCATCAGTGGGCCTTAAGGTCAGTAACATTAAATTGCCGTAATTTGGACTACATCGGGTTAAATCAAGCCTCACGCGCACGGTTTTCCGTTCTTGTGATCGCCGTTATGTGCTCTGACGCCTGGGCTTACAGTTTTAGGTCAGGCGTGCGCTTTCTGCTAAATATTAGCATCTGTAACATTATATAACCAGTGGCTATAAATTCGCATATTTACACGTTTTGCTTCGTATACAGTTGTGTTTTGTTTACAAATCTATAAAAATAAACAAAAGTAGGCCTATAAAAGAGACGCCGTTTTTAACAGCTAACTTCAACTGACCGTTTATCTTTAAAAAAAGATATGTTGCTCAATTTTAGCTTTAGTGTTTCTTGCTAGATTATTTAGTTGTACTATTCTGTTTCCACTTGGAATTTAAAGTTTTATTGTTGTTATTTCACGAAGAACCTCGAAATTAGTCAATTTCAGAATTTACTTGGCTGCATCTAGGCCTGGGCGATATGACAAAAATATCATATCACGATATTCTGATAACATGTCAAAAATGTCATCTCTTCCTGATAACTATATATCTATATAGTACTATTTCTGTAAATTCAATCAATTAATGGTATATACATTGACCATTAACATTTTAAAGTGGTTTACTCGTAAAAATGTGATTTATATTTCTCACTTTATTCGAAACTTCAGGGCAAGTTTTTAATTTAAAAATGTAGAAAATATAAAAGTATAAAATGTAAAACACTCATGGAAAAATTACTGATTACTGGTACAACCTAAAAATAAAATATTGCTAAATAAAATGTAAACACTTTTTTTTTTTTTTTTTTTTCTTCCAGGATTCTGTTGTTCACGTTACTGTCTGCATTCCCCTGAAATATTGCTCTCATATAAACTATGAAAAAGTATTACTATAAACAATGTATTTTATGACACCATAAAATAAATGAGTATATTATGAAAATATATAGAGATCTACACCGTTTTTTAAGCATTTTTTTAAAAATGTAAACATTTCCTTCTTTTCTCAAGATTCTAGTGCGATGAACTGCGAAAGGGAGAAGGTGACTATATTGTGGCTGAATAAGGCTGTGAACTCGCCCAGAAAGCTGATGAGAAACAATGTGGGAAGGGCACAGCCCACTTGCTGGGATGAAGAAGGGCATCATCATGATGATGATGATGGTGCTGCCGGTGGTGTGAGTGATGTTGGCTCTCCTAGCTTGAACACATCTACTGGGTCTGCTGGACTGGGCGACATGGAAAACATCTATCTCAGCACTCCACAGCACCCCAGTTCTTCAAAAAGTACACCCAAATTACGCTTAAAGTTGACTGGACGCCATAGATCACTGTTTAAAAAAAGCCCTGGTGATGTAAGTACATACACATGTATACCACTAAATTACACTATATATAAACTACACAGTTGGCATAGATATATAAATTACACAGTTGGCATAGATATATAAATTACACAGTTGGCATAGATATACACACTAGATATCGCATACGGACCCTGAGCATGCGTCAATACCACCGCCACATTTTTACTGTGATCCCAGGATAACCACGTTAGTCAAGGCTAAAGCCAATCTGAAGATGCTGGACTTCAGCGCTGTGTACTGGTGTAGTAACGAGCAAACAAAGAAAACAAAGTATAACGGCAGAACATTTCATAGATAAGATTTTGTTTTTGTATGTTATGAACTTTTGTGCTAAACAAGTAACGTTATTGATGGTAATACAGTCTCTTACAGCACTGACCATAAGGCAAAGTAGCAGCAACTTGCACTTAATTCTAGGCTTATGCTAGTTTTGTTGAATAAAATCAGCAAAAAATGTAAATAAAATATAACAACGAGACACTGCGGTGCCAGAAATTTGTATTATTGTCGGTTGTGTGCATACTGTCCACCCTAAATTATTGAATAATACAAATGTTATATACCATTTAGATCAGAAATGTGGATATGCACATTGAGACGCAGGAACATCGATGGTTCACATAAAACGTTTATAAGGGATATTCATTCACAAACGAATCGCTTTCTCTGATAGAATTAAAAGTGAAAGCAGGGGAGGGGTGTGTTTCAGGACACAGATTAGATCAAATTTAACAGGAAGGGAGGATAATATATTTCCATGCACACAAACACACGCTCCTTGTCAGCAATGCCCGTGCGGTCACTTATCCATCGATGCAGAAAAGTGATGTAAAATTTTATAATTTTCGCAATTTAAAAAAATATTTGCATACTAACCACCGGGAAAACTCCCGATCATAGATATATGTGTACATATCTCTGGCTCTGGATGGCCAGTCCTCCACTGCACCTTGGTCCCACACTCATTTGAAAGGAGCGCTACCCTGTACTAAAATGGCTTCTCTATTGACGCATTCTTTCCAATAGACAACAACAGCATAGGTGACATCTAATGTAAATATCTATGCACATTTTGAATGCGTTATTTTTTTAGATTGTTTATGAGAAGTTTTTTTTTGCTTGATCAGGTTTAATTTATTTGATTAAAAAATAAGCTGAAAAGGTAATATTGTAAGGTTTTAGAATTTTATAAAATGTAATGTTTTATTTTATGAAAAAAAAAAGAAAGAAAATTAATCAGCAGTTTACAGAATAAAAAAAATGATATTTTACTCAAACACAGCTATATTGACATAGTGCAAGATGTAATTTAATAGTGTCTGTAATAATAGTCTATCAAATTGCAGTGTTTCCTCTAGGATTTTTTCCAGCTGTGGCGGGAGGCCTTTTACACAGATCTACCAACTACCTATGGCGTTATTTTTAATGACAAATGTCGTGAGCGCAGTATTACAAGTTGAGATCGCATTCATGTAATACGAGCATGCAAGTCCCTTTGCTTGCGGGCCAATTTCCTCTGTTCGTGCACAAAACTTTTTGCACGCCCTCAAATATAGGCTGCTCAAGTGCAGATTTTCTTGTGCCCTCTTAAATAAATGCTGTTGAAGTCCGATTTAGTGCGTTTATGTAACAAGTATGTCTCCAACATTTATTAGATTTGCTAGGAATATTTCCAACCATATGCTTTATCTATAAAGTATAATTATGGTAACTGTGTTCATCATAACTGAAAGCTACATTGTGTTTGCTGGCCTCATGCATCGCGCTGCCCTGTCTGTTGGTCTGTCAGTCAGTCAGCATGTTACCTTAAAGCAGGGGTGTCAAACTCAGATCCTGGAGGGCCGCAGCCCTGCACAGTTTAGTTCCAACCCTGCTTCAACACACTTACCTGCAGGTTTCAAACAAGCCTGAAGGACTCAATTAGTTGGATCAGGTGTGATTAATTAGGGTTGGAACTAAACTGTGCAGAGCTCCGGCCCTCCAGGAACTGAGTTTGACACCTGTGCCTTAAAGGGTTAAACAAATAACGCAAAGCACTACTACGATTACAGAAAAGTTTGCGCTGTTATAATTCACTTACCTTTTGGTAATACGTTTTGGTGCGATTATAACCCGCTATTTAAAAAAAAAAACAACGACTGAATGTTTTGAATGAGAAGCTGTAATGTAGCTGTGGCAGGATGAATTTTGCTGTGGCGCCCTGCCATGGAAGAATGAATGTGGAAACCATAAATTGTATATCTGACAGGGTTGGTTTTGATTGTTTCAGTGCATTAATTTTGTATTTGTGTGTTGCTTACAGGACAGTGCTTCAGGACAGAAGTCTTCTGTTGGACCTTCACCTCCATCTGCTGGGAAGAAACGCAGAAGTCCAGAACAAGGCCAAAAAGCCATTTACCTTAAAGCACTGAATGATGCGATGGGAAATGCAGGCAAAAAGTCATTAGTGTTTGAACCCAAAAGTCTACCTGCTAAGAAATCCCCAGAGAAACCTGTGAATACAGAGGAGGAGGAGGAAAATTACTCTGACCTCAACTGCTGCTTTTTCAGTGAGAAGAATGAACCCTCTCTGATCGCAGCTAAGGATGATGGTCCTCCCCCACTGGAGTTCATAGATACAGAAGATGATGGGACGGAAATAAAGCTAATGAACGACAGCAGGGTAATGGAGTTTTCTTGTCTTGTTCTTGCATTTTTTCATGAATAAATTGTTTTGCTTAGTTCATAAAATGTGACAGTAAAAAAAGTTATTTTGAACAGTAGTCATCAACATCAAGGGATCCTGAAAATCCTGAAAAGTCATTTCTTTAGAATATATATATATATATATATATATATATATATATATATATATATATATATATATATATATATATATATATATATATAAACTATTTATGTTGTAATGATATTTACAGTGTTAATGTTTTTTATAGTATTTTTTATTATTATTGCAGCCTTGGTCAGTGTAAGAGTTTGTCAAAATATATGTAAAACCAATTAAATGTAATGTATTACAACAAAGTCCTATTTAAAGGATGTATATTCTGCTCTTTTGTAAAATGAATATTGACTTTGTCTCTATGCGTAGAGTATGATCCTGAAGCGTCCTGAGTCGCCTGATTGGTCCGATGTTGAGGATTCAGGACAGGTTGAAGTGTTCTCACAGGACGAGTCTTTCAAGCCAAAGAGGCAGCAAAAAAATCTTAAAGCGTACTGTTCAGTTGTGGACTTCACCGACACTCCTCCACTATTGGAATACAATCCTTACACCACTTTAACACCTGCAGCATTCCCTACAGAAGCTCAAGGCTCTGAGCAACCACCTCAGGAAACATCCTCGGACTTTACATCCACCAAAAACTATTTGTGTTCTAGGTCAATTAGGCGGTCCCTCAAATTACACCCTTCATCAGTAGATCTGATCCCTGAGCTCCAAACCAGCATTTCTGCACCCTCCTCACCTGGAAGCTGGGGTTATTCACCTTATTTGAACCGCAGAACTTCAGAATCAAATGCTTATGCATCTTCACAGATGCTTCTCATTCCAGATAGTGTTACCCGCAGGATTTCTGCTGGCTCAGAACCTCTTTGGCTGCCAGATTTGAGCTACTCCAAAGCGGATTCTGCTGGATTTATTGACACGCACTGTCACCTTGACATGCTCTATGGGAAGTTGGGTTTTAAAGGAAGTTTCCAAAGGTTTCGGAGCATGTATGCAAGTAGTTTCCCAGTGGAGTTTAATGGCTGCATCGCAGACTTCTGCAACCCAAGAATCACACAGAGAGAAGCCATCTGGGAAGGACTACTGGGAGAGGAGAAAGTGTGGGGGGCTTTTGGTTGCCACCCGCATTTTGCTAAGGACTATAACCAAAATCATGAGCAAAGCATCATGGCTGCTATGCGCCACCCTAAGGCCATTGCGTTTGGAGAGATCGGTTTGGATTACTCGCACAAGAACTCCACAGACTCAAGGAAACAGAAAGAGGTAATGCAGACTCGATTATTGTTTTTCTCAAAGGTTTTTAAGGATTTGGTCACACTTGCCAGAAGCCCGTATTGTGAAGCTGGATTAGGGGCCGATCACACCGAATGCGCTTTTTGCGTTGAGATGCACCTTTTTTTGAAGGATTTACTAATGGCCTTGAGCGTTTTGTGTGCTACTTATGCGCCCTGCCTGCCTCGAGTTTTAACCGCCTGCTGCGCTTCGCATTTTTGCCATTGCGCGCTCTGCTCTTGTTATGTCAGCCGCGTCTGTTTCATTCTCCAATCAAATTAAAGCAGAGGCAGGGTTTCCGTTTAGGCAACAACAGTGTTTGTGTTGTCAAGACAACTATGGAGAGTTTTGAAGATGGAGGTGAGACTTGCCTCAGTTTTGAGTTATCCTGTGCTGTATGACTCCAAATCTTGAATTTCACAATATTATTAAATATTAAAATTATACCTATATCAACAGAAACACTCGCACAGTAGCCAGCTGAAGTGGTTGCCTTTTGACATAAAAAGACCATCACGCAGCTTTTTTTCTTGTCAACAAAAAAAGCAGTGTGGTGTGCCTCGCATTTTTTAATATTATTTTTTAAGGATTTTTCATCTTTATTTGGAAAGGACAGTAGAGGTTGCAGACATGAAAGAATTGGGAGCAGTGAGAGGGGGAGGATCGGCAAAGGACCTTGAGCCGGTAATCGAACTCTGGTCGCCGTGAGCACCATGGGGCTATATGTCAGCGCACTTAACCACTAGGCTATTGGCACCGACATGTGCCTCGCATTTTTAAAATGGAAAAGCCTATTCGGTGTGATTGGCCCCTTAGCTGGCTTTCCAGTTAAGTTTCAGTTTAGTTTACGCCAATCTTCAGTTTTATGTAACATGAAGTTAGCTCGGCTTTAATCACGCTTTGTTGCCATGGAATTATGGAGCAGCTGAGCTGAAACCGAACCTTTCTGAAAACTCTGGCCAGGGTGAAGATTTTCCAAAACTCCTGGTTCAGTGTGTTTGTGTGGACAATACAACTGGAGTTTTTGCCTCATGACATCAGTGTGCACACTGTGAGATCAGTGTGTGCATCAGTGTTCGCCTTTCTGATTGGCCAACACGGCTTAGTTCTGCACATTTTTGTCATTCACCCGCAGGACGGTAATCCGCATCTGTTCTCACATTTGCATTGATTTGTATGCAGTTTACTTGTGCAAATACATAATTCCACATTTGGTGTGAACCCACACTGTAAGAAAAAATCCGTAATTTTACTTTTTTTTTTTTTTTTTTTTTTTTGGCAGCTGGGGTTTAATAGCCGTTATTTTGTAATTCAATTAATGGCCGTTAAATAAAAAAAAAATCATAAAATAACAGACGTTAAATTACAGAAATTTACCAGAAATTTAAATTTAAGGATATTTCTGTAATTTAATGTCTGTTGGTTTACGATAAATTTCTGTAATTTAACGACCATTATTTTAAAATCCGTAAAATTATGAATTTTTTTACAGTGCAGCATAAAAGTGTCATTATCTCCACCTGTTGGTTCAGCAGATGAGAGTTTATGATCTTTTTTGCATGTAAAGGTGTTTGAACGGCAGTTGCAGTTGGGGGTCGCTCTCAGGAAACCTCTAGTCATACATTGCCGTGATGCTGATGACGATGTGCTGAAAATTATGAAGAAGTGTGTTCCCAGAGATTACAAAATACACAGGTCAGTTCTCATTAAACACACACGGGCTAACTGCTAGTTTTATAGAAATTAATCAGTCGCATGGAACAAACTAGTGGTTCATATTCCACTGTAAAATCTAAATAATGTGTTATATTGAATATGAAAATGAAGCCTGTTTAAAGGGCCATTAATAATTTATCTTATATTAATTTACATTCATAGTAATTTGTATATATTGTTGAATCAGTGTTTAATTATTTTTAGATGTCATGTATATTCTTATGTTTTTTAATATTATTATATACTAATATAATTCTAATAACTCCATTTCTAACATAAGCAACTGTAGTTCATAAAACATTTCTTATGACTTTATTTTTCAGTAAAATATACAGAATGTCAGGCTTTGTGATATAAACATTTTTCTCTGTAGTTTATCTGTATGTAATATATCTCTGCAGGACTGCTTTTATACAAGAGCAGGATGTGATTGATGAACCATTAAAACCACAACAAACTCCAAAACTAAATTCACTACTGACAGATGGCTTAAGTTTAACAATTTTATTAATCCCACCAGGGGCAATTAAATTAGGGCAGTAGCATTTCATGAGACAACAAACACATAAAGAGACAAATCACTTACAAAGAAATATTAAAAAAAACAATCTTTCTGAGGCACATGCTTGAAGTGACCGCACAGAATCAAACCATTCACCCAGCATTCAATATCTGAATTCAGTTCACTAACTACACTTGAACAGTCATGCTTTTGTGTCAAAATGCCGATCTAAGCCATATTCACATCAACACGCTCATGTCTAAAATGAAAGTAAAGAGTTGGGAGAAATTATCATTACACTGGACCTGTGCATACATGTGCAGTTGTTACTTTAAAAACCAATGACATACACTTAACATCAGAGTTTGCAATCTACTAACCTGTGTCCAAATGTGTGTTAGACACTGCTTCACCAACAGCTACTCAGTGATTGAGCCATTCCTAAAAGAGTTCACTAACCTGTGTGTGGGTTTCACTGGACTGGTGACGTACCATCGCGCAGTAGAGGCTCGTGATGCTGTAAGGAAAATCCCCCTCAACAGAATCCTGCTGGAGACAGATGCTCCATATTTCCTACCCAGACAGGTATCATTGCGTTTTACGTGTTCCTAGGGTTGTATTGGCTGCAATATCTTGTATATTGGCCATAATTTAATTGTTTCATCTAAACAAGCATGTGATTTGCAACCTTTTTTGTTTTAATTTAGCTAAATTTGCATACAAACTTCATTACAATAATTTTATAGTAGTACAAAGTCTTTAAATGGTGTGTTAACAGAAACCAAAGATGGAGCACCAATGTACCAACAAACATATAGTACTGGCCACTGAATACAAGAGATTATGCATTAACAAATTTAACAAATGTTGACCTTTGTTCATTGTTTATTTCCACGATTTCACAAAATACTATAAAAAAATGACTATTTAATCAAAGTATGAATAACAGGAAGCCTTTTTTTTTCAGAAACGTTAACATGGTAATAATTTTCTTTATATAGATGATGTACGAAATTCCAGCGCAGCTGCTTAAAGCGCCATCTAATGGACGATTGTCAATTAGTATTTTTGATTAGCCTGTCTGTTTTTGTTTAGCCCAATTTTTTAGTTTTAGCTCAAATGTAGTATCATTACAGGCAGGGGCGTTGCTAGACATAAAGCTCTACTGGGGCACAAAAAAATGATAATAAAAATATAATGATAATCAAAAAAATACAAATAAAATAATAATAATAAAAATGTGTGTGTGTGTGTATATATATATATATGTGTGTCTGTGTGTATGTATGTATGTATGTGTATGTGTGTATATATATATGTGTGTGTGTGTGTGTATATATATATATATATATATATATATATATATATATATATATATATATATACATACATACATACATACATACATACATACATACATACATACATACATACATACATACATACATACATACATACATACATACATACATACATACATACATACATACATACATATATATATATATATATATATATATATATATATATATATATATACACAGTATATACAAGTTGGCCCCCGTTTATTTTTTCTGTTTAACGGAGAGAAGTTTTTTCAACACATTTCTAAACATAATAGTTTTAATAACTCATTTCTAATAACTGATTTATTTTATCTTTGCCATGTTGACAGTAAATAATATTGTACTAGATATTTTACAAGACACTTCTATACCGCTTAAAGTGACATTTAAAGGCTTAACTAGGTTAATTAGGTTAACTAGGCAGGTTAGGGTAATTAGCCAAGTTATTGTATAACGATGGTTTGTTTTGTAGACTTTCGAAAAAATATATAGCTTAAAGGGGCTAATAATTTTGACCTTTATTCTTAATAATTCTGACTTCAACTGTATGTGTGTGTGTGTGTCTGTGTGTATATATATATATCTATTTATAAACAAAAAAATAATATATAATTATAAATTAATAACAGTATTGTTATTATACAATTATTATTCTAAATAAATAACAGAAATTAATCCTAAATGTAACTAAAAAACAATCTAAAGACACAACTGGAGTGATGGTAAGATCATTTAAGAAATCTTTTGAATTAATATTAATTTAATTTGAATGAAATTCTATAGACAATTCAATAGAATACAAAAAAATATGTTTTATAGAATTATCTGTTGTTTGTTGTCTTAGACCCGACTCATGGCCAAGAATTAGGTTTATTAAGTCTTACCTCCCTTACTCATCATCCCTCCTTTTTGCTTCATACAAGGAGCCATGTTTAGTCTAAATAAGATCACCATCATATTATTTAAACTTTGTTTTATCAACTTGCAAAACTCACTCTGTGCCGACACCTCCACATAGAAGACTGTTAGGCCGGTTTCACAATGCAGGGGCGGAACGTGAGCAGCGCGGCAATTTTTCCGGCAATGCCTGTTCGCAACTGGGACTCAAGCAGGAGAGGTGCGTGAGACGCGAGTGTATGGTTTTTTTCTGCGCACGTGGTCAGTTAGTCAGTTTGTTTTTTGATTAAACAACATTGCTTTCACCAGCTTTGGTTTGGTTGCACATAGAGATTAACGTCTTTATTTGAAATTAACACTCTTAATAAATACACTTTGCATATGAAGTAAATCACATCTCAAAGCATTTACTGGGGCACTGGCGATTGTTACTGGGGCACGTGCCCCAGTTAACGGGGTCTAGCGACGCCCCTGATTACATGTAGTTTAGCATAGGGGGATGCACAGATACCATTTTTTGGATTCGATCCCGATATCAAAATTCTGAATATCGGCTGATACAGGTCCGATCACGGTACTATGCCAATTTTTTAAACATAATACAGTTTTTATAGTTCTGGTAATAAACTCAAATATATCTTATTTAGTAAAAATAACAAGCCTATAGGCCTACACAATCTAACTAAAAACATGATGCTTGCTGTAAACTAGGCTACATTATTTGAACATTCGTTACTACATTGATATGATCTGTTGTGATCCAGCTTATGTTTTATTTTTTATTATTAAGATTGTTCTTTGAAATCTGTAATAGGCTACTACTATTGACCCTAATCGCTGGTAAAATAACCAGCCTTTAGCAAAGCCTGATATTTTCCTGCAGGTTTGACGCAGAGTAAACGAAACTGTCTGAGGCCAGTTTCACTTATTAAAAGCTTCCATGCCAAATCTCGCCATGAGTGAGATGGAGAAAATGAAAGCACATCAGCACAGTCAAATGCTCAAGACATAATCTTTAAATTAATGACTTTATTAAAAATGTAGCAAATATATCACAGGTTTGTGATACAACAATTACAACGGAGCATTAATTAAATCCTTATTTTCACATTGATGTGTGGAATGGCTATAGAATGGCTTCAGAACATTTGGGATATAGTACGCATACATGACAACTTTCTATTGCCTTTAATAGGCTACCTTCATGGCTTTTGTTGGCTTATAAATTACACAGAATATAACCCACACGCAAGATTGGATTTGGATCGGTACCAGCTGGCCGATACTCAATCCTGCAAAAATATGCAGTATTAAACGATATCTGATTCAAGTATCGGATCGGTGCATCTCTAGTTTAGCATGTGATAAGCAAATTAATATCACATTTTACACTCTTTAATTTGTTCTTGTTACTAGCTTTAAAAAATAGCAAAACAGTATCAAAAATTGCTAGAAAAAATCTACAATCAAAATGGTGCATGTCGGAGGGTTTTGTTGTTTTTGGTTCTTATTTCATGGTCATAAAGTTGCCAACTCTACTTGTTCCTCATGCATGTATATGCATTACTTTACCTAATTCTCTCTCTCTGTAGGTGCCTAAGTCTATATGCCGGTTTGCTCATCCTGGTATGGGAATCCACACACTGCGTGAGATCAGTCTGCTGAAGGGAGAGCTGCTGCCCACAGTACTGCAAACTATACGACAAAACACTACACATATATATGGACTGTGACTGAAAACCCCAAGTTACTATAGTAAGTAGCAATATTAGTCTGCTGCTGCAGTCAGCTAATTCTTGTACAGTATGTATCCTCTTTGACCTTTTCCTTGTGTTTGCATAACAAAAACATTAACATTTATAATTCAATGTACTATTAAAATTCTATCCGCATTTCCACTTATGCTTATTTTTTTGTAGGGAATTTCACATCTGTTGAGAACAGTTTATTTTAAGATCTCTTCAAACTGTTTTATTTTAAAATGGTTCTCAGGTTTCTTTTGTTAAATGTCTGCATGCATGCTTACAAGCTGTGTATGCTTGTGAGACATGAGTGACATAAAATGGCAGCTTGTGTCTTCCTTTATATTGAAAACAAAGTTGTTTTTCTCTGTATCATCACATGAAAGTTTGTGTAAAACTAAAATGTAAAGCACAATGTGAAAAACCGTGACAATTAGCTTTTACCAAGGTGTTGCTTTTATATTAATGTAACTTTTGTTATAATAAATGGTCTTGTATACTCAACATGAAGTCTTTTTTTTCTTTAAACATGTGACCTTAAACCAAATGCTACAGAGTAAAGGAAATAGAAATTAGAGATATTTTTTGATCATTCTTTATTTTGTTAAAATGTGTTAAATTACATCATTTTTAAATTGTGAATATTGTTTTTGAGGAGTTGAACATTGTAGGACTCTTGTCAGAACTCACTCACACACACACACACACACACACACACACACACACACACACACACGCACCGGTTTCACAATAGTAAGTGACTTAAAACAAGCAATGATTTCTTGAGAAAATCATTTTTCCAGAATGCATTTGTAATCTGGGGCTTTTTTTTCTTTCTTTTTTTGGAAAATAAAATGTATTAAATTATATTTTTTATAGCAATTTACATAAACTTAAAATCTGGGAGAAAAAATGCTGAGAAAGAGATTTTAATCTCACCAAATATGCCAGGCAATATTTATTATTTAATTTTTGATATATTTTATTGAGATTCTACTTGTAAACAGTATGGATTCCAATGTAACTAAATGTAAAACATTTTTTAATCATAGTTTTGTTGATTTGATGCTTGAAACCCCTTTTTCTCTCAGATCCATGTAACACATTTCTGGTTTATTGGATTTGCCCTTTGATTTTGGATAGCTGTTTGGATATATTTTCAAAACAAGACTTTATCTCACCGAAAGGAGAGTCTCTAAGAAGATTCCCCAAAAAATTTGGAAGCACAAGACCACACTTTTCATATTCGGCTTCACTCAGAGACATGGACAGTTCAAACAGCAGCTTGTGTCTTCCTTTATATTGGAAACAAAGTTGTTTTTTCTGTATCATCACATGAAAGTTTGTGTAAAAGCACAATGTGAAAAACCGTGACAATTAGCTTTTACCGAGGTGTTGCTTACAGTATGTCACAAAAGTGAGTACACCCCTCGCATTTCTGCAAATATTTATTTATATCTTTTCATAGGACAACATAGGACAAATAACTCTTTGACACAATGAAAAGTAGTCAGTGTAAAGTACGTTTAGCAGTGAAAATGTATTGTCCCTTCAAAATAACTAAAAATACAGCCAATAATAGCTGAACCCCTGGCAACAAAAGTGAGTACACCCCTAAGAAAAAAATTGAAATGTTAATATTTTGTGTGGCTACCATCATTTTCCAGCACGGCTTTAATTCTCCTGGGCATGGAGTTGACCAGAGCTTCACAGGTTGCCACTGGAATTCTCTTCCACTCCTCCATCACAACATCACGGAGGTGGTGGACATTTGACACCTTGTGCTCTTCCACCCTCCTTTTCAGGATGCCCCAGAGATGTTCTATAGGGTTTAGGTCTGGAGACATGCTTGGCCAGTCCATCACCTTTACCCTGAGCCTCTTTAGCAAGCCAGTGGTCATCTTGGAGGTGTGTTTGGGGTCATTATCATGCTGGAACACTGCTTTGTGGCCCAGTTTCCAGAGGCAGGGCATCATGCTCTGCTTTAGTATGTCACAGTACATGTTAGAATTCATGTTTCCCTCAATGAACTGTAGCTCCCCAATGCCAGCAGCACTCATGCAGCCCCACATCATGACACTCCCACCACCATGTTAGCAATAGGCAAGACACACTTGTCTTTGTACTCTTCACCTGGTTGCCGCCACACACGCTTGACACCATCTGAACCAAATAGGTTTATCTTAGTCTCATCAGACCACAGGACATAGTTCCAGTAATCATCACACTTAGTTTGCATGTCTACAGCAAATTGTTTGCGAGATTTCTTGTGCATCGTCTTTAGAAGAGGCTTTCTTCTAGGACGACAACCACGCAGACCAATTTGATGCAGTGTGCGGCGTACGGTTTGAGCACTGACAGGCTGACCTCCCATCCCTTCAATCTCTGCAGCAATGCTTGAAGCACTCATCTGTCTGTTTTTCAACGACAATCTTTGAATGTGATGCTGAGAATGTGCATTCAGCTTATTTGGCCGACCATGGCGAGGCCTGTTCTGAGAAGAACCTGTCCTCTTAAAGCGCTGGATGGTCTTGTTCACTGTGCTGCAGCATAGTTTCAGAGTGTTGGCTATCTTCTTATAGCCTAGGCCATCTTTATGCAAAGCAACAATTCATTTTTTCAGGTCTTCTGGGAGTTGTTTGCCATGAGGTGTCATGTTGAACGTTCAGTGGCCAGGTTGAGAGAGTGGAAGAGCTTCTATACCAGATTTAACTCCCCTGCTATCTGGTGACACCTGAGACACACTAATGAATCGCATGACACCGGGGAAGGAAAATGACTAATTGTGCTCAATTTGTACATTTTTTCTTAGGGGTGTACTCACTTTTGTTGCCAGGGGTTTAGCTATTATTGGCTGTATTTTTAGTTTTTTTGAGGGGACAATAAATTTACACTGCTAAACGAACTTTACACTGACTACTTTTCATTGTGTCAAAGAGTTATTTCTGCAGTGTTGTCCTATGAAAAGATATAAATAAATATTTGTGAGGGGTGTACTCACTTTTGTGACATACTGTATATATAAATGAAACTTTTGTTATAATAAATGGTCTTGTATACACAACATGAAGTGGTCGATGCTCTTTTTATTTTATTTATTTATTTTTTTTTAAACACGTGACCTTGAAACAAATGCTACAGAATAAAGAACATAGAAATTATAGAGAGAATTTTATCATCCTTTATTTTGTTAAACCCTTAAATTAAACATAAATTACATCATTTTTACATTGTGAATATTGTTTATAAGGAGAAACTTTGTAGGACTCTTGTCAGAACTCTGAAAAAAACCACACACACACACACACACACCGGTATCACATTAGTAAGTGACAAAACAAGCTATATTTTCTTAAGGAAATTTTCTGGAAATGTTTTTCCAGAATGCGTTTATAATCTGGGGAAAACTAAATATAAAACATTTTTTAATCATACTTTTGTTGATTTGATGCTTGAAACCTCTTTTTGTCTTAGATTCTTTATGGCATTTGTTCTTTGATTTTAGTTGTATTTGTTTGGATATACTTTTAAAATAAAACCTTATCTCACCGAAAGGAGAGTCTCTAAGAAGATTCTCCAGAAGATTCTGAAGCACAGGACCATATTTTTCATATTCGGCTTCGCTCAAAGACATGGACAGTTCAAACGGAGCGCTCATCTAAACAGACAGTGACAACCAATTATGACCGGCTGAATAAAATCAAATATAAATGTTAAATTGTATTGCATTTTTGTTTTTTACCATGAACCGATCGTCCTCTTTGACCACTGGGATCTCTGATTCAGCAGCTTCTCTTCTGCCCACTCTTGGTGGCCTTCGTCCCTGAAGATGGGACATGTATCTGATATCAAAATTCACAAAAAAAACATATTTCAGACACATGCAGGAGACAAACACTCACCTGCGGTTTCTGAGTCGGACTGAGGAAGCTGGTGCCACCGCTCACAGACTCAAAACACAAGGAAAGAGAAACACACAAGAGCAGAAACATGCTGCTGGCACGGCACCGCAGAGGCATCCTGGGAAATCACCTGGTATCTGTTGTTAAAAACCAAAACACCTTAATTATTTGAAACATATTGAGTGGACACAAAGAGTTGAAGTAAGTCAATCCCACCTTCTAAATGATGAGGCTGCTTCAGTAGGTTTGCACACTTACATCTGCTTCTCACTTTTATAATAGCCTTAGGTTAACAATTAGCATTAAAGTCTACAACTGCCCCTATGAAAACAAACAGACCTAAATGTGTGTGACCAAAGAGGGTGATATTAATATGATGATAAGAAATAAAGTCATTGATGTGGCTGTTATTTCAGTAGCTTTTTTGGTTACTAGACCACTGAGGTATTACCACAGCAGGTTTATTTGACTGATCTGGTAATTCCTTAGTAACAGAAACACATTTTTGGTACAAACACACTTTTAAGTGGACTCACCTTTGTACCTAGTTGGCATAATATTCTTCAAATAATGAACTGACACATGACTGACATACTGCTCATGCCAATAAAAAAAACTAATTGTATCGGTTTGGTTGTAAAACTAATTGTATCGTTCTGATTATGAAAACCTGTTCCTGCCACTGAAAAAAAAAATAATAAATGTAAAAAAACTCGGAATTGCGACTTTATAACTCGGAATTGCGACTTTATAACTCAGATTTCTGACATTATAACTCGGAATTGCGACTTTATAACTCAGAATTCTGACATTATAACTCGGAATTGCGACTTTATAACTCGGAATTGCGACTTTATAACTCGGAATTGCGACATTATAACTCGGAATTGCGACTTTATAACTCGGAATTGCGACTTTATAACTCAGATTTCTGACATTATAACTCGGAATTGCGACTTTATAACTCAGAATTCTGACATTATAACTCGGAATTGCGACTTTATAACTCGGAATTGTGACTTTATAACTAGGAATTGCGACTTAGACCTTTTTCATGGAACGCCAAATTACCCATTATGCTTTGCGTGTATGCGCAAGGAGAATGCTAAGAACTTCCGGTCGGCAGCTGATGCGTGTAAACGGTCACATTTGGACAGCTTTGAAATGATAGTTTTAATCTATTTTACCTGCTTTTATCATCTTTGAACTAATACTGTTGTCGATCAGCGCCACCTCCTGGACTGATCATTTAAAAAAATGTGATCTAATACGACGGCTGAGGCATTTTTCTCTCGTTGACAGACGGCATTTTCTGCCGTTTAAATGAAGCCTCGTCATCGCTAAAGTCAACAGTTTCTCTTTCTTTCAGATATATAACTAGTCTAGCCCAAACAAATATAGTTCACCAAAATGTTTAACACACACGTAGCCTACTGTACTGTCCCACTAACACACTGATTTAATAACTGTGACAAAGTGAAAATAAAGTGACGTTTTGAAATGACAGAAAAACACAAACCGTAGTCAATACAACACACTAAATGAAACATAAACGGCTCGCGATTAGCATGAACAGCAAATCAACCAGCAGAGTATCAGTAACAGACTTTTATTGGTCATTTTTATAAATTGCATGACTTGCACACCTGTTATGTTTCATGCCAGTAATCTGGGTTTGCTCTATGATGCAGTGAAGCATTGCGTGCGTGTGCTAAAGAGCCGCTGAGCTAACAGCTGACAGGCCGGGGAAACACGGACACACTGTATTTCTGACGGCAGACATGTGAACTAGGAGAACGTTTTTCTCTCGCGCTTGAACCACATCTGACAGATTATAACGGCTTTAACACACACCTTTCAAAGTTGTGTGTCACCAAATCACTCCGTAATCCACTTAAAACGCTATTGAAACCCATTTCGGAGCGCAAATTACCAGTTGTAAACACTGTAAACGGAAGTTCTAACCATTCACCGGAAGACGCTGGTCGCTATGGCGGCCTCCATGCAGCAGCCAAGAAAAAGGTCTATAACTCAGAATTCTGACATTATAACTCGGAATAGCGACTTTATAACTCGGAATTGCGACTTTATAACTCAGAATTCTGACATTATAACTCGGAATTGCGACTTTATAACTCAGAATTCTGACATTATAACTCGGAATTGCGACTAAAACTCAGAATTCTGACATTATAACTCGAAATGGCGACTTTAAACCTCGGAATTCTGACTTTAAAATTCAAAATTCTCCACTTTATAATTTTTTATTTTATTTGATTAAATAATGTATATTTTTTATTCAGTGGCGGGAACGGGCTTCCATACATACGATTTATTTATTTAAAAGGCCATACAAGAAAAATGGTTTATAAAATGATTATAATGGGAGTTGGTACTGTATATAAAACGGTGATATGTTTTACATGCTAAGCAAAAGTGTTTCGTTTGTTCCATTTAAAATATTTTTGTAGTGAGGCCTCCGGGACAGCAGATGGCAGACCACATTTCTCCTCTTCTGGATTGTTCTGAGATTCTGTTTTTCTCTCACTTTGTCCGTGGTTTAGACTGTATTATTATACTGTTAAATGGATAAAAAGAAGCAACCATATAGTGTTACAGCGTCTTCGGTGAGTCTTTTTTATCTTAATGCTAAAGTACTCTTTTTAACACTGAACTTAAGAGGAGTATTTGAGCTATGTTTATGTTTTATAGTTAGCTTAGCACGACAGCTCACATGATTACATTTGGTGGCAGCTTTCGAATCAATTAAGCATCTCATCTAACGTCTACATTTGATTTACTTTTCAGCTGGTTGATTTGAAAGCGGAATTATATCGGAAACAAGAGCAATTTAAGCACGACAGACTTGGTCAAGATGCAGGAGGAGGTGCACAGAAGTCCAAGACAAAGATAAAAGTAAGACAAGAGCACTTCGTGACATCTAGATGTGACTATTGGTGCTAAAGTTGGTATTATATTCACGCATTCGTTCAGTGACAACTCGTGACACGGTCCCCTATGTTGTTTACCTTGCTACTTTGAATATTCGGTCAGGGGCAGCAAGCATGACTTCATAACGACATTAACACTGTTTTATTGACTGTAAACAATGATGTACTTTGATAGTCTTTGGTAGCTAATATGATTTCCCTATTTAGAATTTGCAAAGAACTTTTCTGAAAATATAATATTAAGGAGAAAGTCCAAATGTGCGAATAAAAACCCAACTTTACCTCAGTTTATTGGAACATTATATCAACTAATACTTCTGATTGTGTGCTTACAGAAGCCTAATATCTGGAGTAAACAGAATGAAGGAGTTGATGCTCGAGCACAGAAGGACGTTCAGCAAACGACCGAAGAAGAAAACACACTAGATAAATCTAGGTGAATCTACTTCCAGCAATTTTTTTCTTTCTTTTTTTCTGTTTCTGTTCCTTCTTCACTATTTAATTTTCGTTTGCTTTGTTCATTGGACATTCAGGGACTCTAAAAGTGTGATATTATAGACAAGTCACACTAAATTGAATGAGTGTTAACATACAAGAATGCATAACAAAATACCAAACCAATTAATAAAAAAAAAAAAAAAATAAAATAATAATAAAGATCAGCAAAAGAACGTTTACAGGTGACACTTTGGTTGATAGTTAATGCAATGGATTTCAGGTTTTGTAGCAAACATTGCATTTGTAGCAAACAATATTCACATATTTTAAAACCAAAAACCATCAATTAACTAATGTTGAACTAATACAATAGTTCCACACCATTTATCTTAGTTAAGCTCTAGTTAATACATACTAAAGTTTAAATGGTTAAACTTTGCTTGTATGAGTATTTAACTTTAGTTTGTACATTTGTGAACTAATTTAAATGTAAAATTCTTAGTTAATCTAAATAAAATTAACAAATACTAAAAATGTATGAAGTGTTAATACAAAAGCATTAAAATACAAATCAGCATATATATACGGTATATATATATATATATATATATATATATATATTATTTTTTTAATTTATTTATTTATTTATTTTTAAATACTTTGTTTAAAAAAAATTATACAAATATACTGTATATATTGTATAAAATACCAACCAAAGAACACCCACCCTATCGCGATAGAGCAATACAAATATATACTCATGCAAAAATAAATAAATAATAGTAATAAAATAAAATTAAAAAGGGCAAATTTGTAAAATACATTGACAATGACAGTTCAACACGTATACATTCCAATGAACGTGAAAATATATTAAAACAAGTCATAACAAACACACTGCACATATTAACAGTAACACAATCAAATATTGTTAAACACAGTATGATCACATTGTTTGGTGTTACTCAACGGTCAGTCCATTCTCATCTAAAAAACGAAAGAAGAATTACCAAATTTTGTAAAATATATGCAGCAAAAATAGTTTTAAAATGAAAACAACTTGTAAACGTGCATAAAAATACTTATGATATGATATAATGTTGATCTGAATCCACACACTATTAATTTGAGTGCTGACATGTTTTAATGACTCTCTTATGTGCTATGAAATAATCTAATATTACAATAATATAGTGGACAAGTATCGATTAAATATTTGTAATTAAAATATAATTTGATGTAAAATATTTTATATATATATATACACACACACACACACACACACACACACAGTTGAAGTCAGAATTATTAGACTCCCTGAATTATTAGCATCCCTGTTTATTTTTTTTCCCCAATTTCTGTTTAACAGAGAGAAGATTTTCTTAACACATTTCTAAATTTCTAAACATAATAGTTTTAATAATTCATTTCTAATAACTGATTTATTTTATCTTTGTCATGATGACAGTAAATAATATTTTACTAGATATTTTACAAGCCAGTTCTATACAGCTTAAAATGACATTTAAAAGCTTAACTAGATTAATCAGGTTAACTAGGCAGGTTAGGGTAATTAGGCAAGTTATTGTATAATGATGGTTTGTTCTGTAGACTATCAAAAAAAAATGAGCTTAAAGGGGCTAATAATTTTGTCTTTAAATAGGCTTTTAAAAAATTAAAAACTGCTTTTATTCTAGCCGAAATAAATTATTCATCGTTCAGTACTCTAAATTACCTGCATTGTGCAAATTGTAAAATACTATCATATTAATGCTCTCCTGATCCATGTCTGTGTTCTGCAGGCAGAAACTGGAGGAAAAGGCACGTCTTTATGAACAAATGACGAAAGGAGATTTCCCAGGTACTGTGCTGGCTTGAATTCCCAAATTCATGTTTCCCTTTAACCACTTTCCAAAGGACTTTGTGTATTTTCTAGCATACAAAATGAACATATCTAATTATACAATTTGTTTTTGTCTTTAGATGAGGAGACAGAAAGTCTTTTTCTGGTGGACTTCACCCAGAAGATCATCAACCAGAGGAATGAGCCACAGACACGCACTGCAGATCGAGATGAGGAGGACTCTGATGTGAAAGTCCCCGTTCCACCTCCACAGAACACAAATGAGGAATGGTACGATGTGTTACGGTACTGTGTCTTATGAGATTTCAAATACATTTTGAACTCAGCTGTGGATTTTTTGCTCTCTCTCAATTGCAGGGTGGACTATGTTGATGCGTTAGGTCGTTCTCGAAGATGTCTGAGGAAAGACCTACCAGATTTTCAGAAAATGGATGAAGATCTTCACAATAAGAGGTGCTTTTTGTCTTTTCTTTTCTGCTTTTTTCATTTTTATTATTTATTTTTGTTGGCGTATGTAACTCAACATCGTGCTTAATTTACATTATTGTGTGGTACAGGGTGACTGGTGCTGACAGACATCTGTTATCTGAAGACATGAGGAGAGAAATGCAGAGAGAGGAGTGGGAGAGAGAGGAAGAGGAGCAGATGAAGAGGCCTGTCGGACCCATTCACTATGAAAATATTAGAGACCAAGGTAAATAAACACAGGAAACCCATGTTGTATGTGTTAAAAAAAGCTTCAGAGCTTGAATTAAATCTGCACAATGTCTAATGTGGATGTTTCTGTGTCTGTTTCAGAGGCCAGAGAGCTGGGTGTTGGGTATTTTGCTTTTGCTAATGATGAAGACCAACGCAGAAAACAGAGAGAAACTTTGGACATGCTGAGAGACCAGGTCAGAACAACAAAACTGAAGTGTCAAATGTAGAGAGTTGCCTAGTTGGATGCTATTTAAAGGTATTAAAAGTGTGCTAAGCAAGCTAGACAGCATTATATTCTTAGACATTTTGTTCTGGCCGAAATGTGGGCAATTTTATATGTTTAATATGCAGAGAAAGTGCTCTCAGAGTGTATTGTGACTAGAGATGCACTGATTTGATCATTCTGGCTGAGCCTAATAAGCCAGTAATTATATTAATACATATTACTGCCCTGAATTTTGCCAGTTTTCAATTTTTTAATCTTTAGTAGGACTGAACAATATATAGCGTTTGAGCAACGATATCGCAATGTGTGTATCTGCAATAGTCACACCGCAGGATTAGATTATTTATTAAACATTAAAAGATAAAGATGTTTTTAAAAAATACAAATTTATACAATGATGAGCATGTTATTTTACATTTGGTTGTTCAATTTCTGTACTTGAGTATTGTTAGACTCTCCAGAAAACCGTAAAGCAGTGTTTATGTAGCTTATATTTTTGATCTGTCGTATTCATATTTATTTATTTATTATATTTTATGCAGATGCACTGCTTAGAAAAAGACTTAATCATTCCAGTTGATCTAAATTAATGAAATCTTTCCAAATAGAGCTATTTAAATCATCTGGTGAAATTATATTCATATCGCAATGTATATCGCAGCAAAACAACATATTGCAATGTCAGATTTTTCCAGTATTGTGCAGCCCTAATCTTTAGTCTGTATAAAAGTTAAAAACAATTGTTTTTATTTTTTAAAAGTATTAATTTATAACATTATAATTGCCGAGATTAAAGATTTATAGAAATATCCAATAAGCATTCAGTGTTAAGCTGATGTATATCTGATCTGACCTAAAAATGATATAATATTAAATTAAGTTACTGGTTGAATGGCAATTATGTTGTGCATTACAGATGCTGACAGTTATATTTTCATTTATTAAGTGTGTTTTTCTTTACATTTTGAGACAAATTTTGAAATAATTTTATTACATTAATAATTGTGTTTTTCATTTCCTCCATATGTAGTCCATAAAGAAATGAGCTCACTAAATGGTAAAGTTTATAATCTAATTTATACATCCTCTTTAACATTATTAAATGTAGATGCTGAATCACTGATATGTGTTGGTTTGCACTGAGTCATACTTCCTAAGTGCAATTTTAATTAGGTTTATTTTATTTTCAAGATCCAAGGTGAACCATCTGCAATAAATGTCATGTAAAATGGTATTCAAACTCACATTATTAGCATTTAACACTGAATAAAGCACATGAGGTGACCACTGTCAATTTTCTGTTGTTCAGCTGCAAGAAATAGAAACCATTTCTAATATATCAATTCAAGGTGTTGGTTAGAACAAAAAACTTTAAATATGCAAAATATTCCTTTCCTTTTATATAGAACATGATTTAAATTAGACTTTAGGCTCCATCCTCAATCTGGCAACCCCCACTTGCGTTTGTTTTGATCCAGGAGTGCAATACCTAGTTTAACCACTGGGTGTCAAACTTACATACTGTGCGAGAAATGGTGCTGTCCATATTCTGAAAAAAGTATTCTTTTGGCTTTAGTGCAGGGGTGTCCACACTCTGTCCTGGAGGGCTGCTGTCCTAGGGAGTTTAGCTCCAACCCTAATCAAACACACCTGAACCAGCTAATCAAGCTCTTACTAGATATACTAGAAACTTTATGGCAGGTGTGTTGAAGCAAGTTGGAGCTAAACTCAGCAGGACACCGGCCCTCCAGGATTGAGTTTGGACACCCCTGCTTTAGCGTAAATTAATGTTTTTAAATTAATGCCATTTTTCCCTCTGCAGACCACAGAGCAGCGCAGCAAACGGGAGCACCTAAAAGAGAAGCGGAAAGCTCTGCTCGAGGCCCGGCTTGCTAAAGTGAGGATGAGGAGAATGAAGAACGGCAAGATGGAGCCAGGGGATGAAGAAGTTGGTGCGTTGCTGAATAATACTCATTTAAATTCATATTAATTTTAAAGAGTTTTTTCATTATTTCTTATTTTCTCTTGTAGCTCCTGCTGCTGATGGTGCTGAGAATGATGAAGATGACAATGATCAAGGTTTGGTTGGACCTCCAGCTCCTGCAAAAGTACCAAAAGTGGAGGTGGAAATTCAGGAGAGAAAAGACACCAAACCTGGTGTTCCTCATGTAAGAGAGTGGGACAGAGGCAAAGGTACACATTAATGCACACCATATTCCTTCATTTTCCTCTGTTTGTTTCAGTTGTTTGCGTTTGCATTGATAAAGAAGCACAACTTAAATAATTTTCTCCTTTCCCAGAGTTCTCCTGGGGTCAGTGGACCAGTCGGCGTCGAGAGGAGCGAGACTCAGAGTTTGCTCCTCCCTCTGCTTATTTTGCAGAGGACAGGAGGGCCAATCACAGCAGAGCGGGGCAGAGCAAAGGAAAGCATGCCTTCAAGTGGCCTGAATCCCAAAGCGCAGCAAAAGGACACACAGAAAACACATCTAATCCTATATATGCTTCTGAGATGCCCTCATATACACAGCCTTCTGAAACACAGACTGCTCAAACACAGAGTCTGGACGACCTGCTGTCCTACTACAAACACTCCACATGAACAAGTGCAAGCCAGAAAATCATGTGGTAACGAAAGAAACTGCTTCAGATTGGATGCGTTATTTTCAAAAGGGACGGTTTAACTGTATAAACGTGTAACTTAAATGTGAAAATAGAATAAAGATTGACCAGATTTTTGGTTTGATTATTTTTTAATCAATATCTGTCCATTGTCCCGAAGTCAACACTTTTTGTAACTATTATTTATAAAATCGGTTCTTTTACCATGTTAAAAATGAAAGTATATTCACAAATTAGAACAGGCGTCATGTTTGTTAGTTACTTGATCAATAACCAAAGCTAATGTTCTCAGCATTCCTGTTCTAATGATTGATGTGTTTTATTAGTCACTGTATTTTTCTTAATTTACTTGAATTCCGGGCAGATTAAAAGTTTTATTTTTTTTACATTTTAAGAACTCTGAGCAAAGTTTATGAGTGGCACCTGACCGCAGTGTAGCTGTTTAGTTACTGAGTAGCTTTTAATGAGAGTGCTTTACAAGTTACTTAGTTCACATGTAATGTGTGAGTGGGTTTCTCATGTCAGTGGAAAGAGGACACCTAAAACTAAACACATTGGACAGAATTTCACCTACAGCCAAATCGCAGGAGAAGAGTGGCCTTTGATCTGAAGGATATCCTGCCTCTGCAAGAATGTATGTGTGAGCATTTTGTATATTCAGAGAGAGTGACGAGGAGAAATAGAGTAGAAAACGGAGGTGAAAAAAGAGGTTTTTGTGGAATACTGAGAAATGGTCCTGTGACTTTCAGATTTCTGTTTTATTCCCTTTTTTGAAGATAGAAAAGCTGAATCCTGTTGAATGCCACGACGATGGTAAGTAATCATTTCGGGTTGTGATTATCACATGACCTTGCAGTAATATGCTGTTCAGCTATCTGCTTTACATGTAATGAAATGTACTTGAACAACATGTATCTTACAAATCTAGTTTAATATGTAAATGTATCAGTGTGTTAGCAAGTCTTACTTTTTTTTTTTTTTTTTTTTTTTTTACATTTGCTCTTCAAAATTGCATGCCTTAAAAAGGTCTTAGAAGAGAGCAGAGGTCTTACGTTCATAAAGTCATAGCTTTGAATAAATGCTTTATCTAAAACAATATCCTAGCTTTTTTTGAGATGCAAAACGAAGATGTCTTAAATGATTCTATCTAATAAGATATACTAAGATTAAGACTGAGATATAAATCGATATCTAAGTTTGTTAAAAAGACAATTGTTCGTTAAATCAACTTATTTAGCTACTTGCAAATCCATTCTTTGTTCAATTATTCTATATATTATCAATTATTCTTTAATATATAATAAATTAAGGATAAATTATAAATATTAAGTTGTTGATCTTTCACAATGCCATAACTATAGACCCTTTTGAGGGATGTAAACAATAACAATGGTCCTAAAATATTTCCAGTTTTACATTTTTAATTTTCATAGCTTCTCAGAATCCATTAAGGTCCACATATTGATAAATAATGTCATGAGAGCTGTTTTAATGTCAAGTTATGATTGAATTGCCTCTTGTTACAATTAGGAAATAGTTTAACAAGCAGGAAATATCCATGGGCCAATGACATGACCACATTGAAATGGTCTATAAACATTAACTGTATACTGCTCGTTGTTTGTTATTGGCGCTTAATGCATTAATGCTGTTGTATTTAATCTAACCATACTCTTATTTTTTTTTTAAACTGTCATTGTTACTTTAAGAGCTTACTCTAAGTTTCAGCACATGTA
Source organism: Danio kyathit (assembly GCA_903798195.1). Taxonomy (NCBI): domain Eukaryota; kingdom Metazoa; phylum Chordata; class Actinopteri; order Cypriniformes; family Danionidae; genus Danio; species Danio kyathit. The sequence continues at coordinate 49,230,093 of LR812524.1, read as the reverse complement.
TTTGCTAACAACAGCTCTGAGTAATATAAATGAATGTTTCTGTGTTTTAGGATGATTCAAGTGCAGAAACAGTGCTAAGTGTGAGTGCAAACAGCATCAGAATCACTGACGTCACTCAGGATGGAGACGTTCTGACGTTTGCCATCACATCCCAGAAAGTAAGAGGCCTAGCAAATGCAGAAAATGTTTTGAGAAATGTTAAAATATTGTTTCTTACTGTTATTTACTTTGTCTTCAGCTGAACAGCAGTGCTGGGGTGTGTGTTTTCCGAACATACGAGGACTTTGACTGGCTTCAGCAGAGTTTTTTCTCACAAGAAAATGTTCCTGGACTTCAGGGAATTATAGTGAGGGAATTTACGATTTACATGTTATGTAAAGTACAATTTCCTTTAAAAGCATCACATCTAAGAAAAGTGGAAATTCAAGATATTATTTTCTTTAATCCACAGTTCCCACCTTTGCCCACAAAAGCATTTCCATTGCAGTCAAGCACACAGGCCAAAGCACTCAAGCAACTTGGTGTGTATTATTAGTTCTGCATACACTCACAGTGCAAATGTATTTAGATACAATTGATGAAAATAGATGAGAGAATGTTTAGCACTATTTGTAAACACTAATTTGTCTCAGCTTGTTTCAATATTTATTTATTAATTTTTTTTTCTAATATATTTGATACATTTCTACTGTGTTCAGGATTTCTGGCTCTAGGACAGAATTGGCAGAGTTATTGTAAGGCTTTGGAGTTTTATCTCCAGCAGGCGGCGACACATCCTACTCTCTGCAAGTGCAAAGCACTGGACAGCTTTCTTACCAACTCTGAGGTTTACCACACACACAAACACACAAACTGACTGTTTTCTTTCACTTTGAAAGAGCAGTAAATGCATCTAAATTACTAAATGTATGCAGTGTACAGGGCGAGACATGCTAGTGAATCCAACTAAAACAAACTTTGTATTGGAAGATGGTTGCTGGTTTATGTCTGGTCAATGCACGGTCCAGTCATGGTCCGGAGGCTGATGACCAGATAACCAGCTTCTATATGATAAAAACAAGTTTAAAATCTCATTTAATTATTGAATTTCTTTCAGCTTAGTTCCTTATTTATCAGGGGTCTCCACAGCGGAATGAACCACCAACTTATCCAGCATATGTTTTATGCAGCGGATGCCCTTCCAGCCGCAACTGTCTCTGACTCAAACCAGTGATCTTCTTGCTGTGAGGCGACAGTGCTAATAGTTAAATAATAGTTACTAGTAACTAACAATAGTTAGAATAAAATATTTAAATCATTTTTTTGTATAAATATTAGCATTAAAATAACTAATAGGAGTATTTATGTTATTAATATGGTAATATTTAGTGATTTCTTTTTCTCTGCAGACCAGCATCTGAAATCTACAAATGAGTACAGTTACAGTGTTTCTCTTTCATCATTTAGGTAATAACTATTATTTTTATAATGGCCAAAAGTATCAAAACTGGACAGTATGGGATAAAGTTACTTTGTTAAAAACAAAAAGTGAAGTCATGGGGTGTCTTTTATATGTATTTTGTGACTTTTTGTGCATAAACCCCAAGTAATAATTACAAAAAAAAAAACTTTGTTACTCATACAGTAAGGAAGAGGTAACGTCAACCTTACAGAGCTTCTCAGATGTTCTGTTAAACTAAAAATAGAAAGTAAAAAAACAAGACAACAACTTACATTTTGAAAGTAAAAGTGTATAAACATTTAAAGACATTTAATTGACCTGTTAAGAGAGTGTTGACAGTCTGTTGGTGGTTGACGTGAGCTACAGGTGCTCAGATGTCACTTACAGATTTGAAGCCGGGGGAAAAAGACCCTAAACTCACACAAAGAACAATTTTAAGCAAAACATGCGTTTTAAATATAGTTATGTAGCATACAAAAACCCTTAATGAACTTATTTGAACATTTTTTTACAGTCTTAAGCCATTAAGAAAATTGTACTTTTGTACTTGTACAGGCATGTCTTTGTTCAGACACTTGACTGAGCTGGCCACCATCTCCAACCAGCAATAAATCAGCTCCAATACAACAAAAGAAGTTTAAACAACATAGGCCAATGCAGTTTAGACCAAACTGGATCCAGTGGAAACATTTTCTGATCCAAAAACACAGATAATGTGATTGTTTTACCTGGATTCTCTAGCATGGAAAATAAGTTGTAAGAATGGTATTTTGACCACAGCGGTTCGAACTGTAGTTCTGCCGAGCGACTAAGAAGTTATCAGCATGATGGTAAAAAACTGTACATTTCTAGTCAAACCATTCTTCTGCAATCTTATACCAAAAACGGAAATAAGGGCAGTATTAATAGCTATAAATGTGGGAGAGCGTTGATATTATGTGATTGTATTGTATTGCAATATGGAGCAATTAAGTGTTGATGTTAAATCAAAAGTAATTCACAAATACTTAAAAATGAAATGATTTAATGACAGTAATTCTGTATGTTTACAACTGAATTAGTAACAAATAACTGTATAAAATGATAAAATATGAAATGATAAAAAGATATAATATTAATTGTACCCAGCTTAAATGTAAATTTAAAGTTACCAGAGAGAGAGGGAGAGACAGGGGGAGGGAGAGACAAAGAGGGAGAGAGCCAGAGAAGATGACCTCCAGAAAAGGAGAGGAGCAGAGCTCAGGAAAGCGCAGAGAAGAAAAGAGACAGAGAAAATTTACCAGCTATTTTGTACCTTTCTTGACCATGTGACTAAAGCCCGAATACTGAGACATTCAAACTGACCAATCAACATGTGACCACATCGTAAAACCCCCAAAGTCCACACACCAGGCCCTGATCTTATCAGTATCTGCCTTTGGAGTCAGCATGGACCTTTTTTGGTGAAAGACATGTTTTGCCATATAAACAAATGCATATGATAATTTAGACTCTTACAAAGTGTAAATGCTTTGACTATGCTTTTTTTTTTTACTGTTCAAAATCTTTGCTGACAATTGCATTTTGTTTTTGCGTCTGTTTTTTTAAATTAGTCTCCTGGTAAACAGAAAGGAAAGAAAGGAATCTTTAATCGCCTCAGTCAGGCTGTGGAGGAGATGAGGAAAGAAAGTCATAAGGTCTGTCATGAGGCTTTTGTTGTTTGCAAGGCTTTATACAGTTGTTCATAATATGTACTGATATGCCTCTATTCAAACATCACAGATAGACAGAAGTGATTTATGTTGTTTATAAAATATATATATATATTTTCCCAGGATGTTGACAACTTCTTTCAGAACGAGAGAAATAAAAACACAAATCTGGCCGCTTCGTCAAAGGTTGCCACAGAGGTATATTATTTAAGCAGTTTTGCAGTTTCTATCTAGCTGATGGACTTTTTTTTTAATCACTGGGCACTTTCGGTTTTCATCTCCCAATAGAAGTTACTGGACGTTGTTATGACAGAGCAAAGTAAGCCACTTAATGAAGTTTATTTGCATGCTTGTACAGTACACATGGTTAAGGAAAACAGTAGACCCACCCTGTATATTAATATTATATGTATGTTTTCCAGAGCTTGCTTTGGCCTGTGGTCATTTCTCCACATCTCTTCATCTTTGTGTGAATCATGATGACGCAGCTGCTGTAGCCTTCTCCAAGTTAGAATTTATGGTTCCACTTTATATTAACTGCTATGTACTTACATCAAAATATAAATACAATGTACTTAAGGTGTTCATAATGTATTGCAGAACACCAGAACTGGTGCTATTGAGGTGGGATACGGGTAGGGTTTGGTGGTATGGGTAGGTGTAAGGGATGGTCAACAGTGTTATTACAAATGTAGTTACATGCATGTGTTTAATCGAGCATAAGTACAATTTAAAAACATATTTAGACACGTACATTGTAACAAATGATTAATTTCAGTGTAAGTACATATTAGCTAAGGCCACTAAATATAACGTGGGACCAAATTTACTAAATAAAGAGAACATTTGTGTCTGCATTAATGTGAATGTTGTGTAAAGAGAGATGTTTGTGTAAAGAACATACAAAAAAAGGTTCTTTATTGTGATCAGTGGTTCCATGAAGAACCTTTAACATCTTTGGAACCTTTTCATACCACAAAAAGTTCTTTAGATCATCAAAAATATTTTAAACTATGAAGTAGTGGTTCTTTGAAAAACTATATTAAAATATCCATTGCGGAAACAAAAATGTTTCTTCTGTGGCCTCGCTGAGAAAACCATTTTAAAACCTTTATGAAAATTATAACGACAAATAATCTAAGAGTGAAAGTAATTTAAGAGTAAACGTAGTTAGCTGCATCTGATTACATGAATGTTTGTTTTTTTAAGAATAATTTAGTTGTGTCTTTTTAGGGTTTGTTTGAAACTGTCGGATATCATTGAGGCTATAAAGGTAATGACATTTTAAGCAAAACTCTGAACACAATTTAAGTGTTTTTAGACTTTACTGTATTTTTATTTACAAATTCACAATTTTTTCCTTTTAGAGAAACTTTGAGAAAGTTGCCAGCAACAACCTCTCCACACTTGGTTTGGGTCTGGACCTGGAGTCTCGCTACCAAGAGGCAGAGAAAGTATGTTGTATGAAATCTCTCAAAACGATTAATTATGGGTGGTATTGTTTTTTTATACATTGCTTAATTTATAGTAACCTTTTAGGCAAGGCAAGTTTATTTATATAGCACATTTCATACACAATGGTAATTCAAAGTGCTTTACATAAATGAGAATAAAAGAAACAAGAAAAAAAATGCATAAAAGAATAAAAAAAAATTAAAATGTGTTAAAACGGGTTTTAAAAGAATGAAAAAGAAAAGAAAGACACAATAGTGTGATCTGTTGGACATGGCACAGTGCTCACTTTCGTTTTCGTAGCTGAAGGCCGATTCACCCTGCTTTGACTAAACTCTTGGAATTACTAATTTACTTGATCCTTTTAGATAGTATGAACCGTTTTACTAGTATTACCAGTTACACCTTACGTTAACCCATACAGTCAGCTTGACCTCTTGACGATAACACCATTGAATTTGTTATTAAGATGTTCTTAAGTCAATCACTGGTTGTGCATACCACACAAATAAATAAATAAATAAATAAATTAGAAGGTACGGTGCATTATGCTTTTTTTTTGCAAACATGGTGTCTTATGTTGACTTTGGAAGTGTTTTTGAATTAATCAGTATGTCTAAACAAATGGACTTAGAAAGATTCAGTATGACTCATAAAAAGAGTCACTTGTCACAACCGGTTCAGCACAATGTAAAGCTAGCAGAAATTAGAGTCACAGACCAGTGTTACTTGAAGAATTTGGGAATTAGTATTTTACTTTATATAAAGATTAGTTTAATTCTGTTGTGTCGTTTTTATACTGTTTTCTCTATATACCTTCAACCTTTAAGGTTTCGTTTAGAACGGAGTTAGGTAATAAAAATTAAAATGATACTTTTGTTTCAGGTGAATTTTTTTTTTACATTCAATTTAAAGTCCGCATTAACTGGAGGCTGCGACCGTTTTCCTTTCATTTTGTGATGCAATTCCTAGAGAAACGGAATATTAAATGAGTCAACAGTGGGCGGGGCTTGTTTTTTTCTACTGCGAGCTGATTGGATGTAGTATAGGCATTTCATTCAGAAAGATCGGGAAAATGGTTTCGGGAGAGTTATTACATCCTAACAGACTCCTCCGCTTAATCAATTCTGTTTGTTGTCATAGTGCTGTCAAAACTGACAGTTGGAGGGGCGTGGTTAAGTCTGTTAACCACGCCCCAATACCTCAGACAGACATCCAGTAATTGAGAATTTGTCTGAAAACAAACAGGAAGGTCATTTTCAGATTTTAATTAAAGATTACAAGGACAAACTATTTTTTTTTCTTAATGACATGCACAGATGAATTGTTCACCACAAATCTTGTAATGTGAGCTAACAAAATCAATATGGTTAGTTTTGGTTTCATGTGTACTTTAAGTGTCAATCATTTTTTTTCTTTTTATTAATCTATAATAACCCTTTCTTGATCTAACAATCTAGTGGAGTGAATAAGGATGTGAATGAAAAGGCTCTCCTTGCCTCTTCATACAGTAATTGTGTTCTGCTCAGCCAATCAGCATCAAGCATTTCTACTTGCGTCGTTACAGGAGATGCTCTTCAGACGAACCTGTAAACTGATCGAGCTGGAAACTGTCAAGAAGAGTACGGAAAAAGCCAAACCCCATAAGAGAGAAGTGGTATGTTTCAATCGCTCTATCTTCTATTCATTAACTGTCTATATCATGCTTAACTGGAAAGTTCAGAGATCACACCTTCCTCTGTTTAATACTGTAGATGGAGGCGTTTCAAAAAGCCGTTGAGAAAGAGTTCAGCCTGATCTCATCTGTGGCCAAACAAGAGGTAAATACAGTGACTGATAAAGCCAAACAATGACCTTTTGACATGATGTCTACTTTTCCATTTTGACCCAATGTTGATTACGCATTGTAGATTTACTGAGGGTATAATGTTATTATTGGGCTAATGTGTGGCAGATTGAGCGTTTCCACGCCTCCAGAGTGAATGTGCTGAGGAGCTTCCTGATTGGTTGGTGTGAACAACAGCTCGACACGGCGAAGGAATGCGCTGAACTCTACTCTCAGCATCTGGAAGCTTTCAAGAACATGTACTCCGAATAAACGCCACACAAACAGGCTGTAGATAACAGGAATTTGTCTGATGTTACCTAATTGTTGCAAGAATAAAAAGGAGAACGTCATAACTAACAAAAGTGATCTGTAAATTTGACTTATTCTATGTTTTTAGTCACTATTTGCAATTGCTATGCATTGATATTCAAAATTCACCTAATATTTACCCCAATGTATAAATTTTATTTCAATAATCCAAACCCTCTTTACACTAATAAGTTTTAGTTTTAAAGCGCACAAGTTTTGCTACAGTTACGCCTTCTGTCCACACTACCCCGAAGTTTTTCAGACCTGAATTCGGAGGTGTTTTGCAAACGCTGAAAAGGCCATTTTGGTTTTAAAACGCTACTGCTCCGTCTCAGTGTGAATGGGGGAAAATGAAGACATCTGAAAACGGAGGTGTGGGGCTTTTTCTCAATATTAAGTGCACAAAGTTCAGTCTTGCACCCTTTCCTGAAGTTCAGACTTCGCAATATTGATATAAAAAACAAACTCCGGAGGACACGCCGGGTAAAAACAGTGTAATTTATAACGTCATTCGCATCATGCTGGCTATTGTTTCACTATCTTGACAATAAAATGAAAACATGATATAAGGAACTGCCTATTTTCAATGTGATATTAACTTAACAGACACTAAAAATGTTGAGGCATCGTGTAGCTGCATATTTATATGACCGTCATCTTCACTGTATGCATATTTATGACTAAACGGAGCCTATATGCATGCAGAATCCGTGTACGTGGTTACATAAATTAATATATTAACTTAGCTTTGTGCTCAGCCAAAACACGTTACCTGAAAACAAGTAAAAGATTCAAAAGATCTTTAGATAGAGACCAGATGAATTAAATATTACGTTTAACAACTATAGTGAGATGAAATCCAGCAGAAGATCCTTGATGAACTGTCCGAACTGCGCTGCTTTCACCTGGGGAGATGTGCTCAAAGCACCTGCTGACTGCGTGGAGCTCGCATATGCTGCAGCGCATGCCAGAGTGTGTGTGTGGTCACGTTATGTGCGTTTTCAGCGGTGTAGTGTGGACGGAGAGCTGTTCAGAAATGCTCGGTGAAACGCCAGTGTGGACGTGGATCGTTTTCATTCTAAAACGCCGTTTTAAAACTAAAACGTGTTAGTGTAAACGGGGCCTCAGGGTTAGAACTTTGAACTGTAAGATTGCAATAAAGCAATAAAACCCATGACAGTTTGTAATTTACAGCCTACAGATATTGTCACACTGGAGGTAATGGTTGAATAATTGGGTCATAAAAGAAACATGTTCATGATGGACTTTATTAGAGTTGACGGATCTTATCCTCTACACGAGTCTTAAAACTTATTAGTCTATTTTTTTTTAACCCAGAATAATGTAGGCTGGTCTAATTTGAATTTGAAATGAAAGATTGATTATGAATCCTTTATTTTAACTGCTAGTTGATAAAGTACTAAAATACTTTTTTCTTTTCTATTTTTTTAAGTTTTTATGACTCAACATTTACATTTTATTTGATAGTATCTACACTTGTGCATTTACAGAATACTTGCCTATTAAAGTACTGGGCAAAATACATTTTCTTCAGGGTTACTATCAAGTTTGCCCAGTTATTGTAATCGTCATAGTAAGTAAGCAACTGGTGTGTCTGAATAAAATCCCAGGAGTCAGAGATGCAATTCAATTTGAGAGAGTTTAATGATCACATGGTGCTTTTCATATTCTGAAGACAAGCTAAAAACGTTTAACATACAATGTCACCATGAATGGTTCAAGAAACCTTTACAATATGAAAAAAAGTATACAATGTACCATATTTATATAGTGTAGTTACATGTAGAGTCATAGTTGAAACATATTTCATATGAGAAAAATACCATTTAGAATGCCAAATAAAACCCCCTTTCTTAATATTTAATATTTTTATTAAACTTAATGATAAAATAATATAGTATATTATAAAAATGATTCATCTAAAATTGTACAAACACCCGATCTTGTGAGCAACCAGTAAAATATTAAACTAAATAAATTCATGATGCTAGTGCACATTTAAAATCATTTTTAGATGAATGCCCATGTCTGTTCAATAGTGATATTAGATATGCTTGCATAATCTTATCTAGTCATCTCAGCTTATATCAGTCATACTGACAAAAATATTACCTTTGTATAACTTGCTAAATTTAGTTGAAACTTTATTAAAATAAGTTAAAGTCAATTAAAGTTGTTGTCATGACATTTTGTCATATCAATTTTTTTATAGTGTGCTTCCACTATCTCAATCTATTGAGTTTTGTTTCAGCTTTCTCATATGAGCACCATTTTCTATTTTCTATTTTTATTTCAGCTGGTTTACAAGGAATGCAGTTCTGTAATAGGGTGTCTTTATCAAACATTAAGACATCATTGAAGTGAAATGCCAGGCAAACATGATCCCACACATAATAATTTTTTCCAAATGCAGGTTCTACATTTGCTGTTTTGTTCTCTTCATCCAGCATCAGATTAAATTTAATGTTATCCCCAATGGCTTGTGCTCTCCAGACAATTCGATTATTCCTGTAATCTACAAATCTGCTTTCTTCGATCATTGAGTAATTCTGGAACTTCTCATCGTCATCAGGGCTGTGAACGAGAACAGCGTACATGATCTCCTGCTTGTAAAACATTGTCTTATACTCTCTGAGGACTGGGTCTTGGCCTCCACAAAACTGCTCCTTGTATGCTTTCATCAATTGTTTGAGAGAAAATATAAATCTAAAGTTTCCATAGCGGGATTCGTGAATGTGGAATGCAGGTGATGTGGTGAAATTGCTCAGTAAAGCCTCCTGTCTTTCTTTTTGTTCTTGGGATCTGGTTGGGAACACCTTCTTCAGATAACGCTCCTCTGCTGCTTTTATACACTCTTCATCAATCTTCAGGCTCCACCATGAGAACTTCAGATCATCACCATCAGCCTTGAATCCCCCTGAATCTAAAATCCCATCAAGTGCATCGATGTGAGTGGAATGACTCACCTCTGAGGTGCGAAATTCAACAGGGGTTGGATAGTCTGGGATGTTCCAAGTCAGGTAATCAAGTAATTTTAGTTTATAGTCTCTTCCCAATTTTTTGAAGCTGTCGATTATTTTTTGTGCAACAGTATCATCCTGAAGAGCAATTTTCAACTCTTCTTTGCTAATGTGACCATCTTGGCTGACCTCAGAAGATTTGCTCTCTCCATTTATTCTCACGCTGAAGACGTACTATAAAAGATACAATATCAATTATATTCATTTTATTTCCAATCCAAATAATACAATTATTATTTCACAGCAGTTTATACTTTGTTTTCCCTTGACAAATGTTACTTCTAATTAGTTAATAATTAACTAAAAATAAAATAAATCACAAACTTTCATTCTGTCATTCTTTTTCTGAACCTGCCGCATTTTAAATGAAGGGTTGCACTTCCGAATTAGGGAAATCCCATTCTAAAGAACTAAATCAAATCATTTCAAATAATACGTTTGCATGACAAATAAGCCATATCCACAGTAAAACAATAAATTATGTTATGTATCTTGCTATTTTAACGTGACATTATTATCAAAATGATGTCTTTGGCAAGAGCTATATTTAATCAATTGTGATTTGTTTGTCCATATTTTGTTCATGTATTCATACAGCATTTAACATCAACACAAGTCATGGAAAGTATTTTTTGTATTTTTTTGTGCTTATTCATTGTCTGCTATACAGTTAGTAATCAGTTAATTCTAACCTACTTTTAATATCTGATGGATAAACTGTGAGGAGAGTGTCTCATTCTTTTTAAAAACTCTTCGCTAATCATAGAGTGTAAGAAAAAGGTGGTTGCTTGTTTGCTTTTGTGTCACGCTGCACTACAAAACAGAGCTCTAAGGCAACCAATCGACACAATGTTGATTGGGATTAACACACCATGTTTGTACTTTTTTTAAAAGTTTTTAACTTACATTAGGTTTGGCTTAGGCAGTTAGACTAATGAACAATTGTAAAAAACATTGAGTGAGTCCTTTTTGAACATTGCTGTGACTACAGTAGAGTTTTAGGTGTAATACTTTAGAGCTATTTCAAATGCATTTAGTTTAATAAAACAAAACTTTTCATACTGCAATATTTATAATTCTTTATTCAAGAATTCTATGTATTTTATAAATGTTTAACTGTTTATTGCTTTTATTTGTGATTGTTCCTAATAGCTGTAACTAGTCCAACAAATGATCAAGAAATGCCTGCTTACCTGTGGTGCTGCCATTGCCATTTCTGTGAGTGTTAAGCAAACTGTGATGCTGTTAGTGCTGCTGTAGACGCTATAAAAAAAACTGAAGCTTCAACACTGGGTTATAAAGTTTTCATTCTGCCACGCCTGTGAGGGAGGGCAGGGCTTTACAGTGATGAAAGCTATATGAAATGAGAAAATGGCTATTCATTATTTTACATTATTAATCTTTATAATATATTAAGTTGACACTACAACATATAGCCTGTTCCAGCTAACTTAATTGTGTTTTTTTTTCTGTATATACACACACCGGCCACTTTATTAGGTACACTTGTCCAACTGCTTGTTAACGCAAATTTCTAATCAGCCAATCACATGGCAGCAACTCGATGCATTTAGGCATGTGGACATGGTGAAGACGATCTGCTGCAGTTCAAACCAAGCATCAGAATGGGAAAGAAAGGGGTTTGAACGTGGCATAGCTGTTGGTGCTAGACGGGCTGTTCTGTGTATTTCAGAAACTGCTGATCTACTGGGATTTTCACGCACAACCATCTCTAGCGTTTACAGAGAAAGCTCAGAAAAAGAGAAAATATCTAGTGAGCGGCAGTTCTGTGGGAACAAATGCCTTGTTAATGCCAGAGGTCACAGGAGAATGGCCAGACAGGCTCAAGCTGATAGAAAGACAACAGTAACTCAAATAACCACTCGTTACAACCGAGGTATGCAGAAGAGCATCTCTGAATGCACAACACGTCCAACCTTGAGGCGAATGGCCTACAGCAGCAGAAGACCACATTGGGTGTCACTCCAGTCAGAACAGTAAACTGAGGCTACAATTCGCACGGGCTCACCAAAATTGGACAAGAAGACTGGAAAAAACGTTGCCTGGTCGATTTCTGCTGCGACATTCAGATGGTAGGGTCAACAACATGAAAGCATGGATCCATCCTGCCTTGTATCAACAGTTCAGGCTGCTGGTGGTGTAATGGTGTGTGTGGGGGGTGGGGGGATTTTCTTGGCACTCTTTGGGCCCATTAGTACCAATTGAGCATCGTGTCAACACCACAGCCTACCTGAATATTGTTGCTGACCATGTCCATCCCTTTTTGACCACAGTGTACCCATCTTCTGATGGCTATTTCCAGCAGGATAACGCGCCATGTCATAAAGCGCAAATCATCTCAGACTGGTTTCTTGAACACGACAGTGAGTTCACTGCACTCAAATGGCCTCCACAGTCACCATTTCTCAATCCAATAGAGCACCTTTGGAATGTGGTGGAACGGGAAATTCGCATCATGGATGTAGAGCCAAAAAAATCTGCAGCAACTGCGTGATGCTATCATTTCAATATGGGCCAAAATCTGTGAGGAATATTTCCAGTACATTGTTGAATCTATGCCACAGAGGATTAAGGCAGTTCTAAAGGCAAAAGGGGGTCCAACCCGGTACTAGTAAGATGTACTTTATAAAGTGGCCGGTGAGTGTATTGTTTAAGTCAGAATTATTAGCTCTCCTGAATTATTACTCCCCTGAATACCCCCCCCCCCCCCCCAATTTCTCTTTAACAAAGAGATTTTTTTCAACACATTTCTAAACATAAAAGTTTTAATAACTCATTTCTAATAACTAATTTCTTTTATCTTTGCCATGATGACAGTAGATAATATTTTACTAGATATTTTTCAAGATGCTAGTATTCAGCTTAAAGTGACATTTAAAGGCTTAACTAGGTTAACAAGGTTAATTAGGCAAGTTTGCTTAATTAGGCAAATCATTGTATAATGATGGTTTATTCGGTAGACAATAGAAAAAATTCTTAAGGGGGCTAATATTACTGACCTTAAAATGTTTTTAAAAAAATTAAAACTGATCATATTCTAGCCAAAATAAGACTTTCTCCAGAAGAAAAAATATTATAGGAAATACTGTAAAAAATTCTTTGCTCTGTTAAACATCATTTGAATGTTTGAAAAAGCAAAAAAAAAAAGAAAATCACAAAAGGGCTACGCATTTTGAATTGAACAGAAATCTTTTACAATAAGTTTTATTTCATTAGAAGAAATGACTTTCTCCACAAATGTAATGAAAGTAGTAAAAAGGTCAAATACACATCTTATGATTTAAACTAATTAAAATAGAGATGAAGTATAGATGGATGGAACGTTCTGACAAAGAAAATCACAACAATATAATTTATTAAAAATGCAATTCAAGTTTTATTGGCACATGCCAACGAAGACCGGTGCTACCGGATGTGTCACTAGTGGCAGATACTTTAACTTTGTCAGAGGCTGATGTTAGTTCCACTACTGAAGAAAGAATATACATACAGTGCAACTACAGCACCATCTACTGTCAAAGTCATTTTTAAAATGCATAGGCTAATTGCAAACAAACAAAAAAATAATGAAAGAGAAAACAAAAACAACAATAAAAGTAATAGAAGTATTTAAAGGGCTATGATTTACTTATATTCACTTAGCTGATGCTTTCTGTCATATTTCATGTTGAGCTGCTTTCAACCCAGCTAGTAATCCTTAGGTCTGTTGCCGATTGTTCCATACATTTCCTCAGCATTATATTTTCTCTGCAGCTTGACATATGTTGAATTGTGATCATCCTGAAAGACAGCATATGAATATGTTAATTGTTATATAGGATGTTAGGATGTTAATAGGATGTTAGTGCTCACTCAACTTACCATATTATTTTCCACATTCATCTCTCCAGTCTCCATTCGAGCTTTTGTGTGAGCTTTGGCAACAGTAAATACCAGAATTAAACATAGTCAATTAAAAGCATTATGACTTGTGTATGCATATAACGTGTAAATACTGACCTCTGTGTATGCAGTAGATGACAGCAGCTCCTCCTGAGGCTAATACTAGAAACGGCACAGAGATCAACACGCTGAGACTCATCTGAGAAAATGCTGGACTTTCAGGTCTTTCTAATAAAAGAACAGAGAGAAAGAGGAAAAAGGGGTTGAAGCACAATATTACAATATTATCTTCCTTGTAATCCTTACTCATTAATTATTAATATAGTGGTTAATTGCTTTAACCCTCATATTCACATTAGACATCGTACGATGCCAAATTGGTCAACATAGCCCAACCCTAAACGCTATACCAGGGAGTACTGAATTTGACAAAAAATAAATGCCATTTGTAAGCTTTGCAATATACATAGTTCTATGTTCAACCACACTGTGCTTATATCACTGTTTTAATGAATTGGAATGGATGGAAAATAAATTGGAAATGGAATTTTAATTTGCCTGCTGACTTTATCAAGTTGTCAATATAATGTGACACACATACTAATACAAACTATTGCAATATATCACAATATTTATTGCGTCGCGTATCATTTTGTGACCCATGTATCGCGATATGTATCGTATCGTGAGGCTCTTGACAATACACAGCCCTAGTCAGTATGAGCCTGAATTAGACATACTCTCTGCTCTCTAAAATAATATCTGACAAGTGTCTTTCATATATATTTGGGTTATAAGCATGTGTAAGTAATATGAAACGTTCACATATTTTTTGCGAGTTCGTTATTTGAGATGTAGAAGCAGGTAAAGCGGTCGCATGAAGAGACACTGCAGCGCTGCTGAAGATTGTGGGTGTTTACAGGGGTTTGATGGATAAATATGAATTTGTAGCTAAATTGTTAACGATGCCAAACCGCATTTCCCATTGTTTAGCATCCTTGTTTACATCCTCACTACAACATACCGTTAACGCTAGACACTATGCATGTCAATTTTAACAAATAAAAATATTTACAGGTTGTGGCTCACAATCCACAGCTTTGTCTATTATGGTTGGTTTTTAGCCGAATGCAGCACTGAACTAGGGGAGATTCTGGAAGTTCTCCTTTGTGAAATGCTAGAGCTATATATTTATTTTATAATTCTCTGGAACATAATTAAAATTAAATTGTAAGAACTTCTCTCTTTGTGTCGTGTCCTTTGAAAGCCCAAATACAGAAGTAGAACAAGTTCTGTGGAAATAGCAGCGTTTGAACGGCATTTTAGCTTTCTCTGCTATAACATTGCAGCACCTCTGGCCATGCCCCTTTGCTGCGCGTGGTGAATGCGTGTGGTGAATGCGCATAACCTGAAGTGTTTGTGATCTCACTAACCCGGATGTATTTTTTTTTTTTTTGTAGTCCCCAAACTTTGTTCACTGTAGGCTTTGCTAAGCTAACTATGTAAAAGCCAATGTCTACACTGTAAAAAAAATCTGTACAATAACAGTAAAATGACTGTATATTTTAACAGATTTTTTCCGTACTACACGTATTACGGGTATTTTTCCGTTTATATACATTTTCGAATTGCATTATGGGAAGGGGATCGCAGCTCAGACAGCATTTGATGGACGCCAGGACGTAGTTCTTCCTCTGTTTTCCCCTGGTAAGTACGGTTAATAAAACATATCACAATATTTTAGTCAAAAGACTGCTTTATTACCTTTTTATCGTTATTTCAAATGATTATTGTCTTGTCTGAACCGACCATGGAAAGGACAACAGTGAATTATGTTTAATATTGTTAATAAGAACAGGGCTTTTTTTCATTGAGTTCAAACTGAACTATAAGTAATTAAATGTAATTCAAACAAGCATTTACCTAATGATTTTTTACCTTTTTATGCGTTTTTCTCGTCAGTAAATATGCTGTCTGTTATTTTACAGATGTTTCTCCAGATTTTTCTAAACTGCCGTGCGCGGGAAGTGACGTCGCGTCCCAGCCAGCGTCCCCCCAGAGTCTCCGCACTCCTCTGCAGTCTGCTGCACCGGCGTAAATCTGACTGGATTAATGGTAAACTTCAGCCCGTCTCTGAGACTGCAAAAGGTATGTTAATTATTTAATAGAAATATAAATGTTTTCTTTGTACAGTGCATTTAACAAGGGATAGCATTCAAAGTTTGTGACACTGTGTAGTTTGGTTGTAGTATAGTGCTGAAGGTGATACAGACACCTGACCGTCAGTGTTTGTTTGCATATTAATAACTAATTTTATATTTTTACTGACGTTATGTAATGTTAGCTTTAGTTTGACTGACGTATTAGGCTGTGTGGCCGAGTTTTAGTGGGAAACAGCCTGGCTGTTTTTTAGTATGGTCTCGCGCGAATTGGAGGCATTATGTAATGCAATATGAGGAGAAAATACACACGCATAAGGTTATTATACATCCAGACGTGTTTAGCAAAATAATCCCGGAAAGGACGATTAGACATCGACGTGATTAGGCGGCGAGTGGATTGTTTATGCGTACAGTAACAAACTATTTGTACTTCGTTACTTCCCATCTCTGCTGCCCAACGCTAACTTTGTTTGGACCAAAAAGTTATTGTGCACAGAAAAAAAAATTGTGTTTTGCAAAGAGAAATGTGCAAAAAGAGCAACTATATCACAACATACTACACATGCGCAGTAGAAAAGTAACTCAAAGTATATGACATGCAAATCAACGAGAACACATTATGTAACACAAAACAATTATGAAAATTACCTTGAACAGTAAACTATGAAATACGGCTCCTACAATAAGTAATATTAATAATTAGTGCGGCATGGTGGCTCAGTGGTTAGCACTGTTGCCTCACAGCAAGAAGGTTACCTGTTCAAGTCCTGGGTGTTCCGGTTTGCCCTACAGTCCAAAGACATGCGCTATAGGTGAATTGAATAAGGTAAATTGGCCGTAGTGTATGTGTGTGAATGCAAGAGTGTGTGGGTGTTTCCCAGTGTTGGGTTGTGGCTGGAAGGGCATCCGCTGCGTAAAACATATGCTGGATAAGTTGGCGGTTCATTCTGCTGTGTGAGCCCTGATTAATAAAGGGACTAAGCCGAAAAGAAAATGAATGAATTAATTTTGATGGTTAGCACTGTCGCTTCACAGCAAGAAGGTTGCTGGTTCAAGTCTCAAAGACATGCAGTAGTGAATTGGATTAACTAAATTGGCTGTAGTGTATGAGTGTGTGTGTGAATGAGAGAGTGTATGGGTGTTTCCTAGTACTGGGTTGCGGCTGGAAAGGGCATCTGCTGCGTAAAACGTGCTGGAATAGTTAGCGGTTGATTCCGCTGTGGCGACCCCTAATAAATCAGAGACTAAGCTGAAGGAAAAAGAGTGAATGAATGAATAATAATGAAGTTTTTTGCAACACAATTTATTTGTGCACTTAGATTTTAAGATATACAATTTTGTGTTGTGCAAGTATTTTGCACATTTTTTTAAGTAAAACTTTATGTTGTGCTTTTTGCGTACTACAATTTTTTGCTCATTAGTTTTAGTAGGCCAAAATGATGGTGTTGTGAATGCAATTTTTTTACTCTCCACTGTTTTTGTTTTTAAACACAATAATATTTTAGGCCAGAATTTTTTTTTTAAACATTTTTATTGCATCTCTGTCTCCTTCTCATTCATGCTCTCCTCATCCTTCTCCTTTTGCTTCTCCTCCTCATCATCCTTCTGCTTCTCCTGCTGTTTCTTTTCTTGTTTCTCTTTCTCTTCTCCTCCTTTGGCTTTTCTACCTCCCCCTCCTCTGTTTCTTCCTCCTTCATCTCCTCTTCATTCTTATCCTCCTCTTCATTTTCTTTCATCCTCTCCTCTTTTATCTTCATCTCCTTCTGCACCCCCTCCTCCTTCTTCTCCTCTTTTATCCTGCTATTTCTCTTTCTCCTCCTTCTCTTCTTCATGTTTTTCTCCTCTTCTGCTTCATGTTCTTTCATCCTCTCTTTTATCTTCATCGCCTCATTCTTATCCACCTCCTTCTCTCCATTTTCTTTCAAACTCTCCTCTTTTATCTTCATCTCTTCTTTCACCTCCTCCTCTTCCTTCTCCTCCTCCTCCTCATTCATCTTGCTATTTCTCTTTCTCCTCCTCCTCTTCTTAATCTTTTCCTCCTTGTCCTTCTCATCATTCATTCTCATCTCCTCCACCTCCTCTTTGTTGACATACTCTGAGTTGTGTGTCTTCACATCGTCTTTCTCATCAACCTGCAGAACAAAACCAAACTGAAGTCAGTTCATATGTAAGCAGATATCATTCCTCTCAATGATCCTGAAACAGACTCTTGATGTATTAGTAAAAGCATCAGGAGAACATGCATTAAAACAGTTGGTCATCTTTATATACTCACCTTTAGGTTGTCATTCACACAACTCGCTTTATGATTATGAATGATGACAAGAGCAACCTCCAGACTCTGGCCAGACTCAGATGGGCACAGAATGTCATCTGTCAATAGAGAAATGATTGCAGTTACACGGTTTACACAGTCATTCTCAAGGCGATGTTAAACTTGAGTGAAGGGGAATTAAAAATACTAATTATTCTTCACATCATAGGTCAGGGCTATTCAATTGGCGGCCCGCGGGCCGAACCCGGCCCCCGAGGCACTTTGTTCTGGCCCTCCAAATAGTGTGACCAAGACATCAAGAATAAATTGAGTTCAGTCAAAAATATATAGTTATAGTTTTGAAGTGACGTGCGTCTGTTTAATACAGCATGAGCTGCGCAGAGCGTGAGTCACCTGACAGTGGCGAGAGCAGCCGAATACATTTGAATGTTTGTAGAAAAGGTCTTTTGTACAATGCACTGATATCGTTATTAGGGATGCAACGATTAACCGATTTCACTATTAACTGCGCTTTAATTCGTCACGGTTAATTAATCGTAAAGGCTTCTCTAAGCCGCATTTCTGCATTTCTGTTCTGCCGCACGAAACGAAACTGCTGAACAAAGTTACGCCAAGTTGCCAACTGTGCGCTAGTTTAAAGTTCCGAGCTTGTCCACCGAAGCTAATACGCACGCACACTGTAATAACTATAGCCGCGGGCCGTTCCCATATCACGTCTTTCCCGCAAGTTTGTTATGGCGTAAGAATATATGCGGGCGCAAGTGGAGCAACGTGCTCGCGGCTCTGGGCGCACGCAGTAGAAAACATCTCATGCTGTAGCGGTGAGAGTTGTGCTTAGCTTTCAGTGCAATGTAAACAAAAGACATGTTAGACGAACTATTATTAAAATGATTATGTATGTATGAACGCAGATAATAACAACAGTTAATCTAAATATTGGCACCGACCTTCATAACAATTATTATTATATTATTTTCTCCCGTTCCTCTCTACAAACACACACATAATTAAATTGTGTAGCCCTATAAGCACAGAAAAACCTACAGCACAAAAACTATTACTAATGAAAATGCCCTTTAAAGGTTTTTAATATTAGTTAGGGATGTCCAGATCTAAATCTAGCTAATATAAAGCTTAAATTTACAATACACGTGATAACTGTGAAACCCTGATTATTCTTCACACTATATAATCGTACAACCAAAATCTATAATTGTTGCATCCATAATTATGCAGTTCAAAACATAACATATGAACATATCTGAATGTAGAAGAAGCCTACTTAAGCAATTCACTGATTTTGTTGTGCTGTGAAATACAACATTTGAATGTTTGTTAAAAAAAACTTATTGTACAGTGATATTATATAGTTTCAAAATACAATATATTAACATTTTAATGTAGACAAATACAACGTGTGTGTCTAAAGGAGCAAAAATACAACATATTTGCTCTTATATGCAGTTGTGTCATCACTTATATTGCAAGTCATGTCTCTCCGGCCCTTCGTTTGGGATGCTTTTCAGAAACTGGCCCCCGTGACAAACTAATTGAATAGCCCTGTCATAGGTCATCATAACATCATAGGTTAAGCTAAATCTAGCAATAAATATGATTATTTACCATTAGAGTCTGCAGAGACAGAGAGCTGCTCCTCAGTCTGGCCAAAGCAGGACATCCTGAAGAGTTTTCTGGCAGCTTTGAGGAAATTGGCGACTTTGCTCTTTTTCCTCTGCGTCGTTCCCTCCTCCTCCTCCACCTCATCTATTAAGAGAAATGATTGTAGTTTACACAATTTTTAGATCATCCCTTATGATGATTATCAATAGTTTTACAACAGATTAAACCAAAAGAATAAAAGCACATGGCCCTTGTAGCTAAGTCTTTATTACCACAAATTCACCTTGGTTTCTCTAAATTTACCATAGTTTAACCAGGTTTTTTGTATTAAAACTGTGGTTACACAAATGGTCATTTTTTACTAAATTGATGTGATAATAAGTGTTGTTTTAAGAAATTGGAGACTAAGGGCTCTATCTTAATGATCTGAGTGAAAAAGGGCGTGTTGTACGCACTCCACTGAAGACATCCATTACATATTTAATTTTATTTGTTAAGTGCAAAGAGTTGTTTCAAAACTATTTCTCAATTCAGTTCTAATTTCCAGCAAATTAATAAATGAATAATAATAATGAAGTGTCCAAACACTCGTCCTATTCTTATGCCCCATATGGTGATGCATGGTCTAACTAGTAGTGCAATAGCAGGAAGTGCAGGATATAAGTATAAGTTATAAAGTGCATTTATAGAAAAACTATGGGTGATATTTACAGATGGATGTACTATGAACATTATGTACAGGTTGTATTAACTATGATCAGAGATTTACAATAGATGAATATATATTTACAGGTTGCTATTAATAATCAGAAGTATGCAGATATATATGAACAATTACAAATGTATATGTGCAGTGGATATGTACAATTAAGGATGAATTAGTGCAACAAAGTGCAATGAATATGTAGAATTTTAAATGTGCATATACAAATATATACAGGATGTTTTAAATAAAATCTTATAGCAACTGAAATGTGTTTCTACAGCTTATAAGACTCAAGTGAACAGATTATTTGAGTGAAAGAAACCGAATCCCATCACCTGGTCTAGTGACACACCGGCACAATTATCATGTTTAGTGGTACACCAGCACAATAATCATCACTGTTTTAGTGAAAGTAATAACAAGAAACAAATAAACCTGAATTAAAATATTACTTTGGAATGTTGTTCTTTTTATATATCTAAAAAAATGACTTTTAAAATGTTTAAGCGAATTAATATGTTTGTATAAATATAAACTATGCCATATAGGCCTTATTCATCCAAAATAATTACACTTTTTGGGCCAGATGTCAGGAGGCAATGAAATGAAAGGGTGCTCAGTAATCTCTACATGTTAATCAAGGAAACTCCTGCTCATTTCACAATAAAAATATGACTTACAATCATTGCCAATGTCAGGCGTTTGCTTGAGCTGCGTCTCTTTCTGCCTTCGGAAGATCTTGTTTTTCCGGGCAGCTTTTAGGAAAGAGGGCAGTTTTAAGAGCCGGTTTTTCTTTGGCTTCTCCATCACAGTTGTACTCGTGATCTCCATACTCAGTTCGTCTTTCACCATATAGACACAGTTTGTTCACTCAGACAGAATCAGCGATCGTTCTTGCTACTGTAAACCAACAATGTTAACTGTGTCTGTGCTGCAGGTACACTGGTGTGATGTAGAGATTCTAAACGTTCTACGCATCATGAAATTCTAAATGTTCTAAAAGTGTTCTCTGCCTCAATGTTTACTTTTAAAAGTGAAATGACTGAGGATAAATGCATATTCCCAAAGACTATATAGAATACACTTAAAGGCACTTTAATATTACATAAAATCAAATATGATTAGCTCAAGAAATCTAAATAATGATATGCAACAAAAGCTGTTTTAAATGCAATTTATATTTTAAATTAAATTATTATTATATATAATATTATACGTATTTTATTTTAAATGGATATACAGTTATATACAAAAATATACAAAAGACAAAATGTTAAGCCCTTCTGTGAAATGTACATTTCTTTCCAAATTGTTTCCAAGCTTATGAAGGACAAAACTTGCAAAAACAATAAATAAATAAATACACAAATAAATAAATAAATAAGTAAATAAATGGACAATTTCCTAAATCAATAAAGCAATAAATAACTAAATATAAATAAATTCACAAATTCCTGCATAAATAAATATATAAGTAATTAATAATGCGGGCAGATGAATAATTAAATTAATTACACAAACATAGGGTGAATAAGAAAATGCTGAACTGAAAATTCCTTTTTTATTTTTTTATTTTTACATCTTTAAATGGCAAAATCTGTTTCAATTTTTTTTGTTGAATTAATTATAATTGGTTATAGTCATTGATTCATTCATTTTTCTTCAGCTTAGTCTCTTTATTCATCGGGGGTCGTCACAGCAGAATGAACCGCCAACTATTCCAGCATATGTTTTACACAGTGGATAACGGCTATACAATTAAAGACAAAATATTAAGCCCTCCTGTGAAATTTTAATTCTTTTGCAAATATTTACGTTTAACAGAGCAAGGACATTTTTCCACAGTATTTTCTATTTTATGTTTCTTGTTGGAAAAAAAAACTATTTATTTAATTTGGGTGGAATAAAAAAAAAAGTGTTTTCATAAACAATTTAAAATCGCTGGGGACAATATTATTAGCCCCTTCATTTTCCCCCGATTATCTACAATACAACAAAAAAATCAGTTTTAATTTTTTTAATAGCAACTTTAAGGTCAATATTATTAGCCCCACTAAGAAATACAATTTTTTAATTGGTTATAACAAACCTAACACTTTCGTGGATAAGGAAACAATGTTGTACACACTCCACTGAACACATCCATTAGCCTAAATATTTAATTTTGTTTGTTAATTTCTAAATTCAGTTCTAATTTCCAGCAAAGGAATAAATGAACAATAATAATAGTGTGGTCAAAGTTATTTCCAAACACACGGCCTGTTCTGTTCACACGGCCTGTTGCTCCAAAACCCGACAGGTGGACAAATCTAAACTTGTTTTTATTAAAATAAATATAAATATGCATATAATAAATAAAACTAATAATAATATTAACATTATACAAACATAAATTTGCATGAATAAACTGAATAAAACCAGAGATGAAGAAAGCATGGAGTCAGTGGTTTTTATATTTATGTAGAAAATAATAGTTTTTATAACATTTTAATTCTTTAATTTTTTTTAATTTGTGAAGATATTTGTGTGTTGCTGTACATCCTGTGTGTATTTAGCGATATGTAAGCGTTTAAGGCACACAACTAATGCACTCTGCGCCGGACTTGAGACCAACTTTCAGCCTTAGCACACCTCCTTTTTATACCTGAAAACCCATGAGTCCCCAAAACAACGCAAATGGATTTACTATTTAAACAACGTGGCGCAAAACCTGAAAATAAGGGGGATGCGCTGGTCTGAAAAGAGCAACAAATCGTGCCAAACACGTCTTGGGCCTTATTGCACACTGTAAAAAAAATCTGTACAATAACAGTAAAATGAGTGTATATTTTAACAGATTTTTTCCGTACTACACGTATTACGGGTATTTTTCCGTTTATATACATTTTCGAATTGCATTATGGGAAGGGGATCGCAGCTCAGACAGCATTTGATGGACGCCAGGACATAGTTCTTCCTCTGTTTACCCCTGGAAAGTACGGTTAATAAAACATATCACAATATTTTAAAGACTGCTTTATTACCTTTTTATCGTTATTTCAAATGATTATTGTCTTGTCTGAACCGACCATGGAAAGTACAACAGTGAATTATGTTTAATATTGTTAATAAGAACAGGATTTTTTTTCATTGAGTTCAAACTGAACTATAAGTGATTAAATGTAATTCAAACAAGCATTTACCTAATGATTTTTTACCTTTTTATGCGTTTTTCTCGTCAGTAAATATGCTGTCTGTTATTTTACAGATGTTTCTCCATATTTTTCTAAACTGCCGTGCGCGGGAAGTGATGTCGCGTCCCAGCCAGCGTCCCCCCAGAGTCTCCGCACTCCTCTGCAGTCTGCTGCACCGGCGTAAATCTGACTGGATTAATGGTAAACTTCAGCCCTTCTCTGAGAGTGCAAAAGGTATGTTAATTATTTAATAGAAATATAAATGTTTTCTTTGTACAGTGCATTTAACAAGGGATAGCATTCAAAGTTTGTGACACTGTGTAGTTTGTTTGTAGTATAGTGCTGAAGGTGATAAAGACACCTGACCGTCAGTGTTTGTTTGCATATTAATAACTAATTTTATATTTTTACTGACGTTATGTAATGTTAGCTTTAGTTTGACTGACGTATTAGGCTGTGTGACCGAGTTTTAGTGGGAAACAGCCTGGCTGTTTTTTTAGTATGGTCTCGCGCGAATTGGAGGCATTATGTAACGCAATATGAGGAGAAAATACACACGCGTAAGGTTATTATACATCCAGACGTGTTTAGCAAAATAATCCCGGAAAGGACGATTCGACATCGACGTGATTAGGCGGCGAGTGGATTGTTTATGAGTTAAACACCGCAGGTAACGAAAAGGTTTATGGTTGTCGCGCTAATGCCTTCAATTCCATACTAAAAATCTGCAAAGCTCTTTCCCGCTGAAACTCGGTCACACAGCCTTAATACGTCTGCCAAACCCCTAAGGTTACTTGCCATATCATTAGTGAGAAAACAATTATACTCGAGTATATAACTCGAGTATATATAACAATCTTTCACATTAAAATGCCTATAAACACCCCATCAATATGTTTAGTCAAATATTACACTTGCGTTAATAATAATATTATTAATAATAATAATTTCTAACTACCTATTTCTAAACTCCTAATTATTACAGTTTGGCAAAAGAACGATGTAGCGACGAGTGTTTCCCAAAACCCGTTGTTTCTCTGTCGCAGATTCATCGCTAGAACCACGTTAGTTATAACGTAAAACGCCCATAATGATGCTCTAAACGGGGTGGAGTAACTTCTTTAGAGAACAACCCCATCATTTCTTTGTGCAAATTATATTGTTTTACACAAACACACATTTAAAATAAAATCCAATATCAGTTTTGGTAAAAACTTGCACTCGTTTTGCATGTTATTTAAAATATAAGTAAATGGCACATATAGGGCCAATGTTTGCTTTACTAATATTATTGAGAAGTTGAACATTACATATTCTATTCTAAAACATAAAATCACTTACAAAAGCTAACAAATATTCTAATATCATATATAAATCATATAAATAAATAAATAAATAATGAAGCGATTTATTATAAATATATTTACTTTAATAATAATATTATTAATATTAATGATGATGATTATTATTATTTAGGATATTGTTTATTTATTAAAAAAAAATACAATTTGACACATGCAAACCACAGCAGAAAGTTCTAACCAACAGACCCATGTCATATACAGCAGAGAAACTTAATAAATAACCCACTATAAAATAAAATAATTAACGTATGCTATGTTTTTTTATTTTCACAAGCTTTGGAGACGTACTGTAACATAATTTCTGCTTTTAAATACACCTATAGCTTTCGCCATGAGCTTTCGCCTGTGTTCAAAATGATATCAATGTTTTCAAAGTGCACTGCGAAGGGAGCACAATTGTAAACATGAAGATCGCTAAAACTGAACTGTAAAAAAACTTTGAAAGCAAATTACACCTAAGAGAGATTAACTTAATGCTGTTTTATTTTTAATAATTCCAACTTTGAATGTTAGAATGTTCTAAATGAATAGGGCATAGGGGGGATAAGTGGGAATAGAACACAGCCAGGAACTATGCTTTTAACTTCAGCTCCAGAGGTGTCGTTTCAAGTGCTCAAGTTTGCGACGCAGTTTGCGAATGTTCGTTGGAGCGATGGATTCGGAAAACAGCAAATCAACGAACTATGTTTGTAACGACGGAACTTGCGACCTTAGTTGGCTAACGATGATTTTGGGAAACGCACCCCTGGCTAGTGTGTTTAGCGTGTTTCACACATTGGCTGTCCTCAGCATTTTGGTCCAGATGCAAGCCAACATCAACACAGTTTGGTTTTGTCGGTGCTGGTTGTTTTGCATCAGCTTGGTGTGTACTGGACCCAACACACAACTCACTTTTCTTTTTCTTTTTTCAGATGAAGGAAGGAATCAAATATCTGTTGATCAGAGTCAACATCACAATAACAAGATCATTGGGCTGTTCTCTAATTGTGGTCAGCTACATGTTTAGTCACTTTTGTGCTAAACATTATGTAGCCTAAGGGAGCAGCCCTGACTCTGGAGTTTATATGAAGGTATGCTTTTATATTTTAAAGTTTATTTAATTTTTACAAGACAACTAAGGTTATACATGTTTGTTGTATTTACAATAGGAGCCTGCTTAATAATTATCCAGCACATGGGTCCAAAGCAGAAAAAAGGGTACCAAGCAGAAACATACCACCTAAACTCCTTCGATTCCTGTCAGACCAGAAAGACTTTCAGAATCCTTGGAATATTTAAAGGTAATTAAGCACACCGATAACACTTTATAATAACTACACACTATTGATTCATTTATTAAGCATTAGCAAATAGTGAATTCATTATATGCTGAGCATTAACTCTACATAAATAGACCTTAGTAAGCAGTTTATATAACTACAGCTACAAATGCTGTAATCTTGACTTATAAGCACATCTATAATGTGCTTAATGACTGTGTTTTCAGATTTTGTTAATGATTTATTTTTAATTACTAAATTTAATATCGCATTATTTACAAACCAGTGATTTAAGAATAGTTACTGTATTTTTTTCAGATCATTCAGAATGTGTAAGTAAATGATAAATAAATTATTCAAACTAACATTTATATATCTTATTATTCAGGCATATAGTAATAGTTGGGCGGCACAGTGGCTCAGTGGCTAGCACTGTTGCCTCACAGCAAGAAGGTTGCTGGTTCGAGTCCCAGTTGGCATTCCTGTGTGGAGTTTGCATGTTCTCCCCGTGTTCACGTGGGTTTCCTCCGGGTGCTCCGATTTCCCTCACAGTCCAAAGACATGCACTATAGGGGAATTGATTAACTAAATTGGCCGTAGTGTATGATTGTGTATGGGTGTTTTCAAGGGTGTACTCACACTATGCACAGTTGCTTTGAACCGGGCCGAAGCACGCTTGTCCCCCTCCCGCCTCCCCAGACGGCCCGCAGTCACATTGCATTCGAGCCTGAGCACGCTTACGTCATTGATGAGGCGCTGTTTAGTTTAAGAAGCCCTCTCGCTCAGCACAGTGGAGATTTCTTTATATCTTTTTATCGTTATATCATTTTAGTCGTTTGGGATGTGGTGACATGCAGTCAAATATTTCGCCGAACAGATCAGCCACTTTTGACGCTCATAAACAATCATAAAGTCCTTGTGTTGCAGGAATGAGGAGGTTTGCTAAAGCTGCAGTTGTGCAGTGAGGGGTTTGTATCTTTAATCTATGACAGTTTGCGTTCATTGAACAGTAAGAATGATTAATAAATCCATATGAAATGTAGCACGCCCGGCGTTGAGCTGGCGGTGCTGCAGTTTAAATTTCTAAAAGATAGAAATATGAGAGAGTCAAAGTTTCGTTGCTCTTCACAGTCGAGTCGCTCTCGTAATCTTTATTACAGACAGTTGATCACAATATACTATAATTTCATAAATATTTCTATGCAGTAATACTTAAAACAGACTATACAACATCATTAAACAGTGTATTATACCCAACAAACCCTTGTCTTGTCTCAATAAATATGCATTATATGCATATATATAAATAGCTCATTTATAGACATATTATTCACATACAGGTTATTACTTAGTTCTATACGATAACTATACTTACTATATCACATTAAGGTAGGCTTCATAAGTATTAAACATTTTGCAAAGTGTCCCTTTAAGCATAAAATATCTCTAGCACAGTATCAAATCTGCTCTGTATGGACTAGCTCTGAGAAATACAAATGTAAACAAATCCGTTACAGTCATTGAGTATAACTGTCATCTTTAGTTAAAAGTACATTTACACAAATAAAATGGTTATTAATACTCTTTTAAACAACCTTAGTACAAAAATATAACCTCTACATTAAACATAAGCGAGGTGGAGCTCTTTTTATAAACTTTGGAGTTACCAATTAACACATCGGCCGCTGGCGGCTGTTTTGATACATTGTCAGCAAAAAAGATACAATCTTTGCTACAAAGTAACTATTTCACTGCACGTTACCCTCAGTAAACTAGTTAAGACACTTAAATAACATGTATTCTTCACATTTCAATGACATTATGACAGAATTTACCCACCTAAAAGATAGAAATATGAGAGAGTCAAAGTTTCGTTGCTCTTCACAGTCGAGTCGCTCTCGTAATGACAGTCCAGCAGCTCATCGTTACCCTAGCAACCTCAGACAACAAACTGTCCCACTCATTTTCTCCACTCAAGGTAATTCAAATAA
Organism: Danio kyathit; assembly: GCA_903798195.1. Taxonomy (NCBI): domain Eukaryota; kingdom Metazoa; phylum Chordata; class Actinopteri; order Cypriniformes; family Danionidae; genus Danio; species Danio kyathit. The sequence continues at coordinate 49,201,878 of LR812524.1, read as the reverse complement.
ATACAACATTAGATGTAACAATATATACAATAATTATTATATTTAATTAAGGAATAAATATACATATGCATATATTTACATGTGACTAATCATTCAGAGTGTCACAGAAACAGTCCCCTAAAAGTCATGTCTCGTCTTTAGTTTCGGAGCCCAAGTAAACCGTGCTTTGGCACACCTCTACGGGTCAGGGCCGGCCAACTGAACCATGCCTGAGCCCGTTTCAGAGCCCTCACACTTCTCAACTCACCCGAGAACAGACCTGGGCACGGTTCGGATAGCATAGTGTGAGTGCGTCCCAAAACTGGGTTGTGGCTGGAACGGCATCCGCCACGTAAAACATATGCCGGAATAGTTGGTGGTCCATTCAGCTGTGGCGACCCCTGAATTAGAGACTAAGGGCGTACTCACACTATGCTATCTGAACCGTGCCTAGGCCCGTTTACCGGATCATTTGAGAAGTGTGAGTGCTCTGAATCGGGCTCAGGCACGGTTCAGTTGGCCAGCCCTGGCCCGGTTGAAAGAGGTGTGCCAGAGCACGGTTCACTTGGGCTCAAGTGCGGTACGCTTGTAGTGTGAGTGCAAAGTGTGCCTGAGCCTGAAACTGAGGACGAGACATTACTTTTAAGGGTCTGTTTGATATGGATTTATTAATCATTCTTACTGTTCATTGAACGCAAACTGTCATAGATTATTAAAGACACAAACCCCTCACTGCACGACAGCTCCCTCCTCAGAGCTCCCTTCAGCAAACCTCCTAGTACCTGCAGCACGAAGACTTTATGATTGTTTATGAGCGTCAAAAGTGGCTGATCTTTTTGGCGAAATATTTGACTGCGTGTCACTGCATCCCAAACGACTAATGAATAGTTCATTTGTATTTTAATAAGTGATTTATTAACTTCATCCAGTTTTGTGGTCTAAAGTGAGGATTGTTTATGCTTTGTAAATCCCTTATAAATAACAATTAAAGGCTCAGTTATATTCTAAAAATGAAATTCATTATATTGTATTAAATAAAAAATAAATCTTATCTAAAATAAAATTACTGTACAGTTTAAACATCGCTAAATAACACTGAAATGTTGCATCATAATATATCATTAAATTATTATATTGTTGTTTTATCCAGTTTTATGTTATGTTTTGGCACTCCTGTTATTCAGAAATGTTTAATATGTACAGTAATTACATTTTTTTAGATAAGATTGTAAGGATGTATTGTTCATATACTGATACTGAGCCTTTAACTGTCGTTCATAAGGAATTTATAAAGCATAAATAGTCCTCACTTTAGATTAGGTCACAAAACTGGATGTTAAAAAGTTGAGTTAATAAAGAATTTATTAACATACAAATTAACTATTACTATATGCCTGAATAATCAAATATATAAATGTTAATTTAAAAAGTTTATTAAACATTTATTTACGCATTCTGAATGATCTAAAAAAAAACACCAATTATTCCTAAATAACTGGTCTGTAAATAATGCGATATTTAATTTAGTAATAAAAAATCAATCATTAAAGTATGAAAACACAATCATTAAGCACATTATAGATGTGCTTATAAGTGAAGAATACAGCATTTGTAGCTGTATTTATAAACTGATTGCTAACATCTATTTATGTAGAGTTAATGCTTAACAGATAATGAATTCACTATTTGCTAATGCTTCATAAATGCTTCATAGCATGTAGTTATTATAGTGTTACCAGCACACTTTGTTCATCTTACTGTTTCTCTCTTGCAACATATATTGTTCCGAATATTGTCAAAACAGGGTTTCCGCGGGGTCTTAAAAAGTAAAAAATGTAAAAATCGAAATTTAAGACCTTAAAAAGTCTTAAATTCGCTGTTCTACTGTAGGTCTTAAATATTTTTGCACAGGTCTTATTTTTTCGATGTCCTTGTAACTACATCTAATGCTCATTTAAATTATTTTTTGTTACTGTTGCTTGGTTTTCATGGTGTTGTAGTTCTTTATTTCACTAGTCCAATTGTAATTACACTACAAATGAGACCAACATGCAATAGCCAATCAGCTTTCTGTTATTAAACTCAGTGCGCTCAGCGAATGTGACGTCATCGCTGTTTGTGGAGGTTGTGGAGGTTTGTGCATGCGACATGGTTTCGGATGGCGGAGTATGGCGTTATTTCACTGACAAATGTCGTAAGCGCAGTAATACAAGTCGAGAGCGATTTCATGTAACGAGAGAGCAAATCTCTTTGTTAACGTGCCTGTTTCCTCTGTTTGTGGACAAAACTGCTCGCGAGCTCTCAAAACACTGGCTGTTCACGTGCAAATTATCTGCTCTTGCTCCGTCAGATGATGCGGACTCACAATTTTTGTGTCTTGCGTTTCCTCTTCCTTTCGTGCTTTTGCTCTTCAGAGATCCTCCTGTTAAATTGGTTATTCCAAGAATGTTGGTGTGGTTTAAATATTGCTAAACTGTTTATTAACAATACACAAAAAACTAAAAAGTTAAGGTAAATTGTATAATAAACACTAGTGTTTTTGAGTGTTAGCTATACTGCCTATTGTTTTGCCTATTATTTACAACTTGTTAATGAATGCTTCAACATACTGTAGTATTAAGAATAGTGAACTGATAAAATGAAATACAGTGTAGTTTTACTACAGTAAAGTGTGTTGAATTGTAGTATAATATACCCTATATTGTAAACAAAAAAAAACTACAGCACTGGGTAGTTTGTTTACATTACACTTGTTGTGTTATCATAGCAACTATAGTATTACCACAACAGATTAATTGAAGTACTTTACTATAGTACTGTTCAAAACACTGCACATGCCAATATGTGTGTTCAAGGGCAAGACAACAGAGACTAGTTCACTTTATTTTAGTTGACATGACAAAATGAGATTGATAGTGAGATTTATAAGAGTGAATAGTGCAGTAGGCTGTAATACCTTATCAAATTTTTCCCTATTTTCTATCAGTTACATTTCTGCTTGCATTAGTTATATTTAAATGTTTTTTATTTGATTAGTATGGTGCACCTTTTCGATGTTTAATAAATGTTTTTAGAATAAAACTATTCTGTGTCATAAAGTGTTTGAAACTGGAATTATCTCATCATATAACATACAGCCAAAAATTTTATGGTTTATTAGATTAAAAATGTAATATGTAAGTCTATTTTAGTATTTTGGTTATTGTTAATAAATGGTGTACTAATATAAATCATATCAAAAAGCACAAAAGGAATAAGAGACACATTGTGAGTGCATATAATCTCACCGACCGATCAGTGTACTGAGAGTGCGCAAGAAAATTTATGCGAGAGCAGTGCATATTTGAGAGTGAGAAAATTTGTGCGCGAGCAGCCTATTATATTTGAGAGCTCGCATGCAGTTTTGTCCACAAACAGAGGAAATCGGTGCACAAGCAATATGATTCGCTTGCTCGTATTCCATGAATGCGCTCTTGACTTGTAATACTGCGCTCACGACATTTGTCAGTAAAAAAACACCATAGTGGAGCTCACAGAATTGTTTGAGACTCGGGTGAACATTTCGTGCGGCGCTGCATTTGATTTGAGTTGAATATGAAACACTTTGAAGAGATTTTGTCTGAAACAGGTACGTCTGTACAGACATCTTTATGATCAGTCCATGCGTGATCATAGAGAGAACCAGATGACCAAATATTCTTGGCTAAAAATTGAAACAGCAGTGGGAAAGGAGGAAAGTTTTTGTAAAAGTTTGGAAAAACCTGAGGGATAAGTTTGTTAAAACAAAAAAAAGAGGCCCCCCAAAAATCTTGAATGATATTAATGATATGACCTAGTTCCGGAAACTTTCTACTTCTGTTTATCCGTCTGATTTTACTGTGTTTCTTTTGACCGCCCCCTGTCATTTAAAAGAATATCTCAATGGCGAACGCGTCAAGTATAAAAGCCTCGTCCGTTTCGTGAGGTGTGCGATGTGGTGCCAGGCGAAAGTATAAATCAGCATTAAGATGTTTGTTTGTTTGTTTGTTTTTTTTCTGTAGCTCAATGGTGCATCTAACCTGTCTTTAGTGCTGTTCAATTTGAATCTTTACTTAAAACTCACTTATTCTCTGAATGTTTCACTTCTGAATTGACAAACTGACCACTTTATCTGCTCCACCTGCACTCTGTTTATTTGTCTCTTAGGTCTTGTTTTAGTTTTTCCAGTTTGTTATATTTGACTTCCTGTATGTTTGTGTATCTATTGTTGCTGACATTTATCTGCTTGTATTATCTTTTCTTGTCGCATTTTTGTAAAGTGTCCTTGAGCTCTGGAAAGGCGCTATATAAATAAAAATTATTATTATTATTATTATTAATACATTTATTTTACCACTAATTTTGTGATTTAGCATTTTCTCTTTATGTCTATGTGTGTTTTTGATATTGTGATGAAGGTCTTAAATGTAATTCTTAATGGTCTTAAAAAGTCTTAAATTTGACATTATGATATCTGCAGAAACCCTGCAAAAGCACCTACACTTTATTTTGAAAAATCCTAAAGTGATTGTTCACCCAAAACTGAATAATTAATTATTCATAATTTACTCACTCCCTTGACATTTTAAACCTGCATGACTTTGTTTCCTCTGCAAAACATAAAATATCATGTTTTGAAGAATGTTGGTAACCAAACAGGGGTGCCACCCATTCACTTGCTTTGGTTATGAGTCAGTACAATGCAAGTGAATGGGTGCTGCCACTATTCGGTTATTATCATTTTTCTAAATATCTCCATTTGTGTTCTGTGGAAGTATGTCAGTCAGTTAGGCTTAAAATGACAATAGAGTGAGACAAGAAGATGATTATAAAACATTCATTTTTTGTGTACATTATTGAAATGCAAGGAATCACCCCAGTTGTAAGTGAAATGTCATTAATGATGTTTTTTTTTTGTTTTACAGCCATTGAAGTATCAGTAATGGAGAGGAAGAAGATCCAGCTGTATCGTCTGTTTCCTGCCATCTTGCAGTTAACCTGGTTTCTTAAAATGTAAAGTACTTGTAATTTGCCCACTTGTCCTCAGTTATCTTAAAGCTAACATTTAAAACTAATTTGCTATGAGATTATTTGGCAAGACTTCTCACTGTGTGATTCACATGTTAATATGTTTTATTATGTGTATAACTAGCTGTTTGGAATTCAAATGATTTGTATTCATTAAAGAATCTGTTTTAATTGCAAAGTTGTTTTTTACTAATCATTGTAAGTGCACAGTTAAACTATTTACTGCTTCTCTACACATACAGTATAGAAAAAAAATTGTTTTACTACAGGTAAACCATAAATAGTGTATTTTCCCATATGTATATGTGTATTTTTACCATTTGCCATTTCTGTGCTGATTGAATAGCATTAAATTAGTAAAATAGTTTTTTTTTTACAGTAGGTATACCATTAAAACACAGAATCTGTTCTTTTTTCCACTGTAGATATACTATTAAAACACCAAAAAAGGCCTTTTTTTACAGTAGGTATCCCATTAAAACACAGAATCTGTCTGTTTTTTTACAGTAGGTATCCCATTAAAACACAGAATCTGTCTGTTTTTTTACAGTAGGTATCCCATTAAAACACAGAATCTGTCTGTTTTTTTACTGTAGGTATACTATTAAACCACAGAATATTTCCACTTTTTTTACAGTTGGTATACCCTTAAAAACACAGAAAATAACTGTTTTAATATAGAAAACCCTTAAATAGATATAAAATGTTTCGTTATTCTACGGTAGTTTAACCGTCAAAAAACGGATATTTTTTTTGTTTTTTTAATGTGGACACACTGTCAATTAACAGAAGTTTTCCATTTTTAATTTACGGTAAACAATCTGTGTAATGAGCTGCCAGTACATTTTACTGTTTTTTTACGGAATTTTTTTTTAGAGTGTACCTTTGCATTGAACTTTGAGCATATTACATTCAGAGATGTTGTTTATGTTCACACAGCTACATTACATATGAACTAAAGTTTAAAATATAATATCTGCGTGGACCATCTCTTTAAATCGAAAGCTTATGCAAGTAAAAAAAATAAGTTATATTATAGTCTTGAATATTATGTAGAACTGAATTAGTTTTTATTTCATTAGTAGGTCTATTTTATTTTCAGTAGTATACTTTTATGAATATAGCCTTCTGGTAATTCTCAGATTATATGTGTTGCTATAATTTTCATAGAATGCCATATTCAGGGAAAAAAATCATCACTTTTGAAAAAAAAAAGACGTTTTAATGCATAATAGTTTTTTTGTATGGTTCATGTATAATTTGTGCAACTTTTTAATAAATCAAAAATAGTTCAGGGCACTGTAAACATGGTTAAACAGATACAAATATAAAGAAATAATGTCTTTAATCGAAAAAAAGTCTAGCCTAAATTATAGCTATCTGTATAAAACAAATCTTATTTTGGTCAAATAAAAACGGATGTCTTACTTTTAACAAAGACGTCAGTGAATCTGGATGTTTTATCTAACAAGCAGACGTACGAGCCCTCATCCTCCTCGGTCAGGTCTGACAGCAGCAGAGAGAAGTTTCCTGGTGAAGTCTGGTTGAAGAGTGTAATTCTCTGTCTGTACAGCTCAAACACACTGGATATATCCGTGTAAAGGTAGTTTTTCGACGCTCTTCTGCTGTTGGTCTCCCACGAGATGCTGTTGGGCCTGTGCTGAGGGTCTAGACAGGAGCAGGGCAGCAACACAGACTCTCCGGAGAAAGCGCTCACGTTGCTCAACCCACTGTTTGATGGAGCACAGGCTGAGGAAAACCAAAAAGTCTCGTGTGGGAAGGTATGGCTTCAAAAATTAAAGTCTGAACAGGCCACGGTTGAGTATATGCTTAAATCAAACCAAAGATGTATGCACAGATGTCTCACTAGCGGCTGTTTTAATTAGCATAATAAACACTCGAGAGCAAATACACTGCATCAGATTTTGCTATTCTACAAATAGACAAAGCGTTTACTAACACAACAATTTATAAATTAGCATAGTTTAGAAATACTTAGTCAATATAAAAAGACACATATTATTTCCTGTGAAAGATACTTTAAGGAATTTAAATCTCAAAAGTTTTTTTACAACCAGTGAACGTGCAACATTTTAGATTGATTTTTGGCAACATTCTAGCATATTAATTTGTGACAGCAACATGTTAATTCATGTTAGAAACATGCTAATTAATGTTAGTTTTTACAAGTAAACAAACTCATTTATTCTTTACAAATTAAGAATTAGAAAAAGTTTTGATAAATTCTCATTCATGCTGACAAATTTATGGAAACGAATGCTGCTAATTCGGTTTAGAAGTTAACAGTATGCTAATTCTTGCTAGCAATGCTAACCCTTGCCAGTAAAATTTGAACAAAATGTTTGTAATCCTGATACTCTTCATTAAAAACAGCCATATAAGCTTATTTTATATGGGAGCTGGCTAGGATATGGGAGTGCATATGTAGCCTATATGTACAATATAGGTTATCAGGTTCTAAAATTAAATTAATCATCAAAGATGATTAATAAATAAAGAAATTAATCATTGAGCCATTTACATGTTACACTCATCACCAGTGTTGGGGAAAGTTACATTTGAAAGTAATGCATTACAAGATTGAGTTACTCCCTAAAAAGGTAAATAGTTGTGTTACATAGTTACTTTTTATGGTAAGTAATTTGTTACGTTACTTTTTGAGTTACTTTTGCGTTACTTTATATTACCTGGCTGAGGCTTGATCTGTTTCAGAACGTGTTTTTTTTTTTTTAAACAGGTGCTAGGCAATTAACAACGCACTGTATAACCTATACCTACATTTACCTTTAAAAAACACATCAAAAAAAATTTTTTTTAGGATGTTATTTGAGAATTTCCTGACCCCAGAGCTATACATGCTGTATATACAGATTATTGAAAGTTTAAAGCAATGTTTTTGCTACTTTTGTACTATTTGTTTTAAGTAAAATCACTGTCCACTGAGACAATCCCCTTTCCCTTTTCTCTGATGCGTTCAAAATAATGAACACATTCTCTCAATGACTGCGTGATTCATTGTGACAACTTTTATTTTAATTCAGCAATTTATTTTTCAAAAGCGAATTAATTAATCTAAAAAATAACTAGTGTTACATTTTTTAAAAAGTAACTCTTGCCAATATGACACACTTGTAATGCGTTACCCCCAACACTGCTCATCACATTTTAACTATATTGTATGTTAAGTCAGATGCCTTGTTTCTTGTAAACATCACACATTTCAGCTGAACTATACAGCATTGATATTTGGAAGTGAATTCAGGCATAAGAATTTAGAATCCATTAAGAAATGAACAACCATTTAACTGTTTTTAATTAACTATTATTTAGTTTGTAGGCTGTCTTACCTTTTATGAGGTACTTCGGAGATGAGAGGATGCTTAAAAATATCCACAGATGTACATGTGCCATGTTTATGCTGTGATGGTCACGTATCTCTTCAGATGCAGCTCTTACAAGTCACTTTCATATCCTGCAAGCTCTTGATATTTATCAGTACAGTAGAGGAACTCTTACACAATTAACAGTCAGCAAGAATAGTCACTAAAACATACAGAGCATATGGAGCTATAACAAAGGGCCTACAATAGTGTTTTTTGTGCACTAGTCATTTCTTTTAACTGAAATTAAAATCATACATATTTAAAATTATTATTAAAAAAAAATGAATGTAACTAATTTATCTTAATGTGTATACACCCAGCAGCCACTTTATTAGGTGTACCTGTCCAACTGCTCGGTACTGCAATTTTCTTATCAGCCAATCACATGGCAGCAACTCTGTGCATTTATGAATGGCCAGACTGGTTTGAGCTGATAGAAAGGCAACAGTAACTCAAATAACCACTCGTTACCACCGAGGTATGCAGAAGAGCATCTCTGAACACACAACACTACAATCCGCCAACCTTGAGGTGGATGGGCTACAGCAGCAGAAGACCACACCGGGTGCCACTCCTGTCAGCTAAGAACAGGAAACTGAAGCAACAATTAACACAGGCTCACCAAAATTGGACAGTAGAAAATTGGAAAAACGTTGGCTGGACGGATGAGTCTCGATTTCTGCTGCAACATTCGGATGGTAGGGTCAGAATTTGGTGTCAAAAACATGAAATCTGCAGCAACTGTGTGATGCTATTATTATGTCAATATGGACCAAAATCTCTAAGGAATATTTCCAGTACCTTGTTAAATCTATGCCACGAGGGATTAAGACAGTTTTGAAGGCAAAACCGGGTCCAGTACTAGTAAGGTGTACCCAATAAAGTGGCTGCTAAGTGTATATAAACATGAGTATTTTTCCAGTATATGTCTACATTAGAAATTAAATGCAGTCAAAGCAAATATTTAAAGTATATATTAAAAGTAATAATTATTACAATTTTGCCTGTATTTAGAATTTTGCAGTGTAATGTGTTTTATTTTAAGGTTAATGGGTTTTATTTATAGGTTAACTACAAATATCTTAAAGAGTACTTTCCTAGAAAATTACCAGTACTTTCCCCTCTTTTATTAAACTGCACATTGATGTTTATGTTGTAATTAAAAAAAACACACATGCACAACTCTTAACAGGTTCATCATTCATAAAATCTAAAATTTATTGGAGTGAAAGACATTCTCATTGAACACATCCCAGCATTAAGTTAACATCGTACAATCAAGTCAATGACAACAGTTCCATAAACAAGAAAGCCATGGAGGGGATTATAAAGATAATTCAGTAGCTTTATGTCAAGCTGGGAAAATGCTCAATACTCCTCAACATTCCGAAGCTGAAATGACATTCCAGATTATATATATAGACATTCTCCCGAAGGCAGTTTAATAAGGTGAAACACGCGACTTACAGACAACTGGTCCTGTAAGAAACAAAAAATACAGCTGTAACCCATTCGCATTAACAGCCAGTGTCTTACTGCATCTGCTCAACTCATTTTATTAAAATACATTTATATATAAAAAAGAAAACTCTTTACTTAAAATAACTATCACGCTGTTATACTCTATATAATAATTCCCTTCAAAATATAAAATCATATCGGTATATATATCTACACAAAGTGCAACTGTAAATAAAGTGTTATTTCGCTGAGGTTAAAAACGCAACCATATTTTTTGACCTCTTTCAGTGCAGAAACTATTGTGGGAGCTTTAAAAGTGTGGGGAGGTAGTCTATACGAGATGGCTTATTACTGGGACTGGTGACTCGTAAAGGTCTTCAAATGAAAGCCTAAACAGTCTTACCCTCAACCCTTGAAAGACCGAAAGGATGGAGCCTATAATGGAAATGTTAACCTGTTCATACAAGGAGAGGGGAGTTTAAAACACTCGCAACAGAGTTCATACTTCTCCATCAGCATCCCTAAACCCATATAAGCCTTTATTGCTCAATATTAACAAGTTTCAATACAGCACGCGCAATAAAAATAGACTAGTCCGTCTATAGTGGATAAGGACTGATTTGGTTTATGGTGGTTATGTGTATGTAATGGCTGTTTATACTGGCACAAAATAGTTTCAATTGAGGTTATTATTTTGATCAGCCGTTTGGCTTAAACACACAAACTTGTTGCTTTGACTCTTTGACACACGTATACAGTATTATCTACAAGTTTATAGTTAAAATGAGAACATTTAAACAGCTATTAAACAACTTAGAACCAGACAACGAACGAAAAACAAAAAACGTGTACAGTACTGCACAGCACAGAGACGCCTATGTCTGCTAAAACCCAACTAAACATTGAAAATAACCTGGATTTGGTTGGAGAATATGTTGTACATATTCACACACACACACACACACACACACTGAGACACCAATATATCTCACACAGCTATACATAAACACGCATGTGTGTGAGAAACATGGGAAGGAGTGAACTACTGTAACATCTGTGTGTTTTTAGCACGCGGCTGCTTCATGAAGTCAGCCGAATTTCAAACAACCGTAGCTAAGAAGGTAATTTCTTCTTTCTGTAGGGATACTTCACGGTACCTCCTGTGAGGAAAGAAAGAGAACACACAGATAAAGAGAGATTTATATTTGAGCAACCATTTAATAGTTTCAAACCCCAGTTTGTCATCTGATTAGTGGGTCTCAAAGTGGGCTCCATAACCCAGAAATAAACAGGGCTTTATGACTTCCATGATGCAGAAAATGTGGATGGAAGTGTGGAATCCAGTCATGACAAATGGAACCTGACCTATAACATATAACATAATATGGATATAAAAAATGCTTTAAAGTCTCCAAGAAATCAAATCTAACCATACGGTTTTGGTTCTCACATTGTCAGTTTTGTGGTGAGCAATTCATCTGTGCATGTCATTAAGAAAAAAAATGTTTGCCCTACTAATCTTTAATTGAAATCTGAAAATGCACTTCCTGTTTGTTTTTTAGTTAAATTCTCAGATTATGTGATTTTGAGGTAATAGACGTGGCTAACATACTTAACCACGCTGGTTCAACTATCAGTTTTGACAACAAACAGAAATGGTGAGCAGGAGTCTGTTAGGTTGTAATAACTCTTCTAAAACCCCTTTTCTGATGTTTCTGAATGAAATGCCTACTTTACTACATCCAATCAACTTGCAGTAGAAAAAACAAGCCAGACCCACTGTTTTCTCATTTAATATTCTGTTCCTCTAGGAACTGCATCAAAATATGATCAAAATAATGAACGCAGCCTCCGTTTCATTGGTATTTTAAGACTTCAATTGAAGTCTGAAAGAGTTTGGTTTAACTTAAAATTAAAAGTTTTTTTTAAAAGAAGTCTACGCTGCTAACCAATGCAGCTTTTAATTGATCGAAAAATGGTAAAATAGTGAAACATTACAATTTAGAATAACATTTTCTTCATTCATTCATTCATTTTCTTTTCGGCGTAGTTCCTTTATTAATCTGTGGTCGCCACAGCGGAATGAACCACCAACTTATCAAGCACATGTTTTACGCAGCAGATGTCCTTCCAGCTGCAACCCATGTCTGGGAAACATCCATACACACTCATTCACACTCATACACTATGGACAATTTAGCCTACCCAATTCACCTGTACCACATTTCTTTGGACTGGGGGGGAAACCGGAGCACCCGGAGGAAACCCACGCGAACGCAAGGAGAACATGCAAACTCCACACAGAAACGGCAACTGACCCAGCCGAGGCTCGAACCAGCGACCCTCTTGCTGTGAGGTAAGAGTGCTGTACCATGACAATTGTTGCATCCCAATTCGCATACTATGCGTCCTGAATAGTATTTGAAAATAGAATTAATATGTCCCAAATCGTAGTATGTTGAAAGAGTATGCCAAAGGTTCCCGGATGGTTTACTATTTCCGGTAAAATTTTTTAGTGTAGAACCGTTCATACTCTAATCGCTGATATTGCCCACAAACGTTGAGCATTGGACTTGAATTCGATTAGAACTACAAACACGGGTAAAAAGTGTAAATAAACTACAAACATATTGGACGCACGAGACCAGCCATCAAGTAGAGAAGCTTCTGTAAAGATGATTGTATGACTGTTAATTAATATCTAGCCAACTGGAAAATATTTAAATCACATTTTCTGTGTTATATTTCATCTACAACAACAATACTGAACTTATAAAAAGACGTGTTTGGACATTAACATCTGAATGCATTATTATCCACCTAAGAGATTTCTCTGCCTGAAAGACTTATATTAAATTAAATACGACAGAAATGTGGATGATGTGTCGAGATGATTGTCAGGACTCATAACTAAGCAACACAATGATCTGTTAACGAGGAAGTAGTATGTCCCAAAGCTTGCATACTCTTCTGTCACACACTCAAAAGTATATATTTTTCCTTCACCAAAAAAGTACATACTTTTAGGGTGTACTATAAGTATGCGAATTGGGACGCAGCATTTTAGGTAACACTTTATAATAACTACACACTATGAACCATTTATTAAACATTAGCAAATAGTGATTTCATTATCTGTTAAGCATTAACTTTACATTAATAAACATTAGTAAGCAGTTTATAACTGCAGCTACAAATGCATTCTGGACTTATGAGCACATTGATAATGTGCTTAATAATTGTACTTTCATACTTTGTTAATGATTTATTTTTCATTACTAAATTAAGTATTGCATTATTTACAAACCAGTCATTTACAGTTTTTTCTGAATGCTTAAACCCTAAACGAGATTCTTATAGCACAATTTATAAAACGATTCATTTTTATAGCAAAACCACTCACTGAGTTTGCAAAATTAAAAGCACAAACACTGCGTTGCACTAAGTTTGCAATTTTGTAACACACACTTTTCAAAATTGTAGGTACAATCCACTGCACAGCACTCTTTTTGCAGAGCTGTAAACACAACTCACTGCTTTACACTGAATTTCCAATTGATCAACACACTTATAGCAAAGCTATACACATGTCTGGCTATTATCTACACTATTCTGCCAACTGTCTGGCACACTGTCACATGTGAAAACTGTTTTAGATAATTAGTTCACTTTGCAATCAGATACTTTCCCCGGTGCCTTGGACTAGAGGACATTGCATGTGATGTAGATTAAATTTTATGGCCGGACCCAAAGAGACGACACAATGTAGTCTGATTTTTTTTTTCAGTGAAATTACTATTTTGTGTTTTGATTTGGAAAAACTGTTGTGCTTGTTTTGATGTGTGTAAATAAACACCAGTACTTGAAGTTTGCATCCCTGTATGTTTACAGAACTATGAGAGAGGTAAAACCTCGAACTGACGTAGCCTTGCTTGTGCTCAGAGAAGGCAAAAGCCAGACGTTTTTCTTTATTTTATTTATAATTTTTTATATTTGCCTTTCAAAAACACAACAATTTAGGCCAAACTCAATTCAAACATAATCTTGCACACACTGACTGAGACATGTCATACAGTGAATCAAATATAAAGCCATAGAATTACACACAAAAACAAAACATACAAATAAACCAACAAACAACAAAAATATACTGTATATAAATATATATATATATATATATATATATATATATATATATATATATATATATATATATATATATATATATATATATATATATATATATATATATATATATATATATATATATATATATATAATAACAAAAAAGAACAACATAACGTGCAGACATCAAATAGAAACTCTGTAAGGGGTTAAATAAAGGCATATTCTTGAAACAAATCATGTAATTGTTATTATTTTTAAAGCTTCTACATATGTGGCAAACTTCTTTTTAAAGATCAGTTGAGAAGCTGTTTTTAAAGCAAAAGCCAGATGTAGTTTTTATTTATTCCATCAGTGTGTAGTTGGAGCATTGTGTGCTTATTATTGTGATGGCTTGTGTTAAATGTTTGATACAAAAATACCATTTTTACGAAGGTTTGAAGAGTTTAACAAGGTTTATCAGCTTTTGCAAGAGAACTAAACTGTTTTGCAGATTTGGTGAAGGGTTTTCTAATTTGTGTGTAGAGTTTTGCAAAAATAGCCAATAGTTACAAAAAATGTGCTTAAGCATTCAGAAAAAACTGTAAGCATATTTGTTTGTTTTTTAAGATCATCCAGAATGAGTTAGTAAATTACTGATTAATAAACTATTCAAATTAACATTTATAATTCTTATTATTCAGGCATATATTAATAGTTCATTTGTATGTTAATAAATGCTTTATTAACTCAACTTGATATAGTTTTGTGACCTAATCTAAAGTGAGGACTATTTATGTTTTATAAATCCCTTATAAATGACAATTAAAGAAAATTCTAAACAGGAAAAAAGAAAATAAACAACTTTATTAATTTCCGAAGATACACAAATGAAACTATCAAATAAAATAAAAAAATCTTTGCAATCTTATCTAAAATAAAATTACTGTACAGTTTAAACATTGCATCCTATTATATTGTTAAATTATTATATTGTTTTTATCCAATTTTATGTTATATGTTGATTATGTTTATGATGTATTTTGACACTCCTGTTATTTAGCAATGTTTAAACTTTACAGTGATTTTACCTTTTAGATAAGATTGCAAAGATAATTGTTTATATGATACCAAGCCTTTAAGGGATTCATGAAGCATAAATAGTCCTCACTTTAGATTAGGTCACAAAACTGCATGAAATTGAGCTAATAAAGCATTTATTAACATGAATAGTAACCATTACTATATGCCTGAATAATAAGATATATAAACGTCAATTTCAATAGTTTATTAATCATTTACTAACTCATTCTGAATGATCTTAAAAACCTCCAACTAAATACAAATGGTTTGTAAATAATAAAATACTTAATTTAGTCATGAAAAATCAACCAGTCACAAGGTATGAAAGTTCAATTATTAGGCACATTATAAATGTGGTTATAAGTCAAGAATACAGCATTTGTAGCTGCATTTATAAACTGCTTACTAACGTTTACTAATGTAGATTTAATGCTTAACAAATAAAAAAATTCACTAGATGCTAATGCTTAATAAATGATTCATAGTGTGTAGTTATAATAAAGTGTTACCGCATATTGCTCAGTGAAGTTGTTGGTGATCGTTGAGGTGAGGTTTTTTTATTTGTTTATTTTAACATCATGATTCCCTTGTCTTTTCTATTTTATTAGCTTAAATAACCATAACCTCAGCAGCTAGGTCTGTCACATTTTAGGGTTTCCTTGAAACATTTCCATTGTGTTCCATGCGATTTGAAAATGTTGTGAAAAAATGCATCATGTTTTCATAAATTGTTTGTGTTGTGAGAAAATGCAGCACGTATTTTAAAAATGTGTTTGCATTGTGAGGATTTGCAGCATTTGTCCAGTCAAACGATTTAAGATGTTTTCTTAATTTTTTGGCGCTTTTTGTAATTCCATGTCTGTTCTTAAATTGCAGCAAGTTACGCTGTCTCGGCCACCGTAAATTTTAAATGATTTAAATTGCATTAAAGCATTAAAATAGATTTTTAACCATTAATCAAAATCCAGAAAATAAAATCAACAAAAAGAGAATGCAGTAAAATTGTCGAATCTTACAATAATGAGAGATTCTTTGGAAAGTTTAAGAGATCTCTTACCCCCAAAAAGTTTGTGAACCCTTGCAACCCTCAAACAAGAACAGTAGAAGACACAGACATATAAGAAAGGAATTTCAGGGAGAACCAACACTTAAAAGGACGGAAAGAGAGTTCTTGCCTTTTTGTGTGTGCTTGCGCGTTGTGTGTCCATGTTATTGGAATTGAGGGATTTCCAGACAGTAGTTTTAGACATTTCATCAGATATGTTAATGTCAGAGGGATCAGTCCTGGACAACAGGTTGAGGAGAGCAAAGGGAAAGGGCAGGAAAAGGGGAGAAAGGGAAATTGGAGTGTTAGTTACTACACAACAACAGATACACAGTGGACATGGTGGTTGTGTGAGCTTATTTTGAAGACATCAGGCTGTTGGACAAGGGTTTGTAGTACACAGGCCTGTAGTAGAGCTGTACCTTGGGTCTGGGGTTCGAGGAGAGTGTAGAGGTTTGCTCTCCATTGGGATCTGCACTGTGTCTTTGTTTTCCGATTCCCCAGATTCATCCACCAGCATCTCCTGTGATTCCTGCTGCTCAGATGAACACACACAAGTGGCTTCATTGTGCTTATGTTAAACCACATTGCAAGAATATACTGATGGATTATTTTCAGTTTGTAGCCTGATTTGTTTAGTAAAATATTTTCAGGATTATTAAAACTTACAGTGGTGTGATAAAGTGTTTGCCCCAAACTGATTTCCTATTTTTTTTGTATGTTTGTCACACAATAATGTTTCAGAATCTTCAGAATTTAATTATTAGTCAAAAATGACATAAGTAAACACATAATGTAGTTTTGAAATTATTATTAAGGGAAAAGATAATACACAATTACTTAGCGACAGCACGGTGGCTCAGTGATTAGCACTTTCGCCTCACAGCAGGAAGGTCGGTGGTTCTAGTCCCTTCTGGGCCTGTTGGCATTTCTGTATAGAGTTTGGATATTCTCCCAGTGTTTGCGTGGGTGTCCTCCGGGTGCTCCGGTCGCCGTAGTGTATGAGTCTGTGTGAATGTGAGAGTGTATGGGTGTTTCCCAGAACTGGGTTGTGGCTGGAAGGGCATTCATCCGCTGTGTAAAACATATGCTGGAATAGTTGGCGGTTCATTCCGCTGTGGCGACCTCTGAAATAGAGACTAAGCCAAAGGAAAATGAGTGAATTACAACTACATAGCCCTGTGTGAAAAAGGCTTTAGTGCCCCTAAACCTAACAGCTGTTTGGGCCACCCTTAGCAGTAACAACTGCAATCAAGTGTTTTCGATAACTTGCAATGAAGAGGAATGTGGAGGGATTTTGGCCCACTCATCTTTGCAGAATTGTTGTAATTCAGCTATATTAGAGTGTTTTCTAAAATTAACCGCATTTTTAAGGTCATGCCACAGCATCTCAATTGGATTCAGGTTAGGACTTTGACTAGGCCACTCCAAAGTCTTCATTTTTTTCAGCCTTTCAGAAGTGGACTTGCTGATGTGCTTTGGATCATTGTCCTTCTGCTGAACCCAAGTTTGCTTGAGCTTGCCTTGAGGTCACTAACAGATGGCCGGATATTCTCCTTCAGGATATTTTGGTACACAGCCGAATACATGGTTCCATGTAGGGTAGGCTAAATTGTCCGTAGTGTATGTGTGTGAATGTAAGAGTGTATAGGTGCTTCCCAGTGATGGGTTGCAGCTGGAAGGGCATCAGCTGCATAAAACATATGCCGGATAAGTTTGTGGTTCATTCCGCTGTGGCAACCCTAGATTAATAAAAGGACTAAGCCGAAAAGAAAATGAATGAATGATGATCTGAAACAGTGACAAACATGCACAAAAAAGAAATCAGTAACGAGGCAAACACGTTATCACACCACTGTACTTTTTTCTTGTTTTTTTAATAATCCTGTACAATCTTTAACTACCTTTAAATAAATCAGGTTTAGGAAATGTAGAATTGTATGTAGAAATGTAAAAAGCAGACATGCTATTATCATGTTTACTGGCTATTTAGGCAATATTCACTCATCAAATTAACTCATTAAATTAAACTCAAACTGGATTGGAACAACTTAAGGTAAAGCAGTAAATGTAAATGTTCATTTTGGGGTGAAGCATCCCTTAAAATAAGTTGTAGAACAGTTAATGTGTGAAAAAGAAACATTTACAACACTGTAGTAGCACTTCGCTGTTGTCACTTAATTTTTTTGCATTGTTATTTGTTTGTAACCATCCAGTTATTATATTGGAAATACAATAAAAATAAAGAAATAACAATAACAAAAGAAAAAAGTATTAAAACTACACACATTTCACTTGGTACATAACCAGCATGCATTTTTGCATACCCTTTTGTTATGAATCACAAACCTCCTCTGCTTTCTTGGAATCATCATCCAGCTTCTTCTTCCTATTCTCAGGCATCAGATCATCAAGGTAACTAAGCTCCCGTTTGGAAAAACAGAAGTCCAGCAGCTTACGGATGAACACTAATGCCAGGACCTGCAGGAAATAAACACGCTCATACTGTATGATTCCTATGGCTCTTAAAACACTGCTCCACGGCACTAGCAGGTAGGTTTTATTTTTAGAGGAAGTATGACATGATAAAATAAATGATATAAACATTGAATGCATTGAATTAAAGTGTCTTCTAAATGTATTCTGTACATAATTATTTTCCATTCAGTGTTCAGAAATGTACAATAATGTAGACTTTTAACTATAAAACTGGTTATGATTACTTATTTAAAATACTTGGAAGGATTTAGTGAGCTTTTCTAGTATTGATTAGCAATAACAAATTTGGTATCAATATAGCTCTACAGATTCAAGCAAAATGACATTCAAGCTAAAAATTTTTACTAATTTGTTCCCTTGTGCACATAATCTAGTAAATCGTGCCCCCATTTATTTATTTATTTTGCATGCCATGTGTTATGCTCAATGTTTGTTTGTTTGTTTTGTGTCATACCATCATAGGAAACACGATTGCGGCAGGGGAAGTTTTAATGACCCAGAGCAGCACAAGGCAGGTAAGTTGGGTCAGAGTGAACAGGTGAACCTTCCTCAGAGGAACATGGCGGAGATAAATAAAGTCTGGTTGATGCTTCGCTGGCATGCCAAACAACTTCAGACGGTCAAACAACTGAGAAAGAAATAGCAGAGAAAGATGATGAATGACTAACCTGTCTTTAAACCTGTGTACTGAATGTCCAATATCAATATCTCTACCTGAATGCCTTTCAGAGATGAGACGCCCATATAAAGAAAAACACCATAGAGAACCGGCATGGGAATGAACTGTGAAACAAACATAGTGAGTATTAAGTAATGCATATATTATTTTGATTTTAATATGTTTAGAAATTAATCTAATATTGCAGTCTTAATACAAAGCAAATATATTTAAATAACATAGCTCAAAAATGAGTTAAGTAGAAAACAAAATAATGGATAAAATGTCTGGGTTATTTTTTTGCATGAAATGGAATGCTCTTTTGAGCTCCCTGCATTGTGGGGTAGAGTATTGCATACTTTTAGGACATTTTAGTATAAATTGTATGATTATTAAGTAAATGTGATAATACACTATTCTATAAACTGTTTTATACGAATCAATATGACATTTCAAAATGTGCAAAAATTGTGGGAAAAAAGAACTCTTACTGGTTTTGCTTAGCTAGCTATATATTTTATTCATATTAAAAACAATCTGCATCATATTTTTGACTATGGGGCAATTTTTTATTTTTAGTGTCATTTTTGATCCAAACCTTTTTTTTCATTTTTTTATATACATTCATTCATTCATTCATTTTCTTTTTGGCTTAGTCCCTTTATTAATCCGGGGTCGCCACAGCAGAATGAACCACCAACTTATCCAGTTTTACGCAGCGGATGCCCTTCCAGCCGCAACCCATCTCTGGGAAAACATCCACACACACTCATTCACACTCATACACTACGGACAATTTAGCCTTCCCAATTCACCTGTACCGCATGTCTTTGGACTGTGGGGGAAACCGGAGCACCCGGAGGAAACCCATGCGAACGCAGGGAGAACATGCAAACTCCACACAGAAACGCCAACTGACCCAGCCGAGGCTCGAACCAGCGACAGTGAGGTGTGAGGTGACAGCACTACCTACTGCGCCACTACGTCGCCCTATTTATATACATATATTTTAATATTTTACTTATAACAGTTTTTTAGTACAAAACAGAACAAAAACATTTAAACAATCTATAATACTTTTTTTTTTTACAAATGATAAGGAAAAAATACAGAAAATAAATTAATAAGTAAATTAATAAAAAAACTAAATAATAATAATAATAAAAAAACACAAAACAAAACAAAAAACAAGCACCAGCCCATCTAAACATGTACCATATAGAGTAAATAATATACACCATTAAGTTTTACTTGATCAAAAATAAAACATTAAAAATGGTGTGGAAAAGTAAGAGAGGAATTGTCCATGAATCATAAGTGCCCAACTTTCAAGTTTTTTCAAACTTTTTAGAAATATCTGCCCCAGCAAAACGAATTCTTTCAAGCTTAAGAGCAGCAACCATTTCAGTCAGCCATTTATGAAAAGTAGGTGGTAAAGTGGACTTCCAGTCCTTCAAGATCACCCTTTTAGCCACCACCATACCAAACATAATAGTCATTCGCTGATTATGTGACTCGAATAATTTTTTGATCCTGGTGTGTGTGGTGTGATTGTTGGCATGAAATTAGTTTTCCCCCATTTCTAATGCATATCTCAGTGAAACGACTTCTCAAACAAGAATAAAATGTGGAACGGGACTTTTTTTTCTAGTCAGGAACTAATTGGATTACTGTGGTTTCCTATTTCTGTGATCCAATGTGTGAGTCAGTTTGTTACATCCTCACAAGTAAACACTTCAACAGAGACAAGGAAAGTTATTTTGATTAAAGTTTGAAAGAGCACATGAAAGAGAATGTACATGAATAATAAGATAATAAATAAGTCTCTAGAGTGTATATGTGAAGTTTCAGCTCAAACTACCCCACAAATAATGTCTTATAACTCTTTTAAACTCACCCTTTTATATTCATAGACTGTTGCCACACAACTGGGTTTAAATCCCTTATGAAAGTGATTTACCTTTAAATTAGGTCATCATACATGCAACAACCCAAAAAAGATGTGCAAATACCTGTAACAATCCAGTCATAAACACAGAGCAGCCCATGAGCAGAAAGATAAACAGTCCAGTCAGCCTCTGCTCTTGAATACCCAGGAAACGAGGCTGTTCTCCAGGGGCAGAGCTTTCAGACTCCAGCTTCAGGCTGTTGACGTGTGATATTGACAGGACGGTCGCAGCTACAAACCAGGGCAATCCCAACATAGAACATACAGCCAACATCACCCCAACCATCAGCAGATCCAAATGGTACCCGCAGCCTTTCTGTATAGAGGAATTATACAGTTGAAGTCAAAATGATTAGCCCTCCTGTGAATTTTTTTTCTTTCTTAAATATTTCCCAAATTATGTTTAACAGACCAAGGAATTTTTCACAGTATTTCCTATAATATTTTTCTTCTGGAGAAAGTCTTATTTGTTTTATTTTGGCTAGCAAAAAAACAGTTTTAATTTAAAAAAATAATAATTTTAATATCAATATTATTAGCCCCCCCCTTAAGCTTTTTTCTTCATTTGTCTACAGAACAAACCATCATTATACAATGACTTGCTTAATGACTCTAACTTGTCTAATTATCCTATTTGACCTAGTTAAGCCTTGACAAATATCTAGTAAAATACTATAAATTGTCATCAGGAATTAGTTATTGAACTATAATGTTTAGAAATGTGTTGAAAAATCTTTCTGTTAAATAGAAATTGGGGGGAAAAAATATGCCGGGGGGCTAATAATTCAGGAGGGCTAATAATTCTGACTTCAACTGTATATAATCACAACATAAACAGAAACTTTGTCTGCCTTATACTCATAAAAGGAAATCATACCACCAGTTTGTGCTCTTTGCGGTTTATAATGACAGCAGTGATCTGTTGGTCCATGAAGATGAGAATGGTGCAGAGGAGAGCTGGTATTAAGGCAGCCAGTACTGTCCACCACGGGTTGCGCCCAATTGGGTTCATCACCCAACCACGATCATCACGTGTAGGCTGTAAAACACAACAAGGAAAAATTCAAACATCTGAACGAACCTCTAGAAAAAAGCACGGTATTTATATTTATTCCAAAGTATTAGCACAATTTTTTTTGTGTGTGTTTGTGTGTGGGAGGCAAACGTAAAAACAAGTTATAGCCCAAATATAGAGTAGTCCAAATCTAACAATTACACAAGAATGAATGACTACACATGTGAAGTTTTGGGCTGTTTTTTGACATCTATTATATTTTCATTGAAAGTCCAAATTTAGGCTTGTTTTAGTAAAGCTGACTATGTTTATATGGCTATTAGATGTCTATTAAACAAAATTGCTTAGTGGGTGGGTACCGTTTCCAACATTCTTCAAAACATCTTATTTTTTGTTGAGCAGAAGATGGAAACTCAACAGGTTTGGAACAAGTGGAGGGCGATTAATTAATGACAGAATTTGTGAGTGAACTATCCCTTTAAAAAGCAAGTTATAAAAATTGTTCATGATGAAACAGTTAAGTAAGGATGATCAGTTAAAAAAATTTATTCAACATAATAATATACACATATAATTCCAATATGATTGGTGCTCAACATTATTTATGATTATTATCAACAATTTTTGTTTTTTTTTAAATAAATGCATTCTTATTT
Source organism: Danio kyathit (assembly GCA_903798195.1). Classification (NCBI taxonomy): domain Eukaryota; kingdom Metazoa; phylum Chordata; class Actinopteri; order Cypriniformes; family Danionidae; genus Danio; species Danio kyathit. The sequence continues at coordinate 49,178,980 of LR812524.1, read as the reverse complement.
AATTAATGGAAAGTTATTTTAATCTAATTAAAATTGACCCAAAATATTTAAACTGCAGCAGGGGTTGCTTGCTATTTTTTGTGATTCGTTACACTCATGTAAACTGAATTGAGTTATTATTTGATAACCTGATGTATAAAAGATGTATAATGACAATTCAGTCTAATCTGAGACAAATTTGTTAGCCATAGATTAAATATGAGTCTGGCTAAGTTGTTCATAGATCTCTGTCTGTGCATACTAGTACATGTTATTAGGATTAGCCAGGGTATAAACTTATTTCCAAGTCTCAGCATTGTCTAATCATCTAATCTGTCACTGCAGGGGTGCCAGACTCTAATCTAATCATACAAGCAAATGTGGCTAAAACAAGACACGTACAAACGGCACAAAAAGAGGATTCTTGTGGCTTATGAATGGGAGGAAAAATACTTTGAGGACTGAAGAATTGTGTTCATCATTGTAAGGTAAGCAGATATTTTAAACAGAGCTTCAAGAAAGGAAAGCACTTCCTGTTTACTGATTCACACAGATGCTTCCTGTGTTTTGATCTGTTTTTGAGAGCTGTTTTGGTTAAATGGTCTAATATTTTTTTTAATGTGTATTAGGGAATAGTTCAAGAACACTACTATAGTGGAAATCAACACGTTTGAGCTGTGTATTGATTTGGATGTTCAGATTCAATTTGATATCGATTTAAGTTCTTGCTTTGATTCTTGATTCTTAAATCATTTCAATGAGGGTATATATAATACAAAGGGTATTGAATAAAAAATATGAATAATGAACATCAGTTTGCAAATAGTGAATTAATGAGTAAAGTAAAAATTAAATTAAATCTCAGGTTTTAATTATTAGCAACTATTTATTAAATAGGATTTCAATTAGTCATATGTAGGCCCACACGGAATTTGCATGCGCAGAAATCTGTAGATTTCTGCCGATTTTTAGCCCATCATTGAGTCTATGTATTTACTTGTGTAAATGTGTGTAAATTTATGTTTATTCAGTTTTTAAATTCATTTCACTAATATTTTTGTGAAATATTAATAATAATAATAATAATAATATTAAAATGATCATATGATTTATTTACAATACAGTTTGTAAAGTAAAATCTTCTGTCTTTTAGTAGATATATTATATGAGAGACTTACTTTGTTTACCAAATAATTGGATCTAATTGGATTTGCATTGTAAACATTAAATAAAAGTTCAAAATGTATAATTTGTTGATTTCATATATTATTTAGTTACGATACTCCCAAAATCATTCAGCATACATCCACAGTTTTTTTTTTTTTACAGAATTCTCCGCAGAAATGGCAAAAAAATGTCCGCAGATTCTGTCTAGCTCTAGTCATATGATTATTTATTTGACTATAATTTATTTTAATGATTATTTACTTTTAATGTGGTTTGGCCTATTATTGCGACAATCAACATGAACTGGAACCGCGTCTTTTTTAAAAAGAAGATGAGTAGCAAATGCAGATTTCACTATTTCCAGATTCGAAAAGCTTTCGGGTAAAAACTATTCTTTACAAACATATTTTTGTTGCGTGTTAGCAGACCTCTGTAATCCAACTGCTTGGGTCCACACGCAAGCTGTGCTTTTAAAAATGGAAAATGGAAACAAAACTTTTGTTTCGGCACATTTAAAAACAGAACATAGACGATCTATGTTTCTGAACAATTCTCTTCTTCTTCAACTTGTTTTATTTATGGCTGGCAAACACTACGTGGTGTCTCTAAACACTGTAAAAGGTAAAAAGAGTCTTCGCGCTATATCATGCATATTAATGAAGTTGCATCTCATTCACAGTAGAGCACGCTGATTGGTTCAAACCAAGTCTGACTTATGAATATATGCACAGATGTGTTGAAAACTCAATGACGTCACTTTGTACCAGCCGGTACAGACAGCCAAACTCCACGCTGGAATTTACACAATGGTCTCATCGTCGTGACGTAGCTTTAATTAATTTTCAAACCCGAAGAACAACCCATTTTGACTTGTTAGCTAAATATATGTGTCCTAATAGTGTTTTTAACAATGTTGGACATTTATATGTTTGTCTACATCTCTAAAAAATGTGTTTTGGTGTTTTGTGACCCTTTAAGACAAATTCACCTCACACATGAGATAATGTACAGAACATTATCAACACAATACAGTTAAGAACTTATTTTAAAATAGTATCACAATAAAAGCCATCCTTGTCATCATATTATAAATATCTACAAAGATTTTTCCTGCAAAAAACGATGATGATTCTGAATCTAATGTAGACATTTTGGAAATTGTATTAAATGTCCTTCCTGAAGAGTATCGATATTCCACCAGGGGGCAGAAAACGTACGGTTCTACTAATATTATTTTTTTATTAGTGAAGTATTGATGAAATATTGATTTTTAGAGACATTAGAAACACATTTATCAAATGTGACAGTACATTCTGAGTTATAGGACTAAAAATGCAAGGCATTTGTGTGTATTACATACTGTAGTCCTACCTTGAACTTGCTGGGCACTTGTAATTTTTGGGATGGAACTCCAATGATATAATCAATCAGGACCATGAAAACGATGGTGAGGAACACAGCAAAATCACTGATCATTGACCGCACCTGCATCACAAAAATACCAAATATACACCTAGCATTTACTATCTGCAAAATGGCTCCATGTATGCAAGCATAAATAAGTGTTTGAGTCTTTCAGCCTCACCCGTGTTGGGAAGTATCTGCTAGTCTTAAACTGTTTCAGGAAGCTAGACATTAAAAAGGTACCAAAGAACAAGATGGATGACCAGAAGAGCACATCAGGGGTGTAGGGACCGTGATGTCCACATGACGGTCCAATAAACTGACCCTGGAGATCTAAACACTCCTACTCACACACACACAGAGAGAGAGAGAGAGAGAGAGTGTTTGGCTCATATTTAACAGCATGGCAGCCTAGACGCTGACTCAACTGTGAAAACAGGATTAGCACTAAATGCGATCTGTGTGAGACGACACTGTGAAATAACAGCGCACTGCAGTGATGGGACATGGAGGAAATAACAGAGAAAACTCCTCCAATGCTACAATGTGTCGTGTGCTTTTCACTGCTTGAGGTTGTCAACGGATGCTTATGGCAGGTTGAGGTTGTTGAGAAGGCTAAAGTGAGAAATCATAGATAGAGGTGTTTTTTTTACTGTGACATGTTTGTTTAAATATGTAAGGTTATGTTCAAAATCATCTGCACTCACATGGGATTGAAACTCAGTGGTTAAAGCTTAGGCTAGTTGGCTAATCCTATACATTTGGTATGCATTTATAATGGAATGAATGAATGAATACGGCTGCAAACAGGGTATTTCAAGGATGAAGGATGATCAATCCATATTAGTATATTTAGAGAGAGTATACCTTTTTCAAGCACTGTTGTAAAGGCCAACAAAAGTGACTGCATTCTAAATAGTATACTTCCCTACAGTATATCAGGTGACTTTTTTTGTTAATTGAATATCTGAATTCAAAAAGCATATCTAAAGCATGTCTATACTGTATTCATGCTGTAGTGTATATACAGTGTTCGGTAACACTTTAGTTCAGGTCACAATTCATGGTATTAACTACTGGCTTATTACCTGCCTATTATTAAGATATTAACTGTTCATTAGCTGTTATAAAGTATCATCTAATTCTACATCCCTAATATTATCCTAAACCAAACTACTACCTTGCTGACTATTAATAAACGGTTAATTAATAGTTTATTAAGGCTAGTAGTGTTAGTTAATGGTTCGTTAATACAGTGAATTGTGACCTAAACTAAAGTGTTACCCAGTGTTCTATTTTATTGGCTGTGAATTAATTATTCATTTAAAATAGGTAGCAACCCAAAAAAATACAGTATGTGATTTTGGATGCAGCCAAAAAAAAATTCTTGGTACACCTATAAAGACTACAGATACATTCAAAACTATATAGTATATATTATATTTGGTTGAACCTTTTTTCTTAAGTGGTATTTCCTATATACAGTACAATGTTTCCTCTACGTTTTTTTCCAGCTGTGGCGGCAGGTCTTTTGATCTACCAACTACCTATGGCGTTATTTCAATGACAATGTCGTGACGCAGTATTACAAGTCGAGATCGAATATATGTAATACCAGCATGCAGATCTTTTTGCTTGCGCGAGGATTTCCTCTGTTTGTGCACAAAACTTCTTGCATGCCCTCAAATATATACACTGCTCAAGTGCAGATTTTCTTGTGCGCTCTCAAATAAATGCTGCTGAAGTGCAATTTAGTGCGTTTATGTAGTGAGTATGTCTTCACCATTTATAAGATTTGCTATAGGAATGTTTATGAACATCTCCAATAGACCTACAGAGCGGCATTAATGCGTCCTGAATTGAAACGGCTATAAACTCCAGCAAGATAAAGTCTTTGTTTGTTGTATGCAGAACCATAGACCTTTATCTATAAATAAAGTATAATTATGGAAACTGTGTTCATCATAACTGAAAGCTATCTGTCGTGTTTGCTGGCCTCACGCATCACGCACCTGTCAGTCAGTCAGCATGTCACCGTAGAGTTAAACAAATAACACACAGCACTACTACGGTTACAGAAATGTTAGCGTTGTTATAATTCACTGACCTTTTAATACGTTTTGGTGCAATTATAACCCGCTATTTAAGAAAAACGCCTTTGTTTTGAATGAGAAGCTGTAATGTAGCCGTGGCGGGATGAATTTTGGTGTGGCGCCCCGCCATGGAAGAATGAATGTAGCGGAAACCTTGCAGTAATTTGATTGTGTGCTGTGAGAATGAAATTGTTAAATAATGGGTGCTTTTGATTCAGTTACAAACCATTTGTTTTGAACCAGTGGTTTCAAAATGCATATCAAACTTTGAAAATTTAAATTTCTCCTATCACTAAAATTTGGACATGCTACATCCACCATCTTTCAACTGTCACGTGATCTATAGGGCCAGTTAGACATGTGCTAATAAACAAAATTGGACATAGTGTATGAGTTTTTAGTGTATGGATGTTTCCCAGTACTGGGTTGCGGCTGCAAGGGCATCCGCTGCGTAAAACATATGCCAGAACAGTTGGCAGTTCTTTCCACTGTGGTGACCCCTGATAAATAAGGGACTAAGCTGAAGGAAAATGAATGAATGATTGTTTTATGAATTCTGTAAGTTCTGACAGAATTGTGGGCTCATATGTTTTTCACCTACTATATAGAAGTTAGCAGGTACATTCAGACAGGTTGCTAAGATTGTGAGTATGTGGGAAACTGAATTACCGTTACAGTAAGGTTGGTCCATGACACTGCAGATGCCGTGATGTTCCTCTGATTCCACACTTCGAGTGTTTTATTACTGGGATTATCAGGCTCTGCACACCTACAGCTGATGGCAAACAACATAACATGTTAAAATATGTTTACAAACAGTTATTGTGGAACTCTTTATTTGATCTCCTGTTAAGCCTTATTGATGTCTAGGAGAGTGTCTTATTTATTTATTTGCTTATTGTCATGATTGGCTCAAAATCATGACAAATGAAGGAGGACATAGCCCAGAGGGTAAAGCTGCAATGACAAATATCTGTTACCATGCACTGTAAAAATGCTGAGTTCCACACAATTGATTTTTGGGCAACATGAAGGAATTAAGTTAACCTATTAGTTTTAGCAAATTTAAATGGAATTTTTTAAACAATTAAGTGGTCCCCCAAAAAACTCAAGAATTGTGTTGTTTCAGCTTATTTTAAATAAATAGTTTGAACAAACAGCAGACGTCATTTTTTGAGTGTAGGCATATAAGAAGAGAAAAATACGCTGTTTTAAACAGCAAAAAATGACTATGACTTCAATTAGACACAAGATGTTACGTTATCTAACACAATGGTTCCCAAGATGTGGGTCAGGACCCCCTAGGGCGTCATGAGACAATGATGGTGGATTGCTTGGTGATGTCCAAAAATCTCATATATGTTATTAAACTATTAAAATTACGATATTTTATCAATAACCCACAGAAGATAAAAATACTATTTAAAAGTTACATTAAAAAAACAACATGTCGATGCAATAGCCTAGTGGTTAGCGCGTCGACATATGGTGCAGTAGCACGTCAGGGTGTCCCGAGTTCGAATCCCGGCTCGAGGACATTTCCCTACCCTACCCCCCTCTCTCTCTCCAATTTTGCTTCCTGTCTCAATAGTGTCCTATCCTATCAAAAATAAATCTTAAAAAAAAATCAAAAACAAAAAAACAACATGCAAATAAAAAGCCATTAGCCTTTCATTTTTTTTCCATTGGGTTGCGACCCCTGGGGATATTCGCTAGGTCACATATCAGTAGCATTAGTTGCAGCAGATTGATTTTACGGCACATTGTTAAACTACGGTATTTACATACATTAAAAATAAAGGCCACAACTGAACATGGAGGATGATCTCCAAGTGGCGGTCATTACATCAAAAATAACAACACAAAACCCATAATTGAAAGCAATAATGGCCAAACTTTTAAAGAGAGGAGAACAGGTAGACATTGTTCTCTTGACCACACCCACAGGCAAACTCATCACATTTTAAATATTTTTCTCTTGTTAAAATAATAAAAATATTTGTTGCAACCTTATAGTTTGAACTACTGTATGTCCTTCTTCATTTGCCACAGCTTTGAGCCGGTCGTAACAGATGTGGGGCTTGTCCGGGATCTGAATCCAATATCTCTCAAGACTTCTAGTTACTTATTTAATACAGTATATTCAGAATTTTATAACAAAAAAATAAATTTAAGGATATTGTCTGCAACTTGCAAAGGCAACTGTGTATATAAATTTAAACTTACTAGGCCAGGGTGAGTTTGTCCAGATCGGAATGCCTGTTGATTGGGTATAATTCTCCAAGATGGAAAAGTTTCTCCAGTGCTTCATAAATGAAGATAAGACAAATGAGCGCAGCAAAAGCTTCCTCTGTGAAGCGTGTGATGTAACAGACCAAAGAGCTGGCATCCGTTGCAACAAGAAGCAGACACAGGAAAGCCGTCCAAAGGCCTATACAAGTGCGCAGGGACAGGTACGAGAGATCGTAGTCTCTACAGGGAGAAAAATACACAGAAATAAGATGCATTTATATCCAAAATATGTTGAAGATTTATGGGACAAAGTAGGCTGAATGATAAGATACACTAATATAGAAGATAATAAATATGGAAAAACAGATTTATGACAGATTTGTGTAAAAAATTAGTGTCATTTAGAGCATTTTTGTGGATGTTTATATTAATTTTTATTCACAATTTTAACATCAGAAGTGTTAAGAAATTAATATTTGGTAGAATAAGCCTTATTTTTAATCACAACAAATGAAAACATTTGTTATTTTGACCAATAGACATTTTCTTTAAAAAAAATTATATATGAAATATTTTTTATTTTAAAGAAAAGCTATCAGAACAATATAGAATTTTTTTTTTTTACTTAAATCCATACTTAATTAATCTAGTGAAGCCATAAAAACAGTCTCTTAACCTTTTTCCACAGCTTCATATACAGTTGAAGTCAGAATTATTAGCCCCCCTCTTTATTTTTTATATAACATCTTAACTAGGCAGGAGAGGGTAATTAGGCAGATTATTGTATAACGATGGTTTGTTCTGCAGACTATCAGAAAAAAATATAACTTAAGGGGGCTAATAATTTTGACCTTAACATGGCTTTTAAAAAATTAAAAATGGCTTTTATTTTACCCGAAATAAAACATATAAGACTTTCTCCAGAAAAAAAATATTATCAGACATACTGTGAAAATCTTCTTGCTCTGTTAAACATCATTTGGGAAATTTTTCAAAAAGAAAAAAGACTTCAACTGTATATATATATTTTAAATAAACTCTATTTTAATAATTGTATATATTATATAACCAGTTTTTCTAATTTCACCAATTGTTCAGGGCAAAAAGGAATTCATTATTTTTTATAGTTAAATATGTTTTTTGCAATTAATAGTTGGTCTGGTCTGTACTGACTTGCAGAACTTGAAGAGAATTTTTTCGAACACGAGGACAGGTCCAGTGCTGCCCAGTATAGTTAGTGGCTGTCCAGCAAACAGAGAGTATGCTATTCCAGTCATAGACGCTCCTAACAAAGATTCAATAGCACTCTGACACACACACACACACACACACACACACACACACACACACACACACACACACACACACACACACACACACACACACACACCCACACACACACACACACACACACACACACACACACACACACAGACATACATGTGACTCCTGCATTTTGCATTACAAACTTATTTGTATTTGACTTTGCCTACTAGGCCACATAAAAACAGAAGTGTGTGCATTTGCATACTCACAATTCGTCCTTCTGTTGCCTCTCCCAGAAGTCCTCCAAATGTGATTACAGGTGACATACAGGCACAGTACAGGAAAAGAAAAGAAGCTACACACTGCAGAGTCAGGCCATCTTTAAAGTCAGTCAGATAATATGGAGCTTTCCTCTTTAAATCCAAAATCAATCCTCCAAACAGCCTACAGAAAGATTGGGAAAGAGAGACAGACTATATATGAGATCATCTCTGCCACTGCTAGGACCATTGCATGTCCTCATAATCTATAGTCATAAGCATATATAAGTCATAAGTATTATAGTCATAGTCATGCAGTAATGATTACAGGTTTTAATATCTGGTAAGGATATCTGACACACACACCTTCCTGTTCTCTGCAGTTCTGGCCCATGGTGTTCTCCGTGCGGCTCTTCCTCAACAGCAACAGCTGTACCATTCGGCACTCCCGGCATCTTTCTTTTCTCCTGTTCCAAACAGATCCATTACAGCAAATAATCTATCATTGAAGCTAGGGTTTTAAAAAGTGTGTGTGTGTTTTCCATACCTGTGATGGGACACATTTAGGAGGTTCTATGCGTATGGATGGGTCCCATTCCCCCGGAGGCAGAACTGTCACTTGATCGAGAAACTCATCTATACCAGCCAACAAATCGCTCCTGTCCTTAGCCTTATATGCAACATCATGGAAAATCTAAAAGATGGAAGAATCAAAATATATTCATGAATCTAAAATAAAAATTAAATACATATTAAATATATATATTTTTAAATTAATCTATAAATTATATTTCTTGAAATGTAAATACTTCTGTTAATGCATAAATATACGTACCAGCCACTTTATTAGGCATACCTGTCCAACTGCTCAATAATGCAAACTTCTAATTATTTAATCACATGGCAGCAACTCAATGCATTTAGGCATGTAGACATGGTCAATACGAGCTGCCGCTGTTCAAACCGAGCATCAGAATGGGGAAGAAATGTGATTTAAGTCACTTTGAACGTGGCATGGTTGTTGGTGCGAGATGGGCTAGTCTGAGTATTTCAGACACTGCTGATCTACTGGGATTTTCATGCACAACCATCTCTAGGGTTTAAAGAGAATGGTCCGAAAAAGAGAAAATATCCAGTGAGCGGCAGTTCTGTGGGCGCGAATGCCTTGACCATGGCCAGACTGCTTTGAGCTGACAGAAAGGTTACAACTGAGGTATGCAGAAGAGCATCTCTGAACGCACAACACGTTGAACCTTGAGACGGATAGACTACAGCAGCAGAAGACCATGCTGACCATGTCCATCTCTTTATGATCACAGTATACCCATCTTCTGATGACTACTTCCAGCAGGATATCACGCAGGATATTTATATCATAAAGTGTGAATCATCTCAGACTGGTTTGTTAAACATGACAGTGAGTTCACTGTACTCAAATGGCCTCCACAGTCACCAAACTTAATCCAATAAAGCACCATTGGGATGATGTGGAATGGGAGATTTGCATCATGGATGTGCAGCCAACAAATCTGCAGCAACTGCGTGATGCTATCATGTCAATATGGACCAAAATCTCTGAGGAATATTTCCAGTACCTTGTTGAATCTATGCCACAGAGGATTAAGGCAGTTCTGAAGGCAAAAGGGGGTCCAACCCAGTATTAGTAGGGTGTACCTAATAAAGTGGCGAGTGAACATGGACTGACCTCATCTGTCATGATGGTGGCCATGGAGCGACCGATTTCATGGTACTGCTGGGCTTTTCCATCAGGACCAAGCAAAATGAACAAGAATCTGTAAAGAAAAAAAAGATTAATAATTACTTTATGAGAGGGGATTTATGAGAGATCCAGTAATTGGCAACATTATAGCACTTTCATTTCCTATTTTTATCAGTTTGGTTGTCCTCATTTTGTGGTACTCTGAATAAAAGCATCTAATTAAATTTAAAAAGAAATAGGAAAGGGAAAAAATGTGCATGCATTTGCAGTTAAAGAGTTGCACCTTGTGGGAATGGGAACTTCAGTGAGTCCAGTCAGCAGTACAGCAGGAGACAAGCGAACAAATGCAACGATGGATCTCTCTAAAAAGTCCAGCTCTCCAACCAGCACATTGGAAGCTTCTGCTCCAGTGGGAATCTTTTTCATGAAATGTGTGTCCACCTATGGAGGAAGATGGTCATAGCTGTGTAATTTGCATGCTATTGCAGCGTTTTGTAAAGGCTGTTACTCTAAAACAACTGCTGAAATAGGAAGAATATTTTATTTATTTATTTATTTATTTATTTATTTTCAAAACTGTGAATTAATTATTAATAATAATTCATTCACATAGCGCAAAATACAGCTGCCAGAGTTCTAACCAGGTCTAGAAAATATGACCATGTCACCCCAATTTAATCCTCATTACACAGGTTACCTGTTCCATATTGATTATAAAATATTGCTTCTTACCTATTAAGCTTTAAATAATCTAACTTCTGTTTATCTAACCAACCTTCTCTCTCGCTACAATCCAACCCGCTCTTTAAGATCTCAAAACTCAGGGCTTCTGGTAGTACCCAGGATAGCAAAGTCTACTAAAGGAGGTTGAGCCTTCTTATTTATGGCTTTATGGTTGGGACTCGTGGAGCTGCGCATCGATGGATTTGCTCTTTAGTGTTTGGACTTTCAGCAGTAAAATCTAAACCACACTGAACTGAACTAAACTGAACTTAAACTCTGAAAACTGGACTGAAACGGTTTCAATTTACTAGAACTTTTATGTTAAGCTGCTTTGACACAATCTACATTGTAAAAACTCTATATAAATAAATATGATTTGAATTGAATTAAATTAATTTATGAAGATATAAAAGGCAGAACCACCAAACTATCTGTAGATCAGGATTCACAGATATCATTCTGAAGAATCATTTTTTTCGTTTTGACTGAGACTGAGAGTTGTAAAATGTATTTCAATTAACTTTTCTTTTAAGTAATCCAATATTTATACTTTATTTTCAACCTTATTTCAGTTATAGATTAATTATTAATCTCGTGGTTGTTCTACTTACAAACTCCAGCTGTTCATTTGGGTCAGGGTGACAGTTATAGATAAGACGAACAGCAGGTATGTAATCTGATTGGGGAGCCTCTCTGCCATCTTTACTGCCACTCTAATAGGCTGACATCTGCTTCATTACAGCTAATTTCCTGTTTTGATATGTGGCATAACATTGCGCAAACAAGCGGCGGTATCTATAAAGACCACCAGGTGGCAGTGCTTGTGTGTACGTGTGAGTGCCTTTGTCCCAGATGTTCTTGGGTAGTCGATTCTCCAGTGAACAGGCAAAACACAAACGGAAATAAACAGATTAAAGCTGTTTGGTTTAATGGGTTGACATCACACCATCTCATTTGTTATAATATATTTTTTTTATCCTTCCGTTTCATAGATTATTTCTTTATCTGCTTCCCCTAATACAGGATGCATTATTTGTTTTATTAGGCTTTTAAATTATTTTATTTTTTCATTTTGGTTGTAACCATACATTTCTCTGTCTAACTTTACTACACACATTATGCATTGTGATCATTCATGATATTGTGTTATTTGTAATTCACACAAACCTATGAATGTCTCATTTGCAATTGTTCATTTCTATTTAAAAAAACGTAAAAACCAAAAAAAAAAAAAAATTTAAAACTTAAAAAAAAAAAAAACCTAAATGCTTCGGTTCTAGTACCTTGCTGAGATCCATCTGGCCAATCTCTGGTGTTGCTCCGTTCTTTATATCTGTGCTTGTTGTTGGAGGCTGAGGAGATGTTGCAGGACCTGGGCGGTGCAAATAAATCTGATAAATATCTTATTTCCATAACATCCTAAAATATCCACAACATTATGCTTCATTTCTCAGTTGTTACCAAAGAAATTTGCATTTTTATTTCTACAGTATAGGGCTTCAATAAATGTAAACTACAACCATTAAAGGGCACCTATTTCGCCCCTTTTACAAAATGTAAAATAAGCCTTTGGTGTTTCCAGAATGTGTCTGTAAAGTTTCAGCTCAAAATATCATCAGATAATTATTATTATAGCCTCCAGCATATGGCCATTTTAGTGTCCAAGTAAAGTGTAGCTGTTTTTGTAGCCTGATTTCCCCACCCACTGCACCCATATGAGTGTCTGCTTTTCATGCATTACATCAGATAAACAGCAGTCAGTGATAGAGACAGACACGGATGAAGGTGAAATACAGATCATTAATCAAAAATACCAAGTAAGTTTCATGTATTTGTGGTGGAGTTTATTCAAGCCTTTCTGAAATGATGAGTCACACACAAATGCTGTTTGCAGTATGCACACACACTAGCGTGTTTACTGACACCATGGTCATGGACAGCCATGGTGCTTAAAGCGGTTAAGGATTACATTGCAATTTTACTGTCTTTATTATAAACCTGCTCTGTTTTAAAAACATTTTAAACTTATAAAACTTATAAAAATCACAGACAGTTGAAACAGATACTTTAATCCCAGTTTATTTGCAAATAATTGCTTTGTGAACGTGTGTATACATGTTATTATAGAAACATGGCATCTGTCAATCAATTTGGTGGCTGAGAAAACTGCACTCCTATGTCACGTTGTGGTGGGACTCAAAATCAATGGGATTTGGATCCTATTTTTACATCAGGACATTTCTATCACTCCCATATGACTGTGGACACACTATACCTACACAAAGTTCTGTCCAAACAGCTTACAAAAGTTGATTTTCATCATAGGTACCAAATTAAAAAATTTTGGTATATGAGAATGATATGGCATAATTACCAGCCAAGTTATATCCACTTTTGATTTCCAACCACAGGTAGGCAAACTGAGTAATCCTGTTAATTTTCATATTTTACCCACAAGTGTACCACTCAGGATGTGGCAAAATCTGTAAAGCATCTTTTTGGAGCATGATACTCCACCCACTGAAATTTCGCCAATAATCCATGACCTGTTGATAGTCCGACCCCTATAATTTGAACAACGTTACCAACTAAATAAGGCAATTCTGTTAACAGAATAAAAAATCAGCTTTGTAATCGTCCTTTGATAATTTCATAGTAATACTCTAATAAATTTTTACACCTTAGTTTGTAAATGAAATATAGGCTAAATTATAGTTATACTCGACAAAAGGGACAAACAGAGATGTATTTAGAGTTGTGCTTTCAATGAATATGAAAGCACAGGCAGGAATTAATATCAATATATGAGTTTTTTAGGTTCATAGCTGTCCTTTCACTCTAGAAAAATCACAGCAAGAGCTGAGTGACATGACACAATCATAAACATTTATTTAACACTTACTGTATACTCAGCAATTTACACGTGTCTGTTGCCTCATTACAAACATACGTGGTACATTCCACAATAATATACATTTTAAACTAATAAACCGACATTACGCCTCTTTGGGGTAGCATTGAATAAATGTATTATGCATATATCCCACATTTTACATTCTATTGTGTTGCGAACTGATGAGATAGCATTCTCTATGATCATGCATGGCTGCCTGCTTCACAGAACGGCTGCTTTTTCCATAAAGCCTGTCCCATTTTCAAAATAAGAGTACCACACATATAGAAAGTTTAATATAAGCTTAGATAAACTAAAAATAAGGACAAAAATAGTAATTGTTGCAATCTCACTAGGAAACGTTAGGGCCAATTAAACACTGCCTGGGCCATACATATTAATGATCCTCTGTGGATCATCAGTGTCTGTGTTTTGTTCAGATTAGCCTGTTTTTACACTCACAGAATTTACATGACTACAAGGAAGCTTTGAAGCTTATGTTATGTAATTTCCATGTACTGAACTCTTGTTATTCCGCTTAGCTATAATTAAGTATATCCATATTTTCATTCTACAGCACCTTAACCAATAATATTCCTTTGTGATGCAACGTGAATGACTTTAGCTCACCTGTCTTGTCCATAAAGTGAGTTTCACTGTGTCTTCTGTTGGCTTCTGTGAGGGTTTTGACCATGGGCAACAAGTTGTTCCTCTTCTTGTCATTCTGGTGGTGATGCCGCTTCAAAAGTGCCTCTCTGACCTTCATTCTCACGCTGTCATCCAATTCATGAGGCGTCTCCTGTTTTTCAAGCACCAAATCTACACACAACAAACCAGTCCACATTAGAACATAAAGGCACATCAGGAGCATCATTAATCTGTAAGATGCTGATGATGATCAGCCCCATATTTAGTAGTGGTTTTGTTTTATTCAAGCACTTTAAACACTGCAATACTTTCATTGCACTTTCTCTTGCTCTGTAAAACCTCCTGATGCAGCACTGTAAATCTGCATCCCTCTCCTCCAAGCTTTACAGTATAATTAATTCTCCCCTCCCTGTCCTTCTCCTTCTCCAGCGTTAATCTTGTTCTTACCACTACTGCAACACTGATCAGATCAGTCATGTTTCAATGAGACGCAGGTTGTATTGCCAGTCTATTGGATGTCAGGGGTTGACAGACAGTACATGTAAAATAAAACAATACGTCTGAGTGCTTCTGTATGAATTATGCATAAGAACTTTGTAGCAAGGCTGGAACCAACATTGATGGGAACTTGTTAATTGAATATTTACTATTACAATTGATTATGTTATTTAATAGCTGATTTTTTAAACGTAATTTATATTGCAACAGTCTTGAACATTTTGTTGTTTTGTAGAATTGCACCGTAATTGTGCTGCTAATAGATTTGCACAATGTAGTATTGTTTCCAAACAAGTATTCCAATGTCAGCTCAGGTTACCAGACATTTCCAGCCTCTCACACATGCACAATTTTAAAAGAAGTATTGTAGAAAACAGTGAGTAGAAAACTAAATGGTTATCAAATAATATTTTATATTTGACAAAATTTGCAATTAACTGAATACAGAATAAATTGGGTCTTACATTAAAAAGATAAAGTGCCTATATTAATATGCAAGAGACTACATTCTATACGAGGATCATCGTTTCTGGGGAGTATTTGGCATTTAAAAGTTGACCTACATTTAAACATTTTAAAAGCATTCAGTAACCTACATTTTGTTACTGAATATTCTGAAATGTCTAGACAATAATACCGTACACTGTACTAATTTTTTTCAAAATTTGTTTACTTATTTAACCAGGAAAGTGCCATTGAAATACAATATCTCTTATATCCGGGATTGCTGATCAAGACAGGCAGCATATAGGACAGAGTCACAGAAAAATCCATATCACATTGACACAAACAAAAATAATATAAACCATAATCAATTATTAGAACATGTGCACTGTTCTGAATAGACAGACTTTAAAATATTTTTAAATATAGCAATGGATGGTACAGATTTCATATGATTTCATATTTCTTGAAGCTCATTCCATACATATGGAGCATACTTGGAGAATGCAGATCGCCCTAACCCTGCATGAAAAAACGGCATCTTAAGTAAGAGTATATCTGCTGATCTGGTATTATAAGTATTTGAGCAGTACACCAACAAACTAGATATACACTACCTGACAAAAGTCTTTTCACCTCTCCAAGTTTTAGGAGCAACAAATAATCAAAGACTCCCAGAGTTCATCAAGATTCTTCGGATTCATCTTCAATTCCTCCTCCTTCATCTTACCCCAGACATCCTCAATAATGTTCATGTCTGGTGACTGGGCTGGCCATTCCTAGAGCACCTTGACCTTCTTTGCTTTCAAGAACTTTGATGTGGAGGCTGGAGTATGAGAAGGAGCGCTATCCTGCTGAAGAATTTTCCCTCTCCTGTGGTTTGTAATGTAATGGGCAGCACAAATGTCTTGATACCTCAGGGTGTTCATGTTGCCATCCACTCTGCAGATCTCCCGTATGCCCCCATACTGAATGTAACTCCAAACCATGATTTTTCCTTCACCAAACTTGACTTTTCACTTTGTATTTTTGCCACCCTCTTTGCAAAACTTCAGTATTGCTTCCAAACTAAGTATACCAATGGAAGCTCGTGTACTGTAACTTCACATTTCCAGCCACTCAAACATACATAATTTAAAAAAAAAAGCCACAACTTCTACACTATAAAGTCAACCTATAAATAGCATCAGTTGCCTCTGCATGTTTTTTTATTCACATAGCAAATATGACACACTTAAGTTCACAGTTAATCTCCATCCTTGTTTTTAAGTGACATGCAGTTGACAACTGTGCCACTTGTTTCTTCAATTATGAACCCATGGGTGTTTGGTATGAGTGTTTGTATGAGTCTATCACTAACACGAGTAGGAGTGTGTGAGGTTATGGGATGTTTGAAGTACAGGTGGGCCTATTATGCTGCAGGACCCACACACTCACTTGCCACACTGCTGTACCATCCATTTCTTACTTATTTCGTATACTGCATGAATAAATACTGTACAAGCTTTACTGTGATCCGATTATCGATCATGATAAGCCAATTGGCGAGCCAGCACTTAATACACTGACATTTCAAGAACCATTTAAACCTTTAAAGGTGGCTTTTTTTTTTTTCAAATGTGTTCCTGTTATACTGTATGTGCAAAGAGTCATTCCCATTGATTTCTCACTGACCTGCTATTTCCTCAATGCTGCCTGCCTTCATGTCCAGCAGGACGGTCCCATTAATGATGCAGCTGCGCAGCTCAAACAGACTGTGGAGAGAGAGAGTGGCTACATACGGCTTACTCCACCGCTCTCCTCCATCCTCCACATCTTCTTCAAACTTTAGCCACCTGAGAGGACGTAAGGGGGAAAAAAAAGGTTTATATAGAGCATCTTTTATTTCATCAGCTTTCAGAGGGCAGCAGAAGGTGCGTGTGAAGCTTTTAAACTGGGGTCCAGAGATCTCTCAGGGACACAGGAGAATGTATGGAAAAACAACAACAACAACAGCAGCGCAAAGCAGTGTAAAAAAAAAGGGAAAAATAAATAAAATAGTAATAAAAAATAAGATTACAATAACTAATTACTAATACAATTAAACATTTTACAACATATATAAATAACTAATATAAATTATTTTAAATAAAAAAAAATATAGAATAATAAGTAATAAATACAATGCCATAGATTAGAGTATAACAATACTACAGTGAGAAGGAAAAGCATAGGTAAATGTTTTCCAAATAGTTGTTTACGTGTTACATTATTTACAATAAATTGTCTACCAATTGAATAGGGGCTTTTGTTATGTATAAATATGGTAACACTTACACTGTTGGGTAATGTATTTACTAATATGAACAAACAATGAACAATACATTTATTACAGTATTTATTCCTCTTTGTTTACGTTAGTTAATTAGCTAATCTATGGTTAATAAATGTTCTACAAGTTTTGTTTATTATTAGTTTGTGTTAGTAAATGCATTAACAAACATTAACTAATGAAACCGTATTGTAACGTGTGACTATAAACATATATTGCTGCCTTTTTAAAGAAGAGTTTCCAAAAATTATCATATTTGTTGAAAATTATCATATACACTCACCGGCCACTTTCTTTAGTACACCTGTCCAACTGCTCGTTAATGCAAATTTCTATGGTGAAGACGATCTGCTGCAGTTCAAACCGAGCATCAGAATGGGGAAGAAAGGTGATTTAAGTGACTTTGAATGTGCCTTCGTTGTTGGTGCAAGACGGGCTGGTCTGAGTATTTCAGAAACTGCTGATCTACTGGGATTTTCATGCAAAACCATCTCTACGGTGTACAGAGAATGGTCCAACAAAGGAAAATATCCAGTGAGCAGCAGTTCTGTGAGCGCAAATGCCTTGCTGATGCCAGAGGTCAGAGGAGAATGGTCGGACTGGTTCCAGCTAATAGAAAGGCACAGTAACTCCAATAACGACTCGCTACAACCAAGGTATGCAGAAGAGCATTCTTGAATGCACAACACGTCCAATCTTGAGACGGATGGGCTACAGCAGCAGAAGACCACACCGGGTGTCACTCCTGTCAGCTAAGAACAGGAAACAGGCTACAATTCACACAGGCTCACCAAAATTGGACAATAGAAGGTTGGAAAAGTCTGATAAGTCTCGATTTCGGCTGCTACATTCGGATAGTAGGGTTAGAAATTGGCGTCAACAGCATGAAAGCATGGATCCATCTTGCCTTGTATCAAAGGTTCGGGCTGGTGGTGGTGGTGTAATGGTATGGGGGATATTTTCTTGGCACACTTTGGGCCCATTAGTACCAATTGAGCATCGTGTCAACGCCACAGCCTGCCTGTGTATTGTTACTGACCATGTCCATCCCTTTATGACCACAGTGTACCCATCTTCTGATGGCTACTTCCAGCAGGATAACGCGCCATCATGGATGTGCAGCCGACAAATCTGCAGCAACTGCATACTATCATGTCAATATGGTCCAAAATCTCTGAGGAACATTTCCAGTACCTTGTTGAATCTATTCCACGAAGGAATAAGGCCGTTCTGAAGGCAAAAGGGTGTCCAATCCGGTACTAGTAAGGTGTACCTAATAAAGAGGCCAGTGAGTGTATATATTCTGTTATAATTTACTCATTTTCAACTTTATACAACCATGTTTGAATTTCCTTCTTCTCTGGAACAAAACACAAAAGGGTTTTTCAATGTATGTTAATGGCTACTTATTTGCAACACTATTATGAACCTCTTGAATGTTAAGTACATTTTCTGTTTTGGGTCAACATTCAAACTCTTGAATAAACCAATATTTTGGCACTGAAATGTGTGGACATTAAGAAATATATACAATACTGTTTGTACCTAGCAGTTTCTTTCCACTCTGCATCTTTGCCCTCTTTAACACAGATTTCATCAAGTTCTGTGAAGAGTTCATGTGCCACATGCTCCTCATCCTCCTCAGTGCCCAGAATAAACCTAACCCTCTGGGATGGAGTATCTGAAAAGAAAGATAGAAAGAATGAGAGACACAGACAAGATGATATTTGTAGACCTCATTTTCACTGTGACAGAGGAAGCAGAGAAAGGAAGCGCAGTAAACAGAAGTCTCACCAGAGCATTTTTTCAGTGTTTGTTATTGTAAATATGAGTTTATGTTTTTCAGTTTTGTGGGCTCAAGGGCAAAACGCCGAGAGGATGTAACTAGGTTTTAAAGTGTATTTATTTTAGCGACTATAAATAACATCTAGGCCAAACAATATATGAAGCCTCAATTATTACACTATAATAACTTATTTATTTAGTTTTAGATTTTATTTATCCTGTGAGAGGTTGTTTTGAAGGAAAGAACAATGTAAGCAATATGCAGACTACTTAAGAGTGCTGATAATTTAATTATTTAACATAGACAGACACTTTTGCTTAAAAGCTTAATGTAATGAAACGTAATGCCTAAGGTTTAAGACTTAATGCTTCATAAATATCGATATTAAGCAATTGATTGTAATTGTTAAGATTTTTTTATAGACTGTTTGTCTTTTGTATTTTATTTTTGTGATCTATTACAGCATATATTTTAGCAAAACATTTTATTTTTATTTAAATTTTTATATTTCAGCCTCATTTCTTTTCATAAATCTATTTTACACTAGATGCAATAACTGAAGGACAAAAAATCCCCATTGAAAATGGCAATAACATCTTATAACAATAACCTGCTAATTACATAATTACAATTATAAGTATTGAGTTTTATTCATTCAGTCATTTTCTATTCGGCTTAGTCCCTTTATTAATCAGGGGTTGCCACAGCGGAATGAACCACCAACTTAACCAGCATATGTTTTACGCAGCGGATGCCCTTCCAGCTGCAACCCATCAATGGGAAACACCCACACACTCATTCACACACATAAGGCAATTTAGCTTACCCAATTCACTTATAGCGCATGTCTTTGAACTTGTGGGGGAAACCGGAGCTCCCAGAGGAAACCCACGCCACGTGAACACGGGGAGAACATGCAAACTCCACACAGAAATGCCAACTGACCCAGCCGAGGCTCGAATCAGCGACCTTCTTGCTGTGAGGCGACAGCACTACCCACTCAGTTTCATTTATATGTAAATCTGTATGTACTGTCTGTATGTGAGTTGTATTTTTTATATGACACTGAACAATAATAAATATGTATACATTTAAAACTAATGTTGTTTTTGATCACTGACTTGTTCAAATGAATAAATAAAAATCTGCTTAGCCTTCAGTATACAGAAATAATACTTTTTTGTTGTTGTTTTACTGTATTTAAAAAAAATAAACAGCTGCATTATTTAAACCAGGATTAAATTAGGCTAACTCCCAACTGTCACCCAACTTTTGATATGATATATATGCATATGATATAGAATTTTCTTAATATAATCCCTAGTTTAGACAAAAATAAAACTGTAAATACTCAAAAACATCCCACCTTAAGTTTTTAAAACGTTTAAAATGACTCTGGTAAATACATCTGTCAGTAAAAATGTATAAAACTTATTAACATATGATTTGTGATACCTATATGCAAGTTAAGCTTTAAAAATTAATATACATTGTTAATTTTTTTCAATGTTCAAACTTCACTCAATATTTTTATGAGCATTGGGGATTTTCTCTCTTCACGTTAACGTTACATTATTACGGCAGTAGGTGGCGATATGTGCTTTTCAGTTGAATCATTCAATCAACATTCAAACACTGATTCATTCAGGAGCTTACCTTAACTAAACGACTGAGCCTTTAAATAAATAACGATATCCTAATTTACATAACGGATTAATTTATTCAAGCCGCCTCAGAGACGCCTACTGCTAAAATGTCATCGGTGGAGCAATAATGGCACTGTGAAGGCTAAAACGTACGTTAAGCTTCTCTAGTATTAAGTTATTTTCACTTTTTTTGTTTATATAAGAAATATTCCTTCATAGTCGCGCTGCTATAACGTTACATTGTATTCGCATTTGACGCTTTGGCGAGTGTTCATTTGATCTTCTAAATATATTTTTCTAGATATGCCTATGAACCTGAAGCAACAAGTGCTTTTTCCTTGACTTGTTGCCCTCACCGTGCGCCCCTGGGGTACTTTCTGAGTTGTCGTCGTCTTGAGCTGAGCCTCCAGCCCTCATCCTGTCAGATCTGCGGCGGTGTCTGGAGCTGTGCGGCCGGTGATGACGGTGAGACGGTCTGTCCATGGGCATCCGCACACCCACAAAAAGAGTCCTGTGACCTGTGGTCAAACGATACAGGACTGATTCACTGCGATTTAGCACTTAATATGACTGCACTCACAGCTGTTGGCTGTATCACATGAATGACTGTGTGTGTTTGTGTGCGTGTGTTTGTACACTAACCCTCCAGCTCTTCTTTCTCATAATGGATATTCAGAACTGAGCTGGTGCCTCCATGGTCCACCACAGCTTCCTCACCAGGCCTCTGTAAGACATATTTGCTTAGTTTAATGACTGTGAAATAAGTACATTGACATATATATATATATATATAAAGAGAGAGAAAGAGGTGGTGTATAGATATATTTTCTTGTATAAAGACCCAATTTATATAAATAATTCTTTATTTAGATTGATGAAACATTTAAAATTGATGATTAACATTTATATTATAATATTATAAATGGTTCTGAAATATTAATCAGAAAAATATTATAATTTCTTTATTTGTGTATTTATATTGTATTTCTCTTTTCCCTAAATCAATTTATTTGTATCAAATCTAATAATTTTAATATTAATTTGTAGTAATTATTTTACAAATATTATATCCAGTTTTAATTTATTTGTTCATTTCATTTACACTGATGCACGTTTATTTATATTAATATACATATTATATATATATAATTCGCTTTTTCTCTAAACATTTTCACTCTTTTGTGGCCCTAATATCTTTTAAATATCATTCACTACGTATTTCCCTTGTTTTTATTTCAGTTTTCACTATCTTTGCACACATTTAGTCCCCACAAGGTAAACAAACCTGAACACAACAAATTCAGACTTTAATTCAACTGCATTTGAAATGAGTTATTACAGTGGACTTGGCATGAATAAGATGACATATTTACTGTGTTGGTAATCTGTGCCAGCAGATGCTTTCTTATCAAGCTTCAAGGGGTCAACTTATAGTTTTTGTATGTCATTTTGTATCATGTTAATTTATTCTGCATATTCATGGTCATACTCTCTCTCTCTCTCTCTCTCTCTCTCTCCCCCCCCCCCCTCTGACCCTGGGAATTAAAATGTTCTTTAAGCCTTTTCTACTTAATTTATTTTCTGAAAACTAGGTTTTATAGTATATCAGGATGATAAGGATCTTAATCGAAAACTATTTTCATAGTTCATCATTTTGCTCAAACACTAGTTTATAATAAGTTAAAAGAGGTACTTCAAGAAAGTACTGTACACTTAATGGCCACTTTATTACATACACCTGTTTGCTTGTTGAATGCAAATCACTACTGTAATAAGCCAAATAACAGAGAAAACTCAGTGCATTTAGGCATGCAGACATAATGCATAAGTTTGAACTGACCATCAGAACAGGGAAAGGAAGGTAATTTATTTATATGTCTTTGAAAGTGGCATGTTTGTTGATGCCAGATTTTTTTATGCACAACCATCTCTAGGATTTACAGAGATTGGTCAGAGAAGGAGAATATATCCAGTGAACAGCAGTTCTTTGGGCAAAAATACATTTTTGATGCCAGAGGTTGGACTGGTTCAAGCTAATATAAAGGCAACAGTAAATCAAATAGCCACTTTACGACTGAGATCTGCAGAAGAGCATCTCTGAACACACAAAATGTCAAACCTTAAAGCAGACCAACCAAAACTGCACAATAGAAGATTGGTGGAAATGTTGCCTGATGAGTTTCAATTTCTGCTGCAACATTTGAATGGTAGGGTCAGATTTTGGCATACAGCATTGATCCATCCATTCTTGTAGTGGAGGATATTTTCTTGCTACACTTAAATACATTTAAATTTAAATACCACAGCTTAACTGAGTGTTTTTGCTGACCAAGTTTAAAACGCAAGTCATAAATACACAAATCCAATTCGTAAATTTAAAACGCAAGTCATAAATACACAAATAAAATTTCTTAAATTCAAAACACGATTCATCAATACACAAATCCAATTTGTAAATTCAAAAAGTGATTAATAAATACACAAATCCAATTTGTAAATTCAAAACACGATTCATAAATAACCAAATCCAGTTCGGAAATTCAAAACACGATTCATTCATTCATTCATTCATTCATTCATTCATTCATTCATTCATTCATTCATCATTCACTTACTTTTCGGCTTAGTCCCTTTATTAATCAGGGGTCGCCACAGTGGAATAAACCACCAACTTATCCAGCACGTTTTTACGCAGCAGATGCCCTTCTAGCCGCAACCCATCTCTGGGAAACATCCTCACACACTCATTCACACTCATACACTACGGACAATTTAGCCTTCCCAATCCACCTGTACCGCATGTCTTTGGACGGTGGGGGAAACCGGAGCACCCGGAGGAAACTCGGGAGAACATGCAAACTCCACACAGAAATGCCAACTGACCCAGCCGAGGCTCGAACCAGCGACCTTCTTGCTGTGAGGCAACAGCACTACCTACTGTGCCACTGCGTCGCCCCAAAACACGATTCATAAATACATAAATCCAATTCGTAAATTCAAAACGCAAGTCATAAATACACATTATCCATTTCATTTGGCAAAAATATTTATGATTTTTACTTGTGAATTCACAATACATTGTATTTATGAATTGTGTTTTGAATCTACAAATTGGATTTTGTAAAGGTGAATTGTGCTGTGCATGTATGAATTTTATTTTGTAAATGTATTATTTTTGAGACTGATCTGGCTTCATAATATCGGATGATCAGATATAGTGACATATCATGACAGATGACACATGCATAATAGTGCAATTAACACATTTAATCAAAGTTGCTTATATAAGTATAAAATCTCATTGGCTGACTTTGTGTTAGCCTGTAAATAAACGGTAGCTCACCACCTCCAAACAGAGATTTATTACGCTTCCAGTTCTTCACTTCTTTCTATACATTTGTATTTGTGCGTGTATGTGTGTGGTCTCCCACAGGGATGCTGCTATCTTTCCATGACAGAGATGATTCATCAGTGTGTTTTCTGCAGGAACATAAGCCTATAATTCATATAAACCCAACTGAACATTTTGTACATCAAACATGCAGCACATCAGAAGGTGCAGATTTACAGACTCGACTGTGCAGTGCAGCAATGAAAGATTCAAGCAAAACTTTATGAACCCATTGTCTTAAAAGTGATCTATTTTCAGCTCCTGAGAGCATCACTATTGTTGACCTCTGCGATGCAAATGATGCAACTCGTGGTCTGTTCTGTTCTAGCTCGAGGCTCACGTGTACGTTTGATCGCTGGGAGTATCGATTGGCTGTTATATTGTGGATCAGCATTGAGGTCATGCATTACATCCTGTGTTAAAACAACCGCACCAGTAGCTTTCCACTATAATAGCAACCGCCTTGTTTTTAACATCCCAACTAACGTATAATTATCCTACAGGCATCTTATCAAGTTCCACCAGAACTGCAGTTATTACAGGCTTAAGAAACAATTGCTTTAAAGCATGCCAAGTTTTAAGCTTAGTTTCCTCAATTGCAAGACCACCAACTGAGATTTGTATTCATATTTTCCAATGCACTCCTAATAGATTGCAGACCTCAGTGCAGCACAACTATGATTATACCACATTTCTAAATGGATGCCATTCTGTTTTAAAGGTTTTAAATGAAATGGTTCCATTTCATGCATCAAAATCTTTTCCTTTGAGGTCTGAGTGCATGTGTGAATACAAGTAACATGGTCATTTCCCAAAGCCAGATCCATTAGTTAAGGAGCACTTCAATGCGTTAACTCATTTAATATAGACATTTCTACTAGTGATGATTTCTGAAACTGATTTCATTAATGTTTAAAAAGAAATCTTGCAATCAAGCTGGCTAGTCATAGTCAGACACAAGGTTAAATATATACATAACTCATTTAAAACAGGCTTGCAAAATCTAATCAAACATGCTTCTGAAAAAATAGTTATATAAATGCAGTGTTTGTATTATTGCAATTGTACATTAAACGTCATGGTTCACTTCACCTTTAGCCAGTAATGACTGAATGTAGCACAGGAAATGTAGGAGCAGTAAATACAAATTCAATATTATAAACAGAAGTCTTAAAATAAATATAAAATAAATAATAGTTTGTTGCCATGGCAAAAACTTGGTAGTTCATGTTTGAATGCATTCATAATGGATGGAAACTTGTAAGATAAGCTATATGTGTACTGGCAGCTATACATTTAAGAGTATTTGCATTTTGGTACATTTGCATAATACTATTATACTAATGGGTGGTTGAATGATTGATTCTGACTGTGATGAACATTCTACAGTTTGCAGTTATTTTCTGATAGGTCTCGAATAGGGCTGTGCAATTTGGGGAAAATATCTCTGGGCGGAAGAAATAAAATAATATATATTAGTGGTGGGCCGTTATTGGTTAGACTCTTATCGGGTGATAAAAAAAATGTAATCTATTCTCAAAGGGTTGGGAGCTGGGTCTATTCTACGCAAGCTATGATGACTTTCACCTTGATATTTTAGCGCGGATGTATACTTGACCGGTAAGCCGTCTGACAAAAAAGTGCCCTTCTGAATCAAATCAGCAGGATGCCCTTCTGGATCTTTCACTTACTTCGAAGACACTACTGACTACGTTTACATGGACATCTGTAATCTAGTTATTTGCCCTAATAGACAATAATATAATTGATGTGTTTACATGAAGTGCTTTCATGTAAGAGTTTCCTGTAATTTTGTGTGACTTTAACTGCAGTTCGACAGTTTCACTATCATTCAAGAACATTTCATTCATGCCCCCATGACAAACTGTTGTATTAGACGCAAATAAGGAGTAAAGACTGGTGAGAGTGTTCTGGAATTTAATAACGCACGCTGAATGGAAAGAAAAAAACTTCCGCATTTCGCAATGTGTGTGTGTGTGTGTGCGCGCGGTCCTTTACTGACAGCCGCGTGTGTGGATTTTGTCGGAAAGTATGGCGAAAGTCCTACATGATGGTAATAGTTTGATTGCGGTGTCTACTTCAAAAATGCCACTAATATAGGCATACTCCACATGTCTTAGGGTGCTTTCACACTTGGTTCAATTGCCTGGACCGTACCCAAGTTCGATTGTCCCCCCTTGCCACCTTCTTGGTTGGTTTGTGTTCACACTGTCTTTTTTCCTTCTGAACCCCGGTACGCTTGCGTCATAGAGCTGCTGTTTTGTATACGGCTGTTGCTAGGTGACAGTCACGAAAGCAAAGCGCCAAAATGGAGACTTCCGCACATCGCGGTCGATTTGCTTTTACTGAATCATAAGTTTTGGACATACAGAAAGCGACTCGCGTCTGTCTGCTGCAAAAATATTATAAACATTCAGAACATCACACAGTGTCTGCAGAAGCTGTTTCTGGAGGAGACAAGCAGACATCACTGTGTATCACTGTGCTTGGCTCAGTCCCGCTAAAGGTACAATACGTGGCGCACATACACACACACACACACACACACGAATGAACGTTATGAAAACGATAGTTTGTTGTACAGTTGCCGGTTCACTTCCGCTATTTGGTACGATTGCATTCATACCAGAAGTGAACCGTACCAGAGTTCGCATGAACCGTACCCCAGACCACCTCTTTCAGGCGGACTCGGGTACGGTTCACGGGTGCGCACCCGAGTTCAGAAGACACGTTCACACTAGCTAAACGTACCGTACTATGACGTCAAACGAAGTTATGACTTTAGTCGGATTAAGGTAATCAAAGATCGCTGTTTCGAGCTGTTGGCCTACAGTGTATTGAGAATGATGTAGGCCAACAGTTCAAAATTCATGTTTAACTAAATAAACAGTTAGTAAACACAAGTACATCTTATTAAACATAATTTATTTTCATCACCAATTATCATAGTAGAACAGTTTCTCAAGCAGTTTGTGATGCATTTTGGAAACAGGAGATGAGCCCCTGGTCTAATGCGCCACCGGGCTTGAGAAACCCGTCTTTTAGTCATTATTTGGGTAGCACACATATTCTGAATGCCTTCGGCAGAATTCAAATAAGCCATTTTAATCTAGATTAATCTAGATTAATTCCAAGATTACAGCGAGATTAATCTACATTATAAAAATGTATCTATGCCCACCTATAATATATATATATTTCATATCGCAACCTCTTGTGATTAACTAATCGCAACGTTTCAAATTGCCGCAACTCTGCATAGTTTAGCTCCAACCACCTCCAACTTACACCTGCTTAATAGTTTCTAGGGCTACCTTCACACTGCAGGCAAATGTTGCCCGAATCAGATTTTTTTGCCCACATGGGACTCAGATCTGTTTTTGTCTTGACCGTGTGAACAGCTCAAACCGCATGGAATATAATCTTTTCATTTCAGATTTGTGCCTTTTTCATATGTAGTATTAAATCAGACACAGATTTGATGTTTTGCAATGCGACCGCAGTGTGAACGGTTATGTAGGATTTCATGTGACTTTTACATAATCTTTGAGCAACATGCGTCATCATGCTTTGCTGCAAACATCATCTACTCCTCAGCAGCATAGTAGAATGGGCACACAGGGCAATTACTTTACCACAGAAAGTTGGTTGTTTATTTTGAAAAAAAATTTGAAGGCAAAACTGGTGCTTATTAGCAACACTTTCATTTTAAGGAGGAACTTTTTCTCAGTGACAATAAAAGGGCAGGTGCTGAAGCACCCAAACCCCCCTTCTGCACGTGCCTGTTGTTTATAACGAAGTAAAATGAAATAACTCTGCAAACCAAACAGAGATAAACCAACTCCACCTTCACAGTTCAGTCTGCGGCTGCTCATTAACCCTGGATGAGTTTTCTACACAGGTGAACAGAAAGAAGCGCACCGCGATTGTCATAAATCCAGCCTGATCTCACGAGGAAACGTAAGTATTTTACGTTTTGTCAGTTTAGTGGCTAATTCGTACGAATTCGTACGAGTTCAGTCGTACGAAAATGTACGATTTTAAAAAGGAGGCTTGGCACCTAACCCCACCCCTAACCCCAACCGTCATTGGGTGATGGGCAAATCGTACTAATTTGTACAAATTAGATCGTACGAATTCATACGAATTAGCCACTTATCAAAAAGTTACGAATTGACCGTGAGATAGCGTTGCATAAATCACAAGTTATCAGTGTTTTCAATCACAAGAGGTTATTTTTTATATATTATTTTAGGTTTCTAATGGTCGAAATACACATTAGTAGTAGCAGAGCAACCCTTTACAGTTTAATACATTTGGAATACATTGTCTGTGAAAAGGGCAATAATCATATTAAACATAATCTGACAATGTGCTAACTTCATACAGTACACACATTGTGTGCATAGACATTTTGTGCTGTCCGTAATTGTACTTTAGCGCATGCGGGTCAGTTTAGGACCATGATCTGTTCACACTGCAAATCTGATCTTGGATTAATATAATTAAATGTACAAGCCATTTTCAATTACATCAATTAAACTGACTTAAGCCATCAATTTAAAATGTGTAAATCTTAGAAATAAAGTTTTTAACTTATTGAAATATACATTATATACACAAATAACATGAATAACTTATGGAAATAACATGATAACAAAAACATGCTGTAATGACGTCATTCATTCATTCATTTTCCTTCGGCTTAGTCCCTGATCATCAGGGGACGCCACAGCGGAATGAACCGCTAACTATTCCGGCAGATGCCCTTCCAGCTGCAACCCAGTAGTGGGAGACACCCATACACTCTCACATTCACACACACACTCATACACTACGGCCAGTTTTGTTTATCCAATTCACCTATAGCACATGTTTTTGGACTGCGGGGGAAAGCGGAGCACCCCGAGGAAAACCAACGCAAACGCAAAGAGAACATGCAAACTCCACACAGAAATGCCAACTGGCCCAGCCGGGACTCGAACCAGCAACCTTCTTGCTGTGAGGCGACAGTGCTAACCACTGAGCCATCGTGCTGCCTTGTCATGACATTAATTATTATTCTTATTTTTTAAATCATTTATTTTGGATGTTTTTTTCTTACAATTGGACAGTAAGAAGGGGGGGTGGGGGGGGGGGGGGGGGGGGGGGGGGGGGCTGGGCTGAGAATAGGGAGGGAAAGGTCCACGAGCTGGGACTTGAATTCAGGACGCCTGAAATGCAATGGCACTATATGTCTGTGGACAGACCTCAAGGATATTGGCATCATCAGATCATATTTTTTTTTTACAGTTGCATAAAAATATACACAGACACACTTTGCATATGACTTATTGGCCATTAGTCAATTTGACAGTGTTTTATTCTGTATTTTATGTAATCATTACTTACAGTCAGTGTTGCCAACTTAGCGACTTTGTCGCTAGATTTAGCGACTTTTCAGACCCCCCTAGCGACAAATTTTCAAAAAAGTGACTAGCGACAAATCTAGCGACTTTTTTGTGTGTTACTGGAGATTTTTATAGACTGTCGTTTATCCATTACTGTACCGTCCCTACTCTTCTCAACGAGCTGTGGGTGATGCCGTCGGCCCCTCCCCCACCTCAGAGCACTGACAGGCGGCCCAGTCCTCGTACAGCAGCCTCTCCCACCTGCAGCCTGACAGCAGATCACCCCTCTGCGTACCGACGGCAAATGATTTAGCACCGGCAGTGTGAAGGTATTTCCCTTGTACAGTCAAACTGATCTGATTCTACTTTATTTTAACAATTTAATTTGACCGATAATTTTTTTCTTGTTCACAATCAGAGATGTTTTAAGTAAGAGTTTCAGAACTTGTCTGAGTTTATTACGTCTGAGCGATTACTGCAAATTCACTACTCATCTATAATGATATACTGTATTCAAACAGCAATACATTTAGTTAAATTGCCATGCTTACATAAAGCGTATTGCAAATATAAATACCCCATTTATTGACCATAGGCTGTTAAACAAACAAAAATGGCAGAACGTGATGATGTCAGTAATATGCAAATTAGCGTATGACGCAATCTAGCAACTTTTAGCGACTTTTCGGGAAGAGCTTAGCGCCTTTTCGTTAAAAATAGTTGGCAACAGTGCTTACAGTTATGACAAAACAGAAAGAAAGTCATATAGTTTATCATTCAGACTGCCTTAGTGCCCTTGTCATGGATCATTTGAGCAGTTATTGTCATTTAAACATTTTCCCAGGGGAAAGGAGAAAATAAACATAGAGCTAATCATCTGATTAATTAATTTTTCATCATCTGCTCTGTGCCACTGTTTTCCAGCTCTCAATCTCTTCTTGTCTTTCTCTCTTTATTGGCCTGACATGAGCACAAACCCTAATTAAAATAATAACAGAACACTTGAGCTGACTAGACTGATCCTGTGTCACCTAGTTACCTGTCTCTGTTTGTAAAGTACGTGTATGTGTCACTCACAAAGAGAGATTTTCCACTGGCAAAAAATGGCCCCTTCTCAACACCAGGCAACTTACATGCAGTTCCTGATCAAAAGTTAGAAATGTATTTCACATAATTTGTGCAACTTTAGGCTACTTCATATTACAGGGTTAATTGTTGACAAAAAAATAAGACTAGTAATTTCATGATGCTTTATTTCTGCAAGAATTCATTTAACTCATCCAAGTATTAAAGAAATGTAAAGAAGTGTACAATGTCACATCAGCTTTATACTATAAATAAATGCTGTTATTTTAAACATTCTAATCATCAACAATTAAGACTTTTTTTTACAAACATCAGGGTGTCCGCAGGGTCTTAAAAGGTATTCAAAGTTGATAAATCAATGTAGAGAAATTTAAGGCCCTGAAAAAAGTATTAAAAAGTCTGAAATGCTATTTTGCAAGGTAATACATTTTATATCATTTTTGAATATGCAATGTATAGCTGTAATGTTGTATTAATGTTTGCCTGAATTAAATCTGCGAATATCAGGATGCTATGTAGTTTATGAAATCAATAGAATCCTGCTAGATTTGACATCTTGCTGTTTTATTTACTGCAGTAACCTAGGGAACACCATTATTTCTGCAGTTCTATAGGCGCCAACTTGCTGAATTAGCTAGATTTAATAGATTTTTATTCAGTATATGATTAGGGCTTTAGTTTTGGATTAATGTCTAAATATACTGTAAGTTAAAATATCACCAGTGTTTCCAGTTGAAACCATAAGTGGTTATACGGTCTTAAAATGTATGGAAAGAGTCTTAAAAAAGGTCTTAAAAGATATTGAGTTTCACTTTCTAATTCCTGTACAGTTGAAGTCAGAATTATTAGCCCCCCTTTGAATTTTATTTTCTTTTTTAAATATTTCCTAAATGATGATTAACAGAGCAAGGAAATTTTCACAGTAAGTCTGATAATATGTTTTCTTCTGTATAAATCTTATTTGTTTTATTTAGGCTAGAATAAAAGAAGTTTTTAATTTTTAAAAAAAATATTTTAAGGTCAAAATTATTAGCCCCTTTAAGATATATATTTTTTCGATAGTCTACAGAACAAACCATCGTTATACAAAAACTTGGCTAATTACCCTAACCTGCCCAGTTAACCTAATTAACCTAGTTAAGCCTTTAAACGTCACTTTAAGCTGTATAGAAGTGTCTTGAAAAATATCTAGTAAAATATTATTTACTGTCAACATGGCAAAGATAAAATAAATCAGTTATTAGAAATGAGTTATTAAACTATTATGTTTAGAAATGTGTTAAAAAAATCTCTCCGTTAAACAGAAATTGGGGCAACCCAGTGGCGCAGTAGGTAGTGCTGTTGCCTCACAGCAAGAACGTCGCTGGGTCGCAGGTTCGAACCTCGGCTGGGCTGGGTCAGTTGGCGTTTCTGTGTGGAGTTTGCATGTTCTCCCTGGGTTCGCGTGGGTTTCCTCCGGGTGCTCCGGTTTCCCCCACAGTCTAAAGACATGCAGTACAGGTGAATTGGGTAAGCTAAATTGTCCATAGTGTATGAGTGTGAATGTGTGTGTGGAAGTTCCCAGAGATGGGTTGCGGCTGGAAGGGCATCCGCTACGTAAAATCGTGCTGGATAAGTTGGCGGTTCATTCCGCTGTGGCGACCCCGCAAGGGACAAAGCCGACAAGAAAATGAATGAAAAATAAAAATAAACAGTGGGGCTAATAATTCAGGGGGGTTAATAATTCTGACTTCAACTGTATATATTCTGAACATGATTTTACCAGTTTTAAGACAAATTAATGAAATATATATTTGCAAATTAGAAAAAAAACGTAAAATTGTGAGAAAAATTGTCAGAATTGGCATATTATATTGCAATTTTAACTTCCTGAAATTAAACTCATTCTAATTTTTAATGTCTAGTCTAAATTTAGCAGATTTATGAAAAGACACAACTGCAAGATTTCATCACACAGTCAGATTGGTAATATGTAAATTTACAATTGTTTTTTTATATATAGAATTTTATTTATGAATTTTATGGCAAATTACAGTAAAAAAGACAAAAACAATAATATTTTAAAAAGTATACATAGTATCAACTTAAGTGCATACAATAAAATAAAATAAAAAACAGCAACAAATAAAGAGGTAAATAATAATGCAGCTTAACAAAAACCACAATTGTACAAACTGTACACAATACACTACTTTAAACTTGGGAAAGAAAAAGAACCAATTTGCTGGAGCAAGGACTTGGTCTATTCGACAATAAAACTTGTTCTTGGATATATTTCTTTAATGGGTCCCAAATTTTCTTAAAATAGTTAGATGTTTTTTCCAACTTTAGAAAGACGAGGACATCACGGATCCGTGTTGGGGTTGGAAATTTTTGATCCTTCCACCTAAGCAATAGTTGTTTGGCGAGGAGCACACTAAAAGCTATGCAATCAGATTGTATCTTTGTAAGATTATATGACATGGGAAAAATCCCAAAAATGGCAATCAGTGGGCAAGGGGAGATAAATATACCCAAAA
The DNA here is from genome assembly GCA_903798195.1 of Danio kyathit. NCBI lineage: Eukaryota > Metazoa > Chordata > Actinopteri > Cypriniformes > Danionidae > Danio > Danio kyathit. The sequence continues at coordinate 49,145,503 of LR812524.1, read as the reverse complement.
TACAGATATAGTTTTAAAAATAGTCTCCCAAGAGCAATTAAGCTTTATAAAAGACCAAAACACATGTGCATGAGTGGCTGGGGTGGAATTACAGCGATTACAAGCAGGATCTATATGCTGAAAGTGCTTTGAGGTAAATTTACAATTGTAATTTTAAAAAAAAAATCTGATTTGTGAATTAAAAAGGGCAATTAACTTCTTTATTTCTTATTTAGTGGCAGAAACAAGATATGATAATATTTACCGACATGTAATATAATCATTCTGACCTCTCTCTTGAGTCAACAAAAAGACAAATGCTGCATACTATCACACTTTGCACAGTTTTATTAACGCTTCACGCTTTCGTCCGAAAAAGAATAAGTAATAAATACCCCCTTTAGTTTAAATGAACGACACTATCAGTGTGTGTTGCAGTACATGCATGTCAGTTGGGCTGCTGGTACATCAATATACTCTTTTGCTTTCAAAGGTCACATGGACTATTTTCTTCCCCTTCCTTCTCTTTCTCTCCAGCTCTCCAGCACATTGCTTTGACAGTTATGTTAGTAATCTTGACACAGACCACTACCTCTGCCACTTCCAGATGCTCTGTCTGCCTCAACAGACACAGTGACACACACACACATATACACACTGACACAAACAAAAATGAAGCAAATGCTTTTATGTCATTGTTTGAAAGCAGAGGGCAGAGTGTATGTCATCGATTATTTTCCATAATTTTAATAAACCATAAAGCATACTTTTGGCATCACAGTGGGGCAGTGGGTAGCACAATTGCCTCACAGCAAGAAGGTCGCTGGATCGAGCCCCGGCTGGGTCAGTTGGCATTTCTTTGTGGAGTTTGCATGTTCTCCCTGTTTTCTCTGGGTGCTCCGGTTTCCCTCACAGTCCAAAGACTAAAATAAGCTAAATTGGCCGTAGTGTATGTGTGTGAATGCAAGAGTGTATGGGTGCGTAAAACATATGCTGGATAAGTTGGCGGATCATTCCACTGTGGCGACTCATGATTTATAAAGGGACTAAGCCGAAAAGAAAATGAATGAATGAATGAATGAATAAAACCATACTTTTTTTGCGACAGATGGTCAGGCCACTTTCCTAATACTGGGCTGCAGCTGGAAAGACATCCGCTGCGTAAAACATAGGTTGGAATACTTGGCAGTTCATTGTGCTGTGGTGACCTCTGAAATAAGACTAAGCCGAAAGAGAATGAATGAATGGTCAGGCCACTGCAGTATGAATAACTCTCAATGTATGAACAGTATTCAGACTTGAAATAAAGGTTAGAGAGAGAGAGAGAGAGAGAGAGAGAGAGAGAGAGAGAGAGAGAGAGTTGCAGTGTTACCTGTTACTCTGAGCAGAATGACTCATTCACTATTCAATGCCATTTCATTCTTCCTAGTACAAAAATCTTGAATCTTTTTCATAGCATCATAGCCTTTGTGAGGTACAGGTCTGTTTATGTGTGTTTGCATTTTTATTACCCTTGTGTGTGTCAAGATTTTCAGTTAAAATGCACAAGTCTTTGTTAAGAAAGCAAATAACAAAGACATTTTGGCCATTGTTTACTGTATTTGCAGTAATAATAACTTTTGTAACAGTGGCACGGTGGCTCAGTGGTTAGCACTGTGGCCTCACAGCAAGAAGGTCACTGGTTTAAGTTCTGGCTTGGTCAGTTGGGATTTCTCCGTGGAGTCTGCATGTTCTTCCCATGTTTGCGTGGGTTTCCTCTGGGTGCTCCAGTTTCCCCCACAGTTCAAACACTTGCGCTATAGGTGAATTGAATAAACTAGATTGGCCGCAGTGTATGTGTGTGTGTGTGTGAATGTGAGAGTGTATAGGTGTTTCCCAGTACTGGGTTGTGGCAGGAAGGGCATCCGCTGCATAAAACATATGCCGGCATAGTTGGCGATTCATTCCACTGTGGCAACCCCTGATAAATAAGGGACTAAGTTGAAGGAAAATGAGTGAATGAATGCATGACTTTGCATTACTAGTTTTGGACATGGCGCAACTTAATGACATGTTTGGCATGTCAAAGGTATACCATAGTAATCTTTAAAATACAACGTGAACATGCCATGGAGATTGAATCACTGAGTAGTTTTTAAATGTTATGAAATAGGCCTATCAACAGTAGTTGAGGGTGGTGCGGTGGCTCAGTGGGTAGCGCTGTTGCCTCACAGCAAGAAGGTCGCTGGTTTGAGCCTTGGCTAGGTCAGTTGGCAGTTTGCATGTTCTCCCCGTTTTGGTGTGGGTTTCCTCTGGGTGCTCCGGTTTCCCCCACAGTCCAAAGACATGCGCTATAGGTGAATTGTGTTAGCTAAATTGTCCGTAGTGTATGTGTGTGAATGAGTGTGTATGGGTGTTTCCCAGTACCGGAAGGGCATCTGCTGCATAAAACATGTGCTGGATAGGGTGGTGGTTCATTCCGCTGTGGCGACCCCTGATTAATAAAGGGACTAAGAGCGTACTCACACTATGCTATCCGAACCGTGCCCAGGCCCATTTCCCGGATTGTTTAAGAAGTGTGAGTGCTCAGAATTGGGCTCAGGCGCGGTTCACTTGGCCGGCCTTGGCCCGGTTGGAAGAGGTTTGCCAGAGCACGGTTCACTTAGGCTCAGGTACGCTTGTAGTGTGATTGCAAAGTGCGCCTGAGCCCGAAACTAAAGACGAGACATGACTTTTAAGGGACTGTTTCATATGGATTTATTAATCATTATTACTGTTCAATGAACGCAAACTGTCGTAGATTATTAAAGACGCAAACCCCTCACTGCACGACAGCTGCACCTTCAGCAAACCTCATAATTCCTGCAGCACGAGGACTTTATGGTTGTTTATGAGCATCAAAATGTCTGATCTGTTCAGCGAAATATTTGACTGCGTGTCACATGACTAAAGCGATATAACTAAAGAAATCTCCACTGTGCTGAGCGAAAGCACTTCCTGAACAGCGCATCATCAATGCATAAGCGTGCCCAGGCCCGAATGTAATGTGAGTGCGGGCCGTCGGAGGAGACGGGAGGGGGGGACAACCGTGCTTCGGCCGGGTTCAAGGCAACTGTAAATAGTGTGAGTACGCCCTAAGCCGAAAAGAAAATGAATGAACAATAGTTGATACCACTAAACACACTAGATGCCTGAAAATGGCAATGATTACAATTATTTTTACCTCACTACTTGATATGTTCGTAATATGTACATACAGTATAATATATAATATGTACTTAAAATATGTACTTAATGTTTATTTATATCCTTATCTGGGCATTTTTCAATCAGCAAAATTTTACACAATGTGAAACAAATCACACTAAATAGCTCATTCATGAGTTTAATTTAACAGCATTTATTCTCAAGTCAACAACTCTCTGATGAAATCTGTGTGAGTCTACAGTTAATGAATCACCAATTCATTAATGATTCACAGAATTTACAAATTGATTCAAAATGAGTCAAAATACGAAGAGCCTCTCAGCTTAAACAGTTTAATATTTTTGTGCTTTGAATTAAAACTGAAAACGAAGACTTTTGTTACGGTAATTACAGTAATTGCACTTTTAGGCTCTGCTTGATTTCTGTACGGGTGGCATGGAGGCTCAGTGGTTAGCACTGTCACCTCACAGCAAGAAGGTCACTGGTTTAATGTGTTTTATAGTATTGGGTTGCTGCTGGAAGGGTATCCGCTGCGTAAAACATATTCTGGAATAGTTGGCGGTTCATTCCGCTGTGCTGACCTCTAAAAATAGACACTAAGCCGAAGGAAAATGAATGATTGTGATTTATGTATTTCATCCACAACAGTCATAATCATGCAATTCAGTTGTGAGTCATGTTCTCTACACGCACACCGAACAATCATTTAGGTGATTCACTGCTATATTTAAATGCTGTTGTCACTGCTGAAAATTTACAGTGTGGTCTTTTCATTGCTGAAAATTTACAGTGTGGTCTTTGTAAATGCGATTGTCTCTACCTGCATTTTTTGGGAGTTAATTGTTGAATACAGTTTTCACTTACACAACTGTGTGTGTACTGAAGCACTGAATTTAGCCGCAGTGTGTACATGACCATTTTGAAACAGTTTCTTTCATTTTTTTAATTCGTTTTGATATTGGATGAATTTCACAATGAATAGAATTTTGTTCTATTAAAGAAACACTTCACTTATTTTGAAAATCCCCTAGAGTTAGTTTAGTTTGAATAATTTTCCTAATTAAAGTTTGATTCTTTTGTAGTTAACTCATTTGCTAAGACTGATGGAAAATTAAAAGTTGCTATTTTTTAGGCTGATATGGCCCAGAACTACCATACCATGGAAAACTCTTTAGTCATTTTTGAGTGAGATGCTAATGGTCTAATTCCATTTAATGATCTACGCTAAGCTAAGTTAAAAGTGCTCCTGACTCAGAGATTGGCTGAATAGTAACGGTAATAGTAATGGTAATGGTAAAACGCCACTGTTTAAATAGTTAATATATGTTAATTTTTGAGTGAGATGCTAATGGTCTAATTCCATTTAATGATCTATGCTAAGCTTTTCCCAGTGACCCACATAGCAAACGGACTTGGCCCAAATGTGGCCTCATTATGGCACTGCTGGCGTGTTGCAGGCACTGGCATGCATAATGTCAGCCAAATATGGGCCATGCATGCAATGATGGCACTGCATGCATGATGGCAAACTACATTTGGGCCAGTTGTGGATGGGAGGTGTGTGGCCCAGATCAGTGTAGCGATTGTTCACATTGTTTAGGTAACATTAGGCTGGGTTATGGCTCGGCTTTTGGGGTTTCTGGTTAAAGTATAAACTTATAGCTGAGAATTGGTACCAATAATAAACCAGTTCAGGGCCAGTTAAGGGTAATAAATTGGCTGAGATTCAGGCCGGTTATGGCCCATGTGTGGCCCTTGTCTTTAGTCCAGTTATGGGCCACTTCAGGACCGTCATTCTTTGCGGTACTTGGGCCGAGGGAAAAGGTATTGTGTGGCCCGGAGCTGGGCCAGAAAACATTTGCTATGTGGGGATGGGTTGCGGCCGGAAGGGCATCCGCTGCGTAAAAAATATGCTGGATAAGTTGGCGGTTCATTCCGCTGTGGCGACCCCAGATTAATAAAGGGACTAAGCTGAAAATGAATGAATGAATGATCTATGCTAAACTAAGCTAAATGTGCTCCTGCCAGACCTGAATTGGCTGAATAGTAATGATAATAGTATTGTTCCAAGTCTGTTTGAGTTGAAAGCTGAAAACCTGTAACCACTTACCTTATAGTAAGTAAAACAAATACTTGCATACTATGGAAGCAGGTTTGCAAATTTGAAAAAAGGTTTGGAACCATTTGAGGGTGACTAAATAGTAAGTAAATTTAACTTTAGGGTAGTTGTAAAATAAGCCTATTTTTTAAAGTGGAGTGTTCCTTTAAAAGTAGGCATTAAGAATGCAATAGTGTCACTATATAAAGAAGGCGATACACAAAGACGGCCTTTTATTAGCTAACACTTTTAAATGGATGTACTGGCAGAGAACTATTCATGCTCTCTCAAACCTGTTTCAGAATGACAATAATGACCAAAGGAGAGAAAGAGAGACGTTGAAAGGTGTGAATAAAGTGCAGCATCAGGGAGATAAATAACAAACTGAGGAAGATGCTAATGAGTCTCTAAGCCACAACATTGTTGATACTTTTCTAACCAATAAATAAAGGCTTTGAATAAAATAATATCTTTGCTATAGGGCACTGGTTAAAGATTATGAATATACTGTTTATTAAGAAGTAAAGAGGGCCTTTTTAGCCTATCACTGCGCGTCCAAACTAAAAATTCTGTTTTAAAATGCTTGATGATAAATGATCAGAAGGATGTTGCAAAAGCATTAATTTAAATCTCTCAGGATCGTACTGGATATAAAGGAATATGATAAAACTAGCAAAACAACTGGAATTAAATCTGGGTTAAAATGAAAAGTAAGGTAATGGACATATCGAGCCAAAACAGAGATGTGGAAAAGGAGGCAGACAGTTCTGAATGGTTCGCTCACATTCAATCTCTTTACTGAGAGTGTCTGAATAAACACAAGCTTTTCAACAAATGGAAAAAATATTGATCGGTTTCTCTGACAATGGGAGGCTTTATGCATATCCTCTCTCTCTCAACAGTGCCCATCCAGCAGATGAGAAAGTTTTCTCATATGTGTTCAAAAGTTCTCTATTCTCGTTATAATTTTACATCATATTTTTTCCCATCTGTGATAACACATCAATCAAGAAATGTTATGAAATTAAATGGTAAAATTAAAATTCCAAGCTTATGAAATTTAAGTTATTTACTCAAAGTCATGACATTCGCAGTAACTTGCATTGGCATATTCATGAGAGAAGATTCATTTACTTGTGTTCTAGTGAATCAGATCTAATCAATGAATCAATTGGTCCATTGAATGTTTGGTTTATGAAATGGATTGATCTGGTTTGCTAGCTGGCTAGGTGATGTAGCTGTAATTATTAATATTCTACTTGAAGGTAAAACAATCAATCAATAGTAATTGTTCTCTTTGCTTGCTGCATGGAAAGCCATTAGAATATAGCACAGTTTATATAGCAAGTGGCTTTTTTAAAGATCAAGTTATCAAGCTATATATGTTTCCATCCAAATTTGTGATTTTTAATAATAAATAGATTACAGGACAAATTGAGTGTTGAATCCATGTTGTAAAAGGATCATAACAGATTTTTTTGGAAGGCTTATGAAAATACCATTTATTTAAATGGATGTTGCTGCAACCAGGGAAACTGTAGCTTTTTTCTGCCTGATAAATTTCTTGTTCTTAAAAGTGCACTTGGACACATGCTATAACAAACACTGTCACGTTGTCTTTAATTCTGAGGCAGATGCCTAATGTTTGTGAATATCATTTTGTGACTTATGAGAGGAAATTTAACGATATGATTTTGATGTTGTTTGACTAAAAGAACATTTATAAAAGCTCTATTTGTTGTCTCCAAATTGAAAAAAAAATGCTTTTTACCTGTAAAACTTTCAAAGATAGACCTTTTGTGAGCTCTTTTATAGTTTATATACACTCACCGGCCACTGTATTAGGTACACCTGTCCAACTGCTTGTTAATGTAAAATTCTAATCAGCCAATCACATGGCAGCAACTTAATGCATTTAGGCGTGTAGACATGGTCAAGACGATCTGCTGCAGTTCATACCGAGCCAAGTTCAACCATCTCTAAGGTGTACAGAGAATGGTCCGAAAAAGAGAAAATATCCAGTGAGCAGCAGTTCTGTGGGCACAAATGCCTTGTTGATGCCAGAGATCAGAGGAGAATGGCCAGACTGGTTCAAGCTGATAGAAAAGCAACAGTAACTCAAATAACCACTCGTAACAACAGAGGTATGCAGAAGAGCATCTCTGAATGCACAACACATCGGACCTTGAGGCGGATGGGCTACAGCAGCAGAAGACCACACCGGGTGCCACTCCTGTCAGCTAAGAACAGGCAACTGAGGCTACAATTTGCTCAGGCTCACCAAAATTGGACAATAGAAGATTGGAAAAACGTTGCCTGGTCTGATGAGTCTCGATTTCTGCTGTGACATTCGGATGGTAGCATCAGAATTTGGTATCAACAACATGAAAGCATGGATCCATCCTTCCTTGTATCAATGGTTCAGGCTGCTGGTGGTGGTGTAATGATGTGGGAGATATTTTCTTAGCACAATTTGGGCCCATTAGTACCAACTGAGCATCGTGTCAACGCCACAGCCTACCTGAGTATTGTTGCTGACCATGTTCATCATTTTATGACCACAGCATCTTCTGATGGCTACTTCCAGCAGGATAACGCACCATGTCATAAAGCGTGAATCATCTCAGACTGGTTTCTTGAACATGACAATGAGTTCACTGTACTCAAATGGCCTCCACAGTCACAAGAACTCAATCCAATAGAGCACCTTTGGGATGTGGTTGAACGGAAGATTCGCATCAAATCTGCAGCAACTGCGTGATGCTATCATGTCAATAAGGACCAAAATCTCTGAGGAATATTTCCAGTACCTTGTTGAATCTATGCCACAAAGTTCTGAAGGCAAAAGGGGGTCCAACCCAGTACTAGTAAGGTGTACCTAATAAAGTGGCCGGTGAGTGTAGTTTTTGATGCATTGAAAAGCATAATTTGTGGTGAAAACTGTTATCTATCTTGCGGTACAGAAAATTCTACCAATCAGAGTCACAATGAGCAAGGCAGGGAAAATATAAATTTAGCTCCACCCACTCTCATGAATCACCGCCAATGACATAATCTAGTATGTAAATATTTGTAAATGTATGCATATTTTGCTATAAACTTGTCAATACACTCACTTTCCTTCAGGTTATTTCTTGCTTTATCAGGGGTTGCCACAGCGGAATGAATCACCAATTACTCTGGCTAATGTTTTCGTTCATTCATTCATTTTCTTGTCGGCTTTGTACCTTGCGGGGTCGCCACAGCGGAATGAACCGCCAACTTATCCAGCATGATTTTACGCAGCGGATGCCCTTCCAGCCGCAACCCATCTCTGGGAACTGGCTAATGTTTTACATATTTAAACTTTCAATGAGGCGACGCAGTGGCACAGTAGGTAGTGCTGTTGCCTCACAGCAAGAAGGTTGCTGGTTCGAGCCTCGGCTGGTCAGTTGGCGTTTCTGTGTGGAGTTTGCATGTTCTCCCTGCGTTCGTGTGGGTTTCCTCCGGGTTTCCCCCACAGCAGAAGACATGCGGTACAGGTGAATTGGGTAGGCTAAATTGTCCATAGTGTATGAGTGTGAATGAGTGCGTATGGATGTTTCCCAGAGATGGGTTGCAGCTGGAAGGGCATCCGCTGCATAAAACATGTGCTGGATAAATTGGCGGTTCATTCCGCTGTGGCGATCCCAGATTAATAAAGGGACTAAGCCGAAAAGAAAATGAATGAACTTTCAATGAAACTATTTATCTTTCTCCATTATTTTTTATTTGATTTCAGCATTCACAATGATTCATTGTCTTGTAGTTCTTTATCTCATTAAAGTCATTAAGTACACAGTTTTTGTATCTTATTATTTTTATATTATTTGCTTTATATCAAAGTTTGTAATGTTTTGATTCTCCCCAAAGTTAGTTGGTTTCGTTTATGGCGAATAATAAAGACTTTTTAAAAATCCCTTTGGGAAAAACAAATGGGAAAAAATACTTCCGGACACCAGTGCTGCTGAAGAAGGGAACACTTATGCACTCTATCAGTTTGATGATGGTTATAGTCCAATAATCACACTATTGATGCAGTCACATGTTTTGTTTTTGTTTATGTGTGTGCATCAAATAATTTATTTTTATATTTTTTTGGGCTATATACTACTAATTTACTCTACATTATAAAACAGATTTCATTGCAGGTATGAACACTCATAACTCAAATGAGCGTATATTTTCTTTTCACATTTTATGCATTTCTTTATTTTATACAAGTACAAGAGTAAGACTAATTAATACATTCTTCCAAATATCTCCTTTTGTGTTCCAGAGTTGAAAAAAGGCACAATGGTTTGGAACAACATGATGGTGAGTAAAGATTAATTTTTTATGTAAATAATTTTTTTATGTAAATTTTAATCCCACAATAGTGCAATAATATAATATAACACATATCATACAAACATAACATAAAACAATACAATAATAAACAAAACAATTCACAACCGTGCATGCTTTATAAATTCCATGAAGGCGATAAAAATTAAATGCATAATGAAATAAATGAAAATAAATAAAAACTTGTAAAATGTTAAATTATAAAAACTAATAGCCTCTGGAACGAAAGTAAACGTGTGTTGGATGAACAGTACATGCTCCTCTGAGTATGACAGGAAGCAATACTCAGAGGCGGTAGGAGTCGGGTTACTAACATGTCAAATGATAACTATACAGACATCTCTCTGACATTACGCGTTCACTTTCTGCCCTAAATAACTGCACCAATAGCGCGCGTTCAGTTGCAGCCTAAAGACGAACCTCATAGAGAGAGAGAGAGAGAGAGAGAGAGAGAGAGAGAGAGAGAGGATGGCGTCAAGGTCATTTGAGGGTAACGGGGTACACTGGCAGTGCGCGCGCCTCAAAGGAAGCCATATTTTGCACAATGATCCCACAGAGTGCCACACTATGAGATGTTGAAAGCTTTCGTTTTCTCCAACAATGCATGATGCTGCGCGCACCGGCTTGCGTAATGGAGAGTAAATTATACATTATGTGCTATTTCTATCCCGGACTCTCATATTCAGCCTGTTACAATACGACAGTGCGGATCCCTCTGCAAGAACGCCCATCAGCTTTTCCCAAGACATCGCTATACCGGCAGGCACACAGTCAATGACGCGGATAATAAACGCATGATGCGAGCTGTTGTCCCTGGCAATAGGAATACCGCTGCTGCTGCACGTGCACTGAACACCGCAATAACACACAGATGCACATTCGAGGTACAAAATAAGCTAACAACGCATATAATCATCAGTGAGAGCCACAGACATTTGAAATGGAAACCTACAGCTTCTAACGGGATGCAATTAGAGAGCGAAAGTGCAGCAGATATTCTGTGCATGGCAATGGAAGCGAGAGGGAACACACAGTACTATTGATCCCAGCTCTAATGGGGCGCCCGGATGTGTTTGTATCCCATTTAAATACAATTAAAAGGCAATCTGATATGGACATGATTAATGGCATAATATATGGGAAGGGTGATATATACAACAGGACATTGCAGAATGTTTCCTTCTATTCCAAGTTAATGACAAGAACAAAAGGCGCATCACTAAACGCATAAACACTGATGGATTTAGCTACCTGATAGCTCAGCATGCTCTCCTGGTCGCTGTTTTCGGCTGGCATGGTCAACTCCGTTTTAAAGGTGCGTCGATTGCAGCTTCCACTGAGAGAATAGCTACCGGGCTCAGGTTAGCAGTTCGTATTGAGAAACTCCAGATCAATTGATGCATATAAGGTTAGAGAAGCATTAAGTAGGATACTCTTAATCCAGTCTCAAACTGAGCTGCACATTCGCACTGTCTTTAGCCTACTTTAATGCTGTTAGGCGCGCGCTCTCCAGGACTTGGAAAGAGGTACAGACTGTGGCAGCATCATATGTTGTCCAGCCAATCACAGAGCTCGAACTGGGACTGTTGCTGAAGCTGTAATTCGATTGATGCGGTTTTGCGCCTATATGCAGAAAAGCGCCAGAAATAGTTTGAAGCTGGTGTACAATTCATAAGGGTAAAAATGTGTGTGTATGGGTTACATTGAATTCTGTCGTATGCTGAGACACAGTGCTCTGAAGTTATCTCAGTGACGCAATTTAGTTATTTTTAAAGTCGCACGTTTTTGAGTAGTGAATATGATTTTTCCTGTGTGAAATGCGAATAAAATGATCATATTAATCTATATATATGTATCTATATAATCTATAATCTATATAAGTAAAATATATAAATAAAAAATAAATAAAAAATATATAGCCTACATTACCGGTCAAAAGTTTGGGGTCAGTACGATTTTTAAATGTTTTAAAATAAGCTTATCCTGCTTATCCTAACACTATCCTATCTTCAGCTTCAATAATCCATTTTCAGAGTCACATGATCCTTCAGAAATCAGAAAATGTATTATTATTATTTTTATTATTATTAATGTTATTATTATTAATGGTAATAGTAATAAAAGCAGTAATGACTGGAGTAATAATTTCATTTGAAAGTAGGCTACATACAATAAGAAAGCAGTTATTTGCAATTTTAGTAAATATTTTAACAATTTAACTTTTTTTTTACATTTAATAAATGCCGCCTTGATGAACAGAATAATTTTCTTTAAAAAAAATAAAATAGAATAAATAAATAAATAAATAAATATATATATATATATATAAAGGGCAAAAAAATGTTATGGCGGCCTTTCAGTTGGCCTTTTCATATATATATAATTACATGAGGAAATGTAATATGTAGGCTATGGAGTCATTAAATATATAATAAACTTCCAACTGAAAGGCCGCCATAACATTTTTTTGCCCTTTAGTGTACATTGCCATCTAGTGGATTCTGCTATACTAATGCAAGCAGTCTTATAGACTGATTATATTCCATATTAATACATTACGTCATTAAAAATAAATATACTAGCCGTACTTATTTTTAAGGCAGCAAGCTCTCTACAATCTCAGAAATAAAGGTATAAAAGCTGTCACTTTCAAAAGGTGCACTTTTTCCTTTCAGTTACTGTAGCTACAAAGTTGTTATTATGTATATTTAAAGAGGTATTTTACTCATCTTTTACTTGTTCCAAACCTGTCTTTCTGCTGAACACAAAATAAGATATTTTTAAACAAATAAGCTAATTAAACAAATAAACTATAACAATTGACTTCCATATTTATTTTTCTGACTTTGGAAGTCAATTGCAGATTTTCAGATTTCTTCAGAATATCTTCCTTTGTGTTCAACAGAATAAAGAAAGTCATAAGGGTTTGGTTCGGAAGCACTTGAAGTATAGCCTCACCAATATGGACGATTTAGGTGTTATATTGTTTACATATTGAAAAGGAACCCAGTGGCAGCCTTTATCTCTGAGAGTTTACTGCAGGGGGGTTTCAAATTTTGGAAATTAAAACAGTAGTCTAATTATTAGAAAATAAAGAAATATTAAAAAAATTATGCAAATAATTATTTAGAACCGTTTATAATTGCATTCATTTATATTATTATCGATATAAATGCATTTACTGTTTTACATACAGTAAACCTACATAATAAAAAGTGTGCAATGATATGACAAATGTTAACTGTTGAGCAGTCAATCTGTTCATTTAATGAATGATTCAAATGGCTTTCAAAGTGACTCATTATGTCTGTTTTAACGAGCAAAGTATAATCTGCTCATCCATATTTGCTAATTGTCCTTATTGTGCAGCAATGGGAGATCACTGTAATGAGTCTTGTGCGCACCTCTCTTGACACATCTGAACCGCTCTATATTTAGCGCTAATGTGTATAATAATATGTTAATGTAACCAATGGAGTAGCTATAATAAAGGGATGATAATTTAATATGTAAAAACTATTCTGAATCAAATTTAATTCGATAACTATTATCTGAACATTGGAGCATTGCCATTCCGCCTGGTCTACTGCACGGCGTCATCCGTTTCCAAGAAACAGTTGTTAAGGGTGATGTAAACAGCCTGTTGGGGCTGGAACTTGTGTGTGCAATGCGCATGTGCAGACTGAGCGCTTCTCTGCAGCTCTGCTGGGCTCACCGGTGACCTTATCGATTTCTCCAGACGGTTTCTGTCCGGTGTCAAGTCCAAGGGGGAACGGCACAGTCTAGGTGAGTATGCGTAGAGAATTGCAGGATCAATGTTGTCGTGAACAGGCGTATTAAGTTTCGTGTGCTTTTGTTATCTTATAATTTTTATAATGTCAAGTGGATCTATAAATCGATTACGTTTTAAATGAAATATTGTGACGTAACTTTTATTTACTCAGCACTCAAAACGTGAGGTAGGAATGTTTATAAAGGTGTTCAGTGTTCAGCTATTGTTTAAAGCCGTTTCCAGGCAGTGGCAAATTACCGTGTTCAACTATTGATGGACTGTGCGCCTGGCGTGACCATTGTGACACCTTTCGAGTTTAATATGTATGAGTTAAGAATGAGCAGTTACACTAGATTCACCTTTATTTGACTTCTTTCTTGGTTGAAAGGGCAAAGACTGGTCCACCTTGTGAGGGATGTGACGGTTAACTCAAACATGCACCAACACATTCAAGGTACACACTTTACCACATTTTATCATGGCATTATTTTAGCTTTGATGTTATCACACATACAGTACACAGTTTGTATGTGTGATAACTGCAACTTAATATTATTAGTTGGCAAGAACACTTTATGTTGGCATGTAATTCAGATATCTAAATATTATATTATGTCTTAAATAAATAATATATATGTCTTATATTACAGAAAAATTGTTGTTTCTAGAAGGGATACAGCTGTGGCCGGAAGTTAACCAGAATTATTTGTATTAATAATAATTAATAAATTACCCATTAAATTGTATATTATTAATGTCTACCCCTACCCCAACCCTTACAGTAATGTCAAAACAGTAATTATAACAAGAATTATTTTCATTATTTATTAAATAACCCATTAAATTGTATTTTATTAACGTCTACCCATACCCCAACCCTTACAGTAATGTTAAAACAGTAATTATAATGAGAATTTTTAATATTATTTATTAAATGACCCATTAAATTGTATTTTATTAACGTCTACCCCTACCCCAACCCTAAACCCAACCCTCACAGTAATGTTAAAACAGTAATTTTAATGAGAATTATTTCTATTATTTATTAAATGACCCATTAAATTGTGTTTTATTAACGGTTACCCAAACCCCGACCCTCACAGTAATGTTAAAACCGTAATTATAAAGAAAATTATTTATATTATTTATTAAATGACCCAATAAATTGTATATTATTAATGTCTACCCCTACCTCAACCCTTAGAGTAATGTTAAAACAGTAATTATAATGAGAATTATTTATATTATTTATTAAATGACCTATTAACTTGTATATTATTAATGTCTTGTCTACCCCTACCTCAACCCTTAAAGTAATGTTAAAACAGTTATTATAAAGAAAATTATTTATATCATTTATTAAATGACCCATTAAATTGTGTTTTATTAACGGTTACCCAAACCCCGACCCTCACAGTAATGTTAAAACTGTAATTATAAAGAAAATTATTTATATTATTTATTAAATGACCCAATAAATTGAATATTATTAATGTCTACCCCTACCCCAACCCTTACAGTAATGGTAAAACAGTAATTATAATGAGAATTATTTATATTATTTATTAAATGACCCATTAAATTGTATTTTATTAACGTCTACCCTTACCCCAACCCTCACAGTAATGTTAAAACAGTAAATTTAATGAGAATTTTTTATATTATTGATTGAATGACCCATTAAATTGTTTTTTATTAACGGTTACCCAAACCCCGACCCTCACAGTAATATAAAAGCATAAAATATTGTTGTACAGTGTCACAAAAATTATGCTGAGGATCTGCAGCTGTATCCCATTTAGACTTTACCCAGAAAAACCACAAAAACTTAATTTCTAAACTCACTAAAATCACATCACAGGTGGCGTTTTGAGAAATGTGGCCTGACACAAATAAAAATAATTTTTCTAAACCATTTCTCTTTCCTGTATGTCACAGTGCCACCCTTGGAAGGTAAATCTCGCGTTAATTATGTAAATCTGCCTCTGATTAATGGGGACAAATTGAGGACAGCTAAGACTCTGGTGGACAAGGCAATAAAGGTCAGACTTTTAATATGACAGTGAATCTCATAAGAAGCGATGCATTAAAGAATTTAGATCATTAATAATAAGGATGCCATTGAGATTTAAATGAACATATTGTACACTGTTGATTGTGTCGATCCTGCTGTAGGAGAAGAAAGTGTTTTCAGTGCAAGGCCCGTATCCTGTGATCCGCGCAGGCCTACGTGCAAGAGGATGGGTGGAACGGCGATTGCCACGGCCCACTTTCTCACAGCCCCGTCGACATGACCATGAAACCGAAACCACAGATGAGGGTGACAGCAGTGACGAAGATGGTGAGAGGAACTGACAGAAACAAGACAAGATCCTTTTCATCACTCAACATGGACATATGATAAGGATTGTTGGCTTTTCTCTGGGTTTATTTATTAACAACTGTAATTACAGGGTGTTAAAAAGTATTAAAAGATGATAAATCAATTATGAGAAAATGAAGGCCCTTAAAAGGTATTAAAAAGTATTAATTGTGTTTTTACGAGGTCTTAAATTTTGTTCAAGCATTGTCCAAAGTGTTTGACTCCAAAAAAGCATAAATATATTTATTTTTCTTCTAATATTAACAATGGTCTGCTCGATCCACGAAATTGGTTTCAGGCCGGGGCGTGTCCGGCCAAGCGTCTCCATCCTGGTGATGTCACTTAATTTGCGACAAATGCAGGAAGGTAATGTGATGCTCTCCACATGTAGAGAAACCATAGAGCGAAACAGATGGCAAAATGGAAAAAATATAAGTTTGCATACTCCTGATTGGAGAAAGATGAGTTTAAACAGTGGCTGAAACCTGTTGCTGAAAACAACCGCGTAATTTATTCTTTCAAGCTTTGTTTCTTCCGAGCTTGTCTGAGTTCTGTTGCATGGTTGTGCTCTATTGGTTTAAGTTAAAGGTTTCATACTGATTATAACTTGAAGTGGCGATGAGGTATAATTCCTTACATTTATATAGCACTTTTCTGGACACTAAGCGCTTTACACATTTTTTGGGGGAATCTCCTCATCCACCACCAGTGTGAAGCATCCACCTGTATGACACAACGGCAGCCATATTGCCCCAGACCACACACCAGTTGATTAGAGGAGAGGAGACTGAGTAATGAAGCTAATCATGATATGGGGATGGTTAGAAGGCCATAATGGACAGAGAACAGTGGGCAAATTTGGCCAGGATGCCGGGGTTAAACCCCTTCTTTTTATCCCTTCTTTTTTTGTTTAACGTCTCATCCGAAAGCAGTATAGAGTTCCAATCAATATACTGGGGCATTAGGACCCACACAGATCACAGGATGAGCGCCCACTGCTGGTCTCACTAACACCACTTCTGGCAGCAGCCTAGCTTTTCCATGTGGTCTCCCATCCAGGTACTGACCGGCAGCAACCCTGCTTAGCCTCAGTAGGTGATCATGTGAGAGTAGAGAGCTAGCTGCTGGCTATTTATTTGTGATACACACACATACATATAAACAAAATTATACAAAACAATTTAGTTGCATATATATATATTCATTCATTCATTTATTTTCCTTCGGCTTAGTCTCTATTTCAGAGGTTGCCACAGCGGAATGAACTGCCAACTATTACAGCATATGTTTTTACGCAGCGGATGCCCTATAAACATTTTCTCAAAAATATGCATGCATGGGCGTATTTATATATACTTAAAAATATACATAGTACACACACACATATATTATGTAAAAACAAACGTTTAATTTGGATGCAATAATCACGATACATTTTTGTCCAGCACTAAAAATAAATGTAAAAAATATATAGAATTTAATTCTTTTATTATGCACTAATGCATTAAACTGATCAAAAGTACCATAAAAATATTGATAATGTCAATATTTTTAAATGAATAAAAATTAAGCTGTACAACATTGAAAAAAAAAACTTATTTTTGAGCATCAAATCACATACTGTATTAGTTAATTTCCTAAAGAACACAGAACTTTGTGGCCACAAAGACTCGATTCAATTCAATTCATCTTTATTTCTATAGTGCTTTTACAATGTGGATTGTGTCAAAACAGCTTAACATAGAAGTTCTCGATGATGCTAAAAATTCAGTTTTGACATCACAGTAATACTACAAACTACATTTTAAAACAAAGTTACTTGGGTTTGTGACGTATTCTGCAAATGTTATGTATGGATAATCCATAACATGGCCATAGCATCCCATGCAATGTTTTTAGTTACCGACATATTGTAATTTAAATCTTGCCATGATAGTTTAAGTGGCTAACTTCACATCGCTTATTCTAACAAACAGATGTCATTGACATTGATCATACTTTTTTCACTTGATCACTGCAACACCACCTCTCCTTTTCTTTATGCAGATTTAGGAGAAGAGGTCGAGAGGGATGATGAGGCAGAGGATCTGTATGACCTAATGGTATGTTTAGACACTGTAAAATCCCATTCTAATGACAGTCGAACAATAACCTGTGCTTTATGGACACAGTCTTTGATCTTTGTTTGAATTTCATAGTCACGGCTGGTTCGACATGAGACCCCATATTTCTATTGGACCACAAGGAGGGATTCAGTCGATTGCCGATCTTTACGTAAAGAACAGATGACCAATCATTATGCGAAGGCGGGATCATTCACCACCAAGGTTCATCACAAACTTGACAAATGGCAAATTTGTCTACACAGAAACTCTTGCAACATTTTGTATCTGTGTCATTTTCAGGTTGGTTTGTGTATGCATTTGAGAAATCTGCAGTGGTTTGACGCAGCAGATCCGGATACATTCTTCCCACGCTGCTACAGACTGGGGGCACAGGATGAGAAACATGCTTTTATTGGTCAGTGCTCTTAATCTGGAAAATACTGTGTCTTTGCTTTATAATTCCCTATCGGCTGTGTGGTTTCTTTTCATTTAACAGATGACTATTGCTCACAGATGATCTGGGGTTAAGTGTGCTTCTCTCAGGCACATTTTGTTCTCTGCAACGGTTCATGAGTCACCCTGACCTTGAATTGAACTTCCAGTATCCAGAACATCTGAGAGGTTTTTCTTTGTTTGTTTTGTGTATTTACAGATGACTTTAGACGGACTGCGTGCACAAGTCTGCTGCTGTATGTTTTGGAGAAATATGAAGGAGATTCAGAAGGGGAGAAAATAGGAGAAGTACATAATGCTAAATCCCATGGTATGACACTAAAGGGCGTCCCACACCAAATGTGCCGCTCAGCGCCGCAACACGGCGTGCACATGACAGTTGAATGTTTCGCACACCAGACACGCACATTCACATGCTATATAAAATTAAACTAATCAGATGGCGCTCTGTGGCGCGGCAGTAATATAAAAAGTGTCCTGAGTCGTGGCTGGGCGCCGCAGACAGCCGCCGACTTGCGGCGCCGGTGTGTGTACCCTGCTAGAAACCTGTTTAGAATTCTGAAATGCGTGGTGCTGCACGGCACGTCGTCGAGCGGCGCTTCTGGTGTGCGACCTGCTTAACACACATATAGGGCCTGTTTACACCTGGTCTCTTCATGCATTTTCTCTGATCAGATCGCTATCTGATTTGTGAAAATGGTTCAATTCACATAAATCCGTCTCTACTTATATCCGTCTCAAATTTGTTTTGGAAATTATTTACACACTGTAAAAAAAATTAGTTGACTTTACTTAAAATAAGTGAGTAAACCTGTTGCTTTTAAAACGATTAGTTGAGTTTACTTAAACCCATTGTCTTAAAACTTTCAAGTAAAAGAACTTTGTGCTAGCGCTGCACAATATATGAAGAGTGTAGATGCAAAAACCTCTAAATGCCGTCTGAAATTTTCCTCTAAAATTTGTGTTTTTATCAGTCTCCTGTGTATATGTTCAGTAATATCACTTTCATGGCAAAGAATAAGTCCTTTTCCGGGTCTTTAAAGTAAAATATCTCAACATAAACAAAGGGGGCGGAGAAAAACATTCATTTTCAATGGAAATATCAGACGGTACTTAGAGGTTTTTGCATCTGAACTGTTCATATGGTTTCAGCATCGATATCGCAATGTATGCATCCGCAATAGTCACATCGCAGGATCTGCAATGTCGAGCATTCAGGCACAGAAAATTATATTGTTTGGAACTTTAAGAAATTGTAATTGTATTTATGTATAAAAACGATGAAGACTATACTGGGTCATTTTCAGTAGTGGAAAAGGAACTGAAAAATCATACTCAAGTAAAAGTACTATTACTTGCCCAAAAATGGCTAGACCCCATTTACTGGGGCACGTGCCCCAGTAAAAATCGCCAGTGCCCCTGTAAATGCTTTGAGATGAGATTTACTTTATATTCAAGTGTATTTATTAGGAGTCGTAATTCAAAAATAAAGACGTTATTCTCTATGTGCAACTGAACCCACGCTGGTGAAAGCAATGTAGTTTAGTTAAAAAGCAAACTGAGCACATGCGCAGAAAAACCAATACCTGTGCGCCTCAGTCCCGGTTGCGAACATGCACGCCGGAAAAATAGCCGCGCTGCTTACGCGCCGCTCATGCGTTGTGAAACTGGCGTAAGAGTCTTCTATGTGGAAGTGTTGGCATGAAGGGAGTTTTGCAAGTCAACAAAACAAAGTTTAAATAATATGATGTGATCTTATTCAGACTAAGCATGGCTCCTTGTTTGAAGCAAAAAGGAGGGATGATGAGTCAGGGAGGTAATCTACTTCTCGGCCATGAGTCGGGTCTAAAACAACATACAACAGATAATGCTATAAAACATCTTTTTTTGTATTCTATAGAATTGTCTATAGAATTTTATTCAAATGAACTTAATATTCATGCAAAAGATTTCTTAAATTATCTTAGCATCACTCCAGTTGTGTGTGTCTTTAGATGGTTTTTCAGTTATATTTAGGAATAATTTCTGCTATTTATTTAGAATAATAATTGTATAATAACAATATTACTGTTATTTATTTATAATTATACTATAATATATATATATATGTGTGTGTGTGTTATTTATTTTATTCTATTTTTTTTAGGGTTGAGCTGTGCCCCAGTAGAACTTTATGTCTAGCAACGCCCCTGGTGCAAGTAGAGTAAAATATCTGTTGTAAAGTTTAGTCAAAGTATGAGTAAAAAGTAGCCCTTTGAAACATACTCAAGAGAAGCAAGTAGTGAGTATTACGCTGTGAACGTGTGTGTGAAAACGTAACATTCTGTAGTGCATTCAGTTATTGTTTAAGGCCATTTGACAATTCCAGTCATCATACAGTAAGCATCCTTCATCTTCTCATCAGTGTCATGCTGTCTAAACCAGAAGTGCCCAAAGTCAACTTTTTCCAGTAGTAGTTTGGTAATGCATGCTTCAGTGAATCAAATTTATGAATGTATTTAAATTGCATCTAATTTATTAATAAAATGTATATGTTTTCAGTGTTTTGAAGGATATTTAGTGACTATTTTAGAGGTTACTGTAGGTCAAACTATACAAATTATGTGTCTAATCTTTCTTTTTTAGGCTACATGCAGATATAATCTTCTATTTTACAAGAAACGTGTTTTGTGAATACTTGAGATGTCTATGGTGCTCTAAAACTGCTAGTTTCAGACTGTTGAATGATATTTTTCCTAGCATTGATTGGCGCGATTATGCATTCACAATGGTATAAACTGTTATAGGGGGATCAAATGTATATTTATATTATCAATTTTTAATTATTAATATATAAGATATATAGATCAGAAAAAGCTATTTTTTACTTTTAACGGGCTGACCCCCCTATACATCTTATTTTAATGTCCTTCAGGGGGGATCAAACATTAATTAGGGGGTTCAATCCCCCCCAAATCCCCCTATAATTTGCACCCTGCATAAAGTAACCAGGTGTAAACAGCCCTATACCCACATTAAGAGTTCCTATTATTCACACATCTTCCCTCCAATTGTAGGTCTGAGGAAGACACGTAAACAGCATACCTGTCAAAGGATTGAAACCTCAGTAATTGACAATGCATTGCATGTGTGTCGGGAGTATCTGAACAGCTTGGAGCATTGCGATATAGACAACAATTTGGAAACAAACTCTACCATCTCAGAGGAACAGTGGAAGATTTTTCTTCAGAATTATTATTTAGTTGTTCAGTAAGTACGGTTTTTGGATCTTTTTCTTCGAATCATTGACTTCTGCTGTTTTCATTAATCTAAAAAACACAGATTTCTTTACAACTTTAGATGTCTTTTATTTTCTGTGGATATAAATAAGCCAGGGGCAGTACGGTGGCTCAGTGGTTAGCACTGTCGCCTCACAGCAAGAAGGTCGCTTGTTCAAGTCCCGGCTGGGTCAGTTGGAATTTCTGTGTGGAATTTGCATGTTCTTCACGTGTTCGCGTGGGTTTCCTCCGGGTGCTCCTGTTTCCCCCACAGTCCAAAGACATGTGCCATAGGTGAATTGTGTAAATTAAATTGGCCGTAGTGTATGTGTGATAATGTGAGAGTGTATGGGTGTTTCCCAGTACTGGGTTGCAGCTGGAAGGGCATTCGCTGTGTAAAACATGTGATCTGTTTTTCAGATGTTTGCTGAATCGTGAGCTGACCAGTAGCTCTTGATGTGGATGCTCCTTTGCTGCTGGAGATACTGTTGCCCTAAATAAATAAAATTAAATAGTCTTTGACAACAAAAAAACATCAACTTACTTTAACGAAACCTTGAAACCGGTTATCCATGCCTAATCTCAACAGCAGTGTTCATCTAGTCTGCTAAAAAATATATAATGATTAAAATGATCATAAAATGCATGTCCATGGCTAACAACACTTTAGAGTCCTTAAAGGTGCAGTATGTAAGTTTGACACCCAGTGGTTGAACTAGGTATTGCATTCTAGGATCAAAACAAACGCAGGTTGCCAGATTGAGGAAAGGAGCGAATGATTTAAACCGTGTTCTAAATAAAAGCAACGGCACCCAATAGAAGGAATATTTTCCATATTAAAAGCATTTTTTGTTCTAACCAACACCTCAAATTGATATATTAGAAACAGCTTCTATTGCTCACAGGTGAACGACAGAAAACTGACAATGATCACCTCAGGTACACTTCACGTGCTTTATTCAGTGTTAAATGCTAATAATATAAGTTTGAATGCCATTTTACATGACATTTATTGCCATACTACTGAAAGCAGCAGCAGCTAGTTCATCTCAGTACTTGAAAATAAAATAAATCATTTAAAATTAAACTTTAGAACTAAACACTTATTAGTGATACAGCATCTACATTTAATAATGTTAATATATGTATTAAATAGATTATAAACCTTACCATTTCGTGAGTGAGTGCATATACTGTGCTTCTAAATGGCTGTATTTAAATTTCTGTCATGTTTCGTCTGTGCAAACAGCCAAATTGCTTATCATTGCGTATCTCGTCACGCAGGGTGTTGTTAGGACACGGGGTTACAATGTAACCTGCTCACCTAATGTTTATGTTCGTAATATTTATATAATTTGCTAATTAATAACCTCATGTGGAACTCTGAATCTGCGCCTTATTTGGGAGTCTGCTGCTGTCCACCAGAGGTCGCATTTCGGTCACAGACACATGCATTCAGAGCCTTTCTGAATAAATGAATGAAATATGCGGTTTTCCACCAAGGCAACCCAGGGTGCTGAAATATAATTGGCTAAGCTGGCAATGGGCAGGTTAAAATGACCAAAACAAATACAGTGTTCCGGCATGGAAAAAACCTTTTCAAAGCAGAATATCTGACTTCAGCATTGTTCTTCAAATAAACAAGTACGTTCACTTGGCATGTTTCTTAAATATCTGCAAACATATTATGGTATTTTTATGCTTTAGAAGAGTCAAAAACTTACATACAGCGCCTAAAACCTATATATAGGCAACTAAAAAATTGCAAGAAAACTTTGTCAATTTAGAGAAAGCTTTCATGCTGTTATTTTTTTCCTCTTTGCAGTGAAGGAATAAAGATAGAGGGCTGTGAATATTACGTGGAGCGTTGTAAATGCATGCTGGAGCAGATGCGTCAAGTTTGCCCTCAGATGGAGAATGATGGGATCTGCAACATCTGGATCATTAAACCAGGGGCCAAGTCACGAGGCAGAGGTGCGTTCTTTTTAAAGACAGAAGGACAGTTCTGTAAAACATAAGACCAAAAATATGTGATTCAATCTTATCTTGACTGTTGTAGGTATAATGTGCATGAACAAGCTGGATGAGATGTTAAGTTTAGTGGATGGAGACCACTGCATCATGAAGGACAGTAAATGGGTGGTGCAGAAGTATATAGAGAGGCCTCTCCTCGTGCACGACACTAAGTTTGATGTACGGCAGTGGTTTCTGGTCACAGACTGGAACCCGCTCACTGTGTGGTTCTACCGTGAGTGCTACCTCCGTTTTTCTACACAACCTTACTCTACTCATACGCTGGACAGGTGAGAAAGCAGATTTCGTCATTAGCACCTTCTGTGAAATGTTTTAAAGGGATGGTCCACTATGATATCATATTTTAAACTTTAGTTCATGTGTAATGTAGCTGTGTGAACATAAACAACAACTCTGAATGTAATACGCTCAAAGTTCAGTAGCAAATCCTACAGCGAACAAAGTTTAAGGACTACATAAAATACATTTGGGTTAGTCAGATCACAACTGCTTCAGGTTACAAGCATTACAGCGTCCAAACGCTGCTATTTCCACAGAGCTTGTTCTGTTTCTGTAATTGGGCTTTTAAAGGACACGACACAAAGACAGAAGCGCTTACAGTTTAATTTTAATTATGATCCAGAGAATTATAAAAAAAGATATAGCTCTAGCATTTGACAAAGGACAGCTTCCAGAATCTCTCCTAGTTCAGTGCTGGATTCGGCTAAAATCTCCTCAAAGAAAGAGCAGTTCCAACCATAATAGAAGAAGCTGTGGATTGAGAGCCACAACCTGTAAGTATTTTATTTATTAAAATTGATCTATTACATGCACAGTTTCTAGCATTAATGGTATGTTGTAGCAAGGATGTAAACAAGGGGAAATGCTGTTTGGCATCGTTAACAATTTAGCTACAAATTCATATTTATCCATCAAATCCCTGTAAAAACTGATACGGCTAAGAGCTACTCTTACAGTATTTACACAGCAGAGGCACAGTGCATGCTATTAGAGGCATGCCGCTTTTCCTGGTGACGTGGAGCCGATCCGCGAATCACAGCACATTATGTTAGCTCACCAATCAGAGCCTCTTGAGGGTGCACTTTCGGAGGAACTAGGAAATATCACAGTCGTTTTCATGTTAGCTAAGTAGCTGTATATAACCAAAGTAAGATATATAAAGAAATAACAGGATTTTTTACAAATGAAGCATAAGCACACATTGCTTTGCATCTTATAAACACAAGCAAGCCTTAAAAATGCACTCTGGACCACCCCTTTAAGCAAATTTCACATTAGGTTCCATTTAGTTAATACATGAATTTTGGTAATAGACTTTGTAAGCACCTTGTGAAAGTCAGTGTTGTTTTGGAATCTACTGACTTTGATTGTGAGGACAAAAACTGCTGCACAATTTTCAAAATATGTATTTTACAAAATAAAATGATATAGAATCAGAAAAACTTGATTAATTAAGTGATGACAGAACTTCTGGGGCAGTATTCACAAAACATTTCAAGACTAATATTTTTAGGACTCCTATAAAGCTCCTAAATCAGTGAAATTTTAGGAGTCGAGAAGATGACTGATGTGTCACTAAGACCAAACCTCAAACTATCCTAAAATGTCTGTTAACTGTGAGCTTTTAATAACTTATCACATTATTTGCAGTGGTATTCCCATAAGAAATAGGATCTCAAATATATTTTAAAATGCACAAAAATATATTTAAAAAAATATGTTTAGCCAATTATGTTTTATTACATATTTGGCCATTTTGCATTTAAACATTTTTTATTTGAATGTTGTGATATTTTTATTTTGAAACATTTTTTAAAATATGCCAACTTAAAGATCCAAAGTGCTTTGAAATGTGAATCTTTTATTCGATGACATATTCTCAACTGAAACATAAAGAGAGGACGGGACATAAAGTAGCTCCTCCCCTTTTTGAAAAACAGCCAATAGCATTCAGTTTTTCCCACAACTCTGCCAGTGAGAGTATTTGAGCTCAAGCTCATCAAGTGAAAAGCAAATGAGAAGCGTTTTGAAGGGGGCGGGGCATGTCAGGTACTAGAGAGCATTTGATTAGTCAAGATTTGATGAGAAACTAAAGTATGAGGTGATGTGGGAAAAAAAAAAAAAAACGTTGCTCCATTTAGGTGGAAGTGACAAACAGCAAGCTTTAGATGTTATATAATTTTTATATCTTCTAAACCAAAATTTTGTCACTGTTTTGTAGCACACTTGATTATAGATATCCTTAAAACTAACATACTGATACTAACATCTAAAAATTTTTATTTTATTTTCACTAGAGCTTTAATATTACACTCTGCAGAGTTTCCACGAATAAATATCTGACCGAAACCCCTGCACTTCCCATCAGCCAATCACTGTGTGCATAGTTAACAAGTATGATGACATTTATTTTTATATGCTTTAAACAGATACATTACAATAGAACAAACGATATAATGCCAGGGTGATAGAATGTAAATAATAATAACAGTAGAAAAAAATTTAAATAAAGAAACAAAACAAACCCACAAAAAAACAAGAGTATAAATAATTAAATAAAATTCTTACAATTACAAACAAGCAGGACCTTTACATTAATCCAAAATTTTGAAAATAGAGCACAAATGGACGGTTTTAAAGGCCTTTATATTAGTACTATGTTTTTTTTAATAAAGCCAGAGGCATCATACCAAAGCTTTTTAACATAACTATAGTGTCAAAAGATGTGGAGTACAGCAAAATGAGCAATTTATATCAATATCAAGAGGTTTTTCCTTCACTCTCGTGTAAATTGGTGAAGTTTGTTCCTCGCTGCTGTCGCCACTGGCTTGCATGGTTTGGGCCTTGTGGAGCTGCGCATCGATGGATTTGCTCTTCAGTGTTTGGACTTTCAGCAGTGAAAATTAAACCACACTGAACTGAACTAAACTGAACTTAAACTCTGAAAACTGGACTGACACTGTTTTAATTTACTATAATCTTCTATGTTAAGCTGCTTTGACACAATCTACATTGTAAAAGCACTATAAAAATAAAAATTATATAATTGAATTGAATTGAATTAAATTGAATTGATGACATTATCCATAGCATCAAGGTCAACAAGGTCATATTCACTTTTCTTATTCTTAGTAAAAGTTTGTCTCAGCAGCTTTATGAACAGGTTTTAGGAGACCCTTTTACTGTTATTTAGAACTCTTAGTGGTAAGATAATATATTTTGTGAATACCGAACTGTTCCTTTAAGAGGGATTATTTATTAGGCTTCAGTAAATGTATTTCTTTCTATATTCTTTCCAATTTCAGCTCTGTACATCTTTGCAACAACTCCATCCAGAAGCATTTTCAGCCGAGCCCAGATCGCAGTCCTTCTCTTCCCGCCGAGTGCATGTGGTCATGTTCGCAGTTCCGCTCCTGGTTGGCTGCTTCAGGCCGTGCTGCTCTGTGGAAAGCAGTGGTGGTTCCAGGTATGCAGAAGGCTGTCATCCAAACCCTCTTGACCGCACAGGACAGCGTGGAGCCTCGTAAAGCCAGTTTCGAGCTCTATGGAGCAGACTTTATGCTGGGACGGGATTTGAGACCTTGGCTGTTGGAGATCAATGCCAGTCCTACCATGGCACCCTCTACAGGAGTCACCGCTCGACTCTGCCCTGCTGTACAGGAAGACACTCTGCGGGTGGTGCTGGATCGACGCTCTGAGCGCAATACTGATACCGGTGGCTTCCAGCTCATATACAAACAGGTACATAATGTTTAAATCTCTGAAAACTTGACAAGAGTTTCCCAGATCACCAAACTAAATGCATATCTTGCTTTTCTTTCTTGAATTGATGCTGAGCTTTGTTTTTATCAGCAGATGGCGCTCTAGGCTAGTTTTTAACAAATGTTCAAGAGGAAGAGCATTTGTGCATTCTCAGTTGGCTTTTATTTAAGGAGATTAACAGAAACACAGTTCATTATTCATCTTATAACTGGCTTAAAGCTTTCGTAAATTTAATTAGAATTGTTTTAGGTTCAAGTGGTATTTGTAAGGAATTTGATGCAACAAACATGAAACACAGCGCCAACTGCTGTTAAAAAAAAATCAGAATCGATTCAAGAGAGAAAAGTGATGCAATGAAAATCTCAGAATTAATGTAGAATTGATTTTGGGAGTAAAATATATAATATTTTAATATGTAAAAATATATAATTATAAAATATATAATATTTTAATATAATACAATATATATTGCTGGGAAAAGATTCTATAATATATGTGTGTATTTTATTTATCAGTTTACGATACGTAATTGAGCAATATCACACGAGTAGCAGTGCGATATGGCTGTATATTGGCACTGGTGGGAGGTGTGCATTGGCTGGAGGCCGCAGGCCAAGTGTCCCACCAGTGACGAAATACAGCCATATTGCACTGCTACGAGTGATATTGCATTTATACAAAAGTTCGACGACATAATCGTGTAAATAAAAAAGAAAATCAAACACAGGAAGTCTCAAAATTTCTTTTGTACGAGTAACTACTTTCTTCTGCTATTCATTCACATCTGCAGCTGAATAGCAGAACAGCAGAAGCTGTTACTAATCCAGAAATGTCCCTTTAGAGCTAGTTTGAATGATTCACTAGCGTAATGTCTAAAATGATGACAAAGTCGGTGATTTTGCTCACATTTTAAAATTATAAGGCTGAACAACTTGAAATGCCATCAGTCTATGGAGATTTCCCAGTATTTCTCTGTTGCAATTAGGATATCATATTAATCTTTAAAAAAGCCAAAAGAGCCAAAAAATAAGCCAAAACAAAGCAAACACTACCAGATTACTATGGTATAAATACAGCACTACAACATACAAAAAAGAAAGATTTACCTAGAATGTCACTTACCTGATCTATAATGATTTGATCAGCTGTAGTTTGAAATACAAAAAGAAAACGCTGAGTTTTTCTCCCCTCAGGACTTATTATGTGGTCTCTGTCGCCATCTTCTGGTGGAACGTCAACTGTCTTTGCTCTGCTTAATATGACAGGGTGATGGCTGATATATATTTATATTAAATATACATTTTTTTTTATTTAAATATAAATAAACATCTGAAATATATTACATATATATATATTTCACATATATATCATTCTCAAATATATGCATGCCTGTGTGTATTTGTATATACTTAATAAATATACACAACACACACTTAAATTATCTCAAAACAAACTTTTGTTTTGGTTGCAATTAATCATGATTGATTAAAATAAATATATAATTTAATTGTATTAATCAATTGTATTAATCATTGATCAATCAGTTTTTTTTATAATAGTTTACTTTGTAACTTCAATTTCGCATTTTAATGAGACCTCAGTATTTATTTATGTATAAATATAAAACTTACTGAACCCAAACAAATGAATAATTTCCTTTAATTAAAAACAAACTGCTCAGTTGATTTGATGTTTGTTTCTTCAGGCAGCAGTAGATGTTCCTCAGTATGTGGGAGTGAATCTCCTCATCGAGGGCACTTCAATCAGACGTCCTCGTGTTCCTGTCCACAAGTCTCTCATTCAGTCTCACCCAGAGCCGCTATCAAAATCCACCAATCACAAGTCCTCGCTCTTAAGCAGCTCCTGCACTTCTGGCAAGGAAAATCAGTCGGAAGAGGCTAAAAGGGCCTGTCCTAACCTTCCTTCTCGTAAAGTCACAATGGACCAATCCCTGATCTTTCACCCTAAAAGGAAACGACCCCACAGACTAGTCTTACCTTCAACCTGTTGTGTTCTCCCAAACCCAACAGAACTTCATCATCCCCAAAGACTATCCCACAGTCAGCCCCAATCAGATCGCCCTTACACACAAAGGACACGCAGCAACCTTCCAACTCTTTACCGTCCAACTCCATCAGTGGACGTGATCAACATACGACCCCGACAAGCTCTCACCCCCGGTCACTACATCCATAAAATACACACAGTCAACTTATCTTACCCAGTGTTGCGCATGCAGCAAAACCACAGGCGATCCAAAAACACGTTTGCAGAGAGAGAAGGGCCAAAGTCATCCTGAGGGAACTTTTCATCGATTTATGTGACCTAAATAGAGCGAATACATTTTACACCGCATCAGTTGTGTTGTGGGTTTATCTTTAAATGCACCGGATTCAACATCTCTATATGTTATTAATCTACTCTCAGAAAGAGAACAGCATATAGATTGAAGAAGAGCGCTCATGCAGATTTATACTAATTAGGAGCACATTCATTAAGGATAAATCATTTACTTATACCTCATGTATTTCCAAATCCTGAATAATTTTCTTATGAAGACAAAAAAGAGAATGCTCATTGGTCTCTTCTATATTTGTAGAAGCATTTGTTGAACAAAAGGAAATGTTAAAAAATAGTGTATTTGCTCTCTACTTCAACATTTCTGAAACTGCTTTTAAAATTCGTATCTTTATTTTTTCTGGGCTGGTTCTCACAGAGCATTTTTGTTTGTGGTTAAAGATGAAGGTAAGTGAAAAAAGCAAAGGGTTCTTCTGTAAATTTAACTGGGGTTAATATGCTTTTCTTACTTAGATGATTTTTTGTCTTGTATTTAGTACAAATATCTAACAATTTTTAAATCGAGAAGCTTTTTCTAGACAAGTAAAAATTATTGTCTTGTTTTAAGAAATTATATGCTAAAATTAAGTAAGTTTTTCCTTAAAACAAGCACAATAATCTGATATCTTAATGAAAAACAAGTTTATTTTGCCTGTTTTGAAGAAAAACTCACTTTATTTTGGTATATTATTTCTTAAAACAAGACAATATTGTTTGCTTGTACAGAAAATGCTTCTCGATTTAAGAATTTTTCAGATATTCGGACTAGAAACAAGGCAAAAGCTAAGTAAGAAAAGCATTTTTGCAGTGTACATTTGTCCACAACCTTGGGCAAAATGGTCAAAAATGTCAGTTCTTGTGCTGTATGCAAGCATGCACTCCAGACTGTTGTGATCTTTTGTAGCCATTGATTGGTATTTTATGAAGCACGAGGATGACGACTTCAGATAAACGTGCTTTAATGTTCTACTGATGAAAAAAGTCATCATCTTGGATTGCCTGAGGGTGAGTATATTTACAGCAAATTCTCATTTTTGGCCAAACTATTCCTTTAACTTGAGCTATTGTGTCATGCGCACAACGCTGAAAAAGACATGCATATTTTACATAGAAACAAATTGTAAAGGAAAAACCTGTTCTATGGAAAGGTGCCTAAGAATGTTTTAGCCAAAGACACGTCTTTAACATAATGAAATATATATTCAGTGTGAGAGATACTGTAGCGTTAACAAATGCCTGATTATATATTGGTGTGGGAAACTTTACAAGGGCATTCCAGTATGTTTGTTGATAATGTATCCATGTGTTAATTGTAGTAATATAATGGTGCTGATTTTTTATTCTCAGTATGTTTCCAGTTGGTTTGTTGACTGATAATAAAATAAACTTTTTAAAACTAAATGTAGGTATAGAAAAAGTTATTATGCACATTTTTTATGGTAAAACCGTAACCAAACTCACCACTAGATGGAGGTAGCATTCATTCTTTTAACCTTTTTAACCTTAACATTTTTTTTAGTTCTCCTGATGTGGTTATTCTTCTATCATGAACATGCTAAACCCACCATCATAGATACTCTTTATTAAATGTAATACTATTTGGTATAGAATTTCTTTTTTTTTGCATGAACTTGACTTGTACAATAAAATGAGCACTTAAACTAAAAGCATTTAAATAGTTGCTGTTCTTATACATGTGAACTGTATACTTTTTACGTTCATATCCAAGCATGTTTATGAAGAAACTGCAAGCAAATCAAGACGTTCGTATCACTTTTATATCAACAAATGTTCCCGAGAGCCTACTGTAAAAAATAAATAAATAAAAAAGTTAGTAAAGTATTATTTCCAATAGACCCCTATTATTAGACCCCTTACGAAATATTTGTATTTGATTGGCTACAGAACAAAGCACTATTCCAATAACCAGTATAAGCAACCAATTACCAACAACCAATACCAAATTAACCTAGTCAAGCCTTTAAATTGCACTTTATGCTGAATACTAGTATCTTGCAAAATAGCTAGTAAAATATTATGTACTGTCATCATGGCAAAGACAAAGAAAATTTGTTATTAGAAATTAATAATTTAAACTATCATGTTTAGAAATATGTAAATATACTCAGTCAAACAGAACTTGGGACATAGTTTTAAAGAATTAAAATTGAACAGGAGGACGTATTAAAAAAAGAGAGAATGTGGTAGAAAAACACCTTTCTCTCTCTTTCTCTCTTTTTCCTCTCTCTCTCTCTCTCTCACACACACGTTAGGCATCTGTGAACTCTGGTTAACCGATAGAGGCACAACTCATTTTCACCAGCAACCAAAGCCATAAATCATGGTAGTGTACAGTACGTTACATCATACACATGTTCTGCGTTCAGGCAATATGCTTAGGTCTAGAAGTGATACACTATAAATCTTTTATTTACCTAAAGTATTTCTATTGTATTATTCATATGTGTATGATTTATTGCACAGCCCTCTGGAATACCTGATTCTGATTGGTAAATCATGTCAGCCAGTGCTTTGTTTTGTTTTTTGAGGGGTTGCGGGGATTGTTTCCCACTCAAGTTGTGCATTTGGCGAGCTAATAAAATATGAAATCTCATTATTTTTGTAAGTTATTTAAGGTCACCTGTAAATTGACTTTGATAGTACATTTCATGAAAACAAATGGTAAAATATTCTCAGATACTGTAAAATACTAGTACTTATTTTATCCAGATGCTGTACCTCTTATTAGATACTAGCACTTAATGAAGTAGGTATGTCTAACTAGTAAGCGTTATTAAACATGAACTAGAATTGGTAGAAGCTTGTTTACACTATTACAAATTCTCTTCCACACAATTGAATTGTGTTGAGACAACGTGAAGGAATTAAGTTAACTTAATAGTTTTTACAACCCCAAATCAGAAAAAGTTATGACAATAAAAATAAAAAATACACACAAACAAAAATAAAGTAGTGATTTCCAAATTTACTTTGACTTGCATTTCATTGCAGAGAATATGAACACAAAATATTTCATGTTTTGTCTGGTCAACTTCATTTCATTTGTAAATATACATCCTTTCCTGTCATTCAGACCTGCAACACATTTCAAAACAATTGGGACAGGAGCAGTTTAGGGCTAGTTATCAGGTAAATTGATGATGTGATTTGAAACAGGTGATGTCAACAGGTGGTTGTAATTATGATTTGGTTCAAAAGCAGCATCCAAGAAAGGTCGTCTTTTAAGAGCAAAGATGGGCCGAGGATCACCAGTTTGCCAACAAGTACGTGAGAAAGTTATTTAAATGTTTAAAAACAATGTTCCTCAAAGAAAGACAGGAAGACGTTTGGATATTTCACCTTCAACAGTGCATAACAACTTTAAAAGATTCAAGGAATCTGGACGAATTTCAGTGCATCAGGGACAAGGGCGCAAGCCTAAGCTGAACTACCATGATTTCCGATCCCTCAGGCAGCACTGCACCAAGAATCGTCATTCATCTATAAGCGACATATATTACCACATGGGCTCAGGACTACTTTGGCAAATCTTTGTCAAGTACCAGAATATGTAGTTACATCCACAAATGCCAGTTAAAACTGTACTGTGCCAAAAGGAAGCCCTATGTTAACAGTGTCCAGAAGCGTTGTCAACTTCTCTGGGCACGGAAGCATCTGGAATGGACCATCACACAGTGGAAACATGTACTGTGGTCAGATGAATCAGTATTTCAGGTATTTATTGGGACAAATATACTGTATGCCATGTGCTCCAGACCAAAGAAGAAAAGCGGAGGAAGAGGATACAGGTACTTGACTGGCCTGCGTGCAATCCCAACCTGACTCCAATAGAGAATGTGTGGCAACAACGAAGACCCTGTACTGTTGCCCACCTTAAGACTTGTTTGCAGGAAGAATGGAACAAAATTACACCTGAAACTTTCATCACTTGGTGTCTTCAGACATTAATCGTCTTTTAAATGTTGTGAAAAGGAATGGCAACATTGCAAAGTGGTAGATGCTTTACTGTTGTTTTTTAAATGTGTTGCCAAAAGAACAAAAATTGAAATATGTGTTAATTTTAGGGGAAAAACAATAAAAATCATGAGGAACACATTAAATATTGTTTGTTGTATTGTCTGCAATGAAATACAAGTCAAAGTAAATTTAGAAATCACAAATTTTTTTATTTATTTGCGTTTTCCATACTGTCCCAACATTAATTTGGTTGAACATAAAACTTGATTGAACATAAAACTATTAAGCTTTCCTAAAAAAAAACTCAATAATTGTGTTGTTTCAGCTCATTTTAAATGAGTAATTTGAACAAACAACATACGCCATTTTTGGAGTGTAACAATTAAATAGATTATGTCAGTTAAATAAGTACTATTTAATGAGCACTAATAAGTACACTGTAAAAAAGTAAAAATAAAAAACAGTAATTTTCTGGCAGCAGAAAAAAAACGGTAAAAACTGTCAGAATAAAAAAAATGTAGATAATCTGTAAAAACAGTCATTTCTTGTTCCATAATTACAAGTTATTACTGTCATTTTACAGATTATAACTGTAAATATACAGGTAATTGCTGCCATTTTACTAATTATTACTGTAAATATCTAATTTATTAATTCTACTGGTTAATTAATGTGATTATAAAGATTATTGCTGTAATTATACAGATGAATTAATGTGATTATAAAGATTATTGCTGTAATTATACAGATGAATTAATGTGATTATAAAGATTATTGCTGTAATTATACAGATGAATTGATGTGATTATAAAGATTATTGCTGTAATTATACAGATGAATTAATGTGATTATAAAGATTATGTCACGGTTTATGGGTCTGTGTGTTCCTTCTCTGTGTGTGTGGGGTGTGTGTGTGTGTGGGTGTGTCTGTGTCCGACTGACAGTTCTATGTTTACCTCCTCAGCTGTGCGGTCACGTGGTATTGTCGTCACCCGTGATTCCTGTTTACACTGCTCAGCTGATTCATCAGCGTGTTACAGCTGCTATTCATTATCACGCCTATATCTAGCCGGCGATCATGTCTCTCTTTGTCAGTTCGTTTGTTTCATGTTGTATCTCTGTCTCGTCAGGCTCCTCGTTGAGTTCCTAGTTTTCGATGTGCCGTGGAGGAGTTCGCTCTCGGATGCTGGAGAATAATTCACTGAACTCCCATTGATGACAAGCCTCCTAGCACTAACTATTCTGTCTGTTCTGCTTCAGACTTTTGTGTCAAAATAAATAATCATTCACTTGCTATTGGGTTCAGTTTTGATTCACGACAGAACGAACTGACCAAGCATGGACCCAGCAAGTGTGTCAGAGATCACAGATATTTTAAAACAAAGTTCACTTCGCATTGATCATCAGGAGGGACAGATGCTGGTTACTGGTCAAGCCATCCAAGCGCTAGTAACTCAAGTGTCCGAACTTACAACTCAGCTACAGAGACTGCAGTCCGATGCCGTTCCACGAGCGCCCGTTGTCACACCACCAGTAATTCCACCGCCTGTTCAGAGCACACGAGCCGCTGAACCTCGGCTTCCACCACCGGCTTTCTACTCCGGCGAGCCCAAGTTATGCCGTTCATTCATTACCAAATGCTCCCTCTACATAACATTACAACCTTCATCATTTCCTACAGAAGAAAGTAAGGTTGCATTTGTTATTACTTTACTGTCTGGAAAAGCGGCACTCTGGGGTACCACGGTGTGGGAACAGAAACAGCCTTGCTGTTCTTCATTTCAGTCTTTTTCCGAGGAGATCAAAAGAGTTTTTGATCGGGCAGCTTCAGGCAGAGAAGCGGCTCGCGTGCTCGCTGAGCTTCGCCAGGATAATCGGAGCGTTGCTGATTTTTCTATTGAGTTTCGCACATTGGCTGCAGAGTGTAAGTGGAATTCAGAGGCGCAATGGGATATGTTTTTACATGGACTCGATGATTACATCAAGGACGAGATCTACGCTTTAGACTTGCCCAAGACACTTGAAGCCCTTATCGATTTGGCCATCCGAGTGGATAATAGGCTGCAACGCAGGAGGACCCACACACACACACGCAGCGTCTCGACGCACGAACTTTTTTCAGCACCTCCGCTGTTGGCGGACACACCCACCGTTGAGCCTGAGCCCATGCAAATGGGCAGATCCCGACTCTCGCTGGATGAAAAACGTCGTCGTCGTTCGGAGGGACTCTGCCTGTACTGTGGGGGGGCGGGGCATAGGGTTGCCTCATGTCAAATCCGGAACAAGGGCCCGTCAGTAGGTAAGAAGTTACTAGCGGGTGAGATCACCCGGGACAAATCCTCTTCTGCTGCCACTCAGTTATCAGTTAAACTGTGCTGGAACTCTGACACTCATGATTGTTTAGCACTTATTGATTCTGGTGCGGAGGGTAATTTCATTGACTCTACACTTGCTCACAGTATGAAAATTCCGGTATTTTCCCTCTCTCAACCTATAGCTGTTCACGCCCTCAATGGGGTTTCTCTTCCCTCTATCACACACACCACTGGTCCCATAAAACTCATTACGTCTGGCAATCATTCTGAATTAATCACATTTTTTTTAACAGAGACCACCATCACACCAGTGGTCCTCGGACATCCCTGGCTAGTATTACACAAGCCCCATATTAATTGGGGTAATAATTCAGTGTTTTCATGGAGTGAGAGTTGTCATGAGTCTTGTCTTTTGTCTGCTTGTTCTGCTGTGTCTTGTTCTGTGTTACAGGAGGAGCGCATAGACCTGTCAAACGTGCCGAGTGAGTACCTCGACCTGAAGAGAGTGTTCAGTAAGTCTCGAGCAGCTTCTCTACCTCCTCATCGTCCCTATGACTGTGCCATAGATTTATTACCAGGTACGTCTCCGCCTAAGGGCAGATTATACTCGCTTTCTGTTCCAGAAAGGGAGGCCATGGAGAAATATATTTCTGATTCTCTAGCTGCCAAGATCATCCGCCCCTCTTCTTCACCGGCGGGGGCGGGGTTTTTTTTTTTGTGAAAAAGAAGGATGGTTCTCTCCGTCCCTGCATTGACTATCGAGGGTTGAATAACATCACGGTAAAGAATACTTATCCTTTGCCGTTGATGTCTTCGGCTTTTGAGCGTCTGCAGGGGGCGGCCTTTTTCACAAAATTAGACCTCCGCAACGCTTATCATTTGGTCCGCATAAGAGCGGGGGACGAATGGAAGACTGCGTTTAATACCCCCAGGGGGCACTTTGAATATTGCGTTCTTCCCTTCGGGCTTTCCAACGCTCCCGCAGTCTTCCAGGCACTTGTCAATGACGTGTTGCGAGACATGATAGATCAGTTCATTTATGTCTACCTGGATGACATACTGATATTTTCTCACTCTCTCCAGGAACATGTGCAACACGTCAGGCGAGTGCTTCAGAGGTTGCTAGAGAATGGGCTTTATGTCAAGGTGGAGAAATGCGTTTTTCATGCACAGTCTGTTCCTTTTCTAGGGCATATCGTGTCGGCCGAGGGGATGCGTATGGATCCGGAAAAGATTCAAGCTGTGGTGAATTGGCCAACCCCAGACTCCCGTAAGGCCCTGCAGCGGTTTCTGGGCTTTGCCAATTTTTACAGGCGGTTTATTCGCAATTTCAGCCAGCTCGCCGCACCTCTGACCGCCTTGACCTCCCCCAAAACTCCATTCAGGTGGTCCAGCGCAGCGCAAGCTGCGTTTACCAAACTGAAGGGCTGCTTCGTTTCAGCCCCCATTCTCGTAGCCCCTGACCCTTCTCGGCAGTTTGTGGTGGAGGTCGATGCGTCAGAGGTGGGGGTCGGGGCTATCCTGTCCCAGCGTTCCCCCTCGGACGGCAAGATCCACCCGTGCGCGTATTACTCTCACCGTTTATCTACCGCCGAACGTAATTATGACATTGGTAATCGAGAGTTGTTAGCTGTCAAACTCGCTTTGGAAGAGTGGCGTCATTGGTTGGAAGGGTCGGGGGTCCCTTTTATCGTTTGGACCGATCACAAGAATCTTGAATATATCAAGTCCGCCAAAAGATTAAACTCTAGGTAGGCTCGGTGGGCCTTATTTTTCGGACGGTTCGATTTTACCATCTCGTATCGACCTGGGTCTAAGAACATCAAGCCCGACGCGTTATCTCGTCTTTTTGATTCCTCGGAGTGCGCATCGTTCCTTGAGCCCGTTGTGTCACAGAAAGCTTTTATTTTTAGTATCACATGGGAGATCGAGTCGAAGGTTCGCGCAGCCTTGGAAGGGGTAACGCCCCCGATCGGATGCCCACCGGGTCGGTTATTTGTGCCAGAGGAGCTTCGGTCTGACGTCATTCGGTGGGGACACTCTTCCAAAGTGGCTTGTCATCCGGGGGTGAGTCGCACGTCCTTTGTTATTAAACAGCGATTCTGGTGGCCAGCTATGGCTCGCGATGTACATGATTTTGTTTTGGCTTGCTCTGTTTGTGCCGTTTCTAAGACTTCCAGTCGCCCCCCTGCGGGGCTTCTTCAGCCGCTGTCAGTGCCTTCGAGACCCTGGTCCCATATAGCGCTAGATTTCGTTACAGGCCTTCCGTCCTCTAACGGCAACACGGTCATTTTAACCGTGGTGGACCGGTTCTCGAAGGCTACTCATTTTATTCCTCTGCCCAAATTACCGTCAGCCAGAGAGACAGCGGCTACTGTCGTTAATCAGGTCTTTCGCATTCATGGCCTCCCGACGGATGTGGTTTCTGACAGGGGACCCCAGTTTGTTTCTAAATTTTGGAAAGAATTTTGTCGTTTATTGGGAGCCACTGTTAGCCTTTCATCTGGGTTTCATCCCCAGAGTAACGGTCAATCGGAGAGAGCCAACCAAGATCTTGAACGTACATTGCGATGTTTGGTTTCTCAGAATCCCTCCTCCTGGAGTGAACAGCTCTCATGGGTTGAGTACGCACATAACTCATTACCAGTGTCAGCTACGGGCCTTTCTCCGTTTCAGTGTAGTTTAGGTTACCAGCCACCGGTTTTTCCCAGTCTGGAATCTGAAGTTGCGGTTCCCTCCGCCCACGCCTTTGTCCAGAGGTGCCGACGCACATGGAGCAGGGCCAGGCAGACCCTCCTCCAGGTGGGTGCGCGCACCAAGGCTAAAGCCGACCGCCACCGGTCTAAGCCTCCCGTTTACGTCGTCGGTCAAAAAGTGTGGCTTTCTTCCAAAAACATTCCTCTTCGCACCGTTTGTAATAAATTGGCTCCTAAATTTATTGGCCCTTTTACTGTCACTAAAATCATTAGTCCAGTGGCAGTCCGCCTTAAATTTCCTCCAGCGTACAGGAGAGTTCATCCCGTGTTTCATGTATCTAAATTAAAGCCCGTTTTTCATACGGCCATTAACCCGCCTACCCCGGTTCCCCCCCCGCCGCGCCTCGTAGAGGGGGAGACTGTTTATTCGGTTAAGCGCATTCTGGACTCGAGACGGAGGGGACGAGGATTCCAGTACTTGGTGGACTGGGAAGGTTACGGTCCGGAGGAGAGAAGTTGGGTTCCTGCGAGGGACATACTGGATCACTCTCTCATCGATGATTACTGTCGTCAGGTAAGATCTTCTGGGAGCGCCAGGAGGTGCTCCTAGGAGAGGGGGTACTGTCACGGTTTATGGGTCTGTGTGTTCCTTCTCTGTGTGTGTGGGGTGTGTGTGTGTGTGGGTGTGTCTGTGTCCGACTGACAGTTCTATGTTTACCTCCTCAGCTGTGCGGTCACGTGGTATTGTCGTCACCCGTGATTCCTGTTTACACTGCTCAGCTGATTCATCAGCGTGTTACAGCTGCTATTCATTATCACGCCTATATCTAGCCGGCGATCATGTCTCTCTTTGTCAGTTCGTTTGTTTCATGTTGTATCTCTGTCTCGTCAGGCTCCTCGTTGAGTTCCTAGTTTTCGATGTGCCGTGGAGGAGTTCGCTCTCGGATGCTGGAGAATAATTCACTGAACTCCCATTGATGACAAGCCTCCTAGCACTAACTATTCTGTCTGTTCTGCTTCAGACTTTTGTGTCAAAATAAATAATCATTCACTTGCTATTGGGTTCAGTTTTGATTCACGACAGATTATTGCTGTAATTATACAGATGAATTAATGTGATTATAAAGATTATTGCTGTAATTATACAGATGAATTAATGTGATTATAAAGATTATTGCTGTAATTATACAGATGAATTGATGTGATTATAAAGATTATTGCTGTAATTATACAGATTAATTCATATAATTATGCATGAAATTTCGAAATATTTCAAAACAAATAGGTGCGTGCACACACAAACAAGACAAATCATAACATGCATGCACATAAATAATAGGTTTGATTTGGAAACTTTGTAGGGATAATATAATAATAATAATAATAATAATAATAATTCTATATATATATATATATATATATATATATATATATATATATACACACACACACACACACACACACACACACACACACACATATATACACATACAGTTGAAGTCACAATTATTAGCCCCCCTTTGATTTTTTTTTCTTTTTTATAAAACTTCCAAATGATTTTAACAGAGCAAGGAAATTTTCACCGTATGATAATATTTTTTCTTCTGGAGAAAGTCTTATTTGTTTTATTTCGGCTAGAATAAAAGCAGTTTTACATTTTTTTAAAAACCGTTTTAAGGTCAATATTATTAGCCCCTTTAAGCTATATTTTTTTGATAGTCTACAGAACAAGCCATCGTTATACAATAACTTGCCTAATTACCCTAACCTGCCTAGTTAACCTACTTAACCTAGTTAAGCCTTTAAAAAAAAACAGTAATTTTCTGGCAGCAGAAAAAAACTGTAAAAAACTGTCAATATAAAAAAAATGTAGATAATCTGTAAAAACAGTAATTTCTTGTTCCATAATTACAGGTTATTACATTTTCACATTCACATTGTTACATGTCATTTTTAAATTATATTTATATATATAAAAGAATACAGACAATTACCTGTTAAAATAATGTTTATTTTTTACAGTGTACTTGTATATTTTATAGAATAAATGTTAAAAAGTAATCATCTATAGAGTAAGAGAGAGGGAGAAATGTACTGTAAGATTAAGTCTTGTACGTAAACGTTTATATGTTTCTTATACAAGCTAATCTTGACAAGTAATTACAGAGCCAAAAAAAGAGGAGACATGTATGTACACATTTTTTCAACATCGCTAGAATGTTGTCTCGCTTTTCTAAATGAAACTCAGACCATCAGCGCTGTGGTGATTGATTGATAATCCAAGCAATCAGCAAATGCCATCTCTCCACTTCAGCTTTTCCTTTTTGACTGAGATTCTTGATGGTCTTACATAAGGGTTTGACTGCGTTTCTTTGGAAGCTGTGCATGAAGAAGAATAAAGATGCTGGAATTCCAGGTCGGTGACCCATTGAGCTGTTAACTAAATGGAATGATGAAACTAGGAGAGCGAGAGGGAGACATGTAGCTGGGGGCAGTGAGTTTAGGTGTAAAAGATAGAAACAACACTTTAAAATAACACCTTATGCCTCTTACACACTCTGGACTATGTACTACATGCCCAGGAGGGAGGAAAACAACTACTTGACAAGTATATATGAGCAGGATATTAGCAGGGCATTTTTAACATTGCTGCTCCTATGTTCACCTGCATTGTCAATATTTATTTCAATTGTTTTGTCTATTTATGTTTGTTGATAGCATGAAAATGTAAATAAAAGTTTGGAAGTTGAGAAAGTTTACTGAAAATCACTCATTGTCATGCAGTTCTTAATAATAAAAACAATATTAATACAAATGTAAACTAGAAAAGGAAAGTTCGTAGACAAACTTTATGGTGTCTTGAGAAAGCCTCGTCTGAAAGTTTGAAGGAGTTTTAAAGTTTAAATAATTGAAGTAGATTAGAAGAAGTTTGAAACAGCTGGCACAGATAGATCACTGCATATATGTCAGCATGTTTCTAGTATGGATTGGCATGTTTTTTGCTAGGCGGTTGCTAGGGCATTTCAGGTCGTTGCTAAGGTGGTAATAGGTGGTTGCTAAGGTGTTCTGAGTGGTTGCTAGGCAGTTGATAAGGCATTGCTGTCCGGTTGCTAGGGTGTTCTGAGTGACTGCTAGGCGGTTGTTAAGGCATTACTAGGGTGTTCTGAGTGGTTGCTAGGCGGTTGCTAAGGCATCGCTATGCAGTTGCTAGGGTGTTTTGAGTGGTTGCTAAGGTGTTCTGAGTGGTTGCTAGACGGTAGCTAAGGCATTGCAATGCGGTTGCTAGGGTGTTCTGAATGATTGCTAAGGCATTGCTAGGGTGTTCTAGGTGGTTGCTAAGGTGTTGCTAGATGGTTGCTAAGGTGTTCTGAGTGGTTGCTAGGTGGTGGCTAAGGCCTTGCTATGCAGTTGTTAGGGTGTTCTGAGTGGTTGCTAAGGTGTTCTGAGTGGTTGCTAGGCGGTGGCTAAGGCCTTACTATGGGGTTGCTGGGGTGTTCTGAGTGATTGCTAAGGAGTTGCTAGGTGGTTGCTAGGGTGTTCAAGGCAGTTGCTAAGGTGTTCTGAGTGGTTGCTAGGTGGTTGCTAAGATATTCTAAGTGGTTGCTAAGCGGTTGCTAGGATGTTCAGATGGGGTTATTAAGGCGTTGCTAGGGTGTTCTAGGCAGTTGCTATGCGGTTGCTATGGTGTTCTGAGTGGTTGCTAAGGTGTTGCTTGGCAGTTTCTAAGATGTTCTATGTGGTTGCTAGGCAGTTGCTAAGGCTTTGTTAGGCAGTTGCTAGGGTGTTCTGAGTGGTTGCTAGGCAGTTGCTAAGGTGTTGCTAAGGTGGTTATTAAGTGGTTATTAAGGCTTTACGAGGGTGTTCTAGGCATTTGCTAGTCAGTTGCTAAGGTGTTCTGAGTGGTTGCTAGGCGGTTGCTAAGGCGCTGTTAGGCAGTTTCTTAATTAGCATGTTGCTAGTATGCTTATAGTATTAATTAACATGTTGCTCGTATGATTAGTATGTTGTTAGTATGTTCAATGTAAAGTCAATGGCAGTTTTTTACAATGGAAGTCTATGGGAAAGTTGCTAAGGTGTCATAAGTGGTTGCTAGGGTGTGGCCAGTAAGTTGAAAGGTCATTGCTGATTGGCAGATTGGTTGTCTGAGTTAAATGAGTTCAACCTTAAGTCTGTATGACAGTCTGGCACAAAGTTATGAGGTCACAAAGTTTTGTCCAATGTTAAGTCAATGGGACTTTTCCGAATTGTCCAGGTCAGTTCTCGGAAAACCGTAAATCGGATCAGTTGGAAAAGATATAGAAACGTGAGTCAGAGCAGTTTGGAGTTAGTTTGGTGGTTAGCTTGAATGGTTTAGGAGGAGATGCATATAAATATTAGTCTCAGAAGAAGAAGAATATTAAGTTTTTGTAGTATAACAGTATGTTGGCTTTCTTAAGCCACCATAATTATATTCATTTTATATTTTTATTTTAGACCTTTATAAAAAAAAATTCTTAAAGCAACAAT
This sequence comes from Danio kyathit, assembly GCA_903798195.1. NCBI lineage: Eukaryota > Metazoa > Chordata > Actinopteri > Cypriniformes > Danionidae > Danio > Danio kyathit. The sequence continues at coordinate 49,102,298 of LR812524.1, read as the reverse complement.
AATAAAACATATAGTTCATGAGCAGGAATATTTTTATGTCATGTATATATATATAGTTTTTATTTTATTATTTTTTATTAGCATGAAAACGTAGACAAAGACTTTAAGGGAATTTATTATTTTTAATTTATTAAATGTATTGATTTTAATGTTGTTCAATAGGATGATGATTTTAATTTATTATAATTTATTACTCTATTTTATTTGTTGCATATTAATATTCAATGTTTTTATATTTATAGCATAAATAGCAAAAATATTAGATTTTAGGTTTTAAGGTGAGTGTATTGTGTATTCAAGACTGCATGGCAAGAAAACATCACAGCTTACATCACAGTCATGGGGCATGATCTCTTTTAGTGCGTGACATGATTTATCAGCTCTCCAACATTTTACCATCTGCCCTGTAACCATGCACATCACAAAATATGAGCACTCATGTGTGTGCAGTATGTGCAGCATGTATGCGTAGTGTGTGAGATTTTCAGTTGTGTATGACTAGTCAACCTCACATACATACAGTATAAACTCCTTTTTTATTAGTATATCCTCATGTCAGCCAGTAAATTCAAGTTCTGTCATAATTTACACCCATTCTTGAGTTTAATTTAAATAGCAGACAAGATTTTCATTCATGAGTGAGGAGAGAACTGAGTTTTACACCAGATGTATAAACACCGCCTGTCTGTGTCTGTACATATGATGGGTTAAGGTAAACTTCCTTTAGTTTTAGTGAATAAGCAAGCGTGAGTTTTCCCTGCAAACTCATTTTCAAAGTGGTGAACGTGTGCAGTCATGCTCTCCTGTCATCTGTGATCTGATCTCATTACAATACTGTCCTTCAACTGTATGCATTTCTATTCAGAATCTCATTACCTTCTCAGAGGTTTATTATACGTTTTAAAAAATACTTTGACCTTGGGAAACTATCAATTAATTCCTGAATACATTTATGTATTATGTCTCTTTTTTATAAGATGAGAAATAAGCATCTCCGGAAAGTGTTTGTAAAGTTTCAGCTGAAAATACCACACAGATGATCTATTATAGCTTGTCGAAATTGGCCTTATTATGATATCAACAGGCGACATGGTGGCTCAGTGGTTAGTATTGTCGCCTCACAGCAAGAAGGTCGCTGGATCGAGCCACAGCTGGGTCTGTTGGCATTTCCGTGTGGAGTTTGCCTGTTCTCCCTGTGTTGGCGTGGATTTCCTCTAGGTGCTCCGGTTTTCCCCACAGTCCAAAGACATGCGCTATTGGTAAATTGGATGAACTGGCCGTAGTGTATATGTGTGAATGAGTGTGTATGGATGTTTCCCAGTACTGGGTTGCAGCTGGAAGGGCATCCTCTGTGTAAAACATGCTGGATTCATTCCCCTGTGGCGGCCCCTGATGAATAAAGGGACTAAGCTGAAGGAAAATGAATGAATGAATGAATGATATCAGCAAAAACAGCATTTTTGTGTGTGTGTCCCTTTAAATGCAAATGAGCTTCTGATTTAGAGAAGAGGACGGAGTCTTTACATGCTATTCTGACACTACAGAAACAACAAAACAAATTAATCGCATAGAGCCAAAATGTCAGAAATGACACACGGCACCTCTCGAAGCAGAGCACTCTGATTGGCTGTTCAGCTACGAACCAGAGCACGAGAACAAAAACTGAGTCAAGAGGGAACACAAAGAAACCAGCTGTCATTTTTCAATTTCATTCTTAAATATTTACAAACGATTATCAGATATTTTTGCAGGAGCGAATGGAGCTGTGGTGAGCGAGAAGTATTGTGAAAATGGTATGTAAATGCTGTTTGTTTACCAACATAGGCTCATTCTGAAAATGTAGCTATACGTTTCTGGAGATCGATTTATGTAGGCAGAGGTACGTATGGCTGCATTTCATCTTTAAAACGAAAGCTAGGGGGCGGTATGACATTGTTCCTTTTTGCGCTTACCAGCTGATTGCTTACCTTCGTATGGACAGCTTTCCCACTGTTACCAGTTTGTCCAGTTAGCTGGCCATGTATGTCTGCAGACTTGAGACGCAGAGAGGAGTTGACTACGACGATGGGATTTGAGTCCGGTGAAGAACGGTTCCAAAAAGCAGGTAGGACAAAGACAAAATCTAAAAAATAAAATAAAGAAGTAAATAACAGGGTGAGAATGTGGTAATATCTGAAAACGTGGTCAAAATCAGGCGAGGGCTTTTCTTTTTTTGGATTGCTTTTGAAAACTGTCAGTTGGGTTTAGGGAAGTGGGTGGACAGGTCAGTTGGTGCTTTTGAAAACACTACTGGTTGGGTTTAGGGAAGGAGGAGGTTGGATCATTCGATCGAACAGTTGGTCAGTCATTCAGTCAGTCAAACAGTCAGTCAACAGCTCTGGTGGATTTATGCGAGAACAGCAGGCGCAAATAGCACTTGCAAGAAAAATTTACGATCTCAAAAAGCATACACAGCTCTTGGGATGTATTTGGTGCTCTCCAGAAATGTATATAGAGGTACGTTTTCAGAATGAGCTTGGGTTGTGGTTTACGGTTTGTATGTGTGCAGCATTAGTTACGTTTCCCTTTCTGAACTGACAATACAGATACTACATCTGCAGGAATGGAAAGATACATCCTCTCACGCAGGAGAAAAACATACATTCTTGTTTCAGTCAGCTGTTTGGTGTGTTCATGTGCAGCTTTTTGGTCCAGATGGAACCAGACCCAGCCGATGTGAGGCAACAACACCGTCAGTTTTTGTCATCACCAGTGGTGTAGTCGGGGCTATACGCACGTATACTCAGTATGCCTACTTTTTTCCATGAGCTGTTTGGGTATTACGACTTCTGAGGATCAATAATTGCGTATACCCTTGGTATACTCTCTTGTTTTTCTGATTAGACTTCCCTAATTTACGTGTATTTGCGTCCCCTTTTACTGTATACCAAATGTTTTTTTTTTACTTGCATCTTATTTGTTGCAATCAGTGGATTTTTGTTTAATTTGCGGCATTCCCCGCCCCCTGACGACCGCAGCAGCTGTGAGAAAACTTCAGGAGTTTTTCGATAACGACGACAAGTCAACTAAATGATGTCTCGCTGAAACACGGAGGTCAAATTATTTAAAAAAAAGCATGGGCATCGCTTTAGCCCCCTATATTTCTGTTCAGTCCCTCGAAATGTTTTGCGATTTCCTCATGAACTGTACACTATAAATGATCACCTTAGTCCCCTTTAAATTTGATATGAAAACCGCGGCAGACTTCCGCTTCTCCGTTTTCAACTCGTTTTTCATTTAATCAGCAAACCACAGCTTTGCAGAGTGAGAGCAGAAGGTGTGTTTATCTATAGATTGTTATAATATCTGCATATTCGCAGTTCTTTGCTATTGAAACACTTGTATCACATGTACCAATGGGGTTTCCCCATCTACTGTTTCCTTGGCGCTTCCCTCATCATCACAGCTGTTTCCTCCAGCGAAAATGCAACTCTTAACGAACATTTATCAATTAACTATGATTATAAAACACATTACAGTGCATGTGGCATTATATATATCATACATTCATGCACAGGATTAAACACAGTGACAGAACCACTCAGTGAATGTACTCATTTTAACTGCATATCAGAGTGAAACATTGTGTGTTGTATATATCTTGTTAAAAATTATTTCCTATTATGACTTATATTATGATAGTGAAATATGTAAATTAGCCTGTACATTTTTTAATATGTTTATATTTATGCCATTTTAAATTATAAAAGTGGCAGTTCTATTTAAAATATGGAAAAAATACTTGCGTATAGGCTATATTTGAGTTTTTGAAGAAAAGATTTTTTTATTTTCCTGATAAAAAATATATATACATATATTGTTATATTAATTATAGGCTCATTTTACAAGTCCCTTTAGAGTTAAACAGTTGGCTTTTACCCAGGTTTGACCACAGCTTAATATACTCAGCCAATCTCCTGGGTCTGCTGGGGGCACTATTAGCTAAGCATAAATCATTGAATAGGATTAGACTATTAGCATCTCGCTTTAAAATGAACAAATTTGTTTAAATATTTTTCCTTTTTTAAAGGACAGTTCATTCAAAAAAAGTAAAATTGTCATTCTTTACTCAACCTTTACTTGTTCCGAACCGGTTTGTATTTTTTTTAATTTTGTTTAACACAAAAGAAGATATTTTGAAGAAACCTGGACACCTGTAATCATTAACTTCCATAGTATTTGTTTTTTCTTTCAATAGTTACAGGTAACTTAAGTTAAATAAAAAAAAAAATTAAAAAAAAAAAAATATATATATATAGTTTCGTCGTTTCGTTGCCTACTTTTAATATTTGGGTTGGGTGGGTAATAGTACACCACTTTTTTTTTTAGGACTACACCACTGGTCATCACTATATTTGTCACATCACAATTTGGTAAGTTACTTGTATGTTCAGCCATTATGGAAATACTCGGATGTAAATAACAGCATAAATTGCACAATAATCTACTGATTTCATTGTTGTGCTTATTTATGTTGTCCAAACCGGAAAAGAACTTAGTAAGTATCATGAGCCGGTATAAGATTCTGACTGTATGATAATCTTGGATCAAAATGTCACGGTTTCATGGTGTAATTACTGCTCTAAAATATATTCTTTTTAAATGTTAAACCTTTTTTTCCCATTGAACACAATATATATTTTATTTTAAGAAAGATTTAAAATATTTTAGAACAGGAAACATGTCAGGCTAAATAATTACATTTAATCACCGACTTCAGTCTTCAAAAGTTTAAAGGCATCTTTGGATTTCTTTCTTTTCTTTGGATATAAAGTCACTGCACTGTTCAGGTCTATAGCATGCTTGGATTTTTGTGCATTAGTGATTTATTTTTAATATGTTTACTGAATCATGGACTGACCAGGTTTTGACATGAATGGATCATTACTGCTGGAGACACTGTCGACCTAAAAAAAAAACTCTCTGACAACATGTAAAAAAAAAAAATACAATTACATAAGCCGCAGGAACGGTATACCAGAAAACTGTAGTGGTTTTAAAACCGTGACTTTTCCAAACCACGATAAACTTTAAAACCGGTTATGGTCCCGTGTTTATTAGTTTGCAAGAAAATATGTAATATTTTGACTAAATGATTTTATAGGCTCTATACTATTTAATTTTTGGCATTCTTTAGTACTTTGTTTGCAGTCTGAGAGGCCAAAACATAATAATTTATGATTTTCAGCAGCAATAAGCGACATATGCGTGTTTAATTAGTTTCAGCATTGTTTATGTTATACTCTCTAACTTGGCCAACTGATGACATGTCATGAAAAAACTCGTAATAAGATCTCCTTAGGCCACTAGGAGAGTGAAATCTGAAAACAAAGTTACTGGGTTGTCCTTTTTCACATTTTTTTATTTTTGTAGATAAAAAAATTTATTTATTATAGCACTTCTAGCACTTAACATGGAAAAATTCCATTTTGCATGATATGTCCACTTTAATGCCATACCTGTGAATGTTTACACAGGTAAAGCATGTTAAAGCTGTGTTGCGCTCATGCTTCACCTGCTAATCTGCTCCAAACAGATCCTATTTGCTTAATGTGACTCACAAACTCATCTTTTAGCACCCCAGCTGTCATTGAATGAGCCTGTTCCCCATTCCTTTACCTAGGAATGTTTGTGTGTGTGTGTGTTTGTCAGAGCATTCCCCATTTTCTCACACACATCCTATACTGTAGGCAACACAGGCTATTGGGAAAATGTGCCCAGGGATACATTTCTGAGAACCGAGAAATATGTGCCTTGGGGTACATAATGGCTCCATTTTGTGTGTAAAACGAACGCTACAGGGTGCTATCGTTGACCACTTACCACCGTATGGATGGCTTTTACTGCGTGACTGGTTTGCTGGTTTGAAGGATGGTTCCAAAAACCAGGTAAAACAAAACCCACCAAAAAAACTGCAGTGTCATACTGTGGTAAAAGCATATGACTTTTCTCTTTTAGTTTGCTTTTTTAAAACACACTCGGTTGGGTTTAGGGAAAGGGGCAGGTGGATCATCAAACTGATGGCTCTTATGGGAAAACGTGCCCAAGCAACGTATTTGAGATTGTCAAAAATGTTCATGGTGGTCTCTAGTGGATTTGTGAAAACAAAAATGGGAAGAAAACAAAGTGCAGGGTACATATTTCTTGATTCTCAAAAATGCAACCCAGGCTCATTCTGAAAACATACCTCTAAGTACATTTCTGGAGACCGTGAAATAAGTCCCAGGAGCTTTCTCTGGCGAGTGCCATTTGCGCCTGCTGTTCTCACGTAAACCCACCAGAGGCCGCTGTTGACTGACTGTTTGACTGACTGACTGACTGACTGATCGACTGACCCACCCTCCTCCTTCCCTAAACCCAACAAATTTTATTGATTGACATGCCCACCCACTTCCCTAAACCCAACCAACAATTTTCAAAAGCAATCCAGAAAAAGAAAAGCCCTCGTCTGATTTTTATCACGTTTTCAGATTTTACCACATTCTCACCCTGTTATTTACTTGTTTATTTTATTTTTTGGATTCTGTCTTTGTCTTACCTGCTATCTGGAAGCATTCTCCACCGGATTCGAACCCTGTCATCGTGGTCAACTCCTCTCGGTGTCTCAAGTCCACCGACGTACACGGCAAGCTAACAGGACAAACTGGTTACAGCGGGAAAGCTGTCCATACGAAGGTAAGCGGTCAGCTGGGAAGCACGAAAAGGAATGAGGTCATACTGCCCTGTAGCATTCGTTTAAAAAATGAAATGCAAAAAATTCAAATACGTACCTCTGGCTACATATTTCGAGGTCTCCAGAAACGTATATAGGGCTACGTTTTCAGAATGAGTCTATGTTGCAAAAAAGTATCCCTGGCCACATATTTCCAATAAGCCTGCTTGCTGTAGTAGAGCAACATCCCGCAGCCTCTTCTCATTCAAACTCCACATATGGCTTGGCTGCTGTTCAGTGCAAACATATACATGACACACATTCAAAATGAGAACGCATTCATCTCCAATGTGAATGAATCTGAATGCTTCCCACACAATTATTGTTATTATTGCTAATATACATTATTGTATTAAAAATACAATATTAATATAGGAATCTTATAATAATTAGTTAGAGCTAGTTATATTATTGGTGTTAAATCAATACAGTTTATTCATTCATTTATTCATTTTCCTTTTCGGCTTAGTTCCTTTATTAATCAGGAGTCGCCACAGTGGAATGAACCCCCAACTTATCCAGCATATGTTTTACACAGCGGATGCCCTTCCAGCCACAATCTAACACTGGGAAACACCCATGCACTCTCACATTCACACACATACACTATGCCCAATTTAGCTTGTTCAATTCCCCTGTACCACATGTCTTTGGACTGGGGGGGAAACCGGAGCACCTGGAGGAAACCCACGTGAACACGGGGAGAACATGCAAACTCCACACAGAAATGCCAACTGACCCAGCCAAGGCTCGAACCAGCGACCTTCTTGCTGTGAGGCGATTGTGCTACCCACTGCGCCACTGTGATGCCCAATCCAGTTTAAAACTATTAAAATTGAAAAATCAAATGTCTATATGGTTATATGGGTATGCATTGATGTAACATATCTAAAACGTAATTTTTTCTTTATTTGTGTTCATTGTGTTTGTTTAATTTATGATGATGATGATTAATAATAAGTAGAAGAAGAAGAAAAATAAGAATTTTAATCATTTTAATTAATGATAACACTTTGGTGTTTTAGTCTTGTTTTTCTTAATAATAATATTATTAACAGTAACAACAACAAAAGCAATAATAATAGCAATATGATGTACTGTAAGGGTGTGTGTATAGTATTTAGAATTATAGTAATAATAAACTAAACTGTTATGCATAATCATTTAAAATTGACACCATTGTGTTAGCAGACATTCCCCTTAAAGCCCAAACAATGAGGAAAAATGAACAGCTTCCTCATTTAAAGTGCATAATTGCTCTAAATACCTCTACATTGTCACCCTGTTCAGACCATTGTGTCCAGCTTGTGCCCTTAAAATGATCTGTGATGACAGTTTAATTCTTTTTTTAAGTTGAACAACATCCTTAACTAAAAATATAAACAACGCCTTGAAATAACCATTTTGATAAAGAGAGGGAAAACCAGCTAAATCTAAGATTACGTCTTTAAAAGGATGGATGCCCCGTAGGCTTGGATTCCAGATGAGTGTGGACAGATGCTTGGGTGTGCCACGAGTCTGCATGACAGGCACTGGAAAAGGAAAGTCAGAGAGAGTGTATTTACTGTAAACTTTTATATTAAGCAATGTGGCAATTGACAGATTAGATATTTTCCCAAATAAAATTTTTATTACAGACAAACTCTTTTAATATTATTTGCAAGTGAGCATTTAAAACTCAAATCTGCAATCTTACGTTTTTAAAAGTCACTCATTTTGAAAATCTCTTCATAAAATTTTATTTGATCTTTTTTCTATATAGAACGGAACTTTATATTTGAAAACTCTATATGAAACAAGTTTTTTCTCTATAGTTTTTATTATAATGCTTATTTTTCAAGGTAGTTTTCTCAGAATGAGTTTTTTCTCCTGCACTAAGCCATAAATCTTCACGTTAGCAGTATAAAACTTCACAGTTTTAATATTCTGAAGGTTTTTACAGAGGAATATGTTCGTACAGTACATCATTTGCCTGATTAGAGATGTTTCTTTATTTAATCAGATAAAAAAAAACCATTGAGATCTCATTTACAAGGGTGACCTGGCCAAGAGGTCCGCAAAAAAAATTAATAAATAAATAAAAAGTAAAGATAATATAAAAATAGAGTTTAGTTATTCAGTTATACCACAATACAATATGTTAAAAACACATACATTGAAAAATAGAATGTTGTTTGTTATAAAAGATAGAGCGAAATAATTTAATTGGGATGAGCTCAGACATCTTTAGGTCAGACTGAAGAATATTCCAGGATGAGGCTCTAGACTACAGTAAAGGCTCGCTACCCTATTTCAGTTCATACCCGGGGAACAGACAATTGATAAGTTTCACTTCAACGTAGGGCATACTGGCTTTTTGACCTATGAAGAAGGGAACATAAAGGCGCCAGACCCAAAAGAGCCTTGTAGACCAGAGTCATCCAGTGGGTGTACCTTCCCAGCCGGCACACGACCGACCTTCAACGTTGAAATATGGTTGAAATAAGGTCAGGTGTGTTTTTAACGTTGAAATAATGTTGATACAACGTTTAATGTTCAACGGTTGAAAAACTTCCTGCATATGACCAGGCTTCAACGTTGAAATGCGGTTGAAAATACGTCAGTTGTTGTTTCAAAGTTGAAACGATGTTGAATGATAAATGGTTGAAAAAAGTTACAGAAATCATTAAACAAGTCAACGTTGACATTTTTTAATCGTGATCTGTATGTTGAATTAACGTCGTGGCTTCACCCTATTTTCAACAACGTTTTTGGTGGTTACCATGGTATCATCGGAGGACTCGGCGCACGCGGCCACGCGCAGCGCTTCATGGGAAGTTTGAATCGTAATTACGGACACCTGCAGTGCAACAGAATTCAGAGGTAAGCATGTTTTTCGATGCTTTACATGTTTTATTTATCCCCAGTCTTGTTTTACACACAGTTAGTCTTGAAGGTGACTTTTGAGTTGTAGTGTTTCGAATTTTGAAACATTTAAAACTTTCCAGTTTGGTTTTTAGTCTTGTTTGCGCTCCGGTGACGCAGCAGCTAATCTCGAGCTAATGCTACATGTTTAACTTTAGTCTATATTAGTGTTTTTACCTGTTTTAATTGGCAAATTCAAATCGATAAACTCCAAACGCGGTTTAAAGTTACTGAGCAACGTTATAAGACAATATCTTTTTATACGCTGTATTGTTACTACAAAGTGAACTGCTGTCGTTTCACTGTTGTGTTGTTGTTTACTTGTAGAGATGTAACTTACTCCAGAGACGCTCTAACTTGCACAGCATTGAATGGAAAAGGCTTTGTCCATATGTAAGTTTACTAAGTTATCTGTTAAAAATCTTGGTGCTGATATTCTCTTTCTAATCTGTTTGTTTATTGATTGTTAGGCTATGTTGTGTGATATTATATTGTTATATTGATATTATTATTGTGATATTATGTTGCGAGGTTATGCTATGTGACAATATTATGGGACAAATATGTATTTAGTCAGAAATGAATGCTTGAATTACACTTTGTACAGTAGCAGATAAGAGGTGTAATGTGTTTTAACTTTCTAGGTTTTCTAGAAGGTACAGTTGAGGGCATGAAGAGCATGCAGATGGCCTAAACCTGCAGCCAGGACAGACTGCAGTTCTACACCATGCCAATGATTTGTATGGATGTCTGACTACTACGGTGTTCTCTCAAGGTATTACTGGAGCAAAACAACAGCACCCGTTACAGTGAAATTTGTATTCTTAAAAAAATAGTGATGTATGTGTAGCAGCAGTACATGTGATGTCATTGAAAAGTCATAAAAACAAATAAACATGCTATTTTAAAAAAATCTAAATATTAAAAACTTGAGGATTAAGATGACAAATGAAACGCATCATCTGTCATATGAAAAGGGTCTACATAAGATCTCTGGTGTTTTCAAACTGAAAGGGATAGTTCACCCAAAATTGAAAATTTACTTACATTTTACTCTCCAAGTGGTTTAAAACCATTATGAGTTTAGTCTGTTGAACACAAAAGAGGCTATTCTGAAGAAAGCTAAAAACCTGTAAACATTGACATCCATAGTTGGAAAAAAAACAAATACTGTAGAAGTCAATGGTTATAGATTTCCAGCTTTCTTCAAAATATCTTCTTTTGTTCAACATGTAACATGATTACAGAATTTAAATTTTGAACTATCCCTTTTCTTTGTCCTACATGCAGGCTTTTGCAAAAGTGCTGCTCCTAGAGTTTCTCTCAACCTGTATGTCTAAAAAGCTTTAAACAGCTTTTACAGTACGTGTAATGGTTTACAACAACTTGTAATTATTAGATGTGGTGAATGTTTCATGATTCTTTACTGCAGCCAAGTAATTTTTTCGAGAATCTGAAATTTGAATTCTGCCAAATGCTGGCACCGGTGATAACTAAAGGCCTCCTGATGATATCACACCTAATTCTTCACTTCTCTTAGTTCTTCGAGTCTCTTATAGTTAATATTTTTTCTTCTCCAACTTTTTGTTTGCTGGTTGCAAATTCCTCTTGATAAATCTTATGTATGACTATAGGAATTATCCTAAAAAAAGCTGGCTACACATTGTGACTTTGAGAAACAGTTATCAAATAACCTTAAGTTTTTACTGAGCAATGTTATCAATAATATATTAAACATGCAATATAATAATTATTATAAAGTGAACTACTGTTGTTTCACTGTTGTTGTTTCCTTTTACTTTAGATATGTTCTCCTAACTAGAGGCGCACTACACAGCATTGAATGGAAAAGGCTTTGCCCGTATGTAAGTTTGCTAAGTTCATTTTATGTCAAGTTTCTTTTTTCTTTGGTCGGTAAATAATGTTCTGTTTATAATTGCCTGTGTTCACAAACCAGCTTTGTCCTCGTTTCTTTATTGATTGTTATACTATGTTCTGGTGTGTGTTTTGTTTTCCTTTTCCTGTTTGTCTCTCTTGTATACTGCGGTTTACTCGTAGCAGTACCTAATAGTGTGTGGTTTGTATGTGCGTTCAATTTTAAAAATAGAAATTTTGCATCATTAATCTTATCAAATTAAATGTAAATGAAACCCAAACAAGATCAGTGAAGTAGGAATATTCAGATGGATGAGTCAAAATTATTGAATGTGACGATTTTATAGGACAAATTTGGATTCAATTAAAAATAAATTTGAGTTTGAATTTCACTTTGTATAATAGCAGATACCAACTTGGTTGTAACCTAGTATTTCATTTATTGCAGGTTTTCTGGAAGCTCCAGTTGAGGGTATCAAGGACATACCGATGGCCTAAACCAGTGTCAGCCTGGACAGACGTCTATTGCAGTTCTGCTACACTACACCAAAATCTCTGCTTTTCTATGGATGTCTGACTACGGTGTTCTCTGAAGGTGCACTGGAGCAAAATAACAGCACCTGTTACAGTGAAATTTGTGTTAAAATTACAGAGAAAAGTTATTTTTAGAATTTGCAAATGTTTTTTCTTCCTCTCTTCTCTCTCTCTCCAAACTAAACATTGGTTTGTGCCTGTTTTGGTGATTTCGATGTGATATTTGACTCATTTGCCATGAAGCTATAGTTTTCTTTTTCTCCATGTACAGCAAGGGTCCCAAGATGTTTAAAGTCCAGAAAAGGAACTAAAAACTTTGTCAAAACATTGCTTCTATCTTCAGTGGTTCAACTGTAATCATACAAAACTCAAAAACACATTTGTGCATCAAATGTACTGTAAAAATAACTTGTTTGCCTCTGCCACAACAGGTCAGGTTGTGCGCTTACTGCTCGTAGTAAACACACAACAGCTTAGGGTGTGCGCTTACTGCTCATAGTAAACACACACGCTGATCTAATGTGGGAGAGATATACGCAAACAATTTTGTATTTACTGTTTTGTTTTGCCTCACTAAAGTGTTGTTGTAGCTTGGCATGTTCTCAGTTGAACTACTGAAGTCACATGGAATGTTTTGACAATGTTTTTTGTGCCTTATCTGGACTATGACCATCTTGGGACCATTGCTGTCTGTAGAGGATGAGGAGCATTTAATCTAAAATATTCTAGTTTGTGTTCTGAAGATGAACATGTCTCTGGGATGACACAAGTAATTAATAACATAACTTATGTGAATACTTAATGTGACATTTTTTTTAAAGACCAATGTAATAGTGAAATTTATCTACTAGGTGAATAGTCCTACATTCACAAACGTGAGCCATCATTGTAGGACCCATGTGAACATGCAATTTTAATGATACTAATAGTAATGGAATAACAGATTACTGTTGTATTATTTAAGTTATAGGCTGTAATAAGTCAAATAGATTTGAACATGTCAAGGTGTAACTGTTGTGTTTGTGAGAGAGAATCCAATCATATATTCCACACATTTTCTTGATGTTCCACTGTCACAGGTGCTCAGTTTTGCTGCAGTAATGCTAAACACAATAGATGTACTTTATGCAAAAAGACAAAAACAACTAAATATTTAGCATGCAGACCTGCAAAGTGAAGGTGCAATGTCAGATTTATAGATTATAGCAGGAGTTTTCACTATTGTGAAAGTGAAGTCATTCATTCACAATGAATTGGAGTGGCAAACCTCATTACTGATTTTGTAGGATACTCACCTGGTGTTTGAGAATAAAAGATGTATTTAACTGCTAGACAGATATAGATGTTTTTAGTGTTTTACATTTAATTTTTTGTCCCCGGTGCCAGCTTTTACCTCAAGCGTTTCTCTCAACATATAAAACCTTAAACAGATGTAATGTATTTTACTTGTGATGTTTTATGATTTTTTTACTGCAGCCACTTTAAAAATTTGTATTTTGTAAACTTTGTAAACAGAATTGTATTTTGGAGACTGTTGGTGACAGTTTAGTTATTTAGTTAGTTATTATCTGTCTTTCTGAAGATGTTAACACTTTACAATAAGGTTGTGTTAGTTAATGTATTTACTAACATGAACAAAGAACAATACATTTAAAACGTCTTTCATATAAAGGAAATACAGTTCATGTCAGCTCAGTGTATTAATGTTAACAAGCATACATTTTTATTTTAATAGCATTTGGACATACTTTAATTAAATGATTAATAAATGCTGTAAGTATTTATTCTTTGTTCATGTTAGTAAATATGAACTAACTTCAACTCATGCAACCTAATTAAAAAGTGACCATTTAAATGTTTGTGTATTTCAGTGTACTGCATGTACAGTAACCTGCATGGTTTTAATGAACGATTGTATGCTGTAAATGTTGCTGTATATTTAGAATAAATGATAATGTGGTGTATTGAATAAATTGATACACAGGCTAAGTTGTGTATTTGTATTGTTTTTTTATTAGTAAAAATTTGTTTGCTATATTTATGGACTTTGTGTTATATGTAATTTCTATTAAACTTACGTTGAAATGTACGACGGTGAAACAACGTCAAGGTATCAACGTTGATCCAATTTGCAAAATCGAAAGGTAATTCAACCTTAATTCAACGTCTACAAAACGACCAAAATTCACCCATGAAGAAGGTAAGAGTGAAACAACGTCGTGATTTCAACGGTGAATCACCGGTGGTGATCCGACGGTGAAACAACGTCACTATATAAACGTTGATCCAATTTGCAAAATCGAAAGGTAATTCAACGTTGATCCAACCATAGACCTGACGTTGATTCAACGTTGAATCACCGTTGAAATGCCGGCTGGGTTCTTACACTCAGAGAAGGCCACTCAGCTTTGGTATATACAGTTCACAATGGTGATTTAGTCTACGACAGCCTGTAATAAACCTCAGAGTGCTGTGATAAACAGAGTTTAAAGGCTGAGGACATTTGGTTGAGGCATTCATATATAAAACATCACCATAGTCAAGCAATAGTAAAGTTGTTGCAGACACCAAATGTTTATGAGCTTTAACGCCCCAATCACACGGGGCTTCAGTGTCAACGCTTCCCATTCACTTTGAATGGGTGACGTCAGGCGTTGCTGAACTGCATTGTGGATCCGTCGGCGCCACTTCAGAGGCGTTGCTCGCTGCATAGGTTGGGATTTGCTCAAGTTTTCAAGCGCCGACGGAAGCGTCAGCCAATCAGATCACTGTATGCAAATACACCAGCTCAGACAGTGGCCTATTGCTGGCTAATTTCATTGGCTGACGCTGCAATGACGATCGCATCAGCCCAAACTTCAGACACGGCCTCTGTCAAGCGTTGACGCTGAAGCCCCGTGTGAATGGTCTGGGCTCTGGCCACTTCATTGATATTTTTGCTGTGTGCTTTGGGTCCTGCTAGAAGATAACTGTCTCCCCAGTCTGACATTAAGAGCACTCTGAAGCAGGTTTTCATTCAGGATGTCTCTGTACATTGCTGCATTCATCTTTCCCTCTATTCTGACTAGTCTTTCAGTTCCTGCTGCTGAAAAACATCCCCACAGCATGATGCTGCCACCACCATGCTTCACTGTAAGGATGGTATGAGCCTGGTGATGAGCCGTGCCTGGTTTTCTCCAAACGTAACGCCTGGCATTCACTCCAAAGAGTTCAATTTTAGTCTCATCAGATCAGAGAATTTTGTTTCTTATGGTCTGAGAGTCCTTCAGATGCCTTTTGGCAAATTCCAGGCGGAGAGTGGCTTCGATCTGGCCACTCTACCATACAGGGCTGATCGGTGGATTGCTGCACAGATGGTTGTCCTTCTGTAAGGTTCTTCTCTTTCCACAGAAGAGTGCTGGAGCTCAAACAGAGTGACCATCTGGTTATTAATCACCTCCCTGGCTAAGGCCCTTCTCCCCCGATCACTCAGCTTAGATTGCCGGCCAGCTCTAGGTAGAGTCCTGGTGGTTCCAAACATCTTCCACTTACAGATGATGGAGGCCACTGTGCTCATTGGAACTTTCAGAGCAGCAGAAAGTTTTCTGTAACCTTCCCCAGCCTTGTGCCTCGAGACAATCCTTTCTCGGAGGTCTACAGACAATTCCTTTGTCTTCATGCTTTGTTTGTGCTTTGACATGCACTGTCAAACCTGGAACCTTTTATAAACTGTCCAATCAACTGAATTTACCACAGGTGAACTCCAATTAAGCTCCTGCTGAAACATGATCAGTGGAAACAGAATGTACCTGAGCTCAATTTAGAGCTTCACGGCAAAGGCTGTGAATACTTATGTACGTATGATTTTTCAGGTTTTTTATTTCTTAATAAATTTGCAACAATTTCAAAAAACCTTTTTTTACATTGTCATTATGTGGTATTGTGTGTAGAATTTTGAGGAAATAAATTAATTTAATCTATTTTGCAATAAGGCTGTAACATAAAAAATGTGGAAAAAGTGAAGAGCTATGAATACTTTCCGGATGCACTGTATCTACATTTAAAACCAATTATAGATCCTAAAGACGAGACTGAACAATATTAAAAGCAGACAGATTGTATGGCCTGAACAAGTGAAGGAGAGCAACAATAAATCACTGGATTATCAGCATAAAAGGCATTTGGAAGATACTTTTTATCCTCAAAAAAACGTTCAATTTTTTCCGCCAGACTGATCTGAATTATGGAGGGATAAAAGAAAGTCTCAAAATCCTCTCTCTCAATAGCTTTGACTCAATGTAACAGAAAAAAGAACAAAATAAATGAATAAAATAACCTGACTTCATCCATTTTCAGATATTTGTGCTAGAATTACATTAGCACTTAAATAGAGCATTGTCTACATATTTAAACATAACTATTTAGAAAATACGTAATAAAAACATACAATTCTATATGTAGTCAATCAACTGGGGAAGTAATAATTTTTTAGTTATTTTTTTACCCTGTTCACCTGCGTTATCTTAAAGAAAACAAAACAAAAATCTGTCACGCCTATTCTATATTTAACAGAGGCTGTAATATTTCGGCTCGGGGAAAAATAACATTTAATTATGATTGTGAGCGAATAATTTACCTGTGCAGGTACAGGCACAAGCACACCGCGCACGAGCACACTGTACTCCAGGCTGTGATTGGCTGAAAGGCGAGAAGGCGGGCGACTCGATCACAGCTCTGAAAGACGATCCTGAGAAAAGAGTGAATGTCTAGGGATGGACTTAGTTTGCTGCAGGCGTCTGAACAAGTCTGGGCTGCAGTACTTTCACCTCTGCTAACAGCACAGCCACAGAGATGTGAATTTATTCCTTTGCTCGCAGTCCATGAGAGGAGTTTTGCAGGGTTTTGAGGAGGGAAAGTCCATTGACAGGCTGGCGGATGTTGGCGCATCACGCAGGAGCAGTTTGACTACACTTAAAAACCTAAACTTCAGTCTTTCTTCAAATTCAGGCTCGATGAAGGGAATTTGTTAGATCATGAGTGACTAGGAAAACGTCGCTCACTGATTTACCTCAGGATTAAGTGGTAAGTAAACATCCGTTTGTATTTAATTGATAAGTGACAGAGAGCGCTCTGGGATCAGTGATGGGACGCTCAGTAATAATACAACGCTGGAGGGTCACTGATTGAGGAGCTGATATAGGGTCAGTTAGAGGCTGGATGCTTAAAGGTAAGTTATTTTATGAGATCGGTAATAGACGCTCTAGGGCAGATTCTCAACCTTTTGACCTCAAATGTCCCCTGTTGTCCAACGCCATATTTCATCATATAGAGTAAAACAGGGTTAGTATGCTTGTACCTTTTATTAATAGGAATCAATGGAGTAGTCTAAGTAGTAGAAAACATGAATAAACAAATTCAGTTGGGTTAATGAAGTCTGAAGAAATGCATTCTCTTTCATCAGTAGTTGCTGAGGGATAATATACATGTGTATAGGCTGATGATTATATTATACACAGTGCTCAGCATAATTAAGTACACCCCATTTTGAAAATGAATATTTTTATCCATTTCTTAGTGAATATAGGCAATGTATATTGATGCATTTGAACAAAACAGATTTATTCAACAGATATATTTATTAAAATAATATTTTAGTCACAAACATATTTAGAAATAGAAAGATAATACAATTAATTTCAAGCAAAATATTGCAAAATCAAATTACAAACTACAAAATTTCAACTAAATCTTTCATTTTTTTTGCTTCTCTTGATTTTTCCTCTTTTTTAAATTTGTATTTAATCTTTTTCTATAGCATATAAATTTGGGTCTACTAGTTCTTGGACCGTTATCTTAATTTATTTTGTTAGATAAGCTCCAGCTTCAGTACTGACTAATCTAATGTATATGCACAAATATAATATTGTATAGCTTCCTATTAAAATATGAATTTAATAGATAGATTCATGAGGGGTGTACTTATATACAGTATGCTGAGCACTGTAAATGTATAGTCTGTTTACATCTTGATTATTAGCATTTTGAATAATTAGCTACATTTTATATAAAATTAAATAGGGGCATCAAGATGAATTAGCCTGAATCAACAATAGGATGACATTCGGATATCTTAAATTATCTTCGCAGAGTTTTTTTTTTCACTCTTAGGCCATCCAAGATGTTGGTAATTTAAAAAAAAAACACTAACGGATTTTTAGCTGAGATTTTAGGCTTTAGATTTTGTGAAGGGTTTGGATAAAGGTCATAATGTTGAATTTCTTGCACAGACTGATCATTTGGCCTAACAAAACCCGAGTGTATTGTCAGATCAGAAGCCATGTGTATTAATTTTGCTTTGCCTGCATAGGCTATATTTTTTGACTCTCAGTGTACCAGTAGACATTGACTTCATCTTTGGCATTTTATGAATCACTAAGGAAAGGGTCAGAACATCACCTGCATTTTGTATTGCCTGAGAGTGATACACATTTAAAATAAGCTTGTTTAGGCCTAATAACTACCCAGCAAACAATTTTGTGTTTAATAGACGTCTAATAGACATCTAAACGTAGACAGCTTGGCTAAAACAAGGCTAAACTTGGACTGTCAGTGAAAATCTAATAGACATCTAAGAATAACCCAAAACAAATAGACAAATAGACAGATTGACAGACTTTATATGTGTAGTCATTCATTTCTGTTTATTTGATGACTAGTCTAGTTTTGGCCTATTTTTAGAGCTCTGTAAGATTTTCACTGACAGCCCAAATTTAGACTTGTTTTAGCCAAGACGACTATGTTTAGACATCTATTAGACATCTATTAGACCTCTATTAGATTTTCACTGACAGTCCAAATTTAGCCTTGTTTTAGCCAAGATGACTATGTTTAGACATCTATTAGACATCTATTAGACCTCTAAATTTTCACTGACAGTCCAAATTTAGCCTTGTTTTTGCCAAGATGACTATGTTTAGACATCTATTAGATATCTATTAGACCTCTATTAGATTTTCACCGACAGTCCAAATTTAGCCTTGTTTTAGCCAAGATGACTATGTTTAGACATCTATTAGACATCTATTAGACCTCTAAATTTTCACTGACAGTCCAAATTTAGCCTTGTTTTTGCCAAGATGACTATGTTTAGACATCTATTAGATATCTATTAGACCTCTATTAGATTTTCACTGACAGTCCAAATTTAGCCTTGTTTTAGCCAAGATGACTATGTTTAGACGTCTAATAGACATCTATTAGACCTCTATTAGATTTTCACTGACAGTCTAAATTTAGCCTTGTTTTTGCCAAGATGACTATGTTTAGACATCTTTTAGACATCTTTTAAAAACAAAAAATGCTTGCTGGGTAATCTTACATCTCCTTAAGCATATAACAAAAATACATCTTTCTATTTATGCCAAGCTTTAAAATGTTTTTGGAGTAAAAAAATCTAGAATCATTGATGATGTGCTCCAGTCATTGATAGAATGCTGTAGGGTCAGTAATTTAGTAAGGTCAAGAAAACTCACAGTGTTCTCTAGGTCAGTAATAATGTGCTCTAGGCTTGGGTAGAGAGATCGAGATAGAGTGGTGACTCTTATGAGTTGAAGCAGTAATGATTTATGGAAGTAATTCTCAGAGTTGTGGAATGTCAATCTGCCTTATTTCACAGTTCAGAGTTATTACAGCTTAAAGGTGCAAAATTGCAACGATGCAGGTCCAATGAACATAACAGATCACTGCCTGGATCAAAACTGTTGTAAATTGTATCCAAATAGCAATTTTTAAAACTAAAATGGAATTATTTGATAGAACGGATGTGCTTTAAATACCTCTGATTTATTCATGTAGCTCACATTAGATGTGTTAAAACACATCATTACTGCATAATTAGACTTTATTTGTATAATACTGCTTGAAGTGTCCTTGGCTTTGACTTCATTATCATTTAGGCTGATTCACATTATACTTTTTTATGTTAGCCTATAATGCAGGTCACACTGACCTTAAGTTCAGCGGGGGCTCAGATCAGAAACGAGATGAAAGAAATCACAGCACAAATATGCTTTATGGTTATTATTTGCACATGTTTGCGTTTATACAGAGAGCTGCTGCAAGAAATAAGGAACTGATAGGCTGATGCTGTCATGAAAGTGTAAAAAAGAGCTTTCCACATCAGCATAAAAACATTTCCAAATTGCCTGTTCCGACAGAAGGGGCGGGGCATGACCTCAGTTGAACTTGCGTGATTCGTCACTTTTGATATGTCACACTCAGTGGGCAGGGCTGGAGTGTCTAGGTTACCTTGGACACCCGCTGAGCATGCACACTCGGCCAGTATGCTGCTCCTGTTGAGTGACTACTGACAGTTTGTGAATATTAGTGTGTGGCCTTTTTTTCCTGTATAAAAGAGTAAGCATGACATTATTGAGAACAGCTGGAATGCTCAGAAGTTTTTCTCACTCAAGATATTCTTAAGTCAGAGCCAAGAGTTAAATAATCACTTCAAGAGCAATTGCAAATCGGCTCATGTTTGCTGATTATTTTCTCAGCTCTTTTGATGTCAGTTCACCACTTTAGGATACAGTAGAAAACTTTTGTTGCAAAGGTTTTTTTTTCACGTGTGTGAAAAACATTTGGGGCATGTAACCAGTAACATCTGTGCGTCAGTCTCCATGTGTGTCAGCTTCCCGATTAGACTGTTGCACAGACACAGCAAAGCATGTGTATAGAAATGCCTTGTATGTCTGGATACTTATAGAGTATTTTATGGAGAGACATTTTGTTAAATGGATGTTGTTTAGGTTTTAATCTCTTAGAATTGCTTTCATGTTACTGATTTTAGGATAAAATTGGATCGATTATATTAGGGCTGAGCGATTTTGCAAAAAAAATTATCATAACATCATGTTTCATATCATTCGATATCGATAATTATTGAATATTTTTTAACAATAAATTTAGGAATATTGGGATTTTTTTCATTTAACCACTTCATCTTAATTTACCAACATTACAAAGGCAAATAGTCAAAAACAAAAATATTTAAACAAAATATCTGATCTCTTCATCATAAAATAAACAAGTGTTACGGAGACTCTTAAAATGTTACAAAGTGTGTGCAATGGTATTGCTTAAATACTGAACAGTCAAAGCAAATTTTAAGGTGTGAATAATAATGATACAGTAAACCTCAAACTCTGTCAACAACACGAATTATGATAATCAAATCTGAGCTTTCAAGTAGAGGAACCAGCCATCATTATTCAAATACATATTGCAAAATTACAAATTGTGAAGTTGAATGACTACATCACCCACTATACTAAAAACTCTTTCAAATGGGGAGCTAGTGGCTGGGATGCACAAGAAAAGAAACCAAAAAGCCACTCTAGCGACATCCTGTTATATTTACAATCTCCTCACTGCTGCTATTGTGTTGCTCGCTGCAGAAGTTGGGAATTTCTGAACTTTTCAAGCACCAATGGAAGCATCAGCCAATCAGATTGTTTTATGCAAACACCTCAGCTCAGACAGTAGCCGATTGCGGACTAATTTCATTGGCTGACGCTGCTATGACGATCACGTCAGCCCAAACTTCAGACACGCCCTTGGTCAAGCGTTGATGCTGAAGCCCTGTGTGAATGCACAATGCTTCCAAGGCGCGCGCTCAACAGCCACATTATAATAAAACTATAGCGCTTCATACCATAACTACATACCGAATTAATTTTTTTATCGATATTGACAATGGTGTTTGGTTAATAAATATTGATACTGATTTTATCGCCCAGCCCTAAATTATATACATTATAATCTAAATCTAATGATTGCTAAAAAGTAATTTACACAAACGCACTTCCCCAATAATTGTCATTTTATAAATTATCTTGGTTAATTTGTAATTTTGTGTTTGTGTGTGTACAGTATGTGTGTTGAATAACTCATTGAGTATGTTTACATGGACACCAATATTCCGTTATTATTTTAATGCGATTAAGACAATACTCTCATTAAGAGTCCACCATGTAAACAGCGACTTTTGATTAATTTAATCCGATTAAGGTCATAATCGAACTAAACAGAAATTGGATTAAGACATATGGAGTATACCGATTTTAATCGCATTATTGAAGTGCAGTAAACACCTTAAACTATTACCATCATGTAGGACTTTTCGCAGTGTTTTGCGACAGGATAGTCCATACACAAACGGCTGTTTGACACTATTTTCTTTACCTATTGAGTCAGTAAAGGACCACAGACACATACACTGTAAAATGCGTAGGTTTATTTCTCATACGGCGTGCGGTATTAAATTCTATTAAAACAACAGTTCAGCAGTTCATACTCGCATCCAATATCTCGTTTGTCACGGGGGGCATGCATGAAATGTTCCTGACTGAAAGTGAAACTGCCAAACTGCAGTTAAAGTCGACAAATTAAAAATAAAACACCCAAAATTACATAAAACTCTGGAGGAAATGTGGATATCGTGGTGACGCAATGATCTTAATCGAATTATGTGCTGTAACATGTAAAACAGGATCATGAAAGGAACATTCAGAAAGCAACTCATGTAAACACCTTAATCATATACTGTCTTATTCAGATTAAGGCAAATAATTCAATTACTGATGTCCATGTAAACGTAGCCATTGACAGACTCAATTATTCACTCTCTCAAATACCCCAATAAATATTTAGTCTGTATTTTGGTCGGTCAGCTTGTTTTTTTTTCTTCTTTTTTTAGAATTAGTTTGTTTTTATTTCCCTTTGATATCTATAATTTTCCTTGTGCTTTGCTCTCTCTTTGTTTTTTTTCCTAGTGTGTGGTAGACAGTCTGTTATGAAATAGTTGGCCGAATGACCAGAAGCAGCCTCGACACACACACGCACGCACACACACACACACACACACACACACACACACACACACACACACACACACACACACACACACACACACACACACACACACACACACACACACACACACACACACACACACACACACACACACACACACACACACACACGCTCTAAAAGAATGACCTCTCATACTTTAATATTTTGATGATAAACTCTAATGACATTGTCAGGAGGAGGGATGTTTCTAATTTCATTCCTGTCCCTTTTGGAACATCGTCTCCTGGCCGTCAGCTTTTCCTTATTTTAAAACTCTGTTTGAAGCTTGAACACTTTGGCTCTAAAACACTTGAAACATAATTTCGAAGGGAGAAATTAATATCACACAATCAATAAATCACTTGTTAAAATATAAACAAATTATCTGCAGTGTTGGCCAACATGAATGTCTATGTCAAAATGGCAAAAATGAATTTAATCAGATAAAGGTCATAATCAAACTTAACTGAAATCAGATTAAGACATGTGGAGCACGCTGATTTTAGTCGCATTATTAAGGTCGCATTACTGAATTTGTATTTTAGAAAGATTGAGCTTTAAGTAAATGTGTGTGGGATGTAGGGCTGCACAATATATTGTTTCAGCATGATATTGCAATTTGCGAATCTGCAATAGTCACATCGCAGGTTCTCAAGTGAATTCTAACCATTTGGACACAAGAAATTATAATGTTTGTGACTTTAACAAAGATTAATTGTGTTTAATTATTTGAAGACTACAATGAAGACTATACCGTGTTATTTTACATTTGATTATTGATGTTAGTACCAACTGAAAACCATAAAGCCATGTTTATTTCATTTTTATTTTTTGTTTTGTTGTTTTCATATGTGCTTTAATTTATGTATATACACTGCCTGACAAAAGTCTTGTCGTCGATCCCAATTGTAAAAGCAACAAATATTAACTTGACTTCTAGTTGGTCATTTGGAAAAGTGGCAGCAGGTAGATTTTTCCGATAAATGATTTGTTGACCCAAGATTCTCACAGAAATCAGTCAAGTTTGGTGAAGGAAAAATCATGGTTTGGGGTTACATTCAGTATGGGGGCGTGCGAGAGGTCTGTAGAGTGGATGGCAACATCAACAGCATGAGGTATCAAGACATTTGTGCTGCCCATTACATTACAAACCACAGGAGAGGACAAACTCTTCAGCAGGATAGCGCTCCTTCTCATACTCCAGCCTCCACATCAAAGTTCCTGAAAGCAAAGTAGGTCAAGGTGCATCAGGATTGGCCAGCCCAGTCACCAGAAATGAACATTGTTGAGCATGTCTGGGGTAAGATGAAGGAGGAGGCATTAAAGATGAATCCAAAGAATCTTGATGAACTCTGGGAGTCCTGCAAGAACACCTTCTTTGCTATTCCAGATGACTTTATTAATAAGTTATTTGAGTCATTGCAGAGATGTATGGATGCAGTCCTCCAAGTTCATGGGAGTCATACATAATATTAATTCTTTTTCCACTTCACCATGACTTTATATTCTATACTGTACATTATTTATGTTAAGTGACAAGACTTTTGTCTAAGCAAAGTCAGACCTTACTGTCCTTATTAAATAATTAAAAATTAAGGCTTGGCCATATTTTATTTTGATAAAATAAGCGTAATCTAGAGGCCTTTATCTTTCATATAAGCCACTTCTGATACCAAATGATCAACTAGAAGTCAAGTTATTATTTGTGGTTCCTAAAACTTATAGACGACAAGACTTTTGTCAGGGTAAATAGTTATGATCTTGTGAAATTATGTTCTCATCACATTGCGATGTCAGTTTTTTCCAAAAGATAATAACGTAGCATCAGTTATGAAAGAGGGTAGTTGACTTTACTATATGTCATAAATATGCTGTTCAGTAATCTGTGTTCTAAACAGCTAATACAGTACACTGGAAATGCTGACAGCTTTTTTACTGTATTTTTGGATGAACATCTGTAACTCTTTGAGTTTATTTTTTTTAGCTTAAATAGTGTTTAATATTGAGAAAATAATTATTTATGATAAATAAACAATATGAGACTAAACCCTCCAGTGTTTGCCAGCAAGTCCCTGTCATAAAACTGGGGTCAGTCAGTTTTAATCTGAGGATTTATTGTGTTTATGAGGTGAACTATAATATGCGTTCATGCTTCCATGAGTATTAATCCAAAACATTTCAGTTTAGTTTGACTGCATTTTTAGTTCGACGACAATGAAAACTGACATTTTAGTTGGCGTTTTTGGTATTTGTTGTGTACTGTAGTGTAGCCTCTTGTTTCTTCTCCCAGCATCCACTTTATAGGGCTCAAGAATGCGTCTGTAATTCCCCAGTCTTTTATGTAAAGCCACACACTAAATAGCCATTTTTATTTGTTTAAAAAAGTCATGGCTGACTTTTAACTAGGCTCATTTTCAAAAAAAATTTGCAAGTAGCACACTGAATGGTGGAGGTCTCCATAGCCATGCTCTCTTGACCTCAGGTGTGCAATGACGCCGGTGCAATAAATTCTGCGAAACCACAGGTGTAAAGCGAGAGCGACGGATGAAGGAAGGGAGAGGCTGCTGGCGACAATCTGGCAGATCAAACTTAAATGCGGTTCAGTCAGGATACTTATAAATGCTATAATTACCCTTCCATGAGGCACATAATGATGACAGGATCCTTATAATTAATGCAAACAGTGTTGAGAGGAACAGACATATTGATTGAAAGGGAGAGAGTTTGATAGGAAATGGGGAGAACAGCTAAAACTGGATTTCCACATAAAAATTCCACATAAAAAAAATGTTAAAGTGTATACTACTATTGACAATTATCACCCTATTCTGCATTATACTCCTCATGTTTTATTGCCAATGATTTCATCAAACTAGTAGGACCTGACATGTGATTTAATTAATGGCCCAATAAATGGATGATGTCATTGGACAAGTGCACTCAACTAAAAATAAAGGACAAAAAGTGTCTCTCATGTGTGTATGTGGGAGGTTTGATTGTTTAGAGGAGTGTTTAGTCTGCATTTCTGTGTATTTGCGTGGGTTTCCAATAGAACTGTTTGGGATTTATGTTTTTTGGATGTCTGGTTATTTTTAAAAGTAGTGGCTTAAAACATTTTGGAGAATTATAAAAATGGATTATATCCAACTAATAGACAACTAAGACTTTTAAAAGTATACAGGTAAAAACAAAACCTTCCTGTTTCCCCTAGGCAGTAAGAGACACCACAAAAATAATCCAATACGTACTCAATTATGCTTTCCCGTCTCTGTTCTTTGAAGGTTTAACAATGTCCATATGTGTGCTTTATGTGTGTGTCTGTTTGTCAGTGAGTGTTTCAACCTCGTTTTTAGGCAGGCCATTTTTCCAGAGCAGACACTGTTGAGTGCAAACCAGTATGACTTCAAATGTGGACCACAGTTTCCTCCGTTTATAAATCAAAAACATACACATCTTCTGGAAATGTATTATTAAAAAATGGCATCTTTGCAAATGGTGACACTCAGCACAAACAAAACACAACAATTTAGGTTTAGACCACGTCAGTTAAAAGGAACGGCACAAGCCTGCATATTTTTACTCATAAATAGTAACAAAAAAAGTAATAAGTGTGTGTGTAATGTGAGCAGTATAAATGGCCACACTTTATTTTGATGGTCCGTTTGTTGAATTTAAGTTATATTGCAACTAATTCTCATTAGATTAACAGTAGACTGTTTGATTGGGGTTAGGGTTAGGGTTAGTGTAAGTTGACATGTACTTGCAAAGTTTCTTATAGTCAGTTAAATGTCTGTTGAAGAAGCAGGATCAGCAGATATTAAGCAGACAGTCTACTAATACTCAAATGGGCCATCAAAATAAAGTGTTACTGTATAAATGAGCAGTATAAAGAAGAGCTCTGCTTAATGAAAGTGTGCTCTTGGTTTCAGCCCCAGTGCAAGCAGAAGCATGCTAATGATTGGGCACATGCTTCAACTCTGTTATGGATATTAAACCACACAATAGCATATTATTTAGAGCACTTCTGTTATCAGGATAACAGTATAATAGGAATGTACTGTACTTTTAAGCAAATGTTCTTCCCTCATTGTGTTTAATCTAACACAAACAACTCTTCTAAGAATTTAATAGATTCTTTAAACTTTCAAAAACATCTCGTTCTCTTCATTTGTGTTGTGGTTATTGTGCAAACCCCACCTTGCTTATTTTTTTTTGCTTTTGCCGGATGTTCGAGATATTCATTTTACCTGAAGGAGGACTATGTTACTTCAGCTGAAGCTGGAAACAGTCACTTTGCTAACTGCATAATCAGTTTTGGGTTTAGATGACCTCTTTCATTTTTCTGTGTGTGTGTCATTATGTGTAGGAATTAAAAATGGGGTGTTTGCTGCAATGGACTCTGCGGCTTGCTGTGTTGCTGGTTCTCCCATCGCTGTCTAAAGCTCAAGGTAAAGATTTGTGTATTTTTTTAGGAAGTACTAATTAAATAAATGTGCATAACAGAGCATGCAGCTTTCATTTACCACACAGCATACAATATCATTCATTCATTCATTCATTTTCATTTTTGGCTTAGTCCCTTTATTAATCAAGGGTTTGCCACAAAGGAATGAACCGCCAACTTATCCAGCACATGTTTTATGCAGTGGATGCCCTTCCAGCTGCAACCCATCACTGGGAAACATCCATTCACACTCATACACTACGGACAATTTTAGCTTACCCAATTCATTTATGGCGCATGTCTTTGGACTTGTGGGGGCAACCGGAGCACCCGAAGGAAACCCACACGAACAAGGGGAAAACATGCAAACTCCACACAGAAATGCCAACTGACTCAGCCGGGGCTCGAACCCCGGCTGACCTTCTTGCTGTGAGGCGATTGTGCTACCCACTGTGCCACCGTGACACCCCGCATACAATATCAGTTTGTTTAATTTAGTCCTATGTGATGAAAATGAGACATATGTACCTATAAATGTAGACATTTTAATCAGTTGTCAGCATTTGAGCAAAAATTTTGAGCAGTCATTTAAAAAAAATTGAATGAAAGAAAATCCTTTTCCTTCGGCTTAGTCCCTATATTCATCAGGGGTCGCCACAGCGGAATGAACCACCAACTATTCCAGCATATGTTTTACACAGTGGATGCCCTTCCAGCTTCAACTTAGTACTGGAAAACATCCATACACACTCATTCACACACATACACTACTTATTCAGTTCACCAATACTGCATGTCTTTGAACCAGCGACCTTCTTGCTGTGAGGCGACAGTGCTAACCACTAAGCCACCGTGTCACTCGCATTTAATTTATTCCAGTGTTTCTCAGCCACGTTCCTGGAGGACCACCAGCACTGCATGTTTTGGATGTCTCCGTTGTCTGTCACACCCATTACAGGTCTTTCAGTCTCTACTAATGAGCTGATGATCTAAATCAGATGTGTTTTGTGAAGGAGACACAGGCTGTTTATCAATTCCAAGAACGCAGAGAACGGACTTGCGTTCTTGTGGACACTAGTCATGCCAAGTTACCTCTGAAGAACAAACTCAAGAGACTGCGAAAACAGAGAACACGTCCTGTGAGAAATGAGATGCTGCGTTCTTTCCTGGTTTTCCCTGACGGTCACATGACCTTCACGTGTTTTTATTGGAAAATTATTTAAACATTACAGCATTCATACAACGATTTATTGTTTTTTCCCCTTTTCACAATATATACTATGAATAAAGACCATACAAATATACGTTGCACAATACAAATAAAACAGATTTGAATACAAATTTCAGCAAATAAACACCCTTTATGTGTTTATGCTTTTATTAAGAGTTTCATGGTAATGTTTACTTTCACCGTCTCATTTAGGGAATCTCCAGAGATAAATAAGTTATATCTCAGAACTTTAATAATAAATATTTAAATGCTGCACTTCCCACCTCCTTTATTCAGCCGCAATGACTTCTGGGATTCTCAAGCGAGTTTTGTGCTCAAGTCTGCATCGACGCGTCCTCGATACCAAGAACTTTCACGCGTCCTCTGTTCTTGTGTTCTTGAGTTTTGGAACTGAACTTTGACGGTTGATGATGATGTTACACGAGAACACGAGGACACAAAATCGCTGAAGAACGCATATTGAGAAACAGCCATGGAATATGTGCAGAGCTGGTGGTCCTCCAGGAACGTGGTTGAGAAACACTGATTTATTCAAAAAATACATTTTATTTGTGTATTTTTCTATGTTAATATAGATCCACACTTTGTTATTATTATCGGTGTTGTTTATTAACGTAACAATATTGTTAAATTATAGCTGAGACTAATTTGACATTTTCTTTGTTATGGCATAATAAAAATAGCAGATATTAAAAATTAAACTCAAATAAACTGTCAGCATTTTAGCAGCACAGTGTAAAAGTTAAAAGCATAATAGGTTTCATTAATCATGCCAGAATTGCTAGAGAACATATTATTTTTATATAAATATCATTTATTTATTTATGAATATTCATTCATTTATTTTCTTTCAGCATAGTGCCTTATTTATCAGGGGTCACCACAGCGGAATGAACCGCCTATTTATGAATAAATATTTCTAATATTTACATTTTGTTAATTTATTAGTGGGCTGCACAGTGGCTAAGAGGTTAGCACTGTCGCCTCACAGCAAAAAGGTGGCTGGTTCGAGTCCCGGCTGGGCCAGTTGGCATGTTCCCTCCATGTTGGCGTGGGTTTTCTCCGGGTGCTCCAGTTTCCCCCACAGTTCAAAGACATGTGCTGTAGGTGAATAAAAAAAACTAAATTGTCCATAGTGTATGAGTGTGTGTGTGTGTGAATGTATGGGTGTTTCCCCATACTGGGTTGCGGCTTGAAGGGCATCCACTGCATAAAACACATGCTGAAATAGTTGGCGGTTCATTCTGCTGTGGCGACCGCTGAAATAGAGAGTAAGGAAAATGAATGAATGAAATGTATTAGTTATATTTACATTTCCTGTATTATTCAATGCATTTTAAACACAATCCCAGTATATTGTGCATCCCTAATTTTAAATGCTGCATGTACATTGAACACAGATCCCACCATGCCCTAAATCAAGATAGCAGTGACTCATTGATCAAATTATACACAACAGGTTAATTAGTTTCCTACCTTGAGGGCATTTATTCACCCATACAGACGGTGAGTCACACAAGCCCATATATCTAATGACTGGTGACATACTGATCTGCACATCACTCGCTGAATAAATGGGCCCAGATGCTTTGTTTGCTTCAAATGGCTTAGCAGACTGGGTGGTGATGGTCATTTCCTGTGTGTCTTCTCACCCTGATCCTTCCATAATCCTTCACTCAATACATGATCTGAATAGGCCACAGATGTGGATCTTTACGGAAATACTGAAGTTCAGGTTGTGTCACATACACAATGGCGCACAGCAAAATGTTTTGTCTACCTCCTGTAGCTGTGCATTTTAGATATACAGTTAGAATTATTAGCCCTCCTGCTTTGTTTGCCCTCCTGTATGTTTTTTTTTCTAAATTTCTAACAGAAATTTTAACAGAAAGAGTTTTTTTCAACACATATTTAAACACAATAGTTTTAACTAAAAAAGCAGCTTGAGAAAGCCTCGTCTGAAAGTTTGAAGCAGTTTAAATCTTTAAATAATTGCAGTAGATTTTAAGACTTTTGAAACAGTTATAACTACATATAGGTTAGCATGTTTCTAATGTGGATTGGCATGTTTCTTGCTAGGCTGTTGCTAGGGTGTTCTGAGTGGTTGCTTAGGTGTTGCTAGGTGGTTGCTAGGGTGTTCTGAGTGGTTGTTAAGGCGTTGCTAGGTGGTTGCAAGTTGTTGCTATGCAGTTGCTAGGGTGTTTTGAGTAGTTGCTAAGGCGTTGCTAGGGTGTTTTATGTGGTTGCTAAGATGTTGCTAGGTGGTTGCTAAAGCCTGGTTTATACTTCTGCGCCAAGTGATTGGTGTGACCCACGGCGCAAGCCTTGCACGTTGCTGTGCATTTATACTTCTGCTGTTTGTGTTGCTCTGCAATAACACTTCAGAAACGCTAGCTGACAGTAGGTGTCTATGTTCCTCTGTGTCGGGTTTTTTCACCGGTGTTTTGTTTTTTTCTGAACTCTACCTTAATGTACAAGTGGCTCAGATTCGCTTATTTTGAGGCGGGAACCGGCGGACGTGCTACAACTTTAATCATTAGGTAAACCCAAAACAACAGTCTCTATCCGGAGCTCCTTCACGGGACTCCACACTTGTAAACACTCGCTGCATCACTGCATCTCATCTCCGCCCACACTCGTCAGCGCTACAAAGCCGACCATTCACAGAGCTTGGGCGACGTGTACGTGTTACATTTTCTGAGAGGTGTGCGTCAACGTCGCCACGGCGAGGGCTATGCGTCCACATGTAGGCTGCGCCATAGCATGCGCGTGCACTTGACGCAGAAGTATAAATCAGCCTTAAGGTGTTGCAAGGCGGTTGCTATGGTGTTGCTTGGCTGTTACTAGAGTGTTGCTATGTCGTTGTTAAAGTGTTGCTAGGTGGTTGCTAGGCTGTTTTGAGTGGTTGTTAGGTGGTTGCTAAGGTGTTGCTAGGTGGTTGCTAAGATGTTGCTAGGTGGTTGCTAAGACGTTGCTAGGTTGTTGCTAAGGTGTTGCTAGGGTGTTCTCAGTGGTTGCTAGGTGGTTGCTAAGGCGATGCTAGGTGGTTGCTAAGATGTTGCTAGGTGGTTGCTAAGGTGTTGCTAGGGTGTTCTGAGTGGTTGCTAGTTAGTTGCTAAGATGTTGCTAGGTGGTTGCTAAGGCATTGCTAGGGTATTGCATAGATGTTCTGAGTAGTTGCTAGGCAGTTGCTAACATAAATGAGCATGTCATTAGCATGGTTCTAGTAGGAATTAGCATATTGGTAGCATGTTTTTAGTATAAACTAGCATGTTGTTAGCATGAATTTAGTATGCATTAGCATGTTGCTAGTATGATTAGAATGTTTGTTAGTATGTTTCTAGTATGGATTAGTATATTGTTAGTATAGACTGGTACAGTATGTCGTTAGTATGTCCAATGTAAAGTCAATGGCAGTTTTTTATAATGGAAGTCTATGGAACAGTTGCTAAGGTGCCGTAAGTGGTTGCTAGGGTGTGGCTAGTAATTGAAAGGTCATCAGTGATTGGCAGATTGGTAGTCTGAGTTAAATTAGCTCAACCTTAGGTCTGTATGACAGTCTGGCACACAGTTATGAGGTCACAAAGTTTGGTCCAATGTTAAGTCAATGGGAGTTTTCCGAATTTTCCGGGACAGTTTTTGGAAAACCGCAAGTCGAATCAGTTGGAAAAGATTTGGAGTTAGTTTGATGGTTCTAGTATGAACGGGACAGGGATGTCAAACTCAATTCCTGGAGGGCTGCAGCCCTGCACACAACCCTGCTTCAACAAACTTACTGGTAGGTTTCAAACAAGCCTAAAGGACTCAATTAGTCTGATCAGGTGTGTTTAATTAAGGTTGGAACTAAACTGTGCAGGGCTGCGGCCCTCCATGAATTGAGTTTGACATCCCTGGTCTAGGAGAAGATGCGTTCTTAACATAGTCTAAGAAGAAGAAGAAGAAGAAGTTTATGTAGTATAACAGCATGTTGGCTTTCTCAAGCCACCATAATAACTTATTTCTAATAACTAGGGCTGCATATATCGATATATATATCGATTCAGCATCGATATCGTAATGTGTGCATCTGCAATAGTCACATCGCAGGATATGCAATGTTGAATTGGGATTATAGTTGATTACAATCAGTGCAGAGTAAAATCATAATGGAGTATAAGTTTATCATCTACGTGCGTTTTTAAAGTAATAGTTCACCCCAAAACTAGAAAAGGAAAGTTCGTAGACAAACTTTATGGTGTCTTGAGAAAGCTCGTCTGAAAGTTTAAAGGAGTTCTAAAGTTTAAATAATTGAAGTAGTTTTGAAGAAGTTTGAAACAGCTGGCACAGATAGATCACTGCATATATGTCAGCATGTTTCTAGTATGGATTGGCATGTTTCTTGCTAGGTGGTTTATAGGGGGTTCTGAGTGGTTGCTAGGTGGTTGCCAAATTGTTGCCAGGATGTGTTGACTGATTGTTAAGGCTTTGCAAGGTGGTTGTTAAGCTGTTCTAAGTGCTTGCTAGGCAGTTGCTAAGGTGTTTCTAGGTGGTTGTTAGAGTGTTCTGAGTAGTTGCTAAGGCGTTGCTAGGGTGTTTTTGGTTGCTAGGGTGTTTTGAGTGGTTGCTAAGGCATTGCTAGGTGGTTGCTAAGGTGTTGCTAGGTGGTTGCTAAGCTGTTCTAAGTCATTGCTAAGGTGTTGCTAGGTGGTTGCTAGGGTGTTCTGAGTGGTTGCTAGGTGGTTTCTAAAGCGTTGCTAGGGTGTTCTGAGTAGTCGCTAAGGTGTTGCTAGGTGGTTGTTAAGGTGTTGCTAGGCAGTTACTATGGTGTTCTAGGTTGTTGTTAAGGTGTTGCTAGGGTGTTCTGAGTGGTTGCTAAGGTGTTGCTAGATGATTGCTAAGGTGTTGCTAGGCGTTGCTTAGCTGTTCTAAGTCATTGCTAAGGTGTTGCTAGGTGGTTGCTAGGGTGTTCTGAGTGGTTGCTAAAGTGTTGCTAGGGTGTTCTGTGTGGTTGCTAAGGTGTTGCTAGGTGGCTGTTAAGGTGTTGCTAGGCAGTTAATAAGGTGTTGTAGGTTGTTGCAAAGGTATTGCTAGGGTGTTCTGAGTGGTTGTTAAGGCGTTGCTAGGTGGTTGCTAAGGAGTTGCTTGGCGGTTGCTAAGCTGTTCTAAGTCATTGCTAAGGTGTTGCTAGGGTGTTCTGAGTGATTGCTAAGTGGTTGCTAAAGTGTTGTAAAGGTGTTCTGAGTGGTTGCTAAGGTGTGTCCAGTAAGTTGAAAGGTCATCAGTTATTGGGAGATTGGTAGTCTGAGTTAAATAAGCTCAACCTTAAGTCTGTAATGCAGTCTAGCAGAAAGTTTGGAAAGTTTGCTTTTAAAGTGACATTTAAAGGCTTAACTAGGTTAATTAGGTAAGTTTGGGTAAGTAGGCAAGTCATTGTATAATTAATGTTTTGTTCTGTAGACAATTGGAAATAAAATATTGCTTAAGGGGGCTAAAAATATTGACCTTAAAATGTTTTTTTAAATAAAAAACTGCTTTTATACTAGCTGAAATAAAACAAATATGACTTTCTTCAGAAGAAAAAAACATTATCAGACATACTGTGACAATTTCCTTGCTCTGTTAAACATCATTTGGGAAATATTTAAAAACGAAAAAAACAAAAACAAAGGGGGGCTAATAATTCTGACTTCAACTGTACATGTGACTGTGGTTGACCCATTTTGGTCACACTAATCTATTTTTGGCTGCTCTAATGAAAACATTCTGTTTATGTGTTAATGATGTCCCACATATCCAGAGTTCAAAGACTTTTGCTATAAATGTTTATTTATCTATTTTTTCTTTTACAGTGGAATGCTGACAGTTGTGTTGATTGTGCGGGTATTAATAGTCCCCCCCCTCTCTGTTTACAGGTCAGTGCAATGATGTTGTTGCAGCAGACATTGTTTTCCTAGTAGATGGGTCATCCAGTATCGGCCGGGCCAATTTTATGTTGGTCAAGAGTTTCATGGCAGGCATTGTCAAACCCTTTGCCAGAGCAGTAGGACCCAATGGCATCCGATTTGGAGCCGTACAGTACAGCGATACCGCCAGGTCTGTGTGTTTTTGTGTACTGTGTACTTGAAGGCACACTATTATGTTATTTTTTACAAAAATTGAAATTAGTTGAAGTCTCATGTGTCCCCAGAATGTTTCTGTGAAGACTCAGCTCAAAATATGAAATTTGTGTTTTTCCTCATTAAATGGATAGTCAATTAAAAATTAAAAAATGTCATCATTTACTCTCCCTTCGCTCGATCAGAACTTATTTGAGTATCTTTCGTCTGTTGAACACAAATGAAGATATTTTGATGAATGTTGGTTGCTGGCACCACTGACTTCTATAGTATTTACTTTGGAGGTCAATGGGTGCCAGCAACCAACTTTATTCAAAATATCTTCATTTGTCAGGATATTAATCAGTTTAAAAAGTTGTATAAATATATATTATTAAAGGAATATAATGATGAAGGTGATTGAAAAGCATAAAATGAGAAAGGTATGATGAAATTGTAGTTAATGGCTATTTGTAGTACTATGTTTTTTGTTTTGTTTTTTGGGGTCTATGTTATAAAATTTAAATGTACAAATGGAATCAAACATGTAATATGTCAAAGATGGCAA
Organism: Danio kyathit; assembly: GCA_903798195.1. Taxonomy (NCBI): domain Eukaryota; kingdom Metazoa; phylum Chordata; class Actinopteri; order Cypriniformes; family Danionidae; genus Danio; species Danio kyathit. The sequence goes on along the minus strand of LR812524.1, from coordinate 49,067,027 downwards.
AAGGATAAAATATGTCTTATGTAAAAAGAAGACATAAGTAAAGAAGAAATAAGTTTAAGTAATAGATGAATGATGTGTGTGGTAATGGGGTGGGAAAATAATAAGCTTGGACTTCATCCTGCTCCGTTTTCGACCATGTTAAAATGTATATTTTTTTTGTTGAAGATATTTTATGTATGATATTTTTGTTCGAAAATAAATAAATCAAATCAAATTAAAATTGTGTTCAACAGAAGAAAGAAACTCATAAAGGTTTAAAACCACATGAGGGAGAATAAATGAAGATGTAATTTTCTTCTCTTTAAATGCAAATGAGCTGAAGTGGGTTTTGTATTACACGCTTTATGCTTTGGATGCTTCGACAATAATGAATAAAGCATCTGCATTTATTTTAAAGGGGTGGTCCACTACGATATCACATTTTAAACTTTAGTTAATGTGTAATGTAGCTGTGAAAACATAAACAACATCTCTGAATGTAAGAAAGTTTGATGCAAAGAGAGACATTGTCTTTTACAGAGTTAGCTTAGCAAAGCCTACAGCAAATAAATTTGGGGACTACAAAAAATACATTCGGGCTAGAGATTCAAATTCAAACCAAATTCACCATACGCATACACTGTGAGCAGTAACGGGGCGTGGCCAGAGGTGCTGTAATGTTATAGCAGAGAAGGCTAAAATGCCGTCCAAACGCTGCTATTTCCACAGAGGTTGCTCTGTTTTTGTATTTGGGCTTCCAAAGGACACAACACAAAGACAGAAGTGTTTACAATTTAATTTAATTATGTTCCAGAGAATTACAAAAAAGATATAGCTCTAGCATTTGACAAAGGACAGCTTCCAGAATCTCTCCCAGTTCAGTGCTGGATTCGGCTAAAAACTCCTCAAAAAGTAGCAGCTCCAATCATAATGGACAAAGCTGTGGATTGTAAGCCACAACCAAAGTATTTTTATTTGTTAAAATTTATCTATTACATGCACAATTTTCAGCGTTAACCATATGCTGTAGCGATGACGTAAACAAGGATGTAAACAACGAAAATGCTGTTTGACACTGTTAACAATTTAGCTACAAATTCATATTTATCTGTCAAATCGTTGTAAACAGCAACAGTCTTCAGCAGCGCTGCGGTGTCTCTCTATGCGGCCGCTTTCCCTGCGTTCTACATCTCAAATAATAAACTCACAAAAGACATGTGAACGTTTAATATTACTTACACATGCTTATTCCGAATATATGTGAAAGACACTTGTCAGATTTTATTTTAGAGAGCAGGCGTCAGGTTCAGCTGTGTGCTCTTTATTTTCTGTCGGATTCAACTACTGTTTACACAGCGCAAAAGCACGTGCTTGTAGGGGTATGACATAGTGACGTGAAGCCGATCCGTGAATCACAGCACATTATGTTAGCTGACCAATCAGAGCCTCTTCAGGGCGGGCTTTTCGGAGGAACTAGGAAATATGACAGTCGTTTTCATGTTAGCTGAGTAGCTGTATATAATCAAAGTAAGATATAAATAAAAAATAATGTGATTTTCTACAAATGAAGCATGAGCACACATTGGTTTGCATCTGATAAACACAACCAAGCCTTAAAAATACACTGTAGACCACTCCTTTAAAGCCTTTAGGTTTAAACTTAAAAACTTTAAAGCCCTCAGTTTAAACTAATATCATTTTCTGAGAGTGCTTACACAGAAAGCTGGCTGTCTGAGTAAATCATTTCTTTTTCACGTTGTCTATCAAATATTTCAGCTGTTTAATTTATGTCCAAAGCACACACAAACACAAGTTCACAATATGCTAGTTATGTCTGTGAATGTAAACACTCATGGAAGAAATTGCATGCGTTTCAGTACATTAGATCCGTGAAACTGCATCTCTCGGACAACACACTACTACTAACATTACTAGGACAGGCCTTGACATTTTGTGGAGAAGTTATTTAAATTTGGGATATTGTGTGCTCAGAAGAAAACTCAGCACTATATAACTTATATATAAATATATAGCATTTGAGGGAGTTTATAAACAGTTCTTACTGATATAGAGGGTCCCACTGGAGTAACTGTGCAGATCTTCTCCATGCTCAAATAGCAACATAACATATTAAAGTTGAAAATGTAAAATATATTTATTAGAGACATTTTATTTGACAATATTTACAATTTTCTAATATATTCCATTTGTATTATTAGTTTAAGCTTAAGAAACAATTCAGAAGGTGGTTGTTTGATGGACTGCATTTGTTACAGTATGTACAGTAAAGGTGGATGTGTGTCTATGAATGATCATTGGGATGTTTGTTGATTATAGTTGTGAATTTTCTGACTATCAGGGTGGAGTTTACATTCACTGCATACCTGAATGGCACTGAGCTCATTACTGCTGTAGAGAATATCAATTATAAAGGGGGAAACACGCGCACTGGAGCTGGTCTCAAATACATCGCAGACAACTTCTTTAGCCCGGCCTCTATCAGAGATGTACCCAAGGTGAGCTGGGAATTATGACACGTTGATTAGTTTGACATGAACCCTAAGTGTGTAAATAACTCTGTCTGGGTTTGAATGACTTTTTTGTACATAATGTACACTATTGATCAAAGCTGTAAGATCATAATCAGTGAGATGTTTTATAAAATCAAGGTTTCCACGAGGTCTAAAATCTAAAATTTTAGGCTTTAAAAAGTCTTAACTTTACTGAAATATTGTGTTGTAGGTCTTAAATCTTTTTTAAACAAGTTTAATTTCCCTTTGTTTATATATAGCTACCCAATCTGGCCAAAACCCATACAATCACCAACAATGCATCTCAATAAAACTTTAAACTTTCTATTTAAAAAGTTAAATTTTAACTCTATTTATCATAATGGTTTAATTATTTTCCTAAAAAAAACATTTGTTTAAAAGTGCTCAATATATTTACTGCTGAGGACACCGACCTGGACAGATTGTTGTGCATAGATTTAGTTTATTATAGTATTAACATTTTTTAAAACATTTTTTATTTTTATTTTAAAGAAAGTTTATGTTGGAAAACAATGTATGGATACAAGTAAAGCTTGCTTGTTTTTACACAATATTTAAAATATTTTGCTACGAAATATCTCAAATATTTACATTTTTTATTATTAATTTATTATTGTATTATTATAGGGTATTATTTTTTTTAAATATTATTGATAGGTCAAATAAAAAACTTCTTCATCTGGGCTGTTTGAAAAATTCCTTAGCGTTTGGTCCTTTATGCGACCATAATATTTCATTCATAATTGTCTTAAAATGTCTTTAAAAGTCTTAAATTTAACTTGGTGAAACCGGCAGAAACCCTGAAAATTATAATTATAATTATATAAATATATATAAATTATAATTATTCAGCATAGATGGATTAAACTGATCAAGTGACAATGTTAAAATAGATTATTTCAATTAAATGTTGTTTTAAAAGTTTTTTCAAAATTCATAATTGTTTCAAATGTTCAAAAATTCAAATGTTTCTTGTGCACCAAAATCAGTGAATATTAAAAGATTTATTGTGAAAAATGAAATTTGCCATCACGGGAAAAATATAAAATATACTAATTAAGTAAAAAAAAAAAAGAATATATATATATATATATTTTATATATATATTTTTATATATATACATTATATAAGCATATACAAAAATGCACAATATCTGATCATAATGTCTTTTTCTTTCAGATCTCTATTCTCATTACTGATGGTAAATCTCAGGACAATGTGCTGGAACCTTCTCAAAAGCTGCGTGGTCTCGGAGTCAAAATATTTGCAGTGGGTAAGAGCTGTGTGGTTACCCTGTAAATGTAAGTGCATGTGCAGATTCAGTGTAGGCAGATTAAAAATACATTACGCTTGTTTCTCTCTCTCTCTCTCTCTGCATTTCTCAGGTATAAAGAGTGCAGACCCAGCTGAGCTGAAGCTCATCGCCTCTCCTCCTCAAAGTGAGTTCACCTCTCAGATTGGGAACTTCAGGGCTCTCAGCTCTTTACTGCCCCTAGTGTCTCGACGCGTGTGTACAGCAAGTGGAGGCTCTTACTCTAGTGATGGTAAGCCTGAGTTAGACATACACAGTGTGATTTGAAATATGTTTTTATAAATTAATTTGTACAATTGGAATTTTGTGAGATACTTTATTTGAACCTCCTAAATGAAAATAATCAATTTGTATGATTCGACCATGTTTCTTCATCAGAAGCCTACAGTGGTCCATCAGACTTGCAGGTTTTGGGTGAGACCCCTGATTCACTGAGATTTCGATGGACATCTGCAGGAGGGCCTGTAAGTGGCTATGTGGTTCAGTACAGTCCGTTGTCTGCCCTGGGTCAGCCAGTCACTGCAGAGCTCCGCCAGGTGAGAGGAACGCTTGTCATAAATAACTGTTGCATTTTGGGTACTAAAATACATGAGAGTTTTATTGTTTCATGGTCAATGCTCTAGCTTGTCTCCTAACCTTGTTTCCATTTGAGCAAACCTGAGTTTTCTTATTATTGATACTGTTGGATGTGTGAAAAAATACATATTAGTGTCTGCTTTTGATTAGCAAGTTGATTGGGATAAAACTGTGTGCTATATATGAATACATGTACAGTTGAAGTCAGAATGATTAGCCCCTTTGAATTTTATTTATTTATTTTTATATTTCCCAAATGATGTTTAACAGAGCAAGGAAATTTTCACAGTATGTCTGATAATGTTTTTTCTTCTGGTGAAAGTCTTATTTGTTTTATTTTGGCTAGAATAAAAGCAGTTTATATATATATTTATATATATTTTATACATATTTATATATATTTTTTCAATAGTCTACAGAACAAACCATCGCTATACAAGACATTGCCTGATTACCCTATCCTGCCTAGTTAACCTAATTAACCTAGTTCAGCCTTAAAATGTCACTTTAAGCTGTATAGAAGCGTCTTAAAAATATCTAGTCAAATATTATTTACTGTCATCAAGGCAAAGATAAAATAAATCAGTTATTAGTAATGAGTTATTAAAACTATTATGTTTAGAAATATGTTGAAAAATCTGCTCTCCATTAAACAGAAATTGGGGGAAAAAATAAACAGGGCTAATAATTCAGGGGGTTTAATAATTCTAATTTCAACTATACATGTAGTAAATGCAAATACTGGCAGAAGCTGATACATTTCTCCATTTATCTAAATTGCTTTAATGCAGGAGATTATTGCTCCTCACAGGTTTGTTCATTGTACATTGTGTGTGTATGTATTTTTTAAATATACATTTACATTATAATACTATTCATATACTTTTATTATTTATATGCTATTATACTGTAGTACTTCAGTACTACTTGCTATATTTCAATTTTATTTCATGTGCAATTCATTCATTCATTCATTTTCTTTTCGGCTTAGTCCCTTTATTAATCTGGGGTCGCCACTGCGGAATAAACCGTCAACTTATCCAGCACATGTTTTACGCAGTGGATGCCCTTCCAGCTGCAACCCATCTCTGGGAAACATCCATACACTCATATACTACGGACAATTTAGCCTACCCAATTCACCTGTACCGCATGTCTTTGGACTGTGGGGGAAACCGGAGCACCCGGAGGAAACCCACGCGAACGCGAGGAGAACATGCAAACTCCACACAGAAACGCCAACTGACCCAGCCAAGGCTCGAACCAGCGACCTTCTTGCTGTGAGGCGACAGCACTACCTACTGCGCCACTATGTCGCCCTTCATGTGCAATTAATTTTTTATTATTTATATTATTTTATTAATTTAGTTATGTATTTTTGTATTTATTAATATACAGTTGAAGTCAGAATTATTAGCCTTCCTGTTTTTAATTCTTTTACATTTTATTTTATTTTTCCCCAACGTCTCTTTAACAGAGAAAACTGTTTTTTCAACACATAATAATTTATTAAGCATAATAGTTTGTTCTGTAGCCAGTTATTGCTTAAGGGGCTAATAATATTGACCTTAAAATAGTTAAGAAAAATTAAAAACTGCTTTCATTATAGTCAAAATAAAACAAATAGGACTTTCTCCATTAGAAAAAAATATTATAGAAAATACTGTGAAAAAATCATTGCTCTGTTAAACATCATTTGGTAAATAATTGAAAAAAAAAATCACTAAATAATAAGTTGTGAATAATTTTGACTTCAACTGTATGTTTTTATTTTTAATTTAACATTATTTAACCTGGAAGTCTCATTGAGATTTGAAATCTCTTTTACAAGAGAGACCTGGCCAAGGTAACAGCCATACAGTAAAGCAATTTTAAAATACATTAACATCACATAAAAGTTCATCAGACCTCTCAACAAAAACAATCACATGCTTCCAATACTGCTCTCTTTATAATGCCTGTAAAAGTCTTTTTGCAAATTATTCCATGCCCAAGATGCACAATAAGAAAATGCAGTTTTGCTCAGCTCTGTACAAACTCGAGGTATATTTAAAAGCAAACACTTGAATAAGCGTAGCTGATATTTCTCAGAGCTAAGACAAAGAAGAGTACAAAGATAAGCTGGAAGATTACCTAACATAGCTTTATAGATAAAAATGTACCAGTGCTGTTTTCTGCGTACTACCAGTGATGTCCAGCCCATCATCTCATATAAAATGCAAGAATGAGTACAGATTTTGCATTTGTAATAAAATGTTGTGAAGCTTGATATACAGAATCTTATTAGAATAGAAGATGCCGCATTCATGTATAATACAGTATATCACCATAATCAAGCACAGATAAAAAAGTAACTTCTAAGAGTTTTTAGCAAAAGTAAAATTAGATTTATTTCAAAAATAAAAGCCAAGCTTCAGTTTCAGGTTCCTAATCAGATTAGCGATGTGTACATTAAATAAAAGCTTATCTTCAGTATAGATTTGAACTGTAGTTATACAGTATATATAATTTTTTTATTAGTTGGCAAGGCAACCTTATTAAGTTTTTTTTATTTATTTTATAGCATCTGTTTTTTTCATAGTGTGAATGAGGTGTAATAGACATCGAAACGTTGACAGCTTGGCAGCTTGAATGCAAGTCTAAACTTGGGCAGTCAGTGAAAATCTAATAGAATCTAAGAAAAGCCCAAATCTAGACTAGTCGTCAAATAGACAGATTAGACAGACTTTATATGTGTAGTCATTCATTTCTATTTATTTGATGACTAGTGTAGTTTTGGCCTATTCCAGACATCTATTAGATTTTCACTGACAGCCCAAATTTAGGCTTGTTTTAGCCAAGACGACCATGTTTAGACGTCTATTAGACATTTATTAGACATCTTTTAAAAACAAAAAATTCTTGTTGAGTAATGGCAGTGCTGTTATAGAAATGTACAGTATAGTATTCTCCAGTGAACCTTTATTTTTCGCCCTGCAGGAAACAATACCAAACAATCAGCAGAGCTACAATGCCCGTGAGCTGCGTTCAGGCACAGATTACCTGATCACCGTTATTGCTCAGTATCCAAACAGCTTAGGAGAGTCTGTGTCTGCCAAGGCTCGAACAAGTGAGAACTGCACACAACACAAATATTGGCTCGTCTAATTCAACATCCAGTATCTCCTAAAACAACTCTTGTTCTCTCTCAACCCCAAACCACCCTCTAGAGCCTCTTCTGGGCGTGACTACACTGCGACTGGTGCAAGCCGGGTTTTTCTCTTTGACTTTGGCCTGGGACGCCCCCGCTGAGCAAGTGCAGGGATACAGAATCACCTATGGACCTACAGGTGAGATAAGATCCATATGAATACTATTCAGGGTTACCACGCTTCTTGAAAGTACTTGAAAGTGCTTGATTTTCAGACATATGAATTCAAGGCCTGGAAAGCTCTTAAAAACAAACATAGGTCATTGAAAGTGCTTGAATTTAAAGTTTACGGTGTTGATTCAAAAATTGTTCTGTGTTAATTTCAAAAACTGAACAAAAAAACGAAGAAATTCCTAATTTATAGATGTTAAATTTCAATCATACATGAACTGTAGCAAGTAATGAATTTTAACAATATTTCAGAAACTGCATTTGAATATTGTCAGGATTGAAGTCAACTAATTGCACTGTAAAAAAAAAAATCGTAAAAAAAAGGTAAATGACTGGCAGCTACGGCTGCCAAACAAAAACCATAAAATTACGGTAAAATTTCTTTTGTTGAAATAAAGTGCAAAAATAATAAATCTACAGATATTTTCATTAAAATGTTTACAGAAAAACACTGTTATTTTACAAACTTCTCCTAGATTATTATGATCAAATACGTTCAATAAAGTTACAAAATAAGAGTTTTACAGAGAAACACTGTTATTTTACAAACTTTTCCTAGATTATTACGATCAAATCCATGTAATAAAGTTACACAATAAGAGTTTTACAGAGAAACACTGTTATTTTACAAACTTTTCCTAGATTATTACGATCAAATCCATTTAATAAAGTTACACAATAAGAGTTTTACAGAGAAACACTGTTATTTTACAAACTTTTCCTAGATTATTACGATCAAATCCATTTAATAAAGTTACACAATAAGAGTTTTACAGAGAAACACTGTTATTTTACAAACTTTTCCTAGATTATTACGATCAAATCCATTTAATAAAGTTACACAATAAGAGTTTTACAGAGAAACACTGTTATTTTACAAACTTTTCCTAGATTATTACGATCAAATCCATTTAATAAAGTTACACAATAAGAGTTTTACAGAGAAACACTGTTATTTTACAAACTTTTCCTAGATTATTACGATCAAATCCATTTAATAAAGTTACACAATAAGAGTTTTACAGAGAAACACTGTTATTTTACAGACTTTTCCCAGATTATTATTATCAAATCCATTTAATAAAGTTACACAATAAGAGTTTTACAGAGAAACACTGTTATTTTACAAACTTTTCCTAGATTATTACGATCAAATCCATTTAATAAAGTTACACAATAAGAGTTTTACAGAGAAACACTGTTATTTTACAAACTTTTCCTAGATTATTACGATCAAATCCATTTAATAAAGTTACACAATAAGAGTTTTACAGAGAAACACTGTTATTTTACAGACTTTTCCCAGATTATTATTATCAAATCCATTTAATAAAGTTACACAATAAGAGTTTTACAGAGAAACACTGTTATTTTACAGACTTTTCATAGATTATTATGATCAAATCCATTTAATAAAGTTACACAATAAGAGTTTTACAGAGAAACACTGTTATTTTACAGACTTTTCATAGATTATTACGATCGAACACCATCAATAAAGTGACTGCACTAAAAGTTTAAGAGAAAACAATGTTATTTAAAAGAATTTTCCCTAAATCATTACGATTAAACACCTTTAATAAAATGCCAAGACATGCTCAAGGTCGTAATTTAACGGTTTTATTTTGGATCAAAAAAGTCTAGAAAAACAAGATACAACTGATTAAAATTCTCACAACTTTAAAATTAAAGTGGTTACATTTTATTGAATAGTATTTATGTAAAACATGTTGAGATTTAAGTTATATGGAATGACTCAGTTCCAAATCTTAAATGAAACTAATGTGAATGGGACACTGACAAAGGAGTGCGGATCCAAATGCAAGTTTATTACACAGAGATGGTCAGGCAAGCAACAGTCAACAGAGGAGCAAACAGATGTATGCAGGGAATCCAGAGTCATGGTCAAATAACAGGCAAATGGTCAGTCCCAGCAGCAACAACAACATAAACAATTAACAAGCAAAGCAAGAGAAACGCGTCATAATGTTCACAGTAACAGTATAACAAGCCTTAGCAATTAGTGCCTGCGTCTGTGCTGCTTTTAAAGTCCATGTAATCAGTTCATAACGATCCTCCGACTGTGTGTGTGTGCGCAATCAGTGGAATCTGGAACAGGTGCATGGGAGCACTGCATGACTGGATCTGTAGTCCATATAATGGCGGATTTGTAGTTCTATGGCGATCTGCGTGTTTACCAGCGATCTACAAGGATTAAATTGCTGATGATTGTGACAGGAACATTTAAACTACTACAGTAAACAGCACAACAGTTTCATGAAATTCTCAGACTATAGGATTATGATAAACTTAAGATATACTGAAAACGTATACAGCTACTTGATTTTCACTGTTTCACACCCACTATTTGCACACACACACACAAACACACACAGTGTGTTTATGTTGTTGTTGCTGCTGGGACTGACCATTTGCCTGTTATTTGACCATGACTCTGGATTCCGTACATACATCTGTTTGCTCCTCTGTTGACTGTTGCTTGCCTGACCATCTCTGTGTAATAAACTTGCATTTGGATCCGCACTCCTTTGTCAGTGTCCCATTCACATTACAGTTTCATTTAAGATTTGGAACGGAGTCATTCCATATCTTAAATCTCAACATGTTTTACATAAATACTATTCAATAAAATATAACCACTTTAATTTTAAAGTTGTGAGAATTTTAATCAGTTGTATCTTGTATCTTGTTTTTCTAGACTTTTTTGATCCAAAATAAAACTGTTAAATTACGACCTTGAGCATGTCTTGGCATTTTATTAAAGGTGTTTAATCGTAAGGATTTAGGGAAAATTCTTTTAAATTTTTAAATTGTTTTCTCTTAAACTTTTAGTGCAGTCACTTTATTAATGGTGTTCGATCATAATAATCTATGAAAAGTCTGTAAAATAACAGTGTTTCTCTGTAAAACTCTTATTGTGTAACTTTATTAAATGGATTTGATCATAATAATCTATGAAAAGTCTGTAAAATAACAGTGTTTCTCTGTAAAACTCTTATTGTGTAACTTTATTAAATGGATTTGATCATAATAATCTAGGAAAAGTCTGTAAAATAACAGTGTTTCTCTGTAAAACTCTTATTGTGTAACTTTATTAAATGGATTTGATCGTAATAATCTAGGAAAAGTTTGTAAAATAACAGTGTTTCTCTGTAAAACTCTTATTTTGTAACTTTATTGAACGTATTTGATCATAATAATCTAGGAGAAGTTTGTAAAATAACAGTGTTTTTCTGTAAACATTTTAATGAAAATATCTGTAGATTTATTATTTTTGCACTTTATTTCAACAAAAGAAATTTTACCGTAATTTTATGGTTTTTGTTTGGCAGCCGTAGCTGCCAGTCATTTACCTTTTTTTTACGATTTTCTTTTTTTTACAATTACAATTTATTACTTTAATTTTACGTAATTTTAAATGTACTTCAAAAAAACAGGAAAAAAACAGTGTGTAAATAATACGGCAATTTAATTGTATAAAACAGACAAATTGCTGTAATTTGTCATTAATTGTATAGTACATAAAATAACAGTCAAGCTGTTAATTTACAGATATTGTTTGTAATTTTTACGGACTTTTGAATATAATTTAAAATAACAGAAAAAATACTGTATAAATAATAGTGTAATTTCCCTGCATAAAAAACAAAAATGTCAGTAATTTGTCTTTAATGATAAAGTACCTAAAATGAAAGTCAAACTGTTAATTTAGAGAGATTGTTTGTCATTTTACTAAGTTTTGAATATAATTTGAAATGACAAAAAATTACTGTAAAAAATTTAGAGATATTTTCTGTAAAATTAGGTTTTTTTTTTACAGTGTGTGTTAAATTTCTTTGAACATGACTTTAAAACGGTTGTTTAAAAAGGTCAACATTTTTAAAAATTACATTAAAAAGATCATCATTATGACATTTTAATGTAAATATTAAGTATAAATTAAATGTTAAGTACAGGAAGGACTGTGCTATACAGTATATGCTTATTACAAAGGTGCTTGACTTAAGATATCAGTGATTTAAAAGGTTCTTGAATTTGGTGTCCATGAAAGTGTGAATCCTGATTATTCTATAGTTCCATATCATTTCACAGTAATATTTTAACTATTTTAATAGCAACCCCACATAGAAATCTGATGTATGGAAATATATGCAAATTACATACTGTATATGACATACAAGTTATTTGTATTTCACGTTTCTAAAATATATGTCATATATGCAACATATACTTCAAAATATTGGAAAAACTGCCACTTTTAAAGATATTTTTTCAACAATTGGATCTAGAAATATGCTTTTATATATATATATATATATATATATATATATATATATATATATATATATATATATATATATATATACAGTATATGTGTGTGTGTGTGTGTGTGTGTGTGTGTGTGTGTGTGTGTGTGTGTGTGTGTGTGTGTGTGTGTGTGTGTGTGTGTGTGTGTGTGTGTGTGTGTGTGTGTGTGTTATATGCACATATAAGAACATATATGAACACACACATATAATATATTTAAACAAATATATTATATTATATAATAATTCCTATAGTTGAAAAAACTAAATATATAAAAAAGCGGCAGGGGCAGTACGGTGGCGCAGTTGGTAGCACAATCGCCTCACAGCAAGAAGGTCGCTGGTTCAAGCCCTGGCTGGGTCAGTTGGGATTTCTGTATGAAGTTTGCATGTTCTTCCCGTGTTCGCGTGGGTTTCCTCCGGGTGCTCCGGTTTACCCTATAAGTCCAAAAACATGTGTTATAGGTGAATTAAGAAAGCTAAATTGTCCGTAGAGAATGTGTGTGAATGAGTGTGTATGGATGTTTCCCAGTGATGGGTTGCAGCTGGAAGAGCATCCGCTGCACAAAACATATGCTGGATAAGTTGGCAGTTCATTCCGCTGTGGCGACCCCAGATTAATAAAGGGACTAAGCCAAAAAGAAAATGAATGAATAAAAGCGGCAATTTTTACAATATTTTGAAATATATGTTGCATATATGACATATTTTACATATTTGTAATCACAATGGTTGTTGTTGATGCATGAAAAACAAATAATAAAATAATGAACAACATTTTCATATAATTTGCTTACATAATACTTTTGCTGCTGTCTTTCTGAAATTGATATTATAGAATAATTCAACACACAGTTTATACGTTTTTTTTATGTTTTTTATGTTAATTTGAAAATAATTTTGTTTAATTAGCCTATTTTCCCTTTATATTTTGTACCACCATAATCCCTATATACAGGTAAATGCAGTTAATGTAAATTAAATCACATTATTTTCCATATAAATGCAAACTTGGCATACATTTCATGTGTACAGCATGTTGTACAGTATCTGTTTGCTAAGACAAAAATACTACATTTAAAACAATACAAGCTCATCTCCTCAAAAATGCACATTACTTTATATTCATGTGTGCTGCAGAAACCGGTTACATACCAAATGCAATGCTTAGGGAGAGGATTTTGAACAAATCCCTTATTCTACGCTTGAGCAGCAGTAACAGTGATTATCCCCTTAGCAAGTGCTGCTGCTAACTAATGATTTTAGCAGTCTGATGAAAAGGAGATGGCAGGGTGGATTTTTGTTTCCCAAAGGCATTTTTTTGTCTATTGCTTAAAGGAGTGCCAGCTTTCTTTTACCTGGTTGGCATCCAGGTATGAGCTGGCATTCAGGGAACAGATCTGTCAGGTTAGGTGTGGCCTTGTCTTTATTAAGGTTAGTTTTTGAAAGCAGAGGAATATGTTTCAACATGTCTGTCTAAGCTCAGCGTTTAATGCAAATGAACAGATGCTGAAACACTGATTTCATTTAAAATGAGACTGTGCAATTTACTGCCTCATATACACTGTTTTAACATTATTGGGGTTTTTAGAATAGAAAGTCATCATTTGTGCATTGTTATTGGCTACAACAGGAAGAGTAAAAAAGTCAATGGCAGCTTTACTATGACTAGAACAGTGGAATAAAATATTGCAAGATTGCTTACAGTGTAAAAAAATCAAAAGTTCCACACAATTCATTCATGTTGTCCCAACACAAATCGATTAAGTGGATTGAACATAAAACAATTACATTTTTCCCCCAAAAAATCTAAAGATTTGTGTTGTTTCAGCTCATTTCAAATAAGTAGTTTAAACAAGCAGCAAAATCATTTTAAGGGTACAATAGAAGAACGAAGAAGAAGTAGATTTTTTTGCTGTCAATTTTGTGTATTGGGAATAGTGATGTGTATCTTTAAGGTTTTAACGGTATTACCACTTTTATCGATACCACTTATCGGTTCTGAACTTTAACGGTTCTCTTATCAGTACTTTTTATAGTGTTTTTTTAATGAAAAAAAAACTAGTTGAACAGAATTAACAACACTTTATTTTATTATTATGTTTTTAATGTAAAATAAAACAAAACCAATAATTGTAAACCAAATAAATAAAAATTTTCCTGTAAAAGAATGTACAGTGGTTTGAAAGAAAATGACTCTCAGTTTTAATCATTCGTCTGGAGAAAAATCAACATGTTTGCCTTTTCTGGCTGAAGTCAGGATCTTTCTTGGTTTATTGTGCTCCCTGCAGTTGAAAATACCCTCTTTGAGTTGCAAAATGCAGTTAAATAATCAGATAATTTTTCATTAACGCATTCACATAAATGAGTTAACAGTGTTTTGGGAGATAACAATGTAAAAATATGAGTGTGCTCACACAGCCGAGAACTGTGAAGGCTTTAATACTTGATGCGCTCGCCGTTGTACTATTGGGCGAAAACACGAGCATTTCTCATGTGAGACTGCCAACTGTACAGACGAATATCAAATATTGTAAATTAGAAAAAATTGGTCAGTTAAATTATGCTGCTGTAAGTAATGTTTATTCAGCAATAATTATCCAGTACCGTTATAGCAGAACCGTTAACGTCTGAGCTTACCGATACTTTGATCTTTTGTAATTTAGCATCGATACCGGTAAAGTACAGAGTTTCCATCCCATCCCTAATTGGGAATATTCCAAGCATCAATTAGTACTCTATGACTTAAAGGGCACCTATGATGATTTTTTAAGCTGTTTGGACAGAACTGTGTGTAGGTATAGTGTGTCCACAGTCATATTGGAGAGAAATAAACCCAACAAATTTCTTTTTTTAAATTTTAAATAGAATTTCCTGAAGTTAAAATAGGACCCAAATGCCAGTGATTTTGAGGCCCACCGCAATGTGATGTAGGAGTGCGGTTTTTCCCGCCCACCGAATTGATTGACAGACGCCATGTTTCTATAATGACATGTATACACATGTCCACAGAACTTTTATTTTTGCAAATAAACTGGGATTAAAAATATTTGTTACAACTATCTCTGATTGTTATCACTCTCTGTGATGTTTTTAAAACAGAGCATGTTCGTAATAAAGACAGTAAAATCGCTATGTAATTCTTAACCGCTATAATCACCATGGCCATATGGTGTCAGTAAATGCGCACATATGTGTGTGTACTGCAAACGGCATTTGTGTGTGACTCATCATTTCAGAAAGGCTTGTAAACCCCACCACAAATACATGAAATTAACTTACTTGGTATTTTTGAATAATGAGCTGTATTTCAGCTTCATCCGAGTCTGTCTCTGTCACTGTGCTGTTTATCTGGCACAACGCATTATGAAAAACAAACACCCACGTGGGAACGGTGCGCGGGGAGAAGCAGCTCATTTTCATTTAAAGACACAGGCTACAGACATCAATTCTGGAGGCTATAATAAATAATCTAATGGTATTTTGTGCTAAAAACATTACAGACACGTTTTAAAGACACCAAAGGCTTATCTTACATTTTGTAAAAGGGGTAAAATAGGTGCCCTTTAATGCCAAGGGAGTTGAACACAAAATGTATGGTTATAAATAAACATAATATAAAATCCATGGCATTTTTACTATGACTAGAATAGTGGGTTAAAATATTGAGAGGCTGATTACAATGGTTAGAATAGAGAAAGTATTTACCCTCAAACTTGTGTATAGTCACAAAGCAGCATTAACTAGATCTATATGATTTGATGCAAAAGTAATTAAACACAAAATTCCTTGTTAAAAATGTACATATTATTTTCTAATTTAAAAAAATATATATTAAGTCATTAAAACATTTTAAAGTAAAATGTAAGAAAATGCATTTGTCGCTTTAAAAACGTAAAAAAAATGAGGATAACCATGAAGAGAGATCTAACTTTCTCATACAGATTAAAAGATAATGCATCTTTGCTTTTTTGGCAGCAAGTTTATTGACGTTGAATTGTGTGTTGATTCAATAGCTATGGATGAGTTCAGTGAGTTCATTCAATGGAAGATTTCACAGACAGATTCAAACAAGTAACTCCTGAGTATTCATTTGACTCTAAGTATATTTTATCATTCAGTTTTCACTCTCTTCTTTGCTAATTTATTTCTGTGCTGCAAGCCATAGTTGGAACCACTCTTTTAATTCATAAATTTGTGTTGTCTGATTGGTTTACAGGTCAGCCTGCTGCACGACTGGAGGAGCAGTCTGTGGGGGCGGAGTCTACTTCGCTGAATTTGCTCGGCCTCAAGTCAAACACAGAATATGCAATCAACTTGTTACCTCTCTTTCCTCGTAACAGTGGCTCACCAGCTTCCTTGACTGCACATACATGTAAGTCCTCATAGGCTGCTGTTCAAAAGTTTGAAACTGATTTGATTATTTTATTTTTAAAGTTATTAATACTTCCGTTTGCCAGTAAAGTTATTAAAAATGCTACAAGATTGAGATTTCATATAAATGCTGTTCATCAAAAATAAAAATGCTAAAAAAGTATTACAGTTTTTAAAGAAAACTAAAGCTGCACATAATAGCAACAAATAAGAGTATTGCAATTTAGATAATTTATTTGCAGAACATTGATAATAATGCATTAAAAAATATTGCTTGTTTTCAGCCCTTAAATATAAGGATAAATGTTGTTCAAACAGGTCTTTGTAACAAGTTTGTTATGTGGGTGGGTTTTTATTTATTTTTTTATTATATATATATATATATATATATATATATATATATATATATATATATTTTTATGATTTTCATATTGTTTTTCCTTTTTATTCTCTTTTTTATTATTTTGAATGTTTTTATTTATTTTCTTATTTGCTCTGCTTATGTTATATGTGGACAAAATATGTAAACAGAGAATTATTTTCTTTCTGAATCTGTGTCTTCAATAAAACTTAATTGACAAAAAAATATATAAGGATAAATATCTGAAGGTCTGAAAATCATCAATAAACTATATATTTGATCATTGTAAAAAAAAAAAAAAACTATTCAGATAATGATAAATATGATAAAATGCTTAAAAATGAAAATCAAATGAAACATTTCTGTCAAATGTTACCGCTAGTTAAAGAGCCCCTATTATCCTCTTAAGGCCCAAGGTGTTTTTTTACATGCATTTTTTATTTCTCTTTGCTATTTGGGCTCATTGGAACCTAATTAGAATAAAAATCTAAGTATCATCTTTTGATATGATGTACTTTTAGATAAAAATGATGTCCATATATGTGGACTCGTGGTCCGAACTTACATAAAACACTTTTTCCCGAAATTGTTTTAATGCATATTTAACATAGATTTGTTTTTGAACTTGGTTTGACTATCAGAGAGTAAAAACAAAATTTTTCCCATTTTGGACAGTTAAAAATAGGGTTTGGGACATATCATATGCTGCAAAACAGTTGTAACAAAATATAAAACATTCAAAGTATTTTAAATAGCCACCTAAGAGCTAAAATGTGCTGTCCACGTTTGTGGACACTCGGGCCCTAGGAGGTTATGGGTTTTTGAAAATGACCTTCCAGGCAGTGTGTAACACAGCTCTAAGTGAAGTGAAATATCCAGCTAAGGCTTAAATTTGAAAGTGCACCGTGTTTAAAACTATTGATTCATCTATAAAAGAGTCGACTCATAGTGGTTCGAATGAATCGCCACTGTAACGAGTCTTTAGCCATGTCGGTGTGACGTCGATGCGGACCTCAAGCCCCCCCCATTCGGTGCGCGCACAGGCCCGCGAAAATTGGAGAGGGGTCTGGATGCAGACCTGGTGCAGTGCAATCTGAGCTGCATCCAATGCTTTTTAATGGGCTCACCTAACCCCACCCCTAACCCTACCCCTCACAGTGACGTCACTCACTCCATTTGAGTGCATTGTTTCTGACATTGCATCGCTGATTGATGCAATCTCAGCTTGCATCATAAAGGCTGCATCCAGATACTATTGGAAAATTGAAACCCCCGCCCACAAACACTGTAGAAAGAAAAGAAGGAAGACAAACACTGGAGCTGATCCCCGTTAAATCAAGTCGCGTAGACGCTGTGCTTTAAAGTGTGAGGACAAGTCAGTGTTATTTTCCCTACCCAAAGATGAGGCTGTGAAGAGTCAGTGGTTGAAGTTTATTTTTGCAAAACTACCTCAGCATTATAGCCCCAACCTTGTGCTGTGTTCCCGTAATTTTTCTGACGAGTGCTTCAGCAATCTACACACTTACAACGGGAAATTCGTTGGCCGTTTGTTAAAGGAAGGATCAGAAAAGACCATATGGGACTTTGTCAGAGCTTGACAGGAACTTCACAGTACACAGTTCACGGATCAGTTTCTTCCTCCATTTCACAAGTGTAAGTAACTTAAGTGCGATTAAAATGGTTGCCTCCTTGTTTTCTCTAGCTTGCAAATTATGTATTTGTTTGTGTTTTGTTACTTCTAACTGCTTCACATTATACTGTATCTGGTTAACTCTTTATATTCTCATATCCCATCTAAAACCACATTGAAAACGCGACACGTGACACTTTGTTTACGGATTTAAATGCATTTGTGAGCTCGCGATCCTCAGCCATTTGTCGTTGCTATGGTCACCGTCAGCTGTTCCTGCACACGTGCATTCAAGTTTTAAAATAGTTCAGCTTTTGCCACTGTGTGGATTAATTCTGAATGTGTGTCACTGTTTTTACTTGTGGTTAAGAATAGAGCAATATGCTGCTGTTAAACTGCCTTGTTTTAGTGCACTCCTGCATTGAGCTCACACATATACTCTGTGCTCTGGCTACTTCAACAATGTTGATAAGCCGTGGTGGGCATTTCTCTGTCTCACGCTGAACGCTGTCGACCAATCACAACAGACTGGGTCATCCGACAAATCAGCACAGATGAGCATCGCGCTAAGGAGGGGTTTGGGAACAAATGAATCACTTAACGAATCATATGGGAGTTGTTGGGATAATTAGGTAAAAATAAAAGCATATTATAAGACAATGAAAGTGTTTTTTGACCTTGTATGCATATCAGCCTGTTGTTGGAGACCCACAAAACCAAAATATGACTCTTTTTAATGCATAATAGGTTTTTTTTAAACTTTTACTCAAAACAAAATAAAAACTTTTACTCAAAATAGCCTAGTGGTTAAGTGCGTCGACACATTGCATTAAAGGCGAAAATCCTCCAAAAAATAATTATAAAAAAAAAGAATGATGGGAAATCCAGAAGAACGATGAGAAAAAGATATTTCCTTGTTTCTGTGCCTTTTCTCTGTTCTTCATTTGTATCACTCTTGTGAGTTATACAAATGTACTGTATAGTTACTTGTTTAATTTAGAGCACTGAAGAAAAAAATTTAATTACTGAGTCTTTTAGTCAAAGTAGATTTTTGGATTGGATTAAGTGAAAATGTATGGTTTCTGATTTTAACCTGCTTTATTCAATTGACTTTAAAGTAAAAAAAAAAAAAACTAGGAAAAATTAAGAGCATTAGTTTTTATCAAAGTAGTATTTTTACTTTAAATCAGCAGTTTTCATGTCATGTGACTACGACATCACTTCCTATTTTGCCATCTGCCATTACTCGATTCAAATGTGAAGATGGACTGTGGCCAAAGTAAATCTTGTTTAGACAAGGTAAACATTCAAAATCTTTTTCATGTAATGTAATCTGGGTTTTTGTCCTAATCATCCGCAACATTCTAGAAACATGTTTCCATTTATGCCACATTGCAGCAACAACAACAATAGTAGCCTATGAAGTTATTTTAACAAAGATATATTCAGGTACTGCTTATGTGCTCCTCAGTTTTTGTGTATTTCAAATGTGAGTTTAATTACCATCTTCCATGACATTTATAGCCATACTGAAAGCACCTCAGATCTTGAAAATAAAATAGCTAGCAATAGCATAGACTAACATTACATATATCTGTTGTAGTTTAGTCCAAAGTAAATCTTTACTTTGAATTAAGTAGTGTTTTCCAAAATCAATATTTAAGTTGAACCAAAGTAATTAAATGAATTCATGGTTTTTATAAACAAATGTTTTATCTTTGAGTGAATGTATTTTCCCCCTTGGGCAGAATAAATATTTTATTAATATTAAATGGTATTTTTCAGTTTCAACCAACTCAAAACTACAATTTAATGAAAATTTCAAAAGCAAACAAAGACTTTGAGGTAAGGAAAAAGTAGGTTTTCCTAAATTTGTATTAGAAATAAAAAATTTATCCAAGGCTAAATTAAAGTTTGTTATAATAGCTGTAACAAATTACAGTAATTTTTTAAAGTAGGTTCAAAGTATCATTTTTGTCATGTGAGGACATCACACTTTTATGAGGAACCGTAGTGCACTTTGGGCTTCCATTGTCTCCTCCTCCATAATTGAGGTTTACATGCTTATTTGTCAACTCTTCAATGTTTGCAGTGCGATTAGAGGGAGTGCAGCAGCTCTCAGTTGAAACCACCTCTAGCAGCAGCGTTCGAGTTCGCTGGACAGGAGTGACAGGTGCCAGAGCGTATAGAGTCGTGTGGGGCCCTTTCACAGGTCAGCACCTAAATCTAAGCAAATTTTTTTATATTACTTTTTTAACATTCCTAAACAGCATATCACTCAATGATAAGGATAATTTATAGTTTTCTTGCTTTTTAAAATAGATTTCTACTTCTTTAATAGAGTATTTTTGCCTGTGTCTCTTTCAGGAAATGATGTGGAGACTGTAGAGCTGAGAGGCGACAGTGAATCTCATACTCTGGGGAATGTGAGACCAGACACAGAGTACATAGTTACGGTCATCGCTCTTTACAATGGAGAAGTTGAAGGACCTGCAGCCACTACACGCTTTAAGATAGGTATACAACGCATAAATACAGACACATCCACCGTTAATATCAAAGTGGGGAATAATATGTATCAGTTAAACTTTTTGAAAAGGATTCACTGATGTGGAAATTATTACTGAAGTATTTTTAAAATAAAGATCTAAAATAAAATTAATGTATATAATGTTATTAGGGCTGAGCAATATGTCGTTTAAGCATCGCTTACGAAATGTGTGTATCCGCAATAGTCACATTGCAGGATTATATGACTTATTAAAGAGTAAACGATAAAGATATTGTTATTTTTTTATTATTTATACAACAATAACCATGGTATTTTACACTTGATTGTTCAATTTCTGTACTTGAATACTGTTAGATTCCCCAGAAAACCATAAAGCAGGGTTTATGTATTTATTTATTTATTTATTATAATGTACGCAAATGCGCTACATAGAAAAAGACTTGATCATCCCAGTCAAAATGAATGAAATCTTTCCAAATAGAGTGATATATTCATATCGCAAAAATATACAGTTAGGTCCATAAATATTTGGAGATTGACACAATTCTAACATTTTTGGCTCTATACACCAACACAATAGATTTGAAATGAAACGAACAAGATGTTCTTTAACTGCAGACTGTCAGTTTTAATTTGAGGGTATTTACATCCAAATCAGGTGAATGCTGAAGGAATTACAACAGTTTGCATATGTGCCTCCCATTTGTTAACGGTCCAAAAGTAATTGGACAATTGGCTTCTGTTCCATGGCCAGGTGTGTGTTATTCCCTCATTATCCCAATTACAATGAGCATATAAAAGGTCAAGAGTTCATTTCAAGTGTGCTATTTGCATTTGGAATCTGTTACTGTCAACTCTCAAGATGATATCCAAAGAGCTGTCACTATCAGTCAAGCAAGCCATCATTAGACTAAAAAAAACAAAACAAACCCATCAGAGAGATAGCAAAAAAATTAGGTGTGGCCACAACAACTGTTTGGAACATTCTTAAAAAGAAAGAACGCACCAGTGAGCTCAGCAACACCAAAAGACCCAGAAGACCACGGAAGCAACTGTGGTGGACGACCGAAGATTTCTTTCACAACAGTTGGCCAGATCAAGAACACTCTCCAGGAGGTAGGTGTATGTGTGTTAGAGTCAACAGTCAAGAGAAGACTACATCTAAGTGAATACAGAGGGTTCACCACAAGATATAAACCATTGGTGAGCCTCAAAAATAGGAAGGCCTGATTAGAGTTTTAAAAAAGCCTTCACAGTGCTGGAACAACCTCCTGTGGACAGATGAGATCAAGATCAACTTTTAACCAGAGTGATGGGAAGAGAAGAGTATGAAGAAGGAAAGGAACTGCTCATGATCCTAAGCAGTGAAGCATAGTGACGTAGTGACGTGGCGTGGGCAGGTATGGTTGTCAATGGAACTGGTTCACTTGTATTTATTGATGATGTGACTGCTGATAAAAGCAGCAGGATGAATTCTGAAGTGTTTCAGGCAATATTTTCTGCTCATATTAAGCCAAATGCTTCAGAACTCATTGGATGGCGCTTCACAGTGCAGATGGAGAATGACCCAAAACATACAGCAAAAGCAACCAAAGAGTTTTTGAAGGGAAAGAAGTGGAATGTTATGCCATGGCCAAGTCAATCACCTGACCTGAATCAGATTGAGGTTGCATTTCACTTGCTGAAGACAAAACTGAAGGGAAAATGCCTCAAGAACAAGCAGGAACTGAAGACAGTTGCAGTAAAGGCCTGGCAGAGCACCACCAGGAATGAAACCCAGCGTCTGGTGATGTCTATGCATTCCAGACTTCAGGCTGTACTTGACTGCAGTATTAAAAAGTGAAAGTTTGATTTATGATTATTATTCTGTCCAATTACTTTTGGACCCTTAACAAGTGGGAGGCACGTATGCAAACTGTTGTAATTCCTACAGCGTTCGCCTGATTTGGATGTAAATACCTAATTAAATTATTAGCGCGCAAATGAAAGCTGACAGTCTGCAGTTACAACACATCTTGTTCGTTTAATTTCAAATCTATTGTGTTGGTGTATAGAGCCAAAAATATTTGAATTGTTTCGATGTCCAAATATTTATGGACCTAACTGCATATCGCTGCAAAACAAAATATCGCAATGTTATGCATGCAATGTTATCCGCTTTAAGACAGCCAGCTAGTGTGTTTTCCTGCATTCAGGAGAAGATATACAGATGGTTTTGTGCAGAGAGAAATTTAAGAGAGCATAACAGGAAACAAGATGCGTGCGAGACGTAAAAAGAGCCACACATTTATTATACACAGACAGTGAGATGTTTGCTTTTAATCTTGCCATTGACTCACTGTCTGCTAAATCAGAACAGTTTTTTTTTTCTTCTCATGACTCACGGACTGCACAGCTGAATGTTTTATTTGTATATGTGTGTACATGTTAGAGCGAGAGACTAAGAGGAAAGAGGGAGCAACTGTCTATAAATATAACAGGATATAAACTTCAGAACGATGGAAGCCATTGTTTTAATATTTCATGGAACTGGAGGGGAGATAAAGCTGAATTATGTTTAATGCATTTGGCTTTTAGAGCGCTCAGAGCAACAGGTCCTGAGAGCTACGACTACTGGACCCACCAGCATCACATTGAGCTGGAACCTCATACAGGCTGCCAGAGGCTACCGACTGGAATGGAAAGTGGGAGAAAGTAAGAAGCTTTTTAGTAATACACGCAAACACTAAATAAAATTTGCCAGCATTTTACAACATTTAGCTGTGTTTGTTTTGTGCCACACTGCTTTCAGGTTGTGTTTGTCATAACATTACTGTGGAAAATAACCATATCCATGTTGGTATGATTATGGTAATTTATGCTAATTCTATTTTTCAGCAGCTGGTTTAATTTTGTTGTGCAACACAAATTGCTGCTGTGTAACATGGAAAAAAAAGCCTGACCAATCTGACCTGATTCAGTCCCATGCTGATGTCTGATACATGGAAATAAATGCAAATAACAAATACATATATGGCAGACAAGTTTGTATTTGGATTTTACAGTTATACTATATAAGTATATAAGTTTTGAAACATTGCAACAATGCCTGTTTACATGAATATATATGTTTAAGCATTAGAAATAAAATATTAATTTTAGGCCTCCTGTGAATTTTTTTTAATTCTTTTTAATATATTTTCCAAATAGGTGGTTCATTCCGCTGTGGCGACCCTAGATTAATAAAGGGACTAAGCCGAAAAGAAAATAAATTAATGAATGAAAGATTTGGTTTGTTCTGTAGACAATCGAAGAATAAAATATCTTAATGGGGCTAATAATAATGACTTTAAAATTGTTTACAAGATATTGAAAAACAGCTTTGACTCCAGCCAAACTAATAAAAAAAGTCTTTTCTCAGAAGAAAAATTTAAAAAGGAATTACTGAAAATGTTGTTGGTCTGATAAACATCACTTGAATACTTAAATGGTAAAGAATACAAATTTCATGTATGGCCATATATAAAGTTATAGCTAATATATTTGAACGTGTACATATTTGTAATTCTATTGGTTGAAAAAAAAATGAAAGCAGTAATTTTTGCAATATTTAAAATTTTAAGTTATTTTTGCATATATATATATATATATATATATATATATATATATATATATATATATATATATATATATATATATATATATATATATACACAGTTGAAGTCAGAATTATTAAACCCCCTGAATTATTAATCCCCCTGTTTATTTTTTTCCCCAATTTCTGTTTAACGGAGAGCAGATTTTCTCAACACATTTCTAATCATAATAGCTTTAATAACTCATTTCTAATAACTGATTTATTTTATCTTTGCCATGATGACAGTAATTAATATTTTACTAGAAATTTTTCAAGACACTTCTATACAGCTTAAAGTGACATTTCGGGCTTAACTAGGTTAATTAGGTTAACTAGGCAGGTTAGGGTAATTAGACAAGTTATTGTATAATGATGGTTTGTTCTGTAGACTATCGAAAAAAAAAAATTAGCTTAAAGAGGCTAATAATTTTGACCTTAAAATGGTTTTAAAAAAATGTAAAACTGCTTTTATTCTAGCCTAAATAAAACAAATAAGACTTTCTCCAGAAGAAAAAATATTATCAGACATACTGTGAAAATTTTGTACAGGAATAAAAAGACAATCTGTGCATTAGAAAAATTCTTTTATTTACTTTCCTTGGCGATGACGTAATGATGACGTATTTAGTTTTAGCTGCGCAAGGCTTAAATAAAAATGGTGTTTTCGAATGAATATTTATGGTTTATGAGAACTGAAAGACTACAGTGCTTCACGTTTTCTTCATAAATTTACGACTAAAAACTGGACAAAAGGTGGATTGAATTACTTGTTGGCGAAAATTGATCACACTAGATCAGTATAAAACTAAAGTGTTCTGTCAATATTTGGGTTATCGTTGTTTAACAAGGTAATGCGGTGATATAAATCAGATGAGGTGGAAAACATATATATATCATATAATTTCATCTATTTGCCATCTAATTACAAAATATAATTGAAGTTAGAGGTATTTTGATGATATTCTGACAGAATTAATTTTTCTTAGATTTTTTGAGGCACGTGCATATATATACACGTTTATATCCAAATATGAACTTGTATGTCATATATGTAATTAGCATATATTTCCATATATTTGATTTCTATGTTGTGTATGAGCAGATTATAGAAAAATAATGTTTTATGTGTGCAGTGCAGTTGCACCATGGATAAACTAAGCTTTACACATGACAAAATAAGTAGCTAAAAGTGAATACAGCAACACTGAAATAAACCAGAAAACAATGACTGTAAAAAATAGGGTCATATTTTTTGTGATATTTTTGATGACAGGAGGCAGAGTTCAGAAGCAAGATTTCCCACAAAGCACCACCACATACGAGCTCAGAAATCTACAGCCAAACACCGAGTACATTATAACTCTATTCACACTCTACGATGGGCGAGAGGAAGCCACTTTCTTTTCAACCAAATCAACAGGTCAGTAGCACTACAGTATAGTGAAAAGTGAACATTTACAATACACACACAATTTTCTTTCAGTTATTACTATATCACAATATTTTATTTAATAGACCACTGCCCACTTTTCAGGATGTTTTAATTTCCCAAAAGCAGCTACATGTACATGAAAGTCAACCTGGTGTGCGTTTCCTATGTGTTACCTTGCTTTTTAACTATGATGACATGACATGACATGATGACATGATATATCGTGAACAAGAAACTGTTTCCCAAATTGAAAAGAGTATTGAAAGAGTTAGAGAAGTACCATTAAGCAAGTGATAGAGTGGTAACTATCTAATAATAGTTTGATTTCAGAATAATTGATTATTGATATTTATTGATTTCATAATAATTGATTAAGTCAGATTATTGTAAATAACAAGCATGACATCGAAGGACTGCCATGCTGTTACATCATTCTGTATATTTACATGCACACTCTTCAGAAATGGTGCTTGTAACTCTTGTAACAAATGGATGCATCCACAGCATGGATGTATTTTACATGCATTATTTAAGCCCATTTGTCATTTTAAGATAAAAACTGTGCCTCTAAACAACATCCAAGAGCTGTTGTTCAAACCACACAAGGTTGTGATGCTGTTTGCGAAATGTTTAACTATAGAAGCATAGATTTGAAAAACACAGAATCAACATTGGGAACAATGGAACTTGCTATCATAGTTACATTTACATTTAGTCATTTAGCAGACGCTTTTGTACAAAGCGACTTACAATTGAGTAGGCGTTCAGGAAGAAGTGCTAATTATACAAAGGAACTGTTTGTGCTCAGAAAATTGAGTGCTAGTGTAAGGAGGGGGAGGAATTTTTTATTATGGAGAGAAGAGTGTTTCTACAGGTGGTTTGTCAGGCCTACTCACCTGTATGGAGCACAAAAGCAAGTTGGCTTATAAGGATTTTGAGAACCGCACCCCTGAAAATCATGTTAGGCAGTATGACTTGAAAATGATACAGAGAGCATAATAACAATAATAATAATAATAATAATAATAATAATAATAATAATAATAATAATAATAATAATAATAATAATAATAATAATAAAAGCATTTTATTTGTAATGTGCTTTTCTTAAACCGAAAGTGCTACAGTAAACAATACCCAATATGAACAGCTAGTGTTTTTCACCCACCGATAAACTTCCTGTGAAGTGTGACTATTTTGAATTTCGTACCGTTTCTTTTACAGCATCGATAATGTATTGTAATTAAAATGTAATCAGTTCAATAGACTTAAGGATTTATGGAGTTGTTCAAGCGTAAAATGAGATGAAAAGCCGTTTAAGCTGTGGTAAAATAAATTTCTGTATTACGTACACTCAATGGCCACTTTATTAGGAACACATTACTAGTACCAGATTGGACCCCCTTTTGCCTTCAGAACTGCCTTAATCCTTCGTGGCATAGATTCAACAAGGTACTGAAATATTCTTCAGAGATTTTGGTCCATATTGACATGATAGCATCACGCAGTTGCTGCAGATTTGTTGGCTGCACATCCATGATGCGTATCTTCTGTTCCACCACATCCTAAAGGTGCTCTATTGGATTGAGAGCTGATGACTGTGGAGGCCATTTAAGTACAATGAACTCAATGTCATGTTTAAGCAACCAGTCTGAGATGATTCGTGCTTTTTGACATGGCGCGTTATCCTGCTGGAAGTTACCATCAAATGGGTACACTGTGGTCATAAAGGGATGGACATGGTCAGCAACAATAATCTGGTAGGCTGTGGCGTTGACACGATGCTCAATTGGTACTAATGGGCTTAAAGTGTGCCAAGAAAATATGCCCCACATTATTACACCACCACCACCAGCCTGAACCATTGATACAAGGCAGAATGGATCCATGCTTTTATGGTGTTGATGCCAAATTCTGACCCTACCATTCGAATGTCGCAGCAAATATTGAGACTCATCAGACCAGCCAACGTTTTTTCAATCTTTTATTGCCCAATTTTGGTGAGCCTGTGCAGATTGTAGCCTCAGTTTCCTGTTCTTAGCTGACAGGAGTGGCAACCAATGTGGTCTTCTGCTGCTGTAGCCCATCCGCCTCAAGTTTGGGCGTGTTGTGCGTTCAAGGATGCTCTTCTGCATACCTCAGTTGTAACGAGTGGTTATTTGAGTTACTGTTGCCTTTCTATCAAACTGTTGCCAGTTCTATCGAACTAGTCTGGCCATTCTCTGACATCTTGCATCAACAAGGCATTTGTGCCCACAGAACTGCCACTCACTGGATATTTGCTCTTTTTCGGACCATTCTCTGTAAACCCTAGAGATGGTTGTGCGTGAAAATCCCAGTAGATCAGCAGTTTCTGAAATACTCAGACCAGCCCGTCTCTTACCAACAACCATGCCACGTTCAAAGTCACTTGAATCACCTTTCTTCTCCATTCTGATGCTCGATTTGAACTGCAGCAGATCGTCTTCACCATGTCTACATGCCTAAATGCATTGAGTTGCTGCCATGTGAATGGCTGATTAGAAATTTGCGTTAACAAGCAGTTGGACAATTGTACCTAATAAAGTGGCCGGTTGAGTGTATATATGTCATGGAAAAATGGAATTTAATGCAGTGCTTCTTGTACAGTCTGAGGGCCACTTTATATATCGTTTACCAATCAGACAGTGACGATCATTGATTTTAAAAGAAAACAGACCGTAAACACAGCAATTTTGTAACGGCATGACAGTTTTTTATTAGACACATACAAAATACAAAATGCTTATATAAATGTGCCTATATAAATGTGCCCTAGTCAAATTTTTGAAGTGATCCAAAGTTTTGCATATTAAAAGTAAGTACAATCCATAATTTGGGGGGAATTACTGAATGAAAAAGCATCTGCTTCTTCAGTGGAAACAAGACAATGTGAACTTGTGTTCAAAATAGTTTACATGATCAGTCTCCTGTATATATAATGTAGATGCAGGAAACCCCCCAAAACAAAACAGTTTGGGCTTATTTTCCAGGATGTGACTAAACAATTTGTTTTTGTTTCTGTCTCCGCTGCTTTTCATGTAAAATGTTGACGTGTTGTGTTGAGTAGAGCAGTCAGTCGGTCCTGTCACGAACCTGAGGGTGGTGGATTCACTTGGAAACATTATACGAATAGGATGGACAGGAGTCACTGGGGCAACTCAGTACGACATCATCATACTTAATACAGAATGTGAGAATATTATATGTACCTTTCTGATTAGAAACAAATACAGTATACCAATATAGCATTGAAGTGTTACGTTATACTATATTAATATTTATGAATGTGTAACTCTAATGTGGATTCAATCAGCTGACCCATGTTTTTACAGCGAATACAGAGGTGAACAGAAGAGTTCCTGGCAATCAGACCACCTTTGACCTGCGGGACCTTGAGGATGATGTGCGATATGCTGTCAGCGTAACACCACTAGTTGGCTCAAAAGAAGGAGAACAAGCAACATTCTACATCCAAACAGGTGAAAGCATCAAGGTTATTATTTTAGTAAACTAGAAGTAAAAATAAGACTAAAACTATTGGTCAAAAATATTTTTTATAACTGAAATAAAACAATTCACAATAAATGAAAAAGGTCAAACTAAATAAAACTATAAATAGTAACTGGAAAAACTTCATTAATTAGCAAAAATAAATAATCCTTTTCAGAATTCACAAACACTCATACTGGCCTGTGTCTGTTCAGAGAATTACCTGTAGATGGCGCTTTTACAGCCAAACATCATTTAAGCTCAAGAATATATACAAAACATATTTTGTATAAACAATAAATGAATCCTTTATGATCGTCTGATGCTGGTCTTTTAACTGTTCAGTCAACGTGGCTAAAATCTATGGGAGACCGGGCATTCTCTTCATTGGCACTAAAATTGTGTTACTCTTTACCCTCTGATATTCGCAATGCAGAATCCCTGAGTATTTTTAAATCATCTATTAAAATTTACTTTTTTAGGGTAGCTTTTATTTGATTTTATTTGACTTTTATGTGATTTTAAATCTATTATTATTTTATGTTTTTAATTATTTTTTATTATACATTTTTTTGCATTTATCCTTGTGTCTATTACTGATGCAAATGTTATATCTGTAAAGTTCCTTGATATGCTACTTTTAAAGGCACTGTATAAAAATAAAGTTCATTATATTATTATTATTATTAATAATTCTGCCTTTATAAAAAAAAATTTATAGGCATGTTTAACTACATAAAATAAATGAAAATATCGAGGACCACTGTCACGATCACCATCGATCCAGCCTGTGCAGATTGCCGGTAAACACACAGTTCTCTAACAAACTACAAATCTGCCAGCAAAAGAACTACAAGATCCAGTCATGCACCACTCATACACCTGGCCTAGATCCTGTCTGATTGCAAACACTCACAGCTGAAGCCACTCATGAACTGATTACATGGACTATAAAGTCAGCACACAAACACACAGAAGTTGCTGAGTCTTGTTATACTGTTAGTGAACATTACGACGCCATTTCCTTGCCTTGCCCCCGTATTTGAACCTTGCTTTGTTTTGTTTGTTTATGTTGCCTGCTGCCTGACTGTACTGACTTTTGCATGTGTATTTGACTACGACTCTGGATTTGCCTGTTTGCCCCTGTGTTGATCATTGCTTGCCAGACCATTCCCAATAAATCTTCGTTTGGATCTGCACTCCCTTTGTCAGCATCCGCTTCACATTACAACCACAATGGAAATAAGCTAATGGCTTTTTTGTGTATTTTATCCTCGACAGTTTTTGAAATGTGTAAGAATCAGTCTTATTGGACATGTTTGTATATAGTTTTACTATACTTACAAACTAACAAACAAACATACTGTATACAGCATAATCTTTTTGATATGAAGAAGTTTGTCTGAATTATTCATAATGTTTCCTTTCATTCATTGCGTCTGTATGGTTTTGAATTCAGTGTTTGCTTAAACATATATTTGTACTTTCACTACTAAGGGGTTTGCATAAGAGTTAATGTAAGCTTTGCAAACACTAAACATAGCTTTGGTCGATGCTGGATGTGTTCTGTTAAGTCAGTGGTGTCCAGACTCGGTCCTGGAGGGCTAGTGTCCTGCATATTTTAGTTCCAACCCCAACTAAACACACCTGAACTAGCTAATCAATCTCTTTCTAGGTATACTAGAAACTTTCAGGGAGGTGTGTTAAAGAAAGTGGAGCTAAACTATGCAGGACACTGGCCCTCCAGAACAGAGTTTGGACACTCCTGCGTTAAGTCAAATTACTAAAACTGAAACTGAATTCATAAAAACTAAATAGAAATGTGTTAACTAAACTAAAACTAACAAAACCATTAATGAAGCAAATTAAAACAAACCTAAAATGTACATGAAGTTTGAAAATAGTTTTGTAATAGAAGCTTATTTAAAATTGCAAAACAACCTTGGAAATCATGTATAATTTATTTGAACTATCTACAGGTTTTAAAAAATCTGATACTGTGCTACATTATTAATGTCTGAAAATAACTGCATGTAACTGAATGTTAAACAGAAGCACTATTGCGGGTGACCAACTTGCGGGTAGTTGGGAGCAACAGTCGGAGAGTCAGGATAGCATGGACTGGTGTTTCTGGAGCTACAGGCTACCGGATTACCTGGAGGCAAAGCAATAGTAGGTGGACCGACAGTTTTTTAAATGAAATCTTATCATTTGTATGTTGGTTTTAATCAGTCAGCTGTTTTCTCTCTGTGTTTTAGCTGCAGAGCAGTTCCGTGTCGTAGGTGCCGATATCACAACCTATACTATAGACGGCCTGCAGCCAGATGATACTGTTGCCATAGGTGTTGCCCCAGTGGTTGGCGGGCGGACTGGAGAAGCAGTCTCTGTATCTACTAGAACTAGTGGTACCACTGGAGTAGTCACAGGGCTAAGAGCCGCTGAAGTAACATCTGGAAGGATACTAATAACATGGACTCCTGTGAATAGAGCTACAGGCTATAAAATCATCTGGCGTCGTAGTGACGGTATGAACCGTGTTCATTTTACAGTCCTAAATTCATGCTGATGCAAGTGAAATCTTTATTTTGTTGTTTTATTTGATATATTATAGGAGTTGAAGACTCTGAGAATGTATCCGCTGATGTGGCTTCCTATGCCATTGAAAGACTCCAGGAAGGTGCCGTCTACCAAGTGTTAGTCTCAGCTCTTTTTAACTCACGGGAAGGACCTGCTGCCACTGTGACTGCAAGGACAGGTTGGAGTTTACTTATTTGGAAACAACCGTACACAAACATTTTAAATATGTTCACATGATTTTGTTTAGAATTTCTTTTTACAATATATAAAATTTGCATATTACTACCGGTTACACAGTATATAACAATCATGTACTATAAGCACAGCAATCATTTTACATCCTAATTTCCCTTCCATCACTCCATCCACCACAAAAAGGGAAAAACTACATTAAAATAAAATAAATAGTCGGCGCAATAGCATATGGTGCAGTAGCACGTCAGGGCGTCCCGAGTTCGAATCCCAGCTCGAGGACATTTCACCTACCCCCCCCCCCCCCCCCTCTCTCTCTCTCCAACTTCGCTTCCTGTCTCAATACTGTCCTATCTAATAAAGCCAAAAAGAATTAAATAAATAAACTTAAGGGCGACACAGTGGCGCAGTAGGTAGTGCTGTCACCTCACAGCAAGAAGGTCGCTGGGTTGCAGGTTTAAACCTCGGCTGGGTCAATTGATGTTTCTGTGTGGAGTTTGCATGTTCTCCCTGTGTTCGCGTGGGTTTCCTCCAGGTGCTCCGGTTTCCCGGTTTTCCAGGTGAATTGGGTAGACTAAAATTGTCCGTAGTGTATGAGTGTGGATGAGTGTATGGATGTTTCCCAGAGATGGGTTGCGGCTGGAAGGGCATCCGCTGCGTAAAAATGTGGTGGATAAGTTGGCGGTTCATTCCGCTGTGGCGACGCCAGATTAATAAAGGGACTAAGCCGACAAGAAAATGAATGAATGAATAAATAAACTTAAATCAAAGAATAATAAATAAAGTAGTAATAATATAAAATAAAAGAACAGTAATAAAATGTTTTTAAAGATACTTAAAGAGCACCTGTTTTACCCCTTTTTCTAGATTTAGTATAAGCCTTTTGTGCCTTCAGAATGTGTCTGTAAAGTTTCAGCTCAAAATACCTATCAAAATATTTTTATTATACTTTTTTAAATCTGGGAAATTTGAGCTGTTATGGCATTGTAGCTGTTGTTGTTGCCTGTGCTTTTAATGCGAATGAGCTGGTTCTCCCCACCCACCATTCCCATGAGCGTGTCTGAACCGTAGCTCTTACGTAGATAAACAGCACAGTGACAGTAAGAACTTTCCCAACGGTTAATTGATATATTTATTGTGGAGTTAATTCAAGCCAGGATTGAAGCGTCTTATTTTATAATTGTACTGACACTATGTGGCTGTGGTGATGGATTACAATGATTTTACTGTCCTTATTACAAACATGCACTGTTTTAAAATCTTTTTCAACTTGTAAAACTCATTCTTGATCACATTTGATGATGATTGATGATCACCGCGAGCTGAACAGATCTTGTAATCCCAGTTGCTTTGCGCACGTTTTGTGGATATGATTATACACGTTACTACGGAGACATGTTAATACACGGCTGTCAATCAATGCAGTGGGCGGGGACACTGCACTGCTACGTCATGTTCCGGTGGGCCTCAAAATGGGAGGGTTTTGGATCCTATTTTAATGTCAAGAAGTGAAAAAAAGATACTTATTGTCTTTATATCACTGACTGTGGGCACACTATACCTACACAAAAGTCTGTCCAAACTGCTTACAAAAGTTTATTTTTTTTATCAAAGGTGCCCTTTAAGTCAATTAAAGTGCTTTTTCCAGATCTGATCATAATATTACCCTATTCACCCAGACCTTGTTGTAGCAGGTTACCAACACTAACATTGTACTTAAAAAAATGAATAAAAGGTCTCCAGATATCTTCAAAAACATTTAGTTTATTTGACAATATGTGTCATATTTTCAATTGACAGGTTTGCTGCCATTTTTGAATCCATTTTTAAAAAATTTACATTTAAAACACCTCAGACAATATGAAATTATTATACATTAATTTAATTTATTTATACAATAATTTATTATACATTATTTGTTTATATTTTGTATGTGCATTTTAATTGAAATGTCCTCGTAATCTTTAAAAGTAATAAAACAATGACAGTATACTGTAACATCATTCACTATGCTACTTTGGTACAAATCGTCAGTAACAACGATCCCAATAAACTGAACATGGATGATTTCTAGTAGAAAGTAAAAAAATGATTTAATTTAAAAGTAATTTTAACATGTTTTGACGTCTCCAGTTTACTTTTTTTCCTTAAGAACCTACTGTGTTTGAGATTATGAGAGGCACTTTTGGTTTGGGTATATTCTGCTCAAAAAGACAGAAACAAAAAATTCACCAAGCTCTTTCACCAGGATATATATCACAATAAATAAAAGAAGAGACCCTCACAGTTTCTGTTTCATCTCAACTTTAAAGTTTAGTCAATCGCTGAGCTTCCAGCATTAAAAAAAACTTTTTTTTTCTCTTCTTCAGATCAGGCTACAGTAGGTCGAGTCACCAATTTACAAGTGCTTGAGGCCCAAGGGGAAGTTGTTCGAGTCAGCTGGGTTGGAGTTCAAAATGCAACATCATACAGAATATTCTGGAGGAAGACAGATGGTGAGATCTTAGTCATTTTCAAGTCAATTCTCACATTGTTGTGTATTATATGACATTTCTTAAAACAAAAAAAATCCCATCTTTAAAATTTACATTTTCTTATTGACAGCAGTGATACTAAATAAGTTTTTTGCTTACACTAACTCATTTCTACTTAATGTCTTAATGAAAATGTTTTTCTCTGAGGGTTTCTGACCTCCAGGGTTCGCAATTTATAATCTATGGATGGTGAAAAATCTAAATTAAATCTGGAACATGATAGAAGATGCATTAAGAGTGTGTTTGTAGGTGGAGAGGAGAGGAATCAGCTGGTTGGTGGAAACGTGACATCAGTGGATCTGAGACAGCTGGATCAAGGGGCACAGTATGAGGTGAAGGTTCTGGCTCTTGTCCAAAACAGAGAGGGTCCACCGGTTTCTGTCAGGGTCACTACAGGTGAGTGCTGTTTCTCAGAGATGTTTGCTCAATATTTATACTGTATATAATGTATCAGCCTCTAAGTGCCATCTGAAATTTGCTGCTAAAATGAGCACTTTTCTTAGCCCCTTGTCTGTAGGTTCAGTAATTTCACTTTTATGGCAAAGCGACTATGTTCCTTTTAATGTCTTTACAGTGAAAAAGCTCAACATAAACAAAGGAAACTGAGAAGAAATGCTCATTTTAAAAAAGAATTTCAGACAGCGCTTAAAGGTTTTTGGATATGAATTCTTCACATATACAGTTGACGTCAAAATTATTAGCCCTTCTAAATTTTTCTTGATCTTTTTCAAATATTTACCATGGGATGTTCAAGGAAATGTTCACAGTATTTCCTATATTTTTTATTCTGGGGAAAGTCTTATTCCTTTTAGTTTGGCTGGAATCAAAGCAGTTTGAACATATTTTTAAATTGTTTAAAGGTCATTATTATTAGGCACCTTAGGAATTATTAGGAATTTTCTTGCCTATTTATTCTATCCTACCTAATTAACATAATAACCTAGTAAGACATTAAGCTAAATACCTCTTGCAAAATAACTAGAAAAATATTATGTACTGCCATCATGGCAAAGAAATAAATTCTTAAATCTATTATGTTTATAAATATGTTGAAGAAATGTTTTCTTCAATAAACAGCACTTGAGGAATATTTTTTAAAGAATTTAATTTTCTAATAATTTTGACCTCAACTGTATATATACTGCATGTAAACTAGGGCTATTCAGTTAGTTTGTTATGGAGGCCAGTTTATGAAAAGCATCCCGAACGAGGGGCCGGAGAGATATGACTTGCAATATAAGTGATGACACAACTGCATATAAGAGCCCATATGCTGTATTTGTGCTCATAAAGACACCCACGTTGACTTTTTCTACATTAAAACGTTAATATGTTGTATTTTAAAACTACATAACATTTTTGCATTGTACAATGTGGCTTTTTTCACAAGCATATCCAAATGTTGTATTTCGAGGCACAAAATCAGTGTATTGCTCAAGTAGGCTTCTTCTACATTCAAACACATTCATATGCAATGTTTTAAACTGCAAACATAGTAACAATTAGGGATGCAGCGATTATAGACTTTGGTTGTACGATTATAGTCTGAAGAATAATCATGGTTTCACAGTTATCATCATTATTATGCATTCATTAAATTTAAAACACTACTAGAAAATAACAAGAAAACTGCTTTTATTTTAAGGTGTTGTTTATTGCTGCTCAGTAACCAAATACAGCACAAAATATTAATAAAAAACAAACAATAGTCCATTTCTCTCTTTGGACTTAAAAATAAATGAAAAAGTTTTTGATTTAAACATGAGTGTTAATTTTACAAGGAAAATAAATGATAGAACAATGAATAAATAAAAATAAGAATAAATAAAAAATCGTATTTGTCTAATGTTAATTTAAGCTATATATTAGGTAAGAATTTAAATGAACTGTTGTTATTATCTGCATTCATATATACATAATCATTTTAATAATTTGTAATAATTTGCCTAACATATCTTTTGTTTACATTGCACTAAAAGCCACGCACAACTCTCACCACTACAGCGTGAGATCATTTCTACTGTGTGCGCGAGTGCGTCGGTCCGCTTGCGAGCCGTGCACGCACCACTCCCAATATGCACACATCTCCATTGGAAATAATGTACTTGCGTGTGAAAAACATGCAATATGTCAACGGCTTGCTGCTATAGTTAATCCAGTGTGGGTGCGTATTGGCATAACTTTGTTTAGTTGCAGCATCTTTTTTTCCATGCAACAGAAATGCGGCATTGAGAAGCCTTTAATGAATAAAAGCGCGGTTAATTGTGAAATTGGCTAATCATTGCATCCCTATTAACGATATCAGTGCATTGTACAAAAGGCATTTTCTACAAACATATCCAAATGTTTTCGGCTGCTCGCACCACTCGCTTAATGTCAGGTGACTCACTCCCTGCGCAGCCTTTAACTGCAGCTTGTGCTGTATTGAACAGATGCACCTCACTTCATAACTATAGTGGCCATTTTTTGACTGAACTAAATTCATTTTTGATGTCTTGGTCACACTATTTGGAGGGCCGGAACAAATTGCCTCGGGGGCCGGGTTTGGCCCGCTGGCCGCCAGTTGAATAGCCCTGATGTAAACACTGTTAGGATCTGTTCAAATTTAAGAGAGGCCTTTATCTTTTTGAAAATGTACTTTTTGCTGTCTAGGGGGAAAGAGAGTCACAAGAGTAGAGGATTTGCGTGTTTTGGACTCGACTCCAGGGAGGCTGCGTATAACTTGGAGGGCAGTGAGTGGAGCCAGCTCGTATCGAGTGTACTGGAGGTCCTCACAAGGTAGCTATAGAGACACACATGTAACCAGACACAAAAGTCAGAGAGCTGCATTTATGTTGTTATTTTGCTTGCTTTGACTAGGTGAGCCTGAAACAAGTCGTCTGATTAGCAGTGATGCAACTTCATATACTCTTGATGGACTGCGTCCTGGTTTGAGCTACACTGTAAGGTTCTCTGCTCTGCTGAACGGTGTGGAGACTGAAGCTACCAGCATTAGAGTTTCTACTGGTATATAGAATACTTTTTATTACTTATTTTGCCTTTCTGTCCTTCTCCAGTCTCTTAAATAATTATTTCTGTCTTCATTTTAGATGCTCTGCCACCTGTGACTGGTTTAAGTGTGACAGACAGCACTGAGAACTCAGTCCTTTTAGGCTGGTCACAAGTACCCGGGGCTACAGGTTATATTTTACGCTGGACAGAGGTAGAAGGTGAAACTTCTCATGATACACAGCCTACAGTCATTTGTTAAGGATCAAATGCACAAGTATGGTTGTTTTATTTTTTTCTTGTGTGTTAAAAAATGTACTCTCTCTTTAGATAGAGGTACGACTCAGTCTGAAACACTGCCCGGTTCTGCCACCTCTTACCGTGTGATGGGTCTACGACTGGGCCATCGGTACCGCTTCACAGTGCAGTCTACCTTCCAAAACCAGGTTGGACCAGAGACCAGCGTGGAGGAACGAACAGGTTATACAGTTTCTCTCTGTCACTTCTGACTATTGACAAAAGTGATATAGGATATAAGTTCAAATTATGTCAAATTATTTATTTATTTTTTCAGTTTATTATAATTACAATAAACTTTTAATATTGACTTTTAGTAAAAACATTTAATTTATTATTATTGAATTAAAATGTTTCAACAATGCTATGAGAATGCAATATCATTTAGCATTTAAAAGAATAGTATAATAATATTTGCATTGAAATGCTTTTCGAAAGTTATAATGTAATATAATAATGTAAATTATTTAATGGCCAGTGATTAATTTTTTTTTGGTCACTATTTTCTCAAGTCACCAGGCATTAGTAGTGAATGTTTTAGGCCATGCCTGTAACAAAGTAAAGTTTTTACTCTAAAAAGTAATGTTTATAGAAAATACAGATCTGATTCTTACAGTAAAACCTTTGTGTGAATTGATTTTTTCACACACTACTTTAGACTTTGAAGTGAATGGAAATTATAGCTTGCAGTATGAGTACAGAGAATAACGTACTATTATGCTGGTCAGTCAAGCAGATTTTTCTCTCACTTCATGTTCTTCCTGCTAGCTTTTTCTTTTTGATGTGAAAGAGAAAGATGATCATAGTGCTTTATGTTTAGTTGTACTTTACCACACTATTATTATATAATTATTTATATAGAAACACTCTGATGTGAGTCAGATTTTTTATAGTCGTCTATGTAGCTGATATGAACACATGTGTGTAGTGTTTCTGCAAACAGCACTGGTAATTTTATTGACTACATGTGAATTAGATCTTTGTTCTGTTGGCCTTATTTTGTTCATTGCATCAATGTTTTAGTGTGTGTTGGAGGACGTCTGGATGTGGTCTTCCTTGTCCCTGCATCTCGTGATCGATCTGGCCTGGTGGGACCTGTCTTGTCTCTGCTGGCCAGTTCTGCTGGCTCTTTCACCTCCATTGGACCTAGAGACTCCCAGGTGCATTTCTTTCACCTTTTTCTTTTGGAAAATACTTTTTAAAGGCTCAAACACTTGCCATAAGAGTGCCCTCTTCAGACAGAGCGAATATGGCAGTGAGCAGGTCAGTTTAAATGAAGTGCTTGTAATACTTTTTTCCTCCAGATGGGGGTGGTGATGTACAGTGAAGATCCAAAAGTGCGCTTCCTCCTCAATCGTCATAGCAACAGTGAGAGCCTTCTGCAGGATATTTTGTCCACCCCATTCAACAACAGGCCGGGAAATAATATAGGTGTGTTTTGGTGTTTTAATTCAATCTTTGAAACTTTGAGGTTAAACTGCTTGTATGTCTTTGTCCTATGATTAAGTAGTAGTATCTGTATGAGTAATCACATCACATTTAACCCAAAATCAACAGTATAAAATATTAAAACATTATATATATATAAAGTCAAGCCTGAAATTATTCATACCCCTGGCAAATTCTGACATAAAGTTGTTTTTTTTCTACAATGATGCCTTTTGACTCCAATAATAATTGTGGAACCAACATCACTACTTGCTATACACTTTTATACACATATACACTTATTTAACAACACACTTTACATGCCAATTTGCACATAACAGCTGCACATATAATGTTGTATATAGTAATATAGCTGTACATACACTTTATTTGCATTCACTACTTTTTAAAATATATTTCATTCATTCATTTTCTTGTCAGCTTAGTCCCTTTATTAATCTGGCGTCCCCACAGCGGAATGAACCGCCAACTTATCCAGCACATTTTTAGGCAGCGGATGCCCTTCCAGCCGCAACCCATCTCTGGGAAACATCCACACATTCATTCACATTCATACACTACGGACAATTTAGCCTACCCAATTCACCTGTACCGCATGTCTTTGGACTGTGGGGGAAACCGGAGCACCCGGAGGATACCCACGCGAACGCAGGGAGAACATGCAAACTCCACACAGAAACGCCAACTGACCTAGCCGAGGTTCGAACCTGACCCAGCCGAGGTTCAAACCTCGACGTTCCAGCGACGTTCTTGCTGTGAGGCGACAGCACTACCTACTGCGCCACTGCGTCACCTAAAATATATTTATTATCTGTTTTTTTTTTTTTTTTAGTCCTTTAGTCTGTAATTCTGTTGCACTGTAGAAGCTCTGTCATGAAAACAAATTCCTCGTATGTGTGAACATACCTGGCAATAAAGCTCTTTCTGATTCTGATTTTGTACATCGTCTTATTATCTTTCAAGATAATTTTTTGTGCCATTTCCTGTCTAAAAAAACTTGCTGATTGAATAAAAGTAACTTTAAGTCAGAATTTGGCAGGTGTATGAATAATTTTGACTTATTTTTTCCCCCATTTTCTGTTTAATGGGGAGAATATTTTTTTCAACACATTTCTAAACATAATAGTTTTAATAACTCATTTCTAATAACTGATTTATTTTATCTTTGCCATGATGACAGTAAATAATATTTGACTAGATATTTTTCAAGACACTTCTATACAGCTTAAAGTGACATTTAAAGGCTGAACTAGGTTAATTAGGTTAACTAGGCAGGTTAGGGTAATTAGGCAGTTATTGTATAATGATTGTTTGTTCTGTAGACTGTCAATAAAATATATAGCTCAAAGGGGCTAATAATTTTGACCTTTAAATGTTTTTTAAAAAATTAAGAACTGCTTTTATTCTAGCTGAAATAAAACAAATAAGACTTTCTGCAGAAGAAAAAAACATTATCAGACATACTGTGAAAATTTCCTTGATCAGTTAAGCATTCTTTAGGAAATATTTAAAAAAGAAAAAAAATCAAAGGGGGGCTAATAATTCTGACTTCAACTGTATATATACAAGCACATTTTTCAGTTTTCTTTAAACATCCTATTTAATGGTAATGTAAGCAATGTAAAGTGTTATGCTTTTTATTATTTAATTTTCTTTCAATATATTTAATATATATTTTTTTCTATATTTAATATTCAATATTTAAAATAAGCAATCCTAATCACTCTTAATAATATCTTTATGTAAATGTTACACAAATGTACACTTTTTAAAATTGTTAATGCTAAAAATAGCCTTGAGTTACTTCATAAAATGTGTGTTTTTCAAATATGTTTAGGCTTGCATAGAACATTTTGTTAATTACGAACATGGGGAGATTTGACATTCACTTGGCATTTTAACGTGAAGGCGAGTGCATTGATATTTTCCGCTTTTATGTTTAGGCCAGGCAATGACATACGCACGTCAGTTTTTGCTGAGTGCGCCGGCAGGTCGGAGGTCTGCCGTTCCCGGTGTGGTAGTCATTATCGCCGATGAGAAGTCAACCGATAATCTTAGCCAGCCTGCTGCCGCTGTTCGAGCTGATGGTAAGCCACATACACACAAAAAAAGCTCTGTCCCAGGTCCATGAGAGTGAGTTAGCTTTATAATAACTGTCCCTCAGGTGTGACGGTGTTGGCGGTAGGAGTTGGACGTGCAGACCCCAGTGAGCTACGTTTGGCAGTGACGGATGGCAGCACTCAGAATCTGCTCTATGCTCAAGACGCAAATCAGCTCTACGGTCTCCACCCCGACCTGGCAGACCTCCTCTGTGGCCTCGCACGAGGGACTGGTGTCACGGTCAGATCAAATCCATCCGTCTAGCTGTCATAAATGTCGTATCATCTTCTTTCTTTATTATGATGCTTGCTTGGCCTGTCACGTCAGCGAGAGTCATGAAACAACAGAAGCTTTTTTATATTATGTTGCTTTTGATAGTCTCTGTTGATGTAAAAAAAAATGATCTGGTACAGTAAAGAATGATTTTGATCTGCTGTCTCTTTTAGGCAGGGCCTTGTACTGTGGAGTGTCCAAAGGTAAACAAATACACAGATGTAATTATACATAATATGCTGAATAAACACACAATCAAGTAGGGCTGGGTGATATGACAAAAATCTTATATTATGATATAAGTTATCTCACTTTCTGATAACAATACAGTATATATCACGATATGGTACCATTTCTTTAAATTCTTTTTTATAGATTTACGTATTTTCCAAGCTCAATGAGGCGACCCCTGTAATTTGCATAAATCCGATTTTTTTTTTTTTTGGGGTGGGGTGTCTCCATCGTCATCGTCTCCTGCTTCATTCCGGACGTCTTTCAGGGATGTAATTGTAAACTATGAAGAGACTAAGATTATGAAATCACTTTGAATGCTTGCATGACTGTGCACTGTTTCCGTGCTTACATTTGCATGTCACGACCACGTGTGCTCTTTCTACATTATAAATACCGCTGTGGAATGAACATTTTTTATTATTCTCTGCAAGTCATCTGTCCTTATGTCTGCATTAATTAAGTGCTACAGCCTAGCACCTCAAATATAATACCTGAAAGAGTCATAAGTTTAGGTGATATTACAAATTTATAAAAATATATTTTATAATTAATTAAAACTATTAAAAACAAAGACTAAGCCAAAGGAAAGTGAAAGTGATAAACTCTTATTAGTGATGTAGGATTTTTTTCAGGGTGGAATGTTAAAGTATATTAGGCTACTCAATTCAACTGGAATTAGTATTTTTACAGTTCGAATTGTTGACTGACTAGTAGTTTATTTATCCGGTTGGAATAAACAGTCGACTAAAAATTACAGGGAAAGTTATATTCTGTGAACACATGAGAACTAACGGAGCTAGTGGCGCCATCTAGCGTCAGTGTGTGGATCTGTTCCGACATTGAGGTACACACTACACAGTATAAACCTATAAATTTTTACTTAGGTCTCTATTAAATTGCTAAACATTTAAACTGATAAAACAAAAATTTTAATTAAATTGTGTGGCCAATAACAAATATTTATATAAAGAATATTATATATTATTTTTTATTTCAATTATTTAAAAACCTCTAAATGCCATTTAATATTTTCTTCTAAAATGTGCATTTTTCTCTGACTCTTGTGTGTAGGCTCAGTAATTTTACTTTTATAGTGACAAATAAGTTCTTTTCATTGCCTTTAAAATGAAATAACTGAACATAAACATAGGAGGCTGAGAAAAATGTTCATTTTTAGGAGAGAATTTCTGACGGTTTAGAGGTTTTTGCATCTGAACTCTTCATATATATATATATATATATATATATATATATATATATATATATATATATATATATATATATATATATATATATATATATATATATAATTTAATATATATATATATATATATATATATATATATATATATATATATATATATATATATATATATATATATATATATATATATGGGTGGTCTCGTCTTCCTTCTTTTTTGTCTTCTGCTGATCACATGCCTGATTAATAGTTTATATATATATGCAGTTGGTAGAAGTCTGAATTATATATATACAGTTGAAGTCTGAAACCCCTGAATTATTAGCCCCTTTGTTTTTTTTTCCCCCAATTTCTGTTTAACGGAGAGAAAATTTGTTTAACACATTTCTAAACATAATAGTTTTAATAACTCATTTCTAATAACTGATTTATTTTATCTTTGTCATGATGACAGTAAATAATATTTTACTAGATATGTTTCAAGACAACTTCATTAACTTCTTAATTTTTACAAATTTAAGTGGATTAAACATAAAAAAATAAGTTTTTTCCCAAAAACCTAAATAATTGTGTTTTCATCTCATTTTAAATAAGTAGTTTGAACAAACAGCAAACATCATTTTTTAAATGAAGACTGCAAATCTCCTAATCCTGTTATTCATGTTTTTGACTGCAATATTCCTGTAATAGCGTGTAATACTGTGCTCATGAAAAAGTATTATCAGAAACTATATATTTTGTGACACCAGAGCATAATATGAAACAACTTTTTATTTTGTCCATGCAATAAATATCATCATATTGCACACCCCTACGAGCAAGCTCATTTGTGTTTACATTTGCACATTTACATGCAATTTTATTCATAAAGGAAGTTTGACCTTTGTCTTTGCTGCAGGGCGCTAAAGGGGAACGCGGTGAGAAGGTAATAATTATCGTGACGTCTTTCTTGTTGTTGATGCACATAATATTCGCAGTGATTTTTACTGTAGTTTTCTGGTAAAATGTGTATTTAGGGGGAGAGAGGCAGAGATGGAGTGGATGGAAGGAAAGGCGAGCCTGTAAGTTAATCTACGTACACATTAAGCTGAGCTTGTTCATTGTGCATTATGGGATACGTTTTAATGCCTAGAAACAGTGTTTTTCTATATGGTTCAGTAAATGTCTGTCTAAATGTATGTGTATTTTTTTTTTAATAGGGTCGTGATGGTTTACCAGGCCGTGAAGGTCCCAGAGGAGCAGAGGGGACACCAGGTCAACCTGGCAGCAGTTTGGGAGTGAAAGGAGAGAAAGGCGAGAGAGTAAGTGGCATTTAAATATGCACAAACTATCTACTCACACATGTTAGTATAA
Organism: Danio kyathit; assembly: GCA_903798195.1. Classification (NCBI taxonomy): domain Eukaryota; kingdom Metazoa; phylum Chordata; class Actinopteri; order Cypriniformes; family Danionidae; genus Danio; species Danio kyathit. The sequence continues at coordinate 49,022,286 of LR812524.1, read as the reverse complement.
TCATTTCCTCTATATTTGTTTGCAATTATCCTCTTCAGGGATTCCCCGGATTGGATGGCAGTTCTGGTGTCCCAGGTCGATCTGGTGCAGTTGGACTGCCAGTAAGAATGAAAACAAGAATAATTCAGTTAAATAGTATGGTAGAAGCAACATTTGTACATACACTGTAGCATGACAGTAATAAGCTAGGAGGGTTGCTAAAACATTGTAAAGCAGGGGTGCCCAATTTTTTTGTATAAAGGGCCAAAAACCAAATATCATTAAGAGCCTTTGGTCGAAGGTAAATATTGCAAACTATATTACATTAAAGTTGCCATGGGTAACTTCCCAATATACAGTAATACATAATATAAAAAAAAAAATTACTTTAAATAGTATTAACTCATACTGTATAACTTTTAAAATGATAACTTATTGCAATAAAAACATAACAGTGAACAGTGGAGTTCAATGCTGAATACACTAGTCAAGCAAAATCTGCCTTTGCCTTGGTTTGCTCACCAAAGTCTCTGCATTGTCCTCTATTTGTCAGGTGACAGTGTGTTAATTTCAATTAATTTACAATATTTATTTGAAACATTTAATTTCAGTTAGCTTTTAACAATTAAACAAACAAACAAACAAAAGATTACATTACATTTGAAATGCCAATCTCTAAACCAAAGATGCCCAAAGTAGGGCCCACGGACCAAAACTGGTCCATTGTAACCTTTGATTTGGCCCACCATCCCGGGTCGGGCGAATGCCTTTAAAAGAGATTATCATTTGTAATTTGACTTAGACCTATTTTGTTCTTTTTATTGCTGAGCTACAAAAAAAGCTAGCTAAAATGAAATGTTTCAGTTAAAAGTTGTAAATGAATCTTCATATGATTTTTTAAAATGTAAACGATGTCACTCGACAGATAGAGAACTATGCAGAAGACATTGGTGAGCAAATCAAGGCAAAAACTTGTGTAACTGCATTCTGTTGTAATTGAGATTGTTTTTGTATTTAATGTATTAAGTTCATTATTAAATGTTAAAGAATTATGCTGTATTAGTTCATATAATGCAATCTTTTCTATTTTTTTTTAAAGATTATTAAATAAATTAGGAAATTACCCATGGCAACTATATTTACCTTCGGCCCACTAGCCTCAATCAAGTTTGCTTTTTGCCCCTTTATAAGAAAATGTTTGGGCACCCCTGCTCTAAATCATCCCCATCATTCTTCCTCTTTTCTCAGATGGGATGACGGGCCAAATCAAAGGTTGCCATTGGCCAACTTTGGCCCGCGGGCCCTAATTTGGGCATTTCTGTTCTAAAGGGACAGTTCATTCAAAAATGACAAAATTCTTACTCTACTTGTAAATTATTACTTGTTCCAAATCTGTTTTCTTTTGTTAAGCACAAAGATAACATTTGGAAGAATTTTGTCATCTGGTAGCCATATTAATTCTTTCCCACTACGGATGGTAGTGGCCACCACTTTCCAACATTCTTCAAAGTATCTTCTTTTGTGTTAGAACCACTTTAGAATGAGTAAATGTGAGTTTTCAAGTTTTTCCTCAATCAGTTAATTTATTAACTTCTCTTAATATAATAATAATAATAATAATAATAATAATAATAATATTATAAATATTAAAGTAACACTTTCTTTTAAGTCACAATTCATGCCATTAACAACTGGTTTATTACCTGTCTATGATTAAGAAATTACTGTAACTGTTTATTAGTAGCTATAAAGTATGATCATATTCTACATCCCTAATTTTACCCCAAACCTAACTGCTGTATTGATAAGCAGCTAATGAGTAGTTTGTTGAGCTAATATTCTTAGTTAATTGTTTGTTAAAAGTGTGAATTGTGACTTAAAATAAGGTGGTACCAATAATAAATGAATCTAAATTCTAGTGTGGATTCATTGTCTGATGTCATTCTGTTGTTTTAGGGCAGTCAGGGTTTACCAGGTGTTAGAGGAGACCCTGTGAGTATTCATTAACACACTGTACAAACAATGTACTGTAGACACAAAAACAAACCAGTTCTTATTAAATGTTTTGCCTTGCATTTTATAGGGTGAACCAGGTCTAATTGGCCCTCAGGGATCGAAGGGAGAGAAAGGTGAAAGGGTAAGAGCAATAATGCAATAAATCTATCACCGATCTCTTCCACTGTCTGATTTACCACTTGATTTCTATTGTTGGGTTCAGGAAATGATGGATTGTTATTATTTACTACAGGGTGAAGGTGGATCTGCTATTGGAGGAGGTTTACCAGGCCGTAAAGGAGAGCCAGGAATTCCAGGGATCCCTGTAAGAAATACAAGAAAATGACTCCCACCTGCACAGTGATTAAAAGAAGAGCATAGTCTGTCCTTTAAGTCATTGCATATTAAATAGGGAGGTTGCATAACACATTCTTTCTCTCTGTCTTTTTAGGGCACTCCTGGTCGTCAAGGTGTGAATGGGGCAAAGGGAGAGGCAGGTGCACAAGGTCTGCCTGGACAGGACGGTCGACCGGGGTCACAAGGCACACCTGGACTCTCTATTAAAGTTAGAATTCATTTACTTTACCGATAAAGGAGTCTCTAAATATGCTGAATGTATGGCCCTGACCCAAGAGTAGCTTCTTTTTTTCCAGTGTTGTCCAAAATGATTAGAACACTAGTATTTACACTAGCTTAAAAATGGTTTAGTCATTTCTTTCTAAATAAATAAAGTGCCAGTAGATAATACCAGTTTACATTTCCAATAATTCATTAATTTGCTATTAATTGTAACAATTCAGAGAGAACCACACAGAGCCCTTACCATCATCCAGTCCATCTGGGAAGACATGAAAAACATAACAAACTGAGACAGACCACGTCCAGAAGATCTGTGGCAATGTTTTCAGGACACTTCCAGAAAACTGCCAGCACAGCTATAGTTGAAATAGTTGTATGATAAAGGCTATAATTGTGATAAATAGACCCAGCATGGACAGGACGACAACATTACTTCAGATTGACATTGTACCCCAATGTCGTGGGGACATTGTATTTTGTTTGGAAATGAAAACTGTTGACTTCTGTTGACGTCAGAACCCAACGTCAGGTCGACGTCAATGTCCAACGTCCAAGCTAAATATAACCCTCTAATAATGTTACAGCCAGGGTTCGTAAAGTCATGGAAAACCTGGAAAAGTCATGGAATTTTGACATGGCATTTTCCAGGCCTGGAAAAGTTTTGGAAAAACAGAAAAACCCACACAGCTTTGGAAAAGTCATGGAAATTACATTTACATTTAGTCACTTGGCAGACATTTTTGTCCAAAGCTACTTAAGCTGTTGTCACACTAGAGCTTGTTCTTGCAAAATTCTGTCATACGGCTCTGCGAAAAAAGGGGGGGTTAAACAATATGATTAGACATTAATAAAAGTGAGCGATTGCTCCATATTTTAAATTTCTTATTTTAAATGATCTTCTATTGGTCTCACGCAATCACCTGATGTTTTCGCAGGTAAGAATTCACCAAGCTTGAACTTTCGAATGCATTGAAATGCGAAACACATGCTTGCGTGTCTGGTCTGCCGCATTTGCATGCCTATGAATGGAAGTCTATGGAGCGAAAAGTGCAGTGTGATCGCGGCTTTATAATAGAAGTAGTTTTACGTACTTTACTAGTTTAACAAACTATTAAGATTATCTAAAATTAGTTTGACAAATATCTGTATATTGGAATGGAGGTTAGTTGTTTTTACTTCTTTTCTTTTCTTGGCCAAAAACATACTCTCACATTATTAGTGCTGTGTAAGCCTCATCTATTTTACATAGATATGAAAATAAATTGAAACTAATGCATGTTTTATGATATGCTGTAATAAATTTAAACGTTTCTTATGATTTACTACATATATATAGACATTACATGAAATATTATGTCATGAAAACTGACTTGAAAGTCCTGGAAAAGTCCTGGAATTTTTGTAGTAAAAATGTGTATGAACCCTGTACAGCTTGATGTTGTGTGGATGTTACCATTATGACGTCTATCAGACGTTGGATTTTGGTTGCCATACCTGATGAATAAATGTCAGTATTTGACGTCAATATGCCGTTGGTTTAAAATGCTGGCTCGATGTTGGATTTTGATCACTTTCCAACAAAACCAAAAAATTAACCAAATTTCAACGTAATTTGATGTCATTATTGTACGTCAATGTAACGTTGTCCTTAGATGCTGGCTAGACTTTGAATTTTGGTCACCTGACTTCACTACCTAAATCTAACCTAATATTAACATCTTATGACGTTGTGTGCCTGCTGGGGATTTTATTGGCAATTAGCTTCTGTTAACTAAATGAAATCAACATTTTCTGTGACCATCCTTTTAATTTTAGCAGTTTCTGCCCTAGATAAAACGGTTTAGTTTTTTCCGGTAGCTGTAATTTAATAAGAAGTAAATCAATTTGTATTATTTTTAGCTCAAAAGGAATGTTTGGAAATTGAAGCTGAAATTTCCCACTGACACATAACAGCAAAGATTTAAATGATTTAAAACCATTTGTTAGCTAATAAAATACCTTTGTTTTATTTATTTATTACATAATTTACAACACCTATGAATTTATGAATCTGAATAACCATGTGATACCAGGGCTCACTGAAAGGGGCTCACTCATCGTTTATTAGATTTTATATGAGCTTAGAGGTAAACATAAACACATGTTAATTGAACCAAATGCCAGTGGATACACAAAGATAATTACACCCTTTGTATATGATCCATGTTTATTTTTTTTTATTTTACCTTGGTTATGAAAGTATGTGGATGCACCACTGGCATTTTTATTGGAATTGATGCTCCTATTAAGTATTAATTAATTTATTGTTTTCACAGTTTAAAGTTTCGAATGTGCCTTCAGCCAATCTTGTACCTGTCTCTTTTTGTGTTTCATTTCATGTTCATGCAGGGTGACAAAGGCAGCCCTGGAGAAAGGGTGAGTCAATACTAATAGTTCTTTAAAAGAAGCCAGGGAAGCCTTCTCAAATAAAGATCGACAAATAATTAAGAACACAACAGTAAAACAGAACAAATACTGTATTATGAAATCGACATCATACACTGCATAAATAATAAATTTTTATATTAGCATGTTTAGGGTGATCCATTACTTATTGTTAAATTAATGTATTTTACTTGAAAATAATCATTTATTTGCAGGTTTTTACATAAAGCTTGCATGTTAATATAAACATGCAGAAATTATATTGTATGTGTTGTATGTTGATAGCATGTTGATTTATCTTTCATATACATTTAATCCAAAATCTATTATTGGAAATTTAGTTTTCATTAGTTTTTTATGTTGTATTTTTTAAAACACTTTATTTATTTTAACGTGTACCAAAAAAATCTAACCAAACATGCAAAAAAAAAAAAAAAAAAAAAAAAATATATATATATATATATATATATATATATATATATATATATATATATATATATATATATATATATATATATATATATATATATATATATATATATATATATATATATATATATATATATATATATATATATATATATATATATATACGCACACACACATATAACAACAACAACACCACGGTATATCAATAGTAGGTAATACAAGCTATACAGAAAAATATATTAGTATCAGCTTTCTTCATAAATTCTACATACAGGAATTCCAAGTTGTGAAAAACTTAATTTAATCATTTTAAAAACTTAATTGAATCATTTTAAAAACTTAATTGAATCATTTTAAAAACTTTATTTTTCTAAAGCCAAACAATAAGACAATTCTTGCAACATATGTTGTATTTTTTAGTTAAAAATATACATTTCAAAAGTCTATTGCATGGAAATGCTGTGAATTAAATACATTTTGCGATGCATTTCAAGAAATAAAAAAGCAATAATAATTTTTTTTCTTGATGTAGAGAAGCAAGTACTCTTTTAGAAAAGAATACAATGATTTTTAAGCATTCAAAAAGGCAAAATAATCTAATGACAGCCAGAACTCTGAAAGTATACCACTGGCTTTATATGGAATATTGTCATGACTGTGTTTTCTGTTTAATTCTGATTTAAAGGGTCTTCCTGGTGTGGGCAGTGGAGTAGCTGCTAAAGGAGATCCTGGTGAACCTGTAAGTGTTTCCATTATTCATGGCAAAGAGGCAGTGAAAATGGATGTGGACGTGTATTTATGAGTTGTTGCTGTAAACTGCTTGTGTTTACTTCATTGTGTGTTTTAGAGGAATTATCGCATACTCTGAATAGTGTTTGTGTGTGTTTTAAGGGAGGTTCAGGACCACAAGGTCCGCAAGGCCCAAGAGGACTGACTGGACAAAAAGGAGCAAAAGGCGAACCTGTATGTAATTGTGTGCCATTATGTATTTCACATAAGATACTGTGACTGCGTGTTGTAAAATACAGTTCCCAGCATAATTGAGTACACCCCATTTTGAAAATGCATATTTTTATCCATTTCTCAGTGAATATATGCAATGTATTTTGGTGCATTTAAACAAAACAGATTTATTAAACAGATATATTTGTTAAAATAATATTTTAGTCACAAACATATTTAGAAATTAAATTCAAGCAAAATATTGCAAAAAAAATTACAACCTACAAAATTTCAACTACATTTTTTTGTTTCTCTTGATTTTTCCTCTTTTTTTAAATTTATATTTAATATTTTTCTATAACATATAAATTTGGGTGTACTAGCTTTTGGACCGTTATTATAAGTTATTTTGTTAGAAAAGCTCCAGATTTGGCTTCAGTACTGACTAGTAATGTATATGCACAAATATAATATAGTAGAGCTTCCTATTAAAATATGAAATTTACAGTAAAAGGTGTACTTACATATGCTGAGCACTCTATATGCTTTACTTATCTATCTTAACTTGGCCGGTGTGTGATTGTGTTGAAGGCTGAAAGTGCTGAAAGTCAACCAGGACCCAAAGGAAACACTGGAGATCCTGGTGACCGGGTATGAAATGCTTTCACTAATATATCTCATGCTCACTCTAACATTTGTTTTCATTCTTCTTTTATTCATGCGTTGTTTTTCAGGGTCCCCGCGGCCCTCCTGGTGAAAGCGGAAGTAAGGTAAACAGAATTCAGTTTATTGTGGCTTGTCGTCGATCTACAAGTGTGCGAAAATAAGCTAGGAATAAGCTAATGATGTTTTGTTGTTTATTCAGGGAGACCGAGGACAAGCTGGAGCACCAGGTTCAGATGGAAACAAGGTAAATTTCCTTCTCTCAGAGTCCCTTGTGCTATTTAATGCACATTTATAGTGATAGTTTATCCAAAAATGAAAATTCTGTCAACATTTAGTCATCCTTGACATGTTTTTGTACTGCTGGGCACAAAAGGAGATATTCTGAAGAATGTTGGAAACTTGTAACTATTGACTTCCATAGTGTTTACTTTTCCTACTATGGATGTTAGTGGTTACAAGTTTCCAACATTCTTCAAAATATCTTCTTTTCTGTTCAACGGAACATAAAAACTATCTCTTTAAAGGTGTGCTAAACCGTGAAACCATTGTTTGCTCATTTAAATATAACAGGTAGATTTTGATCTAATTCTTTTAATGATTTTGATGTTGTTTTAGGGAGACAGAGGCCCTTCAGGTCCAACAGGAGACAAGGTGTGTCATTAACCTTAATAAAAAACATATATATTCCTATTAGCTGTGGGTAATGCTGTGCTTGTTTGTGTCTGTTTTTGTTTGTATGTTAGGGAGATAAAGGTTCAGCAGGCCCCTCTGGACCTCAAGGACTGAGGGTGAGTGGCTGCACGAGCCATGATAAGTCACAAGCCATGTGAAAATGCATGAGTGTACATGCATGTTGTAAATTATTTATATGTGCCTTCAGGGTTTGCCAGGGAGCAATGGCCTTCCTGGAGAGAAAGTAAGCGAGGACGTCAGCTCCACAAACATCATTAATCTCAGTTATCTGTGACCAGTTATTATATCTTTATTCTTTTGATTTTAAACCATATTTATATGTGCCTCTGTCTGCTGTAAGGGTGCTGAAGGTGCAAAAGGGGAACCAGGAAGCAGTGTAAGCTCAGAATGTTCATGTTATTCTTAATTGATATGAAAATTTTATGCAGTTGTAGTGGTTCTCTTGACGTTGTCCGCTGTTTCTTTCTTCTTTTTTTTTTACAGGATCCTGGTTCATTTGGGAGAAAAGGAGAACGGGTATGACTTTTGAGAACAATGTCTGAGTCTGTCTATGTCAGATAAAAGACTTTCCATTTTATTCTTATGATAAGTTTTTTTTGTACTGACATTCAGATGGTGCGAATTCACAAAAATCAGATTTTTGTGCCAAAGAAAAAATCCATTCAATACTTCACCTATTTTAACCTTCTCCTCTTATTCTTCATTTTTAGGGTGAAAGAGGCTTTCCAGGTACTGTTGGAGCTAAAGGTGACAAAGGAGATGCTGCACTAAAAGGAGAAAGGGTGAGTTTTGTGATTGAATTGAAGTGTCCATTCGGGAAACTGCCTAGTTTTATGAGGTAGTCAAGGCACTTAAAATTACAACTGTTTCGAAAGGGATTTTGCTTATGGTCATTTAGAGTTGTGTGATAAAAATCTTATTATTATAGATTCGTAAGCGAGTTTCATGGTACAACTCAAATTGTGAAACTATGCATAATTGAGCATTTTTAACTTGTTTCACAGGGAGCTCCTGGAGCAGGAGAGCCTGGCCAACCTGGACCTAAAGGAGACCAGGGTGATCGGGTAAGCAAACAAGACAGAGAAAATACTCTGATAATTGAGGCCTTGAGACGAAGAACCATATAAGTCCATATTTTCTAATTTTGAGTAATAAGATTTTTTTCATTTGGATTGGAAACATATTATATATTTTTATTTTACTTGAAGATAGACACCAAAAGCTTCTCAATTCTAAGGAGATCAAATGTTTCAGTGTCAGTATTAAAAATGTTTTTTATTAATTATTGTGATTTTTTTTTTCCCCTTAAATGTGGAAGAATGATATTTGTCCAGTTAGTGTGGAATAAAAGTAGAACTCCAGTTCATCATATCACTTTAAACCACTGAAGATCTGATTCCTCTATCTTAATTTTTAATACAGTATCAGAAACTTCAGGTTAATATTTAGCATTTCTTTCAAGTTTATTATTATTATTAATATTATGACTATTATATTATTATTTTAATTGTCCATAGTGTATGTGTGTAGATGAGAGTATATGGAAGTTTCCCAGTGATGGGTTGCAGCTGTAAGGGGATCCGCTGCGTAAAACATATGCTGTATAAGTTGGTGGTTCATTCTGCTGTGGTGACCCCTGATTAATAAAAGGACTAAGCCGAAAAGAAAATGAATGAAAAAATATTATTATTATTATTATTATTATTATTAATATTATTATTATTACAGTATGAACAATGTGCAACACACAGACCTTCTTACGGTACATGCAATAACAATCAATTATTAACAATAAACAATAAATAAATAAATACATAAAATGCAGACATACATCATAAATATTGTCGTTACAATATGGCACAGCACACCTGCGTATATACTACTTCAAACTGTTCTCGTGCCATCTCACGATATAAATTAATATATAAACAAATAAAATATGCAGAAAATATGCATTGATACAGCTTTATTAGATATGGTATGTGGTTTATTTTGATAGGTTAACTGTTTTTGTGCTGTTTAATGCTCCTCCTTCTTAGTGGACATAAAGGGTTTTTCCGTGTGACGCTATTTTAATGTTTAAAATGCAGACTCTTGGTCACGCGAAAATGTCCCCAAACTCTTTCTGTATACAAAGTTCACACTTACAATTGATGTCACATGGTTATCTAATTTTTATCTTTAGATTTTGTTCATCGCACACACTCAATTAGCTTTTTTCATCTTTTATAAGTAACTCTGGATAAAAGCATCTGCAAAATGCCTTAGTCAAAAAAATATCAATGTATCTTTTGCTTTTTTGTCAATTGTGCATGCCAATTGATGAATTAATAAAAGAAAATTGCAATTTGTGTAATAACATCACAAACAGGGATTATCAAACTCTAATACATTTCTTTGAAAAATATGAAATAGATTGCACACCCACATTTCTGCCATCCTACCAATAATTTCACCATAAATTAATCAATAGCTGTTGATTTATTTAAACAGGGTGCCGGTGGATTGTCTGGAAAACCTGGCGCAAAGGTAAAGTGAATCCTTAAACGCTCTTTCTCACTCCAGAACACATTCATGCAAATGACTCTGCATTAGCCTGAATAAGTAGTCTCTTTTCTCTATCTGACTTTAGGGCAGTCAAGGTGATGCAGGGGAAAGAGGAGAAGCAGGCAGCCCTGGTTCACAAGGGCCTATGGGCCCCAGAGGGAAAGATGTGAGAGTTTGCACCTATTTATACATGAACACTGGGCTCTATAATCTACAGCTGCTTTTAACAACTTTTTTTAATCTGCAGCCAATGCTAAAGTATTTCTTCCTTTCATATTACACTAAACATAAAGTATTGCATGCAAACTGCTTTTTCTAAAGTAGCTTTACAACTAATCAACCTCGATGATATTTTACACTCTACTAACAATTTTATATTTCCTTCTAACATCTTTCTTTCTTACAGAGGTAACAAGTATTTGAGGTAATAGGTGACTTCTTTTCTTTATCTACAGATGCAACTTTTTTTACTTTTGTAAATACTGCTATTTGGGCTTGTGGCTTCTGAAATACAGAAATGCATTGCTATTCATCAAAGGGAATCAAATGAAGTGAATAAGCTGTAGAAAAGTATTCTTATAGCATTACATAATATTTTATGTAGGAGTTCTGATCTATTCTTTTGTTTCTTTAGGGACTTAAAGGAGATAAGGGAGAGGATGGCATTGCAGTAAGTTTTTTTTTTGTCATCATTTCTCATAATTCATGTGCTTTTTATGCATTGTTGCTTTGTTTCTCATTTCTAAGGGAGAATCTGGGTTGCCCGGTAAAGCAGGGGAGAGAGGTCTAAGAGTAAGTACACGGATTTGGTAATGTATGTGATGCTACAGATTGTTGTATCATGTAGTCCGGCCACATCCTAACAGTGGTCTTTTAATATTTCAGGGACTACCAGGTCAACCAGGTCAACCTGGGACAAAAGGAGACACAGGCGATCCAGGGGAAGATGGACGAAATGTAAGACATACTATATGGCTGGCTGAATGTATTACATGGGTCAATGACTATGGTATCTGCATCAAAATAAAAAATAAAAAGTTAGCATATTAAAAAAGAAAGCTATGATACAAAATGTCATTCGTCAGTTGTTATTCAGTGTAATAGATATATTTATGTAAAATCAAACAACATACTTACTCTGCTTTTATTAAAATATACTAAATAATATGCAATAATATGCACAAAAATAATATATTTTGAGACCCAAAAATAAATTATTTTAATATACCATTACATTATTTTTGTTCTAAATATGCCTGACAAAACATTTTGGTATTTTAGAGGGTTTTTTCTGTAAAACATAGAAAAAATTATAGCCATGTTTTGCAAAAAATAAAATAATAAATATCAACAAGACACGTATATTAAAAAACAATACTAGCATTTATTTTTGTATTGCTTACTTTTTTGGATGCCTGATTAAAAAAAACTCCTCTTTTGTCTTACTAATGTTAATAAAAAGTACAATAAACCTGCAGAACATTAATATTATTAATGTTATTATTTATAACTAAAGCTTACATTTTGCTTGGTTTTCTCTAGTGTTTAAATGAAAGCCAAATAAAACAACAGATCTCTTCAAAGACTATAGGGTTAGTTATTTGTGTGGTCATGTGATCAGCGTTTTTGTTTTTTTCATAGGGTACCCCAGGCACTATGGGACTAAGAGGCCCAAAGGGAGATCAGGTGAAAAATCTGAAACCCAAATCACAAACGTTGTCATGTTCAGACCAACATAAACGCTGAAATAGTCATTTAAATATCTTTTTCATTGGTTATTATAGGGTATACAAGGTCCCCCAGGCCCTCCTGGAGATGTGGTATGTTTCTAAATCATTTCATTTCTTCACGTTTTGTTTTATCTACATCGTAGTTATACGATATAAATAACTTGAATTTGAATTTGTTCATTATGTTAGACAACAGGAGAGAAACAGCTGAGAGGTGAAAAAGGAGAAAAGGTACAATAAAATGCAATAAAAAACAATAAAAAGTGTTAAAACTTTCTCATTATAATTATGAACTGTATTGTAACACCAGGGAGAAGCAGGTGACCCAGGAGAGCACGGGGCTAAAGGCCTAAAGGGTGAAGCAGGAGCTCAAGGCACTGCAGGATCAAGCGTAAGTCAGCATGGAGATCAGACAGTATGTGTGCTACAGAGTAATAGGATTTATATCTGGAACTGTTTCTTTTTAGGGTCCCGAGGGGCAGCGTGGGCTACCAGGAGCTAGAGTAAGAACCTCCTGTAGTTTAATGTATTTAGCTATTTATGCATCGCTATTTATACATGTTTTTATGACTGACTGTGGCTATGTATGACTGTAAATATAGTGATAAACTTAAAAGGAGAGTTCACCCAAAAAATGAAAATTCCACAATCATTTACTCACCCTACACTTGTTTTAAACCTGTATGAGGTTTACATTAAAGGTGATATTTTGAAAGATGTTGGTGAGCCCATTAACCCATTGATGGAAGTCAATAGATACCATCAACTGGTAACTGGTATCCTTCAAAATACCTTCTTTAATGTTCTACAAAAGAAAGAAACTCAGATGTTTGAAGCATTGATTTGAATTTTTGGGTGAGCTATCGCTTTAATCTCATTCAAAAATACTGTATTGTTATTTAGGGAAGTGTAGTATAATGTCAAATAACTGATATCATACTGAATTATCTGATTTCTTAAAACCACATTACACAACTATTTGTTATTTTTAATAGCAGTCTGAATATCTCATTCTTCTTTCTTTTTGTTCTAGGGTGACCCAGGCGACAGGGGCAGTCCAGGAGAAAAGGTAAGAGAGCTTGTTTTCTCGGTTTCTTTTTCATTTTGCAGAGTAAAGAAGTGTTTGACCCTCATGTGAATGAATACACCAAGTTTTTTTGAGAACATATTTGGTACAAAACTATTTCTGACAGGAAGTGGTAATAATGGTTAAAGATGGCCTAATCTTTAAAGGTTAGTTGTTAGTATCAGTATGTTACTTTTAAGGATATATATATATATATATATATATATATATATATATATATATATATATATATATATATATATATATATATATATATATATATATAAGCTAGTGTGCTCCAAAACAGTGATAAAATTTGTTAGAATGTTGGAATATCTAATCAATTCCATGCGTGTTCAATAAAAAAGGCCAGGAGAGGTTTTTCTTCAATGTCAAAAATCTTAGTGATTCACAGAGTTCTGCTATCCTCAATGCAATGCAAGAGGTACATCCGGAGGTCAGCAACCCATTTCATTTCCTGACTTCAACTTTCATAGCGAGCTCTATTAACAGGTGGAGTTTAGTGAAATTTGTCACTTGTCAATCATTCTTCAGTCATCCATTGGCCGCACCCATACATACATACGTCCTCTTTTTCTACGAATTCTCTGCACAACATTAAATGCATAAGACTTCTCAACTGCAAATATTCTGTGTTCAATTTCAACAATTCTGCTGACAGGAAGTTTCGCTGCAAAGCTCAAGTCAATTTTAGACAATCAGGCCTTTGCATTTCTATCAGCTTCAAAATACAGTTGTTTATTGAAAAGAAAAAGAGACAAAAATAATAAAAAATATATTCCTGTTTCCTCAATAAGAACCTGATATAAACATCCAAAGCCTGCAGTTGGTCACTCCCGCCAAATGGATAAAAAAAAAATAATTCTTGTCACCTCATACTTCAGTTTCTCATCAAATCTTGACCAAGTAAATGCTCTCTAGTATCTGATATGTCCAGCCCCCTTCAAGATGCTTCCCATTTGCTTTTCATTTGATGGCAGAGCTGTGATAAAACAAAACACCATTGGCTGTTTGTTAAAAGGGGAAGAGCTACTCTGTCCCACCCTCTTTTCATGTTTAAGTTGAGGTAATGTGAATGCACATTTCAAAGCACTTCACGGGACCTTTAAACATCTGCGTGTCTTAATGCAAAGACTGCAGTTTAGTTTCACACATGGGTGGTAATCATTTGGCACTTCAGAATTTGATTAAAATTTGATTCAGACAATCATGATACGATTACAAAACAATATTCAGTGCATCAATTTTTCAGCAATGCCTTTCGGCCCCAAATTCTTTGAAATAAATCATGCAGTAGCTCTGAGTGGTTTGCTTCATTTTTCTAAAAGAAGTGGAAGTTTATGGTTTGCTTAAAGGTTTGGTATTTTTAAAGAACTTGTCTGTAATTTTTTGCAGTTTACATATGTTGATTAAAAATATAATTAAATTGTAATTATGATTGTTATTCATTATTATAAACTCTTTACTGAAAATATACAATCACCGGCCACTTTATTAGGTACACCTTACTAGTACTGGGTTGAACCCCCTTTTGCCTTCAGAACTGCCTTAAACCTTTGTGGCATAGATTCAACAAGGTACTGGAAATATTCCTCAGAGATTTTAATCCATATTAACATGATAGCATCACACAGTTGCTGCAGATTTGTTGGCTGCACATCCATGATGCAAATCTCCTGTTCCACCACAACCCAAAGGTGCTCTATTGGATTGAGATTTGGTGACTGCGGAGGCCATTTGAGTACAGTGAACTGATTGTCATGTTCAAGAAACCAGTCTGAGATGATTCAGGCTTTATGACATGGCACATTATCCTGCTGGAAGTAACCATCAGAAGATGGGTACACTGTGGTAATATAGGGATGGACATGGTCAGCAAGAATACTCAGGTAGGCTGTGGCGTTGACACGATGCTCAATTGGTATTAATAGGCCCAAAGTGTGCCAAGTAAATATCCCCCACACCATTACACTACCACCACCAGCCTGAACTGTTGATACAGGCAGGATGGATCCATGTTTTCATATTGTTGATGCCAAATTCTGACCCTACCATCCGAATATTGCAGCAGAAATCGAGACTCATCGGACCAGGCAACGTTTTTCAGAGTGTTCAACGTGTTCAGAGATGCTCTTCTGCATACCTCAGTTGTAACAAGTGGTTATTCGAGTTACTGTTGTCTTTCTATGAGCTCAAACCAGTCTAGCCATTCTCCTCTGACCTCTGGCATCAAATGAGGCATCTGTGCCCACAGAACTGCCACTCACTGAATGTGTTCTCTTTTTCTGACCATTCTCTGTAAACCCTAGAGATGGTTGTGCGTCAAAATTCCCGTAGATCGGCAGTTTCTGAAATACTCAGTTCAGCCTGTCTGGCACCATCAATCATGCCACGTTCACAGTCACTTAAATCACTTTTCTTCTCCATTCTGATTTTTGGTTTGAACTGCTGCAGATCATCTTGACCATGTCTACTTGCCTAAATGCATAAAATTGAATGCCCAAAGTTGCTGCCGTGTGATTAGCTGATTAGAAATTTGCGTTAACAACAGTTGGACAGGTGTACCTAATAAAGTGGCCGGTGAGTGTATATATGATTTATATTTTTGGAGGTGAAACTGTCATTCTTCTTCTTTTTTTTTTAAATGCATCTTGGCTTGATCAAAGTATTACAAAAGGGACACTTGTATTAAGTGCTCTACTAAGTGCCAGTTAATTTGACAGATTTTTAGAAGAAACTAGTACAAATAATTAATTTGACTCAAAATGGATTGTGATCTCTGATCAAATTCCCTTATTATAATTTTCCCTGAGCAGGTAATTGAACACCTTACTCATCTGTTCAAATTATTTTTGCAATGAAGCATCTATAATAGGCTGCATGATATTGGAAAAAAAATTTAGATTTTCTGCAATTTATATTGTAATATTTCACAAGACAACTTGAATAACTCTATTTGGTAAAAAAAAAAAAAGATGCATTGTGATGATTTTGTAGGGGAGTGCATCTGCATAAATATAATAAACAAATTACAAGTACAGATAATTATAATAGAAAAAAGTTGTATTCAGTAACTGTAATTAAAATAATTATATGTACAATAAAACTGCATAGTCTTCAGTGTATAAATTATGACATACAATTAATCTTTGTTAAAGTTACAAATGTAAAGCCCAAATGCTTTAAACTTGCTTAAAAGGTTTACACAAGCCTTAAAAACACACACAACTGATAAACTTTCACTTTTAATTAGGGTTAAACTGAAATGACTCCAAAATTCTAATGTGTTCTGAAATGTTGTGCCTGGTCAACAATAATCCTGACAACATCCAGCGATGTGACTATTGCACATTGCAATATCAATGCTAAAACAATATATTGTGTATCCCGAATCTACAAAATAAGCAGCTTCCTTAAATATTCCTTCAAAGGCAGGTGTAACGCCTCTGCAAAACAGCCCATTCTATTTTAGAGCGCATCAGTGACAGTATTTTGAAAGTGAGTGGATGACAGCTGAGAAATGGCTGAGTTTATAACACCGGCTGCGGTAATCAGTGTAAAGTATAAATATAACTGCTTAGTCATGGATCTCTCTATACCGCAGTGGCTGTGACACATTTCATTACGTCAGGGTTTACCTCCCGGGTTTTAAATAGCAGGTCTCACTAGCACTGCAATTATTTGTTATTGGCTGTCGGCGAGACTGTTTAATCTTTGTTTAACATTTGTGCTACAGAATTGAAACAAGGCTTTGTTGGTTTCCATCGAGAGGAAATGAAATCTCACTGACGTCTCGTTGCTTTTTGCTTTCTGTCAGAGAGACATATAGCCAATTAGTTTGTGTCTGACCCTCGTGTCTGACGTATACCAGTCTGTCTGTAATTTATCCTTCTGCGGGTTTTTAGACCAGCCTCATTGATTATTACATTGATAAAGATGATGCTTCTGCTGTTGGCATGCATTGGTACAGTGATGTGAGAATTGTTAGCGACGAAGATTGGATCTGTCAGTAAGCCATTTCTCATTATTATTCATTCAAGATGGCTGAATGCTGCTAAAAATTGAAATCGATTTTGACAGTTATGATGAGGGTTTTTGGCATATCTGCAGTATGTGTGTGTCACAGTGAATATTGATTCGTGCATATGTGTGCAGGGAGAACGAGGAGCGGCTGGTTTGGATGGACGCCCTGGTCAGGATGGGAAACCTGGGCCGTCTGGACCTCCTGGATTACGGGTCAGATCACTTCAGTCCTTGCCTTAACTTCATAGTCAAAGGATCCCAAATCAGTCTGAATCATTTTCGGAATGTTTTTGGTTTTGTAGGGTGACCCGGGAAAACAAGGGGATCCTGGAAGAGATGTGAGTGCTTCAGTTTGTTGCATCGTCAATTTGCCACTGTTGACCAAAAAATCGGTCCGGGTTTCAATCAGAAATTTCAATTGTTATGCTATAAATAAGCGTTATTATGGATAAATAACGTTGTTATGGAAAAATAAACTTTCAATTTTGGTTGCACCATACTGTAACTTTGCAAACACGTCAACTAATTTGCATTAGAATATTAATAGACTGATAGATAATGATTAGGGCAACACATGCTCATTGTGAAAACGTACCCCTGTATACATTTCTGGAGAGCGTGAATTATGTAGCCAGAGCTAGAGCTTAGATCGTACCCAAAAAATGAAACCCGACCCTACCCGAGCCTCTGCACTTTGTGTCCGAGCCCGACCCGGTCCAACACATTAACTGTAATTACCCAGCCCGATTTAAGTCTGACTATTATTTAATACAGACGTTTTTGGTTTTTTTATAACAGACATTCTCAACAACAATTCTGAGTTGTTTAAACTACAGTAATTAGTTTAGATTTATTTTAATACTTTTTATCTGCCATGGCAAGCCTGCTTCATGCCTGCTTCGCATGTGTGAACAGAGCGTGAGCATCACTTTATTTTTTGGCCCTCCATGTTAACGGATAAATATTAGAGTTTGCATACCGCACGCAGTAGCAGAAGCTGAAGCAGCACTCCTGCGATCATTTTTATTAAAGATTTGAACATTCTATTGAACATTACTATTGGGTCTATTTTTGCCACTGCTCACGCTCAATTAAAGTGACAGTGCATTGATAATAACCAAAAACACATTGAATGACAGTAAAAATGAGCAATTTTACCCAATAAATGCATAGATAAGATCCACTGATTGTTATGCACTGTTTCTGCTCTACATACGTAGTGCACACGCGCTGCCTCAACTCTGGTCGTGCGTGTGCTGTGAATGTGTGCCAGTGGAGGAGACGCTATTGCAGGAGTTGCTGCGCATGACACGCGTTGCGAATTGTGCAACTTTGTAGACCCTTACATGTTGTTTAGGCCGACTTTGCTAAAATATTCGCTCAAGTCTGGCAAAAAACAGTTCCAGAAAGCATGTAAAACAAAAACAAAAGGCAAAAAATAAAATAAGCAAGTAAATAACGGTGAGAATCTGATAAAATCTGAAAACATGGTAAAAATTAGGCAGCTGTGAGGGCTTTTCTTTTTCTGGATTGCTTTTGAAAACACTATCGTTTCGGTTTAGAGAGAGGGGTGGGTGGGGGTAGCAGTCAGTGAGTCAACAGCAGCCTCTAGTGGATTTACATGAGAACAGCAGGCCCAAATGGCACTCGCAATAGAAATTTGAGATCTCAATAAGTTGCGGTCACACTGGACATTTCTCCTCATAGACTTCCATTCATACGCACGTGAATGCGGCAGACCGGAAACGCAAGCTCCTGCGACAAGTTTTGCAGTTCGCTGCATTGGAAAGTTCAAGCTTGGTGACCTCTGACCTGCAAAATTGTGTGAGACCAATCGAAGATCAAAACCTGACCTCTCTGGACAGGAATTTAAAACATGGACCATTCGCTTGCTTTTTTAATGTCTAAACATCTTGTTTAATCCCGCCTCTTTTAGCAGCGCCGTACGACAGAATTTCGCACGCATAAACTCTAGTGTGACCGCAGCATAATACACACATAATAATACATCTTTAAAAGATACATAAAGAAAAACTCAAAACAAAACAAGGGAGAAAAATGAATGAAAAAAGGTAAAAGAAATAAAGTCAGATTATATATAAAGCATGATTAAAAAACATTGCTTATTTTCCAGATAATAATACCATTACACTATTCCTTTTAATGTGATATGGCAAAGACTAGGTTGCAAATAATACAAATATAGTCCAAACTTTGAAAAAATATTCTATCTATTTGTAAAACATGGGTAAGATGCTCCAGGGGAATGAACTCATCAATGATCTTGTTCCAACCTTTAAGAGATGGAGATTTATCATTAATCCAATTAAGTAAAATATTTTTCCTGGGTGCAAAGGTCATTATATTATACAAATTCTTATTAGCAGATGAAAAAAATGTGTCCATTATTTACAGTTTACCCAAAATCAATCAAACAGGGTCAAAATCTAGCTGCACCTTAAAGATCTTTTTATTTCCCCCAGCACCAATACCTCCACAAACAATGTGTTAAAATACCTACATCAGTTTAACATTTTAAACACATAGGTGAATTACAAAGGTTAAATAGATGTCGGTGGTTAAGGGAGATATGGAGTCTATGTATTATTTTATATAGTATTTCTCTTGTACGAGTACAAACAGATATTTTCTTAGCATTAGACCAAACATCAACCCATGTTTCCTCATCAAAATCAGTATCTAACTCTTCTTCCTATTTGGTTTTATCATGAGAGGGGGTGGAACATACTGACCCATAAAAGCAACCCACAGACATCTTTCCTGATGATAAAAATAATAACCTCTCACTAGAACATATCTCACAATTCCTAACAAGTGTTGTGTTGTTAGTAATGTAATGTCTTAATGGAAAAAATCATGTTTGAAGAAGATGTTTTACATTATTTATTTTACATAGATACATTGCTACTTGTTACCAACATTCCTGAGAATCTCTTCTGAATCTCATAAATGTTTGGATCCACTTGAGAATGCGTAAATGATAAGTACATTTTTATTTTTGGGTGAACTATCCCTTTAAGCCAGGATTAGACTGTGTGAATTTTTAAACTTGGTTGTAGATCAAGTACATAAGGAGAATCATCACAAAAATCTTCCCTCAAACCTCAAATATACACACACTACATGCTTTGATAAATGTGGTGGATCACACGCTGCAAAATGTTATTAGATTATTATGCAAGAGCGAGCAGCACATGGGATCTCACAAATCAGATTGTCATTGACGATTTATCAGGCAAAATCTACAGCAGTTTGCAGCTTTTTACACACAAGAGGTATGTTCCAAACTGTAGGGCATTCTGCCCAGTTCTTCTCTTTGATCTTATGTTTGTTGTACATTTTCCAAGTCTACAAGCTGTCTAGTGGACCAATACAGCAGCTTGTTCTGTGGTTGCAAATCAGTGGTGTAGTCGGGGCTATACGCACGTATACTCAGTATGCCTACTTTTTTCCATGAGCTGTTTGGGTATTACGACTTCTGAGGATCAATAATTGCGTATACCCTCGGTATACTCACTTGTTTTTCTGATTAGACTTCCCTAATTTACGTGTATTCGCGTCCCCTTTAAGTGTATACCAAATGTTTTTTTTTTTACTTGCATCTTATTTGTTGCAATCAGTGGATTTTTGTTTAATTTGCGGCATTCCCCGCCCCCTGACGGCCGCAGCAGCTGTGAGAAAATTTCGGGAGTTTTTCGATAATGACGACAAGTCAACTAAATGATGTCTCGCTGAAACACTGAGGTAAAAAAGCATGGGCATCACTTTAGTCCCCTATATTTCTATTCAGTCCCTCGAAATGTTTTGCGATTTCCTCATGAACTGTACACTACTAAATGATCACCTTAGTCCCCTTTAAATTTGATATGAAAACGGCGGCAGACTTCCGCTCCTCCGTTTTCAACTCGTTTTTCGTTTAATCAGCAAGCCACAGCTTTGCAGAGTGAGAGCAGAAGGTGTGTTTATCTATAGATTGTTATAATATCTGCATATTCACAGTTCTTTGCTATAGAAACACTTGTTTCACATGTACCAATCGGGTTTTCCCATCTACTGTTTCCTTGGCGCTACCCTCATCATCACAGCTGTTTCCTCCAGCGAAAATGCAACTCTTAACGAACATTTATCAATTAACCATGA
>LR812524.1:48916031-48998531 GCA_903798195.1 Danio kyathit | reverse complement strand
ACAACAGTTCCTCAGACAGTCTCACGTGCTCTAGAGACCCACAGAGATGCAACTTTTTTAGACTTAAAAATGCGTCCGGCGACTTCAGCCAGTGTTTCTAAATCTCCTAAAATGTCCAGGAGTCGACTTTTGCTTTTGCTTTCTAAAGTTGTTGCGTTTTTGTATTACTCTTTTATTAAAGACTATTTTCTGCTTGGCCGCTTGTTCAGCGCGCACAGCCGCGGGACAGAGAGAAAAATTAAATAATAGATTCTTTATCTAAACGACTCAAGAAAACTTTACTAAATACTCTGAGAAATATATAATAATACAAAATATATGTACACCATTAGAAATGGTCAATCAACTCATTTGCCTTATTTAAATAATCTACACTTTTTATTCGAATTATTCATTAATTGTTAATAAATATTTATTTTATGATATTGTCTGTTTTTATTCATTTTTCCTATATGCTTTGGGGTGACGCAGTAGGTAGTGCTGTCGCCTCACAGCAAGAAGGTTGCTAGTTCGAGCCTCAGCTGGGTCAGTTGGCATTTCTGTGTGGAGTTTGCATGTTCTCCCTGTGTTCGCGTGGGTTTCCTCCGGGTGCTCTGGGTTTCCCCACAGTTTAAAGACATGCGGTACAGGTGAATTGGGTAGGCTAAATTGTCCATAGTGTATGACTAAGCTGAAAAGAAAATGAATAAATGAATATGCTTTGGCAATACTGTACTAAAAGTCATGCCAATAAAGCAACTTGAACTTGCGAGAGAGAGAGAGAGAATATGCAGCAATTTTTTTTTATTTCAACAGCCTTTTTTAAAACTGTAACCCACTGAAAAGTAACTGTGTATAACAGTGTCATAATAAATTAAAAGTATTGTTAAAAATCATAATAAATAAAAGTATTGTTATTATTATTTTTTTGTGTCACATGTAGTTAACCATTTATGTGCCATGGGTAAAGGATGTGTTTCAATCCGGCTACCACCGGAAGTATATTTCAAACCTGTGGGAAGCACTGCTCATGTATGAATTTCCAATCAATTTTTTTTCTTAGATCAGCTCCATCTAGAATGCAGACACTCATTCCAGTTTAGTAGCCACACCAGAGCCCTTGTCCTCCATAAACGAGACGACTAAACCATCCTGCTGATTATAAATCACCCTCTTAGCAGCCGTTCAGTGGGAGGCAACGCAGCCTAATAAATGCTTTATAGTTCAAATATGTGAGGAGTTTCAGTCAGCCGTGTACTAATGTTCGGTTAACCTGACTCAGATAGATTACACCGCTGGCGTTGAGCTTACGCTAATCCCGCTCGTCCTGCAGTTTCTACTGATTTACTGATCACAGCCCCGAACCAGCTGTGGTAATTGCAGGAGCTATATCGGGCTGGATGGCACCCGTCATATATCTGTAATATGAGGCTGCTCGTCGCATGAAGCGTTTAGAAGAGAAATTACTGCTTGAATGAGCTGCACAAAATTACAAGAGTTCTCATACCAAAACAGGAAGAGCTGATTACAGGAAGTCTTGATTACAGAAATTATGAAAACGCGCCTTGCACTCCTCCAGATGTCTGTGTTTAGCACCTCGCTTTCTATCAAACTTTTTTTCAGGGCGAAGATGGCGTGCCAGGAGAGGATGGTCGAAAGGTAATAAAACACCTATTGTTGAGCGCTTGTGTGTGATTAGATTGTCATTTTTGATAATTAGCCTCTGACAATTCCTGCATTTACAGGGAGATAAAGGAGAGCAGGGGCCTGCTGGAAGAGACGTGAGTTTCTCAAACTTATCTTCCTGATCATTCTGTTCTCACACTCTTATCCTGCTTTCACAACAAAAGACAGGTCCATCACAGCTTATCAGAAGCAGCACTACATAACATTTTCCAAGTGTACATTTTAGGACGTCTCTGAGAGATATGTTATTTGACCAATTTGTGGATTTCATTTGCTATGTTGCTTCAAAGGTAAGCATATAACAGGTTTGTAAAAGGCTGCTGTCCTTGACCCCTAAGTGTTGCCTAATAATGTTTCATTTTGTACTCTACATCTGTACCCGCTGTTTTCTTCCAGCGATTTGTGGCCACATTTTACTCTAAATGTACTCAGATTTGGTTGTTTTCTGTTATTCAGTCCATGTCATTATGTCTAGCTGCCCTTTTTGCTATTTGTCTGCCTCACACAGCTAATTTTCCCATCAGCACAAATCAGATTTGTTGTTAAATGGATGTTTTCAATCAGAAACGCACACACACATTCTAAATGTGTGGATGCTCTTCTTCCTGTGCTTGATGCTGAGTGCAGTCAGTAATGAGTCAGCAGCCTTATGGGAGAAACTCTTCACTGATGAGTTTATTTGATGTGCAAATTTATGCCCATTAATTAAAGAATTAATTTGTATCATGGTTATTTCTCCCATCTCCTTCTCTCTCTCTCTTTCTTGCTCTTTTCTTAGGGTCGAGATGGGATAAAAGGTGATCGGGGCATTGCAGGACCTAGTGGCCCACAAGGTCCTGTTGGACCCCCTGGAGTCCCTGGAAATGTTGGACCACCAGGATCTGTGCGTTTGTGCATGTGTTTGAATATAAATAGACTACTCTGCTCCTCTATTAATCCCACAAGAGTTCTGAAGGATGCTACATTTATGCAGAGAGCTGTATATCTCTATCTTGCTCTGTTTTTTACCAGGTGGTCTATGTTAAAGGGGAGCCGGCAACACCGGGACCTTCAGGACCTCAGGGCCCTCCAGGAACCCCTGTAAGTAACATCTACCGATGTTGGATCTTTAGTTCATTTTAGTTAGAGACTATGAGCCCTATCATACACCCAGCGCAATAAGGTGCAAGACATGTTTGGCACGATTTGTTGCTTTTTTCAGACCAGCGCAACCCTAATTTGCACATTTTTCACCACATTGTTAAAAAAGCAAATACTTTTGCACCACTTTGTCGACTCATGGGTGTTCCGGTCTAAGAAGGAGGTGTGTTAAGGTGCATTGTTGGCGCGTTGCTATTTTGAGGAGCTGAAATAGACTGTGCAATTGACCAACTAAAAGCTGGTCTAAAGTCCAGCGCAGAGGTGTTAGTCATGCGCCTATGCAGGTCCAAATGCTTACACATTGCTTAATACACACAGGATGTACAGCAATACGCAAATATCTTTACATGTGAAAAAAATTAAAGGATTAAAATGTTACAAAATTATTTTCTACATAAATATAAAAACCACTGCCTCCATGCCTTCATGTCGGGGGGGCTATTTTCAGTTTATTCATGACAATTTGCATTTGTATAATGTTAATATTATTTTCAGTATTATTTATTATATGCATATTTATACTGTATTTGTTTTAATAAAAACAAGTTTAGATTTGTCCACCTGTCGAGTTTTGGAGATGTATGCGTCACCACATGGGGCATAAGAATAGGACATGTGTTTTGATATAACTCAGTTTTTTTTTTCATTTATTAATTAGCTGGGAATTAGAACTGAATTTAGAAATCATTTTGAAACGAATCTTTGCGCTGAACAAAAGAAATTAAATATGTAGGCTAATGGATGTCTTCAGTGCGTACAACACTGTTTCTTATCCATGAAAGTAAAGGAATAAAGTAAAGAGTAAAAGTAAAATATAAAGAAAGTAAAGAGAGAATAACTCTAACCTAATGAGGTAAGAATTATTCTTTTAACTCATTAAGAGAATAAACACAACCCTGTTAGACCATGCGCCACGGCGCATAGTGTATTTTTCTATTATTAAAATAGCAAAAAGTGGATTCGGACACGCCTTTAATGCTTTTGCACCATTTACTTTAAATTTTGTGCTTAGACCATTAAAATAGAGCCCAATGTCTTTTTGCCACATATTATTTACTTTTTTTTTTTTTAAAAAAGCATCACTTTATTTAAATGGAAAAACTACACTATAAATGCAATATATTGTATTTGATTGTGTTCTGTCAATTAGGGAATACCTGGAGTTCCAGGAGCTGCTGGAGCAAGAGTAAGTTTATCTTCTGTGTGCAAATCAGTGTGTGCTTTTTATAAATCATGACTTAAGTTGTCATAATGTGATCATTGTAGGGTGAGCGAGGTCTGCCGGGCTTGAAAGGAGATGTGGTAAGTTTATTTTTTATGTGTAATTAAGTGCTTATGGCTCTTAAAGCAGACATAAGGCTGTACACCTAAATATAATAAATGAACTCTTTTGATTACCAGGGTGATCCAGGAGAGGATGGAAAACCAGGAAGTTCAGCGGTTAGCAAAATGCTCACACATGCAGAGTAGCACATGCATTGACTGGCAGGATGACTAATGTTGTTTACCCCATGTTTTGTTACAGGATGTGAAAAGAGCTCTGTCAGATTTTGGCATTGAGGTACTGAGAAATTTATCAAGATTGACATAGTTTGTTTGCATATATACATAAGTCTCTCTCCTGTACTTCACTTGAAATTTTTATTTTACTGTAGGTCAGAGAACTGAAACTATTAGTTGATGAAAAAAACGTTCTGGTGTCAAAGATGAGGGAGCTGTCAGGAAAGAAGGGCGAAAAAGGAGAAGTCGGACCTAGAGGCCCTTCAGGAGTAGATGTGAGTTCATTTTATGTTCATGTGTGACTGAGTGGTGTCTGGTATTCAGTAGCTGGATGAGTAGTGTGTTATGGGCCTTTTTGCAATAAAAAGAATGGTCCAAAGCCATTGGTGCTGTCCATGGTGCTGAATCGTCCAACAACAGTTTTTTTCCCAATGAATTATTTATTCATTCATTTTCTTTTTGGCTTAGTCCCTTTATTAATCTGTAGTCGCCACAGCGGAATGAACCACCAACTTATCCAACATCTGTTTTACGTAGCGGATGCCTTTCCAGCTGCAACCCATCACTGGGAAACATCCATGCACACTCATTCACACACATACACTACGGACAATTTAGCCTACCCAATTCACCTGTACTGCATGTACTTCTTGCTGTGAGGCGATCGTGCTACCCACTGCGCCACCGTGACGCCCCAATGAATTAATGTCATTTAAATGTCTTTTTACTCAGCAATTTTCTGAACTTTATACTTTTTTTTTAATCATGCATTTGGGTTTTAGGGTGCACGGGGTCTTCCAGGTGAGCGAGGTGGGAAAGGAGAACAGGGTGAGAAAGGGCCTGCTGGTCCACAAGGTCCTACAGGCAGGGCAATTGGAGAGAGAGGTCCTGAGGGTCCACCAGGACAAGCAGGTGAACCTGGAAAGCCTGGAATACCAGGAGTACCAGGACGAGCCGGTGAACTTGGAGAAGCTGGCAGACCTGGGGATAAGGTAACAAATAGAAATGCATTGGTGTTTTGTCACTATAGCTTTTTTTATACATGTTTTATAAGATAAATGGCTGATTGAAGAAAGCATGATATGAATTTAATATAGAAATGAGATTATAATTTGTCTTTGTTGCAGGGAGATAAAGGGGAGAGAGGCGACAAAGGACCAGCTGTAAGTATCATTGCTGTCGTTCATGCAAAGAAAAATACATGTAAATGAAAGTAATCTTAACAAATGAATTAACTTTTTTTTTTTTTGAAGGGTCCGGCAGGATTACCTGGCTTAGGGGGGCCTCCAGGGCCAAAGGTAATTCACAGTGTATATTAATTTTTGTACACAATAGTATAACATTTGTATTTTTCAATTTTGTGTATTAAAAATTTGTAAGTATGACTTTTTTCCCCCCAAGGGAGATTCTGCTTCTGTTCAGAGTGGTTTGCCTGGTCCAAGGGGTCTGCCAGGCCCTGCAGGTGTCCGAGGAGAGCCAGGTGCAGTAGGACCTCAAGGATCTACTGGAGAGCGGGTGAGAATGGAGTTTCTGAAACATTTATATGTATAGCAGCATGTTATCTAGGTTCTTGACCTTAGTTGACAGTTTGATTTGTGATATGTCCCCCTCTCAGGGCTACACAGGTGCTCGTGGGGAGAAAGGAGACAAAGGAGCAAGTGGAGAAAGGGGAAAAGAAGGCTCCCCAGTGAGTATACCCTTAACTGACAATAGAACTTAGTCTTTATTATTAAATTTGCAATTACACTGTTGTTTTTTAATCTTAGGGAAGTCAAGGAGAGTCAGGAAAACCAGGACAAGATGGGAAGCCGGTGAGAAACAAATTCCTTTTTAGCTATTATCTTCCTGTGTCAGTTTACAATTACCTTATATCTAATCAACACTGTATTTGATGTTGTTCTGAGATATCTGCCAAGGTAAGCATCATTAGCATTG
Source organism: Danio kyathit (assembly GCA_903798195.1). Taxonomy (NCBI): domain Eukaryota; kingdom Metazoa; phylum Chordata; class Actinopteri; order Cypriniformes; family Danionidae; genus Danio; species Danio kyathit. The sequence continues at coordinate 48,992,291 of LR812524.1, read as the reverse complement.
CTCATACAAAACACCAAAAATTGTTATTCTAGGTAGGTAAACTGAGTTTTTCTTTTTTTACACCATTTGTAGATAATTTGACTTGTTGTGGAGAATTTTTCTGTTACTTTAATAAGTGCTAAGATGATTTTTGACTGAAGCGGACTGACACTAAAGGAAGGACACTGGACGTAACAGTGAACCAGCATATCACAGTATTTTGGCTTTTTTTTTAAACTTAGGCCAGTAAGTAGCCATCAAATTAATCGATTACAACACCCTATTAACCGCCTAAAAAAATCATAGCACCTACACAGGGACATCATTTACACAGGCACCACCACTATCAGATGATGCTTTATGGTTTTGTATGATTTAACAGCCTTGTTTAAGTTCAAGGTAAGTTTAAGGTTCAAGTTTTGGTAAGATGACCAGAGAATGGTGAGTTCTGCAATTCTTCTGCTCTTATTTGAGGGTCTGATAGTGTTTTGTGATTAGTTTGCTTTTAGTAGCCATACAGTATGAAAACATTCTACCGCTTATGAAATGGAAAAGAGGAAGAGAGTTAGCTTTAATGGGGAAGATGAGAGCTTAAGCTCTCACTCACACCTTTATTTATTATTCTCCTCTGGAGCAGGGTTTGAAGGGACCGGCCGGTCCGCCAGGCCTATCTGTGAGTAACAGCATCCCAACGTGGCAGCCTCTCTTGGGCTTGCCTTTGTAGGAAAATCCTGGGGATTTGCTGCGAGTACTAGGCCTTGCTGTGAGCACTAGCTGACTTTCTTTGCCTGAGGCTACATAGATGAACCACACAGAAGTAACAAATGCAGCACCGCTTCTATCCGCTAACCACTCTGTCTCCTCTCTTCCTCCACCACTCCATAATCCCACTTTCTTCATTTTCTGATTCCACTCCATTCGAAATTTGGACCATCACACCTCTGCTCTCTCTACACTTCCTGTCTCTCCATTTCTTCCTTCCTCTCTCTTTAGGGCTTGCCTGGGTTCCCAGGAGTGCTGGGCAGACCGGTAGGTTCTCTGTGGCTGAGATAGGCTGCTTTGCTTATAATGGGAAGGGGGGGCGTCTTTGTCTGTGTAGTTTGTTTGTGTCTGCTTCTGTGTGTCATACTTTACTCATACTGTAAATTTACATTGTCTAATATACATGTCTTATGTGGCTTTGAGCTCTGTGAATGTTTGTGTTTTTATTTACTACCATTCAAAAGTTTGTAAGATTTTTTAAAAACCAAATTGGGATTTACTTTGTAACTTTACTTTATAAGAACTCAAAAATGACAAATAGTTTAACTATCACACAAATAAATGACATTTAAAAATGTATTATATATAAAGTTGCAATTTTATATTGTAATGTTTATAATATTACAGTTTTTATTGTTGAACATATTAATTAAATATTAATTAACTAATTAAACGTTGCCTTTGTTATAGAATTTAAAGAGACCTTTAAAAAATCTTATTGGCCCTTAAACTTTTGAAAAGTGATTTATGGCCATATACACACTGCAAGTTTAGGCAATGTCAACTCTATTTAAATACAGGTGATACTTCCTCCCACACTCAAAAAATATTTCTTTTTGCTTGTTCAAACTACTTAATTAAAATGAGCTGAATCAACACAATTCTTGAGATTTCATTGAGACAACTTAAATTTTTATGTTCAATTCACATAAATTAGTTAAAAGTGTTAAGTTAACTTAATCAATTTGTGTTGGGACAACATGAATGAATTATGTGGAACCCCACATTTTTTACAGTGCTTTATATTGAAGTTGATATTGAGCTGCACCATGTTGGTGTTTTGTAACATCTATTTTTTTACGAGGTGGATAGTTAGTCAAATGCTCAACCCCCAACCTGGAGGACCAGGACATATACACATACACTATGGACAATTTAATTTACCCAATTCACCTATAGTGCATGTCTTTAGACTTGTGGGGGAAGCCAGAGCACCTGGAGGAAACCCACGCGAACACGGGAGAACATGCAAACTCCATACAGAAATGCTAACTGATCCAGCCAGGGTTCGAACCAGCGACCTTCTTGCTGTGAGGCGACAGCGATATTCACTGTGCCACCATGCCACCCCAAATACAGGAGATAATACCCTAAATTAATATGTGAGCAATCCAGTTTCTGGAGTTAATAATGTAAGCAGTTGGAAGTCACTGTTTTTTATGTATGGCTTTTGTATCATTAACACTAGTTGTTCTATTCAGTCTGTTTAGAGTTTTTTTTTTACTGTAGCTAGTTGCATTTTTGAGGGGAGTTTGTTTGGTTGTTAATTCAGTAAATTTCTAAATTATGTATACAGAACAGGGTTATGCACAAAAGGTGACTTAAAAGGCTCAACTAATCATTTGCAGTGTGTATATGGCTGATGTGCGTCCTGTGTTTGTGCAGTCAAAAGTAGGCATGGGCCGGTATATGATTCTGACGGTATGATAACCTTGGATAAAAATATCACTGTTTCACTTTATTGTGATTACTGCTCTAAAATAAATTATGTTTAAATGTCTGAGTAAAAAAACATATTTTTTAAACAATATAGCTTATTTTTAAACATTTTACATATTTTAAAACAGTAAACATGTAAGGCTAAACCATTTAAATGAATCATTGACTTCTGCTGTCTTCATTAGTTTCAAAAACACAGATTTCTTTACAATTTAAAACAGCATCTTGGGATATTATTTCTGCTGAAAACAAACAAAAAAAACTTTTTTAAAAAATCTAACATTTACAGCAGGAACAGAAAATTTTGGCGGTTTTAAAACATTGACTTTTCCCAAACCATGGTATACCTTGAAAACAGTTATCGTCCCATGCCTAGTCAAAAGTATACAGTACAGTATGTCTGTCCATTTAGAGCTTGGGTGTGCTGTTTATGTGTGCATGGGTGTATATGTGTGTGTGTGAGTGTGTTCTCTATATTTGTATCAGCACCTTGTTCATACCAAATATGCATTTTGCACAGGGGAATCCAGGAGAACCAGGAATAAGAGGACCAACTGTATGTATATATGCACATTCATGTACAAACATAAATTGAATATAGTATTTCTAACCTTTGTTTCGATTTTACAGGGTCCGATGGGTGGAAATGGACCCCCGGGGCCTCCTGGCGTGAAGGTTAATGCTGCATAATTTGATTTGATTGTCGTGAACTTTGTAATTATAAATAACAATGCATGTATATGTACACATTTTCATGTTTAGGGTGACCATGGAGAACCAGGCATTGGAGTTCAAGTAAGTTTTCCAACTGAGTAGCGATAGAATGCTTTCCTTCAGGCGATTTGATACGCAGCAATGTGTTTTTGGAGTTACATAACTAGAGTTTACTCACTCTTCATTCTTTTCTTTTCATTTTTCAAGGGCCCTCCTGGACCTCAGGGCAACAGAGGTTTACCTGGACCTGCAGGCACTCCAGGAGCCATAGTAAGATCAAAACGCAATATTGGACTCATTCCAACAGCTTAGATGCTTTTGACCTCTGTCTCTACGTAGAGGTCATTAGACAATATCTGCAGCTTCAGCTTGAAGCCTCTTCACTTGCTCAGTTCATCTGTCTGTGTTTTATTTATCCTTGGCGGTTGTAGTCCTTAGTTTGCCCTTGTATTTCAGAAAGCAAATTTACAGTGTTTTTCTTCCTTGAGTACAGTAGGTTTTCAGCAGATAGCACATAAATATTAGTATACCGTTGTTGTTCCAGTGGGTTTAACATAGACATCTTGTTTTCATAGATACTGATGATTTATATTTGTCTGGGTAGGCATGAATTGCAGCGTTTTTAATGTTTGCAGGGACCACAAGGACCTCAAGGGCTTCCAGGACAAGTGGTGAGTAAATAAACATACCAGACAAACTAATGTATTACAGAAAATTTGCAAAATGACAATTTTACCTTCTCAAGTAATTGGCATAATGGCGAAAGTGAAGCAAAGCTTGATTGCGGGTCCATGCAACAAATGAGAAGTGTCCGCCATGAGAGAGCACTTGACTTTAGATTTGAACAACAATATAGCCGTTCAGTCACTAATGCATCTGTAAGGTTGAACTCGCAGTTCACTCTCTCGAACGAATACATTTGCTCTCGGTCAAGCAGTTTCAGGCTCAATCCAGTTATGAGATTGTGGTGGATATATTGCATGGATATGTGTTGTATTGTGAGGTGGTTGCCAATACTCAGACCTAGTTTTATACAGTATAAAGCCTCTGTTCTGCCAACACACCACATGCACATTTTAAAAACAGGGCATTCCATAGACGTCTGTTGAATATATACAAGTAGTTACTAAAAAGCCTAAGTACGTATTAAAAGCAATCCTAACCCAGGGTGTCCGCAGGGTCTTAAAAAGTATTAAACATTTATTTTTTCAATTATTAAACTTATTTTTTTCAATTATGAGAAAATTAAGGCCCTTAAAAGGTATTAAAAAGTCTTAAATGGGTTTTTGAGGTTTTAAATTCAAGCGTTGTCCAAAGTGTTTGACTCCAAAAAAGCATAAATATATTTATTTTCCTCCTAATATTAACAACAGTGTACTTGATCCATGCGACTGGTTCGGGCCAGGGCGCGTCAGGCCAGGCTCCTCCGTCCGGGTGATGTCACGTTATTTGCGACAAACGTGGGAAGGTGTAGCGAAACCATAGAGTGAAACAGATGACAAAACGGGAAAATGTACGTTTGCGTACTCCTGGTAAACGGTGGCAAAGTTTAAACAGTGGCTGAAGCCTGTCTCTGAAAACAACCGTGTAATTTATTCTTTTAAGCTTTGTTTCTTTCGATCTTATCTGAGTTCTGTTGCATGGTTGTGCTCCATTGATTTATTTAACTATAACTGTTTATTAACAACTGTTTATTAAATTAAAGGTTTACTGATACTTTTTAGAACTTGAAGTGGCGATGAGGTCTTAAAATATTCTGAGAAGGTCTTTAAAAAGTCTTAAAAAGGTATTGAAATTATCTTTAGGATTCCTACATAACCAATAACCAACCTGTAACCAATTCCCTAAACAATGAAAGCTTCAAAGAATTCTGTTCTTTCATCCACGCTTAACAGAAAGGGCTGCGATTAAAACTGTCTGCGCTGTTCACCGATGAGTGAGGTGGACTCTAAAAAATGTGTGTTAACAGTCTATATGCGCGTAATAATCCCAGCTGATCCGTAATAAACACAGTGGAGAAAACTCGCTCTACAGACACACTCGTGTCAGGATACACTAGTATCATTTTAATAGCGATAGAGGAGAGGAAACGTTACCTTACAAACATGCCAGGTCCAAAGTTAGAGATAGGCAGAGAGAGAGAAGGAGCTTTCATTTTCTCCCTAGCAGTGAAATAATGTCTCCTGGTTCTGCTGTACTTCAATGTCAGTGAGAGACTGTCCAGCAAACTCGCATGCAGTAAATAGTGCACAGTTGTCTGCTTTTTAGGTAGTTGGAGCATTTTAGTTACTCGCCCTCGCCTTGTTGGAATAGTATTCTATCGTGGCATGGCGCGTATGAGATTAATGACGTCAGTGCATTATAACCGGTGATGATCAATTAATGAACCGATACCGAATTCGTCTGAGCCTCGGACATTATCAGGAAGGCTATTCCAGAGTTTAGGGGCCATAAATAAAAAGGCTCGACCTCCTTTACTCGAATGTGCTATTCTAGGTGCTACCAGAAGCCCTGAGTTTTGAGATCTTAAAGAGCGGGTTGGATTGTAGCGAGACAGAAGGTTGGTTAGATAAACAGGAGCTAGATAATTTAAGGCTTTATAGGTAAGAAGCAATATTTTATATTCAATACGAAACTTAACAGGCAGCCAGTGTAAGGAGGATAAAAAAACAACAACCCTACTACCTACTATTTACTAAGAAGATGCATTAAAAGAAGCTAGAAACTTGTACCCACCGACTTTTATACTAGAAAAAACAGATAAGAAATATGTCAGTGGTTTCCAGCTACTTTCAGTATCTTCTTGTGTGTTCACTGGAAAAAAGAAAGTCAAACAGGTTTGGATCAAGTAAATGGTGAGAAAATAATGACAGAATTTTCAGTTTTTGGTGAACTATCCCTTTAACATAGACAAAAATCAATTTTATACGCTGCATTTTATTGAATTAATTTGAATAGTTTGTTGTTTGTGACCAATAATAATGAATTTTTTTCCTTATGTAATGTGACTGTGAGGCCTGGCACTTGTTACAGTAATCAGGTTATCTCTTTAATATGATCCAATAAACAGGGAGAGGGGGGCAAGCCTGGGGTCCCAGGGAGAGACGGTGCTCCGGGTAAGGATGGCCTGCCAGGCTTAAATGGTAAACAGGTGAGAGCTTAGATGCCCTTGATGTTTACAAAGACATACGTGCATTCATTTAATAATCTTCTGCACCAGTTTTTTATGTTTTCTTCGCTCCTTTCTTATCTTCCCTACATAACCACTCTTTCTCTGTCCTTATTATTTTTCTGTCACTTTATTCAGGGTATTGCAGGACCGGTCGGTCCCCAAGGACTTAAAGGAGAGCAAGGAGACAGTGGACCACCAGGAAAGGTGCATCTGCATGTTTGAATTTGAACATAATATGCAGTTTGATTGAGGCTTTGTCTTTAATTTTCAACCTGTTCAATTTATCTCCATTTATTTTTCTACTGTGCTGTGCAGTCTGTCACCGGACCCCCTGGAATGAAGGGTGAGATGGTGAGTTGTTGCCATGGTTACATCATAGCGAACACTGTGTGCAGATCAACCTGTCTCACCTGCCTGACAGATAATCTCATTTGAGGCAAACATAATGTTAGAGCGCATGTACGTGAGCGCTTCAGCAGATCTTCTCTCAGTGTTGTCACACTCAAATGCCAACCGAGCAACAGCACAAAGTATTAAAGTAAACCTCGGACAAGTGATGACTTTTATTTGTTCAATCAAAGCAGAAAGGCTGACTGCCATGAAAAAAAAATGCTTTCCTTGATCCTCAGGTTTGTTTTTTATAGTAAAAAGTACTTGGTTTTTGTGCTCACTTTTAAAACAAATCAACAGAAGCTATGGAGCAAGATTAGTCTTAAAAAAATAATACATTTACAAAACATAATTTGTAAATACACAAATCCAATTCATAAATTCCAAACATGATTCATAAATACACAAATCCAATTTGTAAATTAAAAACGCGATTCATAAATACACAAATCCAATTCGTAAATTCCAAACGCGATTAATAAATACACAAATCCAATTCGTAAATTAAAAACGCGATTCATAAATACACAAATCCAATTCGTAAATTCCAAACACGATTCATAAATAAACAAATCCAATTCGTAAATTAAAAACGCGATTCATAAATACACAAATCCAATTCATAAATTCCAAACGCGATTTATAAATAAACAAATCCAATTCGTAAATTAAAAACGCAATTCATAAATACACAAATCCAATTTGTGAATTCCAAACGCGATTCATAAATAAACAAATCCAATTCGTAAATTAAAAACGCGATTCATAAATACACAAATCCAATTCATAAATTCCAAACGCGATTCATAAATAAACAAATCCAATTCTTAAAAATTCAAAACACAATTCATAAATGCACAAATCCAATTCGTAAATTTAAAACACAATTCATAAATACACAAATCCACTTCAGAAAAATTCAAAACACAATTCATAAATACACAAATCCAATTCATTTGGCAAAATATTTACTTGTGAATTCACAAATTGTGTATTGTATTTATGAATTGTGTTTTGAATTTACAAATTGGATTTTGTAAACATGAATTTTGCTGTACATGAATTTTATTTTGTAAATATATAATATTTTTGAGACTGATCTGTCTCCATAAAGCTGGTTTACTGCATTTTAAAACAGCACATCAGATTACATATTTATATATTGTGTGCATAGCTACTATGCAAGTCGATCTTCTGACCATATTCTGTTTCTTAAAGGCATTTTATCAAATTCTGTTTGAATAATTTTGTTAAATTTCAGTATATCACATTCTCAGGCATTGTTAGATTAAAAAAACTAGTTATTGATAATATTTCATTAATTTATTAATCCGATTATCCCATTATTATTATTTTTTTGCATTTGCCTTAGGTAGGTAAAGGTATAGTTTAAATCTCAAAAAACATCAGACGTAGTGAGAAAACTTTATGTGCAAACTTTATGACCCTCTTTTTCAGCATCCTGCCATCTCTGACACAAATACTCTGTAATTGTGTCTTATTGTGTGCAAGTTTATTTAGGTATCGGCACCGTTGTGCTCTATATATATTTATATATTTACCCCATTTATTGACGGAATTATGACAGGACAGGAACAGGGAGGTAAATTACGGTGGCCCGTTGCACATTAAATGCCATGGGCAAAATCCATCACCTGCCTTCACTGTACAGCCAAACACTTCCAGGAGTAACTAATCTGTCAGAAGTTGCCATCCACAGTTTCACCTGTGATGAATCTTTATAGTATCTGAAAAATATGTACGAGGTGTGCAGAATGACCTGAAAAAAAAACATAAACAGAAGCACACATGCAGTCAGTGCACTCATCCATCTGGTACTTTACCAGTTCTCCTGAGGGAAGTGGTTGGCTTATCTACACTGTGGCAGGATATAAATTATAGATAATGGCCTATAGATTTGTTATTTCTGACATGAATATACCACATTATTAACTCATGTAATGGCTGAATGTTTAGGGGCCGCCTGGTCAGACATTGCCAGGGACTGCTGGAGAAAGTGGCCTTCCTGGATTACAGGTGAGGTTTGCCAGTTCATCAATTCTCTTAGATTCTAAGTAATAATATTTTTATGACCGCTACAATTTGTTGATAAGGTTTATATGTGTTAATCTGCATATTTAATGTATGGCCCATTAGTTTGTGGTCATATTTTGTGATTTGTTATCCTTTGTGATTAAATGGATAGTTCACCCTAAAATGTAAATTTAGCTCACTATTTATTGACCCTCAAGTGATTCCAAACATTAATGAGTTTCTTCTGCTGAACACAAAAGAAGATATTCTGAAGAATGCTGGAAACTGGTAGCCGCAACCTATTTTAGGAAAAAAGTATTATGGATGTCAATGGCTGCCAGTTTCCAACATTCTTTAAAATATCTTCTTTTTTTGTTCAACAGAAGAATGAAACTCAAGTAGGTTTGGAAAAAATGGAGGGAAATGTAAATGATGATGACAGAATTGTCATTTTTGGTGAAACATTCTTAAAGGTCTTTTGTAGAAATGATTCTGATTTAACATTTTATACACGTACTAATGCGTCTGCTTTGCTTTTTAGGGCCCAAAAGGAGACAAGGGGCCAGCAGGGATCAAAGGAGAAAGAGTGAGTGGTGATAATATAAGAAAGTGCCAATGTAGACTGTGAAGAAATGGAATTTAAAGTGTTATTTACTCACAGGGTGCTGCGGGAGATCCTGGAGATCCTGGGGAGAATGTGAGTACCTGCATTGACTTCAGAGGCAGAACTGCCAGCACCACAATCCCTTTCATCTCCTCTATAATACATGCATCATTAAAAGACACTTTATTGTTCAGGGGGTGAGAGGACCCCCGGGGCCCAAAGGAGTCAAAGGAGAGGCTGGAGTGGGGATGACTGGTCCTCCAGGACAGTCGGGACCCATTGGCTTGAAGGTTGTTGATTCATTTTATTTTAGAGATGTTTTTAAAACTGTTGCTAAGAAACCTTTTAACCCAATTAACTCATCCCACATTGTTTCGGTGACAAGCTAAATGATAACTACAGTATAGTCAAACAGAAAATGGGAAGAATCTAGCCTGTTTATTAAAGTAAATGTTTTTAATTGGTTCCAGGGTGACCCTGGCTTACCAGGTCCTCCGGGCCCTCCTGGGCCACGTGGATTAGATGGGACGCCAGGACTGGCAGGACAGAGAGGTGAAGCAGGTCAGCCAGGACCCCCTGGATCACCAGGAGAAAGGGTTAGTAGACTCACTGCAGACACAGAAACAAATCTAGACTAAAAATTGCATATGTTTAGATAGAATATTACCACATGCATTCAATTACATTAAAGACATTTCCTGAATTTTTTGTGTCCCTCTGCTGCATCAAACAATAGTAATTCTGGTGGTGCTTCTTACTCTGTTTAAGGGTCTAAACGGAATTATAGGCAAAACAGGAAATCCAGGAACACCAGGAGATGCTGGACCACCTGGACCCACTGTAAGTCACTGGCAGGTTCAAATTAAAAAGTGTGTGTAAGCATTTAAATACATATTTTTCTTAGAGCAAGTATAACAGTGATGTCCTTATCTTCATATTAGGGTGCTGCAGGCCTTCCAGGACTTAAGGGTGATAAGGTATGTCATGTGTGGCTTGCAGAGCTTCTAGCCTACAATTTTTTTTTTTAATTTAAAAAATTCAGAAGCACAGTCAAAAATTTAACAGCTGATGCCATGCAGAAGAAAAGGGAGCTTACTCTTTATGACAGAAAAATGTGGGACACATGATAAACCAATGATGAACCAAATTAGGTAATTTGACAATTGATGAAATTAATTAGATGAAATTAAACATGCTCGTCTTCATTTCTTGGTTTTGAACCATTGAACTAGAACTTTTATTAACTGCAGGGTAATCTTAAACATCTTGTTTGCTGGCAACATAAATAGTTCTCATTAACAGATGGTTGGCACATGTAATGTTGCATTTTCAAATGCACGTCATACAGTAAGTGACCCAAATTCACAGCTCTTTCAGAGATGGAGTTTGTGTGAAGCAGCATTTACTGCAAACTGAACCACTTTGAGCTGCCAAAAATACAGAATCATAAGCTGTTGTTAATTTATATGTAAATTAACAAAATGACACTATTCAATTGGAAACACATATTTTGGATTATAAATGAGCATACTTTCAGTCTTTGCCATTTTTCCTCGAATTTTGCTTTGACGAGTGTTTATTTATTGATGACCTTCACTTGGTTCTGTCTAATCGGGTCATGATAGTTTTTTTTCTCACTCATTTGGTGCATGGGGATTTTTCCCACTGATTCTGGTAACAATTAATGGAAGTGTATCTCAGCCCAAATACATATCATCATTAGAGCAAAATATGGAATTGCAGAGATAATATGAAATTCAGTTCACTTGCCTTTTTCTCAATTTTTATGGTTATTACTGTAACAGTGAAGTGACGCTGACAACAGGGGTGCGGATCCAAATGCTGGTTTATTTAGCAGAATGGTCAGGCAAGCAATGGTCAACACAGGGGCAAACAGATATATACAGACAAATCCAGATTCATAGTCAAAATAACAGGCAGATGGTCAGTACAGGCAGGCAGCAGACAACTTAAAACAAACAAAACAAGGTTAGGTTTAAACACAGCAAAGGAAAACGCATCGTAATGTTTCACTATACAAATTAACAAGACTCAGCAACTTGAGTGAGAAACAGAGGGGTTTAAATAGTCCAAGTAATCAATGATCATGAGTATCAGCTGTGTGTGTGTGTGTCCAAATGACTGTCAGCTGTGGCAGGAGTGATCGGGGCAAAGACTTCTGGGATATGTAGTTCAGTAGGAAGTAATTTTCAATGGAGAACACACTGCTGATGATCACAACAAACAATAGGAAGTAATCTCCAGCAGAGAACACACTGCTGGAGATCACAACAATTAGATTTAGCGCTCTATTTTAAAGATCTAGGCGCAAAGTCTAAAGCGCATGGCGCAAAAGCATTAAGGGCCTGTCCGAATCCACTTTTTCTATTTTAAGGATGGAAAATACACTTTGCAGGCGATGCGGTGGTGCAGTAGGTAGTGCTTTCGCCTCACAGCAAGAAGGTCGCTAGTTCGAGCCTCGGCTGGGTCAAATGGCATTTATGTGTGGAGTTTGCATGTTTCCTCCGGGTGCTCCAGTTTCCCCCACAAGTCCAAAGACATACGGTGCAGGTGCATTGGGTAAGCTAAAATTGTCGTAGTGTATGTGTGTGAATGAGAGTGTATGCGTGTTTCCCAGTAATGGGTTGCAGCTGGAAGGGTATCCGCTGCATAAAACATATGCTGGATAAGTTGGCGGTTCATTCCGCTGTGGCGACCCTAGATTAATAAAGGGAAAAGAAAAGGGGAAAAGAAAATGAATAAATAAATGAAAAAACACTTTGCGCCCCAGCGCATGCTCTTACAGGGTTGTGCTTATTTTTTATTTATGGGTAGGCCCACACGGAATCTGTGCATGCAGAAATCCGCAGATTTCCTTGGATTTTTAGCCCATCATTGAGTCTATTTATTTACTTGTGTAAATTTGTGTAAATGCATATTTATTCAGTTTTTATATTTATTTCAGTAATATTATAGAGTAATATGAAAATGTTGATATGATTTATTTACAATACAGTTTGTAAAGTAATATTTTCTGTCTTTTAGTAGAGATATTATTTGAGATTTGCTTTGTTTACCAATTTAGTAGATCTAAATGGATTTGCATTGGAAACATTAAATAAAAGTTAAAAAGGTATTATTTTTTATTTCATATATGAAGTGGGTAACACTATAATAACTACACACTATGAACCATTTATTAAGCATTAGCAAATAGTGAATTCATTATCTGTTAAGCATTAACTCTACATTAATAAATATTAGTAAACAGTTTATAACTGAAACTACAAATGCTCTATTCTTGACTTATAAGCACATTTATAATGTGCTTAATAATTGTACTTTTATACTTTGTTAATGGTTTATTTTTCATTACTAAATTATGTATTACATTATTTACAAATCAGTTACTTAAGCATAGTCGCTGTTTTTAAGATAATCCATAATGAGTTAGTAAATGATTAATAAACTGTTGAACTTAACATTTATATATCTTGTTATTCAGGCATATACAAATAGTTAATTAGTATGTTAATAAATGCTTTATTAACTCAACTTCATCCAGTTTTGTGACCTAATCTAAAGTGAGGACTATTTATGCTTCATAAATCTTTTATAAATGACAATTAAAAAGTCAGTTAAATTCTAAACAAGTAAAAATAACATAAACGACTTTATTCATTTCTATTCATTTGAAGATACACAAATGAAACTGTATCAAATATAAAAATTAATCTTTGCAGCCTTATCTAAAATAAAATTACTGTACAGTTTATACATCGCTAAATATCATTGAAACATTGCATCCTATTATATTGTTTAATTATTATATTGTTGTTGTTTTATCCAATGTTATGTCGTATTTTGACACTTCTGTTATTCAGCAATGTTTAAACTTTACAGTAATTTTACTTTTTAGATAGGATTGCAAAGATTATTTTTCATTAGATACCAAGCCTTTAATTGTCATTTATAATGGATTTATAAAGCATAAATAGTCCTCACTTTAGATTAGGTCACAAAACTGCATGGAGTTAATAAAGCATTTATTAACATACATAGTAACCATTACTATATGCCTGAATAATAAAATATATAAATGTTAATTTGAATAGTTTATTAATCATTTACTAACTCATTCTAAATGATCTTAAAAACCTCCAACTAAATACAAATGGTTTGTAAATAATGCAATACTGAATTTAGTAATGAAAAATCGACCAGTCACAAATTATGAAAGTACAATTATTAAGCACATTGTAAATGTGGTTATAAGTCAAGAATACAGCATTTGTAGCTGCAGTTATAAACTACTTACTAACATTTTTTAATGTAGAGTTAATGCTTAACAAATAATGAATTCACTAGATGCTAATGTTTAATAAATGTTATTATAAAGGGTTACCTAAGTTTTTAGCTACGATCATTCCGCATAAATCCGCAGATTTTTACAAAATTCTTTACAGAAATAGCAAAAAATGTCTGCAGATTCCATCTAGTCCTAGTTATGGGTGTGTGCAGATGGTCTGTTCAACAGTTTTCTTGCTAGTGAAGAGTTCAGTTTTTACACTTCCGACATATGCACCATGGCCCGAAGCACCTGACTCTCAAAGGGAATGGAAAATGAGACTTTGATTGGTTTAATGCACATTATGCTCAAAAGTGTGAGGATAAAGATTGAGCCTCCTCCATTGAACCTTTATGTTCTCTTTACTTTACTTTTACTCTTTACTTTACTCCTTTACTTTCGTGGATAAGGAAACGGTGTTGTACGCACTCCACTGAAGACATCCATTAGCCTACATATTTAATTTTGTTTGTTAACCGCAAAGATTTGTTTCAAAACTATTTCTAAATTCAGTTTTAATTTCCAGCAAATGAATAAATGAACAACAATAACAAAGTGTGGTCAAAAAAGTGAGTTTGTTTATTGCTGTACATCCTGTGTGTATTAAGCTATGTGCAAGCGTTTGGATCAACTAACACCCTCTGCTTTGAACTTTAGACCAGCTTTTAGTTGGTCAGTGATGCAGTCTATTTCAGTTCCTCAAAATATAAAAATGCACCAACAATGCGCCTTAACACACCTCCTTTATAGACCAGCACACCCATGAGTCCACAAAGTGGTGCAAATGGATTTGCTATTTTAACAATGTGGGACAAAATGTGAAAATTAGAGTTGCGCTGGTCTGAAAATAGCAACAAATCGTGCCAAACATGTCTTGCGCGTTATTGCGCCTGGTGTATGATAGGTGTTAAAGTTAGTGTTGAAGTAGGAAATTAAAAATTCTATGATTTTCAAAAATGCTTTTAGACTCTTAGGCCGCATTGGATGTGAGCTGTTTATTTTAGAAAAAAGAAAGCAGGTCATCTCAAAAGCTAAAACTCCATAACCAGCTTGTCTCTGTCAGTCAGAGCCACTTTTATGAGATTTTATCGGACAAAAATGAAGTCATTACCCTTCTTCTTTCTCATTTTCCTCCACATTCAGGGTGAAATTGGTGTTGGAGTGCCAGGTCAAAGAGGGGAGAGGGGAGACCCAGGACCTCGTGTAATGCCCACCTCTGCTCTAACTTGTGTTAATTTGCTTGTATGCATGTCAGACTGTGATGATGTTTTGTTTGTGTCTGATTTGTTAGGGAGAAGAAGGTCGGGCTGGAGCAGATGGAGAGAGAGGCACTACTGTAAATATACTCTTCCTTCCTGTTTGCAACATTCGGCATTCAGTCATTATTTTTTACCCCACCACATCCTGTTTGCTGTACATATTGATGCCAGTCAGGCAGAAACAATCAGTCTCTCTTGATGGGTGTCATTGATCTGAGCCCTCATCTAGATTTGGCTGATGCAGGGAGAGCTGTACGAACACACTGTATTCGTCACATTTTATATTCAGGGCTATGATGCGTTCTTCTCCCACTCGCTGCAATTTCAAAAGCATTATGAGTCAAGGCCTCTTGCAGCGCTGCATCCATCAACAAATGCATACAAATGTTCAGGCAAATAAGATTTCTCCTCCACTCATCTGTCTGTCCCATTGACAGGGTCCTCCTGGAAGCAAAGGGAACAGAGGAGATAAGGTTTGTAAAACCTCTCGTCTGCTGCTGCAATATGTCTTCCTTACACACATTCTGTATATATCTTTATCTATCCATCCATTCATCCATCCATCTGTCCGTCTTTCTGTCTGTCTGTCTATCTATCGATCCATCCATCCATCGACCCACCAACCCACTCATCCATTCATCCATTCATATTTATATATCCATCCATCCATTTATCCATCCATCCATCCATTCATCCATCCATCCATCCATCCATCCATCCATCCATCCATCCATCCATAAACCAACCCACCCATCCATCCATCCATTCATATTTATATATACAGTACATCTATCTATCTATCTATGTATCCATCCATCCATCCATCCATCCATCCATATTTATATATCTGTCTGTTCTTCTGTGCGATCTGTTCGTCTTTATATATCTACTTTATCTGTATATTTATCTTTGTATCTATCCATCCATCCATCCATCCATAAACCCACCCACCAACTTATCCATCCATCCATCCATTCATATTTGTATATACATCTATCTATCCATCCATCCATAAACCCACCCACCAACCCACCCATCCATCCATCCCTCCATCCATATTTATATATCTGTCTGTTTTTCCATGCGATCCGTCCGTCTTTATATATCTACTTTATTTATATATTTATCTTTGTATCGATCCATCCATCCATCCATCCAAATCTATCTATATATTTATATTTCCATCTATCTATCTATCTATCTATCTATCTATCTATCTATCTATCTATCTATCTATCTATCTATCTATCTATCTATCTATCTATCTATCTATCTATCTATCTATCTATCTATCTATCTATCTATCCATCCATCCATCCATCCATCCATCCATCCATCCATCCATCCATCCATCCATCCATCCATCCATCCATCCATCCATCCATCCATCCATCCATCCATCCATCCATCCATCCATCCATCCATCCATCCATCCATCCATCCTCCCACCCACCACCCACCCATATTTATATATCTGTTTGTTCTTCTGTGCAATCTGTTCGTCTTTATATATCTACTTTATCTATATATTTATCTTTGTATCTATCTATCCATCCATCCATCCATCCATCCATAAACCCACCCACCAACTTACCCATCCATCCATCCATCCATACATCCGTCCATTCATATTTATATATACATCTATCTATCCATTTATCCATAAACATACCCACCAACCCACCCATCCATCCATCCATCCATCCATCCATCCATTCATATTTATGTATACATCTATCCATCCATCCCTCCATCCATATTTATATATCTGTCTGTTTTTCCATGCAATACGTCCGTCTTTATATATATACTTTATCTATATATTTATCTTTGTATCTATCTATCCATCCATCCATAAACCCACCCACCAACCCACCCATCCATCCATCCATCCATCTTTATGTATTTATATATTTATTTATTTATTCATCTATCCATTCATCTGTCCATCCATCCATCCACACATCCATCCATCTATCCATCCATCCACACATCCATACATCTTATGTATATATATATATATATATATATATATATATATATATATATATATATATATATATATATATATATATATATATATATATATATATATATATATATACAGTATATATTATATATATACAGTATATATATATATATATATATATATATATATATATATATATATATATATATATTAAGGGTGTAACGATACGCGTATTCGTATCGAACCGTTCGGTACGAGGCTTTCGGTTCGGTACGCATACGAACCGAACGATTCAGACAAATATCTAAAAAGATAAAAGAGAATAAATGTTTTCAGTGCAACAAGGCATCCCATGACGTGGCAGGCAACATCTGCCTTCCCCGCCCACCTCCAAACACTACTCTAGTCAGGCACACACTGCACTCAGGGTCGGAGTAAGCTCAACTGGCGATCAAACCGAAAGTTATGCCGCTTTCAATCCGAAAAAGCCGGCGGAGCTGGGTGTTGAGATGATGCCGGGTTTGTCCCGGACGAAAGCGAAGCCCGAGGGGCGCTGAGATGATGCAGGGTTTATTGCGGACGAAAGCGAAAGGGTGGAAACGCGCCGCGGACTGACTGCACTATAGCCTAGCTAGCAAAATGGCTAGGAACATTAATGTAATCCTCCTATAACCAACAGCGGGTCTGGCGTTTGGGAGCACTTTGCTTATTCCTGCTTTTCAGATCCACTGAAATGGCAGGTGACGGTCAAAACAAGCAGGTCTCGGCAGGGGCGGAGTGGACATTTTAAAAGTGGCGGGGACAGCTGTATGAAATTCAAAAGTTTACATTCTTAATCATCTGTTTCTAAATAGTCTGTCTCTAAAAGTGAGGGGGACATATCCCCCCCCCCCCCCCCCCCCACGATAGAGTAGAGGATATCGTGTATTGAGGGGGATATAGGCAAAGATATAGACAAAGATATTGCAGAGAGCTGAGATGACGACTTTAATATTTAGCTTGTTTCGCATTAATGTAGATATATTACATGTTTTAATTACATTATTGAATAAAATTAACAGCATTATTATTTTTTAATCATCATCATTAATAATAAATAAACTAAAAATAATTTGACAGCTTCAGCTGTTCACATCAACATGACCGGCACTTTCAGACTTCAGCACCACATGTCTTTAGCATGAATTGAAATAGACTTTCCCTCCTAAAGGATAAAATACAATAATTTTTAAAATTGCAATGCGATTAGTCATGTATTCGCAATTTCACATAAATCAGCATGCGAAAATTTTATTATTTTCATTGCGCTCTTTCTCTCTGCAGCAGCAGTTCACGTGCTCTGGATAAGCGCACTACCATACAGCCACATCTCGTAGCAAATTAATTTGCAACTTTGTTGCATAAAAAATAGGCTAAATAACAAAATTTAATTAACAAACAAATGAAATAAAATTATTTGTAAAAATGAAACTACAGAAAAAAGAAAATGAAAAGAACTGAAACCAGCTCAAATGTTCAGTTCTGGAATAACAGGTGTTGCGATCAAATTAATTCGATGGAATAATTAACACAGACAGGCGCATTTTTCAGAAAATAGCCTATTTTATTTTATTTAAAAATATGTTAGGCCTATATTTATTATATAGGTTATATTTTTTTAAATAGCCTATATTAAATTACCATTCATTTTGGCTTCAACGAATTATTAAACAGATTATTAATTAATTATTAACTTATCAAAAAACATTTTACTGAGCTCAGTGTCGGCCGTCACCGGATAAAGTCCAATCTTTCTTTAATTTTTTGGACTTTTGTTTGAAAGCTTAGTGGCATTGTAGAGGTCCAATTTACTGTTGTTTGATTTAAATTATAGCCTGTTTGTGCGCCTATAAACAAGCCAAAGGAATGAGTGAATTAATAAAATTATTCTTAAATGTCGATATTGTTTTTACTCAAAAAAATAACAAATGTTTTATAAAAATAAAATTAGCAATTTTCATAATTTATACGATTCAGTTAAATATAAGTTGGACATTTATAAGGGCCATGTAACATGTTTTTGTGTTTGTTTTTTGTTCTAGTGATCTTTAATATATACTGGGTAGCTACGCAAAATATTTTCTAAAATGTCAAGCAGGAATTTGTCAGTAGCTTTAATTATGAAGACAAAAAAATATTAAAAATAACAAAAATAAAATGATAAAAAATACAAAGATAAAAAGAGCAGCATTTTGCTAAATATAATAGTCCTTTATATGCTTTAAATCCTGCTATGTGTTGTTTCATATTCGTTTTTATTTCACTTGATGAATTATTTATTTAATGTTTGAATGCTGAAAGAAATAACAGCCGTCCTTTAAATCATTATTTTACCATCAAAATGTAGTATATATTATATTATTATCAACTTTTGATATAAAACCGCTGTGTAATTTAATTGATTGTTAAAAATGAAATAATTTTATGGCATAACCGTGTTTAGTAGTTGCTTTCGCTTTCGTTCTTCACGGAAGCTTTAACAGAAGCGTGTGCCGCATTCACCTCTGACATGGCTACTCAGCCTGTAGCCTAGTTTGGGATTTTTTCGTTGTGACGATTAAGCAAGAATCATAATGCATTGCATATTCGGCTCATTCTTCAGTAGCCTCAACACAGGCTGGTAGCCTAGATTTAAACGGATCGTTTATAAGAATGAGTGATTAATAGATTAAATGATCGTTAATTTAAATGATCATTGATCATGGGATTTTGTAAAAACTGACATCCCTAGTTCAAAGTAAAAAAAAAGAAAAGAAGAGAGATCATGCTTTTATGATGTTAGTTTTCTTACAATAAAAAGATTTCAATCAGAGAAATCCTCTGGCCTTTTTCCTTTTTTTTTTTTTTTTTTTTGCTGTATCGAAAACATACCGAACCGTGACACCACTGTGTCGTATCGAACCGAACCGTGATTTTTGTGAACCGTTACACCCCTAATATATATATATATATATATATATATATATATATATATATATATATATATATATATATATATATATATATATATATATATATATATATATATATATATATATATATATTCTGTATATATGTTATTTATTATGTATTAACTTGTATTATGTTATATACATTATGTTATGTTAGAGAAAATAAGATATACTATTCAGTATACCTATTCTTCACAGGGTGAGCAAGGTCCTTCGGGAATTAAAGGAGAAAAGGTAATTTTACTGCACAATTAATATGCATAAATGTAGTTGTTTATTACTTCATTTTTTTGTGTAACGTGCTACACTTGTGCATCTGTTTACATGTAGCGGTATGATAAGCAGGCTATTATATGGCCATTATCGCAAAATAAACCACATCAATGGCGATTATGACATTAATGCATTGCAGAGAGCTCTTACATCATCCTGAGGGGGTTATTTTGCATATTGGATATATATTCTGATCTTATTTGTACATAATTGATGGGTTTTATCTTTCTGTATTTGATTTTGAATCTTCAAGGGAGAGACACAGCTGGTGGGAGGGCCTCCAGGAGAGAAAGGAGTGAAAGGAGAAACCGTGAGTCCGATTTTTTTTTTTTTTTGATGGAGCTGTCTCAGGTGTTTAACCACTTTAGGTCACTTTATGAAAGATTAAAGTCCAATAATGAAGGTTAGGTTCCTGAAGGGACTCTTGCCTATGAGAAGGGGTCATAAAAAATTCATGTGTGCCTACCTCAGGATCTATAGACTGTTAACAAGTCAGTAACCAACAGGATAAAGGCAGATCTATTGGGTCGATCTGAACTAATCAGTAATATTGATCGCTGCTCTGCTCAGGGTGAGCGAGGACCTAAAGGCGGACAAGGTGAAAAGGGTGCAAAGGGACAGGAAGGACCACCAGGAGAACAGGTAAGAATGTTTATCATCTATTCATAATGTACTTTAAAATGTTAAAAATAAATGTATCAATGTTCATTTTAATTTTTTGTTGTTTTTTCCATTTAGACAGAACAGTTGTGGCAGGGTCGACAAGAAATAGGAGATTAGAAAATATATGTAGCATATTCTTGTTTATTAACCAAACAAAAAAAGCAAAAAGAAATAATCCAATGAATGCAGATTAGGGGTATAATGGTACATGTATTCATCCCGAACCATAACGGTACAGGGATGACAGTTCGGTTGTGCATCACTGAAGTTAGACAGAAAAAGATCACAGCTGAGCAACAACTTAGCAGCCATTCACAAAGAACACGTCTAAGAACATAGTTTGAAACCTTTGAAAGTTTAATACGTAGTCTAATTATACATTTTTATTTTTCATTATTCTGTTTATTTTGTACTTTTGCATCACAAGTAGCTTTTCAGTTCTGCAGCTGTGACAAAACACTTCTGCTTGTTCAAAATAAACAGAAAACGCAAGCACTGGGGATTTATTATTACAGTTTTTCTCAGTCGCTTTGGTGCATTTCTCATAAGACTATTTACATTTGCACAACAGTTAATGCATTTCTCAAAACAATTAGAACGAACTGCAAAACCTAGTAGATAACCTGCAAAAGCGTGTTACTTACTCAAAATGGATAGCTCATTCCTCAAAAGCAAGTATTGATGTCAATGAAAGTGTCATCAAGATGAAAAGTCCTGGCACCATTGTTTATGAACAAGATAGTCAAATGGCTTTGTCAGGTTTTTATCATGACAGTTTACTCTGTAAATTTTTTCCAACAAAAAAAAGTCAGATTTCAGTGACACTTCCTGAAAATGCTCAAGACAGCAATATATAGTGACAAAGCGACTGAGAAAAACTGTATTACTGTTGCACCGTACCCGTACTGAACTATGACCCCAAAACCGAGGTACGTACTGAACTGTGAATTCACTGTACCCTGTACCTCACTGTAACCCTAACCCTAACCCTAATGTAGATATACAAAAGATTCAGCCAATGATGTCAGGACACAGAGATCAGTATATATGCAAGATAATAAGCAACCAAACAAGGCGCAGGTGAACACAATCTGAAATCATGCAAACATTTCCTTCAGTGTACTATAGTAGTAGACCAATGTAGGGAGTAGTGAATGAGGGTATAGGGGCAATTAAAAACAGCTTAATACTCAGGAAAATACAGATTAAAATTTTTGGAAACAAACACTTAATCTAAACCAATTGTTACAATTTTATAGAATTAGCTTAGGGGTATCTGCCATAATTTTAACGTGTTTTAACACCAAATTTTTAACACTTGTTTCCATAGTCGGTCTCTTAAAATTCCATAAATACAGACACTACAGTACAGTGTAGTGTATCGTAAAACTGTATCATTTATTTTTTTTATAAATTTGGCCTTGGAAGAATCTGACGAGAAATATTTGAGTA
Source organism: Danio kyathit (assembly GCA_903798195.1). Taxonomy (NCBI): domain Eukaryota; kingdom Metazoa; phylum Chordata; class Actinopteri; order Cypriniformes; family Danionidae; genus Danio; species Danio kyathit. The sequence goes on along the minus strand of LR812524.1, from coordinate 48,969,963 downwards.
TGTTGAATCTCTGACGGATGATTACCAACATAAAATTTCATCAGATACAAATTCTCGTGTGAGATTGATCAAATAAATCATTCATTCATTCATTCATTTTCTTTTTGGCTTAGTCCCTCAATCTGGGGTCGCCACAGCGGAATGAACCGCCAACTTATCCAGCAAATGTTTTATAAATGACGCAGCAGATGCCCATACAGCTGCAACCCATTACTGGGAAACATCCATACACACTCATTCACACACATACAGTAAGGACAATTTTAGCTTACCCAATTCACCTGTACCACATGTTTTTGGACTTGTGGGGGAAACCGGAGCACCCGGAGGAAACCCACGCCAACACGAGGAGAACCAAATTAAAGCAAATCAATCAAATTTTCAATCAGAAACATCTAAAAAGCAGACGACTTAATTTATTCTTCGTTTTGTCTACTTGCTGTTAGGCAGACACATAGATAAATCACAGCTAATAAACAGATCTCATTTGTGATTCTTCTGTCATGTTTGTAGGGTCTAAGAGGAGAGCCGGGAGAGAGAGGTTCAACCGGCTTCCAAGGAGCACGCGGCCCTGGTGGCCAGAAGGTGAAATAATAAACTCTCCTCGACACATGCACATACATGAATGTATTCGAGCATGCCTGCGTCTGAATTTCACACTTATCGGATGTTTGCTCATCTTTTACAGGGAGAAGCAGGGCAGCCAGGTGTCCCAGGAGAAGCAGTGCGTATTCATATTCAACAGTCTATAACGTCAGCGCATGACTGGCACATGCAGTCCCCAGACTCAGCCGTTTCCCCATGACTGAATCTTATTTTTTTTATCTGTCCTCTACAGGGAACACCTGGTAAAGATGGCCTGCCTGGCATGAGAGGAGAGAAGGGAGAGGCTGGGCTCATAGGATTGCGAGGCCTCAAGGTGTGTGTACTGTATGTGTGTGTGTGCGTTTTAATGGTTGTCTCTTTGATTAAAACTCAAACTGACTCTTGCAAGCTTTATCGGTAACCTTGATGAGCCCTTCAGACCAGATGATCACACTGCTTATAATTCCGCCACAGTCTGGATTCCAGGCCATTGTGTCTGACATTCATCTGCATATGTACCTTAGAGCCACTGAATTAAAGTTTTTGTGTGTGCAAGTGTGTGTGTCTGCGTATGTGTAGAGAAATTGATTTGTCGAGTGCAGCGAGGCACATGAAAGACTCCCGCGTATGAATCATTCCTCTCAGGGATTCATGGGCCGCTGCAGACAGTACTAGCTGCCCTTCTGCCAGAGGCAACATGAACGCACTTACATAGCAGATAAGAACTTTTATCTGGGTTCAACATCCCTGACAGACCTCTATCTGTTGTCTGTAATGAGAAAGACAGTAATTGAAGGGTTTGTGCGCTCGTGTGTATGACTGACACATGAATGGTGCTTTATTCTTCCTAAATAGTCCCTCCCAGAGAGCATTTCTTTTTCTAGCATTGTTACTCACTGTCACATTGAGTGATTGACAGTTTGACTGAGCTTTAATGGCTTACAGGGGGAACGAGGCTCCAAGGGGGTTTGTGGACCAAGCGGACAAAAGGGAGACAAGGTGAGTAACATGGAGAGCTTGAGGAAAGTTTGTGTTGTGTCTGCTTGTTTTTGCTGGGAGTGACGAAACGTGTCTTTTCGTAGGGGGATTCTGGGATTAATGGAAGACCGGGATTGCCGGGGAGGAAAGGAGAGCAGGTATGGATGCATGCATTTATGAGTGATGCACTGTAAAAAATGATTTGTTCACTCAACTTAACTTACATTTTCAAGTTCACTGAACTTAATTTAGCAGATTTTCTCAATTAGAAACAGAACAAACGATGAAATACATTACACATTTTATTAAAGGTCTTTACTCCCAATTTAGCATTTACGCATACTATTTTTATACACATATTGAGATTTTGCAAATTCAAACCTAAAACCAACTTTACAAAGCTTTTAAATGTGGCCAAAATCCACATGTTTTAGCAAAGGTCTAATCTGCTCTAGAAACATTTATACTGGGATCAATACATTAACAATCAGTTCATATGTGTCATTTTCTAACCATAGACTGTAAAAGATATGGACGTAGTATCCATGACGTCACCCATAGGTTTCTGAACAACGCAAAAGAAGCTACAAGTAGGCGCGGCCAACCGTCGCCATTTTGTTCGCACGTCATCGCACCAACCGCGGGATACCAAACAAGGGCAAAGAGACGCAAGAGACAGATTTTCTTTGGGAGAAACGCTTAATACTTTATTACCTGTGACTCGTGTGTGTTCTGACCACATGTGCTTGGTTGTACACTTTATCAATAAAGTGTTTCGACTTTTAAAAACACTGCTGTAATACATTGAGCAACTACGCATTGTTCTTATGACATTTTTCAACAGGAGGAAAACCCAAATTACTTGCAAACACTTAAAGTCTTTGTTAGTAAATGCAAGGCTATTTATGAAATCTAGGCATACAACTGTATTACAACGTTTCAGATGACTGTTCTAGAGCCTACAGCTAATCAATCTGTCAGATTCTGGAGTGCTTTACAGGTCTAAAGAAAACTGTAAATGATAAATTATCCTAAGTAAAACAAATACATTTATAGAGATGGTATATAAGTATATAATTTTACTCATCTTGGAAATGGAGGCCACTTGAATGGTTTGTGACAACAATTAAGTGCACACAGCATGCTATAGTATCTGATAATTGCAGATAATAATACCAAAAGGCAACTGACTGTGTAAAGCCACATAAAACAAAACAAAAATATGATGTATATGCAGAGTTCAGCCGCTAATCAGCCGGAATCAGCTGAAGTGACGAGACAGCGAGCAGCGAGACTTAGCTGTCACTCAAGTGGCCACACCCTTAATTATGCAGACTTTATAAAACTTAATAAAAACTAAACAAATGAGCTATAAAAATTCACCCCCTCACAGTTGTCATGAAGGGTAATATTAGCTATATGCACCAAAGCCATCTTTTGTACCAGGCTGTAAACATGTTTTTATCAGCTGTAAAAATGGACAATTTACCAATGCAGTCAGAAATCATCTGGATTTCCTGGAGCCAGCCCCCTAAGGTGAGTCGATGAATTGCAGTTTTAGTTACTTCCGTATTGGCTTCCCGAGGGAGAGTGGGAGGTTGCCGCTTGGTTCTAACACAAATTTGAAGAAGCATTACTTACCATATGTGATAATTGAACAATTTAAATATCTGGTGAAAAGTATCCCATGTGTCTGACTTCTTCTGGAGTTTAGTGAGCAATTGGCAAACTGACTTAATGGTGTATGTTCCACCACCTGCTTAATTGGAAGTATAGGACGCAACTTAAAGGATGCTGGTTCAGCATATGTTTTTAAGTTGAGTTGACAAACACTCTATTACAGACGAGTTGCGACAGCGAAAATTTACCAGGTTAAGTTGAATTACCAACTTTGTTGTTTCAACTTACAAAATCATGTTGAAACTAAAATGCAGAATCATTTTTTACAGTGTGGAGGCATGTGATTTTTAAATTTTTATTTCTGTTGTTATCATGTTTTGATGGCGAGATTTATTTCAGGGTGAAGTTGGGCTTCAAGGACCCATAGGAAGTCCGGGGAAGGAGGGACTCATTGGAGCCAAGGTTGGAGCATAATGACCAGTTTGACATTTACACTGCAGTTGTTAGTGTCATTTTTGAAACTGTTGAACAAACTTCAATATTTGAGGTTTTTTAAGTAATATAAAGGTCAGAGACAAACAAGTGTGTAATAGAGTTTAATAGAGTTTTCAGTTTTAGTCTGTATTTGGAATGTATGCTGTTTAAATTTAAACCTTTCTTAGCAAAATAATTGATGACTATCGTACATTTTAACAATGATTTACAGAAACCATCTACTAAAATGTCAGTCAGTGTAAGTATAGTTTTGATATCAAACAATTTGGTCAGGCATACATATCAACTCTATTTAAGCATCACAGTACATAATTAAAATTCGAATATTTTACTCATCCTAACTTTAGTATTTATATTTGTAATTTTTAGAATTAAACATATTTAATCTTGTTTCTTCATCTTATCTTTCAAACCATTAGGTTTTACCATTTTGTCAGGAAGTTGTCAGTTGTAATATAATATTATATAATATACAGATTAGAATTGTTCTATTTTTACATAAAAATAATAAGTATTCAACACGTCACCTTTTTTTCTCAGAAAACATATTTCTAAAGGTGCTGTTGACCTGAAATTTTCACCAGATGTTGGTAACAACCAAAGAAATCCATATATGACACATAAAATGACACAGGGAAAAAGTATGAACACATGAAGAAAGGGAGCTGTAGAAAGGCAGTGAAAGCCCAGACAGCTGCTGAATTCTCTCAGAAGTTCTTCAGCCACCCTCTGCCCTTCATCATTGTAAATTAATATTAGCTGCTTCAGTCCAACATCTACATTAGCAGGATGATGAAGACTAAACCAGAGTGGACATTTCAGCAAGACGATGATCCAAAACACAGCCAAGGAAACTCTCAAATGGGAAGGGAAGGAAAATCAAGCTGGTAGAATGGCCCAGCCAATCACCTGACTTGAATCCAATAGAAAATACAAAATAAAGAAAAGATTTGATGACCATATGAGAAGCGTCTTTAAGCTGCCATCACCAAAAGGCCTTTAATATAAAGTACTAAATACATTTCAGTAGTTCAGTACATTCTCATTGTGTCATTCCATTGTTATTACACATATTTTTTTTCTGATTTTTTTTGGTTTTGTTATATTTTTATGTTTGTATTGTTTGGGTTTTACCTTAATCTGGTTCAATTCTACATCAACAGGTCCTTTTAGAATATTTTTTTCCAGAAAAAAAAAATGACGTGTTCAATACTTTTTTCCCCCCGATGTAGCTGTTACACTGAACAACGATGAAACATGCCCTTTTATTCATGTTATTTTGAAACATTAAAGCACTTGTTTTTGATATATTTTCTATGTAAATGAAATATCTTTCATACTGTTGAAGTCAAAATTATTAACCCCCCTGAATTATTAACTTCCCTGTTTATTTTTTTCCCCAATTTCTGTTTAACGGAGAGATTTGTTCAACACATTTCTAAACATAATAGTTTTAATAATTCATCTCTAATAACTTATTTATTTTATCTTTGCCATGATGACAGTAAATAATGTTTTACTAGATATTTTTCAAGACACTTCTATACAGCTTAAAGTGACATTTAAAGGCTTAACTAGGTTAATTAAGTTTACTAGGCAGGTTAGGGTAATTATGCAAGTTATTGTATAATGATGGTTTGTTCTGTAGACTATCAAAAAATATATAGCTTAAAGGGGCTAATAATTTTGTCCTTAAAATGGTTTTTAAAAAATTAAAAACTGCTTTTATTCTAGTCGAAATAAATCAAATAAGACTTTCTGCAGAAGAAAAAATATTATCAGACATACTGAGAAAATTCCCTTGCTCTGTTAAATATCAATTGGGAAATATTTAAAAAAGTAAAAAAATTCAAAGGGGGGCTAATAAGTCTGACTTCAACTGTACATTTAATTTGATGCACACACCAAATGAAATCTCTTGTCTTTGACCAACAAATGTTAAAAATGTCATTATAACATGTCCCTTTGCCTAATTGTAAGTACATGTGATGTGCAATATGTACATTTGGGGCCAATAAAATCACATAAATTAATAATTCAAAATATAATTCTTTAACTGTAGAGAGTGTTTTCAGCATAAAAATCTTATTGTAATGTTTATTATCAAACTAAACAATTGTATAATATTATAATGTATGATAAAATCTGTAAATATAATTAGTGCATACAGCATTGAGGTGGAGATTGTCTTGACCTGAGATTATATTAGCTGTAATTTATCTTTATTTTAAGATTGATTGGCACAAACATACCAGTTCTTTTAATAATCCAGCAGACAACAAAATGAACACAGCTACACTCTACTTTCCACTCTACAGTCCTTGTAATTCAAAGCATAAAGTGAAAAAATGTGCACTGAAACATTAATCAAACTGTGTAACATTTTCTTTGATGCCCAGGGTGACAGAGGTTTTGATGGCGTTATAGGGCCAAAGGGAGCACAAGGAGAGAAGGGTGAACGGGTGAGTACTCCAGCCATTTAGCTCCCCTGCTGTTTAAGCCTAACACTGCTGATCTCAGTCAAGAAGAGGCTTATCAAATGTATCACCTTCCTCTTGCTTTCTTTAGGGCCCACCTGGCATCCCTGGCGCTCCTGGTCCGAGAGGTGTGGATGGACCAGCCGGTCTAACAGGCCCTCAAGGACCTGCTGGAGGTAAAGGTCCTGAAGGCCTACAAGGACAAAAGGTATTAAAAGAACACTGTATGGGCAAATAAACTATTAGATAATGATTGAACTGGAATTTATATGTTGAATCTGTTGAAACTCAAACTCTAAGACACTTGACAAAACAGTGATTTTTTTTTTAATTAGAATAAAACTTTAAATTAGAATAAATTAATGACTATAACTATGTATAATCTTTTAACTAATGCTGTCAAATGCACTAGCTCAGACTAACCTTTCGAAAGTGCAGTTCTACATTTCCAAAAAATACACATGTTCTGGCTTCATTTTGTGTCTGATATAACCTGTGGTTCAGCGAACAAGTGAGTAATCAAAGCCGATTCAGTGAGGATGTGAGTTTTCGTACCAATTTAGCGCATGATTCAGACCATTCACTCTGTTCATTTCTTCATGACTAATTTGCTCATTGATTCCACACGTTTACAGGAGTGTTTCTCTCTCTAAACACACAGTACATTCAAAAGCTGTTGTATTTTTTCTGTTTTATTGTATACCTTTTGTACAATTGGCAAGATTTATTTTCATTTATTTAATCATATAGTACAATTTACAAGCTATTTTTTATTTCCCTGTATTATGATTATTATTTATTTATTCCTGTGACTTGTGTATGTATTGATGTGAATGCAGTTCTGCTCCTGAATAGCCCTGCAGGAAACATTCATTTATATGCACAAGAAGCCATGGCTAGTTCATCATATGTGAGCTATTGAATATTTATTATAGGGAGAAAGAGGTCCTCCAGGTCCTGGTATGGTCGGGCCACGTGGCACCCCAGGAATCCCAGGAGAAAGAGGAGAACAGGTTACTTTAAGCATACACTTTGCCCTCTGCAATTGTTCTCTTCATGTCTGGCATCACTAAATGTGTTTCTTTGTGTTGTGTCATCAGGGTGAACTAGGCCCTGAAGGATCTAAAGGAGACAGAGGAGAAGCAGGAATGACGGTCAGAATAAATAGTGATTTGTTGAAATGTTATTTTTTTATTTATTCTGCTACTTGAGCCTCTCAATGAACACTCGAGATAAGTGACAATGACACAAGGACTGGTTGCTTCTCTCTTTACTGTTCAAGGAGGATGAGATTCGGACTTATGTTCGATCTGAGATGAACCAGCACTGTGGTAAGTGGATCTTTCATAATCCTCATTTATCTACAACAATTTTCCATTTTCATTAATGATTGTTTCAATTTCTGTCATAAAATCAAATCCTCTATATTGACATTTTATTTAAAGCTGCACTGAAAGAAACAGAGGGCCCTATCATACACCCGGCGCAATCCGGCGCAATACGTGTTTGGCGTGATTTGTTGCTATTTTCAGACCAGTGCAACCCTAATTTTCATGTTTTGTGCATGTTGTTTAAATAGCAAATCCATTTGCACCACTTGTGACTCATGGGTGTGCTGTTGTAAAAAGTAGGTGTGTCAAGGCAAATTGTGGGCGCGTTGCTATTTTGAGGAACTGAAATATACTGCGCCAATGACTAACTAAAAGCTGGTCTAAAGTCCAGTGCAGAGTGCATTAGTTATGCGTCTATGCGGGTCCAAAAGCTTAGACATTGCTTAATACACACAGGATGTACAGCAATACACAAATATCTTTACGTATGAAAAAAATAAAGGATTAAAATATTACAAATCTATTATATTATACAAAAATATAAAAATAAAAATATAAAAGTACCTCCATGCCTTTTCCTTTTTTGAGTTTATTCAGGACAATTTGCATTTGTATAATGTTCTTATTATTATTAGCAGTATTATTTATTACCTGCATATTTATATTTGTTTTAATAAAAACATGTTTAGATTTGTCCACCTGTCGAGTTTTGTAGGCGTATGCATCACTGTGATGCTGACAACAGGGGTGCGGATCCAAATGCAGGTTTATTAGAATGGTCAGGCAAGCAATGATCAACACAGGAGCAAACAGATGTATAAGGGCAATCCAGAGTCGTAGTCAGATATACAGGCAGATAGTCAGAAGGCAGGCAGCAGACAGGGATAAACAGATGAACAAGGCGAGGATCAAAACACAGGAAAACAAACCAGGAAGTGCGTTGTAATGTCACCAAACAGATAACAAGACTCAGCCACTTCTGCGTGTTTGTGTGCTGACTTTATAGTCCATGTAATCAGTTCATGAGCGGCTTCAGCTGTGAGTTTGCAATCAGACAGGATTTGGAACCGGTTGTGTGTGTGTGTGTGGTGCATGACTGAATATGTAGTCCATAAATGGCGGATTTGTAGTCCATTAGTGAACTGTGTGTTTACCAGCGATCTGCACGGGCTGGATAGCTGGAGATAGTGACAGTGTGTTTGGATATAATTCAGTTTTTTTTTTACCACACTTTATTATTGTTCATTTATTTGTTTGCTGGAAATTAGAACTGAATTTAGAAATAGTTTTGAAATAAATCTTTGCGCTTAACAAATGAAATCAAATATGTAGGCTAATGGATGTTTTCAGCAGAGTGTGTACAAGACCGTTTCCTTATCCACGAAAGTAAAGGAGTAAAGAGTAAAAGTAAAGTAAAGAAAAAGTAAAGAGGCCGAATGGAGAAGGCTCGTTCTTTATCCTCGCACTGCAGATAGTCTGTTTAACTGTTTTCTCGCTAGTGGAGTGTTCAGTTTTTCTACTTACAAAGTCCGCCATGTAAATAGCAAATGTACCATGAGTCTTAAAGGGAATGGGAAATGAGACTGTGATTGGTTTAATGCACGTTATGCTCAAAACACACCCATAACTCATTAAGAGAATAAGCACAACCCTGTTAGACCATGCGCTGGGGCACAGAGCATATTTTTCTGTCCCTAAAATAGCAAAAAAATGGGATTCGGACACGCCCTTAATGCTTTTGCACCATGCGCTTTAGACTTTGCGCCTAGATCGTTAAAATAGAGCCCAGAATGTCAAAGGCATAGTTTACCCAAAAATGAAAATTCCTCATTTACTCTACCTTGGCTTGTCAACAAATTATTTTTTTGTTGAACAAAAAAAAAGTATTTTGATGAATGTTGGAAACCTGTAACTACGGACTTCCATTTGTTTTTTCTACTGTGAATGTCAATGGTTACACGTTTATAAAGTTCCTCAAAATATCTTCTGTTGTGTTCAACAGAACAAAAATAATACTAAAACTTGTTTCTGATAATTCGAGGGTGAGTAAATGATGACATCATTTTAATTCTTGGGTGAGCTGTCCCTTTAACAAGTAGCAATGTTATTTCTCCAAATCAACTGCAAACTTGATTAATGGTCTGGCTCTACTGTCAATAAAAAACTGACTAAAATTATACGCTGCCTATTACTTTTTCATTGAATATTCGGTCCCACTTTATATTAAGTGTCGCTTATGTACCATGCAAGTACACTGGTATCACAAGGTGAAACCTTCTAATGCAGCATTAGTTCTGCCATACAGTGTTCACAAGTGCATGATCTGCAAACAGGTGTGGAAGTGGGAAAACATCTGCAAGTATGTATTGTTGTTACACAATGCACTTACATAATTCTTGTTACAGATGTGTACTTTCCTAGTGTTGTTACCAATGTCCTGTTACACATTTGTACTTACACATACTATTCAGTGGGTTGTTACATGAGTGTAGTTACACCAGTAATACAAAAGTAAATACTATGTAAACATGTGTACATACACTGTAGTTACATACTACTTACACATCTAATTACCATGTAAGTTCACAGGTATAAGCGACACTTAATATAAAGTGGGACCGAATATTCTTTTCACTCAGAAATACACTTTACAGAACTAAAATAGATTGCAAATGCTGATTTTTATTTCATTCTTCCTTTGTTCTCTTGATTTAATTCTCTCTCTTTCTCTTTTTTGTCTCAAAGCTTGTGGAGGTAAGTTGAATGAAATAGTCTTATTTTAACGAGTAGACATTTTCCTATCATTGCATCAGCAACTCATGTGCACACAGTACTCTAACTGTAAATGTGTGTGTGGCTGTCTTGTGTGGGTCTCGGGGTGTGTATAAAGCTTGTTGTTGAGTATGTTCGTGAGCGTTTGTGTCCACATGGCTGAACTTTGGATTTTGTGCATGCTAAATTGTTGATGTAGAGCATGAACTTGGAGTACGTCTTCACATGCATGGATGCTTAAGTGTGTGTGCGGGTTTAGCGTTGGGATTTGCTGTCATGCGTTTGTGTGTGATTGGTTGTGCTGGGCTTGTTCTCAGGTGTTCAGGAACTTCAGATACCTGTGCCAGTGCAGACTTACCGAAGTCGCTCCTCCACGTCCCCTGAGCGCTCGCTAACCCGAGGGGACGAGGAGGGTGAGTCCTATCCTTTATTCATCAGTCTATCTCTCTTCATCTGCTTCTCCTCCTAGCTGAAAACTCTTCAAAAAGACAAGTTTAAAGAAACAGTCCATACAAAAATAAAAATTCTGTCATAACTTGCTCACACATCTCTTATTAGGTTTAAACAGATTTTGAGGAATCTTTAGACTGCTTCCACAATAGCCCAAGTACTAAAAACTTATCTGGTTTCAGAATATTCTGGTTTTTAAAGCCACATGGACAGTTTTTATGGTGTTTAAACAATAATATTTTACTTTATATCATTTTTATTATGCTTCAAAATAGCACATATATTTAAAGTGATTAACATGAGGGCTGTGCGATTTGGGAAAAATATCTAATTGCAATTTTTTTAACAGAAATTTGAATTTGATTTGCGAATTTTATAGTCAAGCTTCAGCCCGATATTCTGTATAGTAGCTTCTTCCTGCTAAAATGCAATGAGTGTTAGTTAAAAAAAACGTTTTTCACCAGCATGGACAATGCCACACTTTGAACTAGTCTTTATTGTAGGGATGTAGAGATGAAGGGGATGGTAAGAGAACAGTGGGATGAAGGGGAAGGGAAGTAAGAGGATAAACAGTAAACAGGTAGGTAGGTTGATCGGGCGTCCTACGTTGATGCCCAGAGTGGGGGTACAGTCTCTGTAATATTTTTGTAGAGTGATTGGACCCCCCCGATTCAACCTAGGAGTGAAGACAAGGTCATAGGATTGTTAATGGGAAGCGACGAAAAAGAGAGGAAGGGAGGGTGGGTTCTAGAGAACGGGAAGAACAGTGCTAGAGGGTTGGTCTGCCTTAAATAAGTTTTAGGGAGTAGGTGATTGGTTAAGAAGACAAAGTGAGGCGTGCTGAACCTTTGTTAACAAGTTAACTCCATTTAAACATTCAGAAATTAAACTACTTTTTCTCTAGAGCAAACAGTATTGAGTTATTAGTTATCACCTGGTGCCTGTGGTGCTTTTTTAGGTGCTGGTTGTTGTATTTCCTCGTGCTGTGGCAACAATTCTGTGACAGCTCTTACAAATGACCAGTTTTTGTTCGGTGTCTGTGACTTTAAAGCCAAAATATTTCCATATTACCGACATGCTGTTTTTTTCATATGAATTTGTCTATTAATGCTTCTGAAGCAGCAGACACCGTCATCACACTTGTCCGCGCTTTCCTGTTTGTTTGTCTTATTGTGGGCGATCCACATAGTTCGGTAATGCAATTCTGATTAGGCAGAACGAAAGTGAGCTCACTTAATTGGCTAGTAAGACTGTCACACACAGTCACGCATTTGCTCTGAGTGGGGGAAATTATATAACACATTTAAATTTAATATCGCAGCCTCTTGCGATTAGCTAATTGCAACGCTTCAAATTGCGATTGTGACTCGATTTCGATTAATCGCACAGCCCTAATTAACATACTATAGCAATTGTAAAAGTATTATGGTTTTAAGTAGTACACTGTAAAAAATGATGACAGAATGTATTTTTCTCTTTAAACTACCTCTTTAAACAGAAACCATGTTTCTGCAAAGTAGGATATGTTAAATATCTGCTTGTATTTAACAGTATCCTGTTGCACATGTACAGTCATTGCTTTCAAACTTTTGACAGCATTAAAATCTCTGATTTCCAAAAAGCCATCATCTCCTATGCACGTTTTTTTTTTTTTTTTTGATGCAGGTCAAAAGCTACGTGTTGTGATGAACACAAATGATCCAGACTACGAGCACATTTACTCTATAGAGAACTACGATGATGACGCTCCAATAGTGGAGATTGCTGACTATGACAGCACTGTCAATAAAAGCCAGGGTACGCCAGTCTCTTCCTCAAAAATAATGTGTAGTAGCTATGTGTAGCTGACGCGGTTGTAATGTCTTGATATTTCAGCAGGTGGAACAAACTCTGTTGATTCATTAAAAGCCGAAAGGACAAAAAGAGAGGTGAAGGTTGAAGGTAAGCCATCAGTTATGATGCATCATGAAGATTAAAGGCTTGATTCTGTCATGTTTGCGCATGAGTATGTTGGAGAGCCGACTGTGGAAATTTACAATGTCGATGCTGCATATTTTTAAACATTTTCTGCTTTGTTGGGGACAAAATACTGCAGACTGCTGTGTGTGGGAATGTATTAAGCTCTTTGTTTGGTGTCACTGCCTTGAAACACCTAACAAAAATTCTGCGATGATTGATTATCATAATTTGGTAGTCTGTAATTGCTGCTCACTGTTGTTCTTTGCTCTTCACTTCCTGTTGTTTGTCTGTGTATCTGCTGCATGCTGTCAACCCGCTGACTCATCTGTATGACAGCTCTTAGTATGAGATTGCACACAGCTGTCCGGCCACAGAAAAGAGCTGGACATTTCCACAGATCTCTTGCGGTGCTCTGAACTATAGAGAGATGCAGGGATGACGAGTTTAAAAGTTGAATCTGCCTTGTGTGCGTTTGACGAGGTGTTGTTCCTGTATTGTTCAGTTTGCTGTTGTTCACTGTGTTGACTTTCAGATGTGTCTTTCTGCACACATGACTGTTTAATAGAGACATAGCCAAACCTCTATTTTATTTTCTTAATAGCAATAAGGATGTTTGCACATACTATACAAATCTGCAGGTAAAAGGTTTGGAGTTGGTACAGATTTTAAATGTTTTTGAAAGTCTCCCAATTTTACATTTATTTGATCAAAATACAGTAAAAACGCTGAGAATTATTATTACAAATAAAATAGCTTATTTTAAAAATGGTAATTTGAAACATTTATTATTATCATTATCTTGATATTATTTCAATATTTGGCCACTTTTGTGCTTGGCCTTATCTTCATCTCAAACTGAGCTTACGGGTGTTATTTTAAAACCTGTCAAAAATATATTACTAAATTCCTGATCCACTGTCAAATTTATTTGGTATAAACATTACTATTTATATTTAGTTGTTTGTTTATTTGTTGATTTTTTTTTATGCAATAAACTAGAAGTGAATAATGAGTGACTTACATTTCTGACAATTCTAAGCAAAAATAAAAGTTAAGTAAATCAGTTTTACACACAAGATGAAACTAAAAGCCATACTTGAATTAACATAGAACCTTAAGATATATGTTAATTGAACTATGGCCGTTTAGTTTCACCTTGTGTAAAAACTTGTAAAAACTTTCCACATAAAGTCAACTATTTGGTTTAAGAGTGTATTTACTTAACAAAAACTATATCCATTGCAGAATTGTGTGTTTTTAAGCAATCAAATCAGTTAATCAAATGATTATTCTTGTGACTGAAATGTAAATGTAATGTGTATTTATTTAGCGCATTTATTGTGTACACAATAAAAAATGTGAAGTGCTTCACAATCATGTTGGGGGGTCTCTCCACCCCACCACCACCAGTGTGCAGCATCCACCTGGATGATGCGACGGCAGCCACAGGACAATGGTGTCAGATGGTGTCATAAAAAATGGTGTTCACACAGGCACGGACGTTTCGTAGATTTTCCGGAAAAGACCATTCACACATCCATTCCAAAATACCAGTAAATTCTGACATCATTAACCAGAAATGACCTCTAAACAGCAGCGCTTGTATTTCTAAACAAAGAAGGGGTCCGGTTTTCTTGATGATTTCACTTTTATTCAAAGCTTTAGCATTCATGCAGCTGCTTTGTGAGACATATTGGTGGAGTGGAGAGACAGTGATAGAGCCACTTTGGAGGATGGGGATGATTGGGAGGCCTTGATGGGTAATTTGATGCAGATGGAGGGAATTTTGTCAGGACACCGGGGTTACACCCCTACTCTTTATGAGAAGTGCCATGGGAATTTTAATGACCAAAGAGAGTCAGGACCTCGATTTAACGTCTTATCCTAATGACAGTGCTCACTGACAGTATAGTGTCCCCTTCACTATATTGGGGCACTAGGACTCACACAGACCACAGGTTGAGCGCCACCCCTGCTGGCCTCATTAACACCACTTCCAACAACAACCTAGTTTTCCCATGTGGTCTCCCATCCAGGTACTGACCAGGCTCAAGCCACCTTTCCACTGCACACAACATTCGGATTCGAATCGGAATATGCCCCCTTGTGGCAGTCGCATAGAATTTTCAGTTTTGTCGTGCACCATGGGAGAAAAGCTGATTCTCGCAGTGTCCGAAACAAAGGAGTGCAAAAGCAAGAGCCTTTATTTTCAGTGGATTCACCATGGTTGAATGAATGAATGAATACTAGAAACTCAAAGACCACTAAAAATTTTGGAGGGAATGTGGAGACAACATTAAAAAAACATCTATATTTTGTATTACTCATTTATGAATAGAAATGTTTTTAATATAGACTTTTTTTCTGATTCAAAAAATAATGAAAAAAAAAAACTATTTCTCATGTCGCGTGCACGGACCTGCTTGGACAAGACTGGATTGGATCACATCCAGTCGGCCGGTCGCAAACGGTTTAGTCGCAGGAGTTCAAATATTTTAACGGATCCGCAGCTCATATCGGATCCGGATTTTCTGCATATGGAGATGATCGGAACTCCATGCAGCTCCCGGACTACTCTCCATTGGAAATGAATGACTTCCGGTCTGTCACTTGTCGTGTGCAGTGGAAAGGCGGCTTCAGCCCTGCTTAGTTTCAGTGAGTAACCAGTCTTGGGCTGCAAGGTGATATGGCTGGATATGGGTTTTATTTTCCATTATTTTCTGAATCCTGTATTGAGAATTTGTGTCTGAAAAATTTATTTCTATTATTTGGGTAATTGTTTTTACAAATTCAGATTTCATATCTGCCATGCAGAGGTCAATTCTGTTGTAGTGAAGTGGTTTAATCAGATCAGCTCTTAATAGCATCTTGTTATATTGCATTTATTGACTGAATCAAAGAATTAGTTAATGTGGATCTTAAGGGTGAATTTAAGGATTGCTGGTCTGGTCTTGGTCAACATTCTCCTGACTTATTCTTCGATTAAGTGGTTTAAAATACTAACATGTTTAAGAATTTCTTTGCTGAATAGAAAATGTTCTTAACCTTTTATCTGAAACAGGAATCTTTTATGACATAATTAATCCCTTTACTGTCAGTTTTGTTCAATGTAATACACCCTTGGTGAATAAAAAGAGCCTAGTTTCTCTTGAGTTTTTTTTTCCCCTTCACTCCGTCATCTGGTGAAGTTTTTTTCCTTGCCACTATCACCACTGGCTTTTTTTTAATTCAGCAAATTATTATTTTTTTTTTATTATTTTTTTTATTTTTCAACAGAACAAGAGTGGTACTGGTATCTCGTAACAACATGTACAGCAGTTTTTGTTAGACATTCTAACAAATGCATGCCAATGCTTCAAAGCAAGGACAAAAATAAAAGGAGATTATAAAACAAAGTCCTTGAGTACCCTCAAGAAAAATCCAGAAGGAGGACCAAAAGCGCCAGAACACCTCAGATCTTTGATGTAAATCATAGGTTAATTTTTCCAGTGGTAGAAGTCTGGTTGCCACATATTGACTGAAGGTATCTGAGCAGTTGAACAAAATAATAATAATATAAATTTTTATGGCCAAGTATATACAAAAATTTTATACACAATCTTTGTCATGATCAAGACACAGTTCCAATGTACAGTTGAAGTCAGAATTATTAGCCCCCCTTTGAATTTTTTTTACATTTTTAAATATTTCCCAAATGATGATTAACAGAGCAAGGAAATGTTCACAGTATGTCTGATAATATTTTTTCTTCTGGAGAAAGTCTTATTTGTTTTATTTCGGCTAGAATAAAAGCAGTTTTTAATTTTTTTTAAAAACATTTTAGGGTCAAAATTATTAGCCCCTTTAAGTTATATTTGTTTTCAAAAGTCTACAGAACAAACCATCATTACACAATAACTTGCCTAATTACCCTAACCTGCCTAGTTAACCTAATTAACCTAGTTAACCCTTTAAATGTCACTTTAAGCTGTATAGAAGTGTCTTGAAAAATATCTAGTCAAATATTATGTACTGTCATCATGGCAAAGATAAAATAAATCAGTTATTAGAAATGAGTTATTAAAACTATTATGTTTAGAAATGTGTTGAAAAAAATCTTCTCTCCATTAAACAGAAATTGGGGGAAAAAATAACGAGGGGGGCTAATAATTTAATAATAAACTTCAACTGTACAACTCAGAACGTATACCTTTGGGGACAAAGCAAAAGTCTTTCCAATTTGTTTTCATCATTTTGTGAATCTCAAGTGTTAATTTCTTTACAAGAAAAAAATCCTCATGCCCGCAAACTTTTAAGTGTAATTATTCCCTCATATGTGTTTTTAGATCCATGCATCTTGCCCATGGAAGAGGGTGATTGTTCCCGCTTTACACTGCGCTGGTACTTTAACTCTCAGGTGGGCGCCTGTAGACCTTTTATCTACAGCGGCTGTGGAGGAAACGCCAACCGCTATTTACAGAAGGAAGAGTGTGAGAAACTCTGTCTACAGCAGTAAGAAGGTACATTACCACTCAGCTCCGAAGATGAAAAACATACGCATTAATGCATGTGTTTTGTGAATTATTGATTGGACGGGATAAAGATGAGATTTTTCACACTGTATCTATATACTCTGCATTATAGAATCGTGAAGGCAAGAGGATTTCCAACTCATTAATGATATAAAACCCCTAAACCTCAGTGTTGACCACTGCCGTCGTGCACAGGAGATAGAGGTAAAGATTGATGGCAACACCTTTTCCTCGACGGGATGAGCAAATTTTAATTATTGATCCCATTTTATTTTATTTATTTGTTTGTCTGTTGAGCTGCCAAACATCTGTCAATCTTGCCGCCAGACTAAATCTGCCTACATTTGCATCAAAGACAAAAAGTCAAACAGGAATTTTCCTCATAAACATTTTGTACATTAGTCCAGCCAGTAACAGCATACCACATTATCTTTCATTTCTCACTTAATCCTTGATGTCGCATATTTACACCCACTGACATTTTCTCAGGTGCTAAAAACAGACACGAGAACACACAATGTAATATTCCAGTTCTTTAAGACTTGTTCTTGGAATAAGCCTACGCTGTACAGAATTGTACTGTAAATGTAGATCTGTATTTTTATCAGCCTTAAAATGAGAATGAATGTTCTTGTATTATCAGATGTTGCATGTCGTGTACAGTACATGGACAAACGGTGCTATTTTTTAAAGATATTTTTATATTGTTGATTGGATTTGTATTGCTTTTTGGTTACATTCCGTGTTTGTTTCATTACAGTTTACATTTTCTTTGCACAAGATGCAGTTTTAATAGCACATGTAGTCATTTTCCATACGTTGTAATGTGATCGGTCTCTTTTTCACGTGTTCAGTATTTACTTGGAATAAACATCGGAATTTAAAGGGAAAATAAACATTAAAAAAAGACAATCGGTCTGAATTGTCTCATTTTAACTATGAATACTAACAAGTACAGATCTACATTTGACTGGTCAACCAAATAGACCATTTGTAGTTCACCATCAGAATTAAAGTCACTCCGTTATCCTTTATCAATTTGCAGTCGCTCTGCGTTGATGTCTTTTGGAGGGGATTTGTGTTGTGCATCAATCCTAGTCACACATCTGATGATTCAGTAATGGTTCTGGAGCGTCTTGTTAAGATGCCAACGCACACTCATTACTACTCTTCCAGAACTGTCACTCAAGCGCTGTTTTCATATTCATTTCTACTCATATTTATTCATTGACTGCATTTTGGCCAGTCCATCTGTTAGGGTATTTTGCTTTATATTGTTACGCCTGCTTAATAGCGCATTGTTTGAGTGCCAGCGTGTATTTTTATTCTGTTCACTCTTGAGATGAATCCACCCTTTGTGCCTTTTAATGAGTTTGTTGCATTGTCGGTCTCTGAATACTGTGCATCAAATTTTCTGCGGTGCTCCAGATGTCAAACAGTGTCTTAATGTATATCAGATGGTGCATTGAATATTAAGATAAATGGATGCTTTCTTCATTCTCTAGGATTGTTGCGCATGCTTTTAAAATGGCTCTTTCCATACCTACTAACTATCTTTGGGAAGGAAGGAGTGTGTGGAAACCATAAACAAACAAAAAAAAGTTATTTTCTCACCCTCAGATCTTTTTTTTTATCTTTTTTTTCCTTTAGAAGAACATTGAAGAGGATTTTGAGCTGAAACTGTGGTGTTTGGTGATTCATTCAGTTTTGAGAATCAAAGTAATAGTAATAAGTAAAACACAATAAAATGAATGCCTGTTGGTCCTGATGATACATAGAGGAATTATGATGGGAAAGAATGAGCCTGTGCAAAGAACAGCATAATTATGAATATGCTGGCAAAGATTAGCTAAAGAGCTGTTGCTGTTTGTGTATTGTTTAGCAAACTGTGCTCATCCTGGATGTTGCTACCAACTGAATATAAAAAAGCAAGATTGTGTTTTTTGTGTGCAATCTCAATTGGGAATATATATATATATATATATATATATATATATATATATATATATATATATATATATATATATATATATATATATATATATATATATATATATATATATATATATATATATATATATACATACACACACACACTACCTGACAAAAGCCTTGTCGTTGATCTCAGTTGTAAGAGTAACAAATATTAACTTGATTTCTAGTTGATCATTTAGTGGCAGAAGGTAGATTTTTCTGTTGAATCATCGGTTGAACTGCATCCCAATCCTCACAAATACTGCAGAAGACCTATTCGAACCCGCATGGACCCAAGATTCTCACAGAATCAGTCAAGTTTGGTGAAGGAAAAATCATGGTTTGGGGTTACATTCAGTATAGGGGCGTGTGAGAGATCTGCAGAGTGGATGGCAACATGAACAGCCTGAGGTATCAAGACATTTGTGCTGCCCATTTAATTACAAACCACAGGAGAGGGCAAATTCTTCAGCAGGATAGCGCGCCCTCTCATACTTCAGCCTCCACACCAAAGTTCCTGAAAGCAAAGAAGGTCAAGGTGCTCCAGGGTTGGCCAGCCTGGTCACCAGACATAACCCTTATTTAGCATATCTGGGGTAAGATGAAAGAGGTAGCAAGAAGATGAATCCAAAGAATCTTGATGAATTCTGGGAGTCCTGCAAGAACGCCTTCTTTGTCATTTCAGATGACTTTATTAATAAGTTATATGAGTCATTGAAGAGATGTATGGATACAGTCGCACAAGCTCATGGAAGTCATACACTGTATTTATTTCATATAAGCCAAGACACCAAATGATCAACTAGAAGTCAAGTTATTATTTGTTGTTCCTAAAACTTGCATAGGCAACAAGACTTTTGTGAAGTAGTGTTTGTGTGTGTGAGTGTGTGAGAATAGTGTACTACACACTATTGTAAACAAGCTTAAGACCATCTGCCGATACTGCAGATTAAAAGTAATAATGTTTAAATAAATAATAATGTTCAGTTTTATGCACAGACCAGTCTTTCACTTCTTTAATATATCATCAAGAGTCACAGGTATTAATTTAGTTTTGCCTGTATATATGCATTTTCTATTTGACAGTAAAAGTGCCTGTCACCAAATCATCTTTAATATTCACCTACATCTTGAATAGGACGAGTTAAATTAAATCATTTTTATTCATTATTTTTGAACTACCTCTTAAATTGCATTTGGAAAGAACAAATGACTTTGAATTTGACATT
The DNA here is from genome assembly GCA_903798195.1 of Danio kyathit. Taxonomy (NCBI): domain Eukaryota; kingdom Metazoa; phylum Chordata; class Actinopteri; order Cypriniformes; family Danionidae; genus Danio; species Danio kyathit. The sequence continues at coordinate 48,949,582 of LR812524.1, read as the reverse complement.
GAAAAACAATTTCTGTGCCCTTTCATAACGTGTCCGAATAAACGTGCATGCTTGCATCTATAAGAGCATAATGTTTACAGCTTAATTAGATAAAATAATGAATTAAAAAAGTAAAGCGATTCAATTATAGGTCGTAATAATTCAGGAGAATCTGTACATTTGTTGTTATGAATCGCGCTGACTGCAGACAGTAGCTCGTGCGTTTCCACGATGAAGCCTGCAGTTTTGGTGTGTGCGTGCGTGAGTGAGTGTGTATGCGCGCTCGCGCAGAAGGAGCGGGTTCTTTCAGTCCGTCTAGTACACAGGATAGCGGCACTCATGGGTACTCACAGAAGCACAGTAGCGATTTCTACCACCGTTTAGCACCACAGAAGGTGCGACATTTATTCTGGGCACGTACCTGCCAGCGGACAGTCCTGAAGCCCCCAGGAATCTCGCGCTCTAGTAGAGTGAGAGCGGAGTGCGCGCGCGGCACGGACCGCAGTGGAATGTAGCGGGGATTCCCGGCGCGCGGGGCAAGGTGAGTAAAAAACCTCCTTGATGCATCTTCACACTCCTCACCAGCATATTGATCTTGTCACTTAATTGCCATTCGCTGTCATTTTACCGTAGCTCTTCATTCCTTTTCTTTAGTTTAAGTGGAAAATCTTACAAGCGCGCGCCTGAGAATAAAAATGATAAGAGACAATCAGCTGTGTCGTTTGATCTGGACCTCGACTCCTGATATTTTACACTGAAAAAAAAGGTTGCCAGCGATGTCTTATGCGGGGTATATGTCGCCACTATACGGACGATTTGTTTACCGAGAAAATCCATGTGTTGCCTATAATCTGCAGTCATTATCCTATATGTGAATGTGAATTTAAAAATGTCATTCGAATACAAAATTAACGTATATGTGTGTGTTTTTTTTCTTGTTTTCGTGTTTTTTGAATAGCTTGTTGTTGTCAGTCTCTGGGCTTGTGAGTTTTATTGTAATTCGGATCGGGACATCATCCTCACACCGATGCTCTCAAACACAACCGGACACATGCACATGCTCAGAGACACGTGACTCCAGCAAATTATTGAGGGGAAAAAAAGTTAAATACGCCTGCGTCAATCATTTCACATTCATCACACCCATCTTCATCATCATCATCATTTTTGCCTTGCTCTCACAGTCAGTCAGTCTGATTAAAGCCAAATGGATTTTCAGATGCACTTCAGATCAGGCGTCAAGATGCCAGTTGAAAAAAGAGAATGTATGAGATGGAGTGTGAACATTTCTAATTGGATTAAAGGCTACAGTATGCTTTAAGGACAAGAAGTAACCGTAAGGGACAATGTAGTGTAGAGCAGGTATATAAATGGCCCTGAATGTGTATGAAAGGAAAGAGGAATCTAGATCATCAGCTATTTTGGCTCCTTCTGGATGTGGAGTTATTTTGGTTCCTCTCTGCGTAGTGAATGTAGTTTCACATGTTGTCACGCTCTTTCATTTCCAAAGAGTGTGTAAACAAATCTAAAATGCATTTGCGCGCTCATTTCACCGTTGAGAAATCTATTTTGATTTGGTGTGCACGGCAGGGCTCCAAAGAAAAATTATCACATGCAATTTGTTGCATAAATGTGCGGTGCATCTGCTATTGTGGAATGAGCAATAGGAACATTTCATGATTGTTTACTCACCCTCATGTCTATTCAAACCTGCGTGGTGTTATTCAGTGGAACACAAAGGAGAAATTTTGGTGCAATCTATAAGTCAGTTTAAGTATGTGGAATGAAGACCATTATTTATTGACTTTTTTGTTCAGTAGAACACTGAAGATGATTTTTAGCTGGTTGTTGGTGATTCATAACATGCAAGCCAGTGGCTACTTTGAAAGGCACATTGAAAGTCAAAAAACATCAAAACAAAATTAATAAACATGGCTCCTGATGTCTGTGAAAAACCACACTGACTACGTTTACATGGACATCAGTAATCGAATTATTTGCCTTAATCTGAATAAGACAGTAATATGATTAAGGTGTTTACATGAGTTGCTTTTTGAATGTTCTTTTCACGATCCCGTTTTACATGTTATAGCACATAATTCGATTAACGTCATTGCGTCACCGCGTTATCCACATTTCCTCTGGAGTTTCATGTAATTTCGGGTGTTTATTTTGAATTTGTCGACTTTAACTGCAGTTTGACACTTTCACTTTCAATCAGGAACATGTCATGCATGCCCCCTGTGACAAACAAGATATTGGATGCGAGTATGAACTGCTGGAAGAGTGTTGTTTTAATGGAATCTGATACCGCACGCTGCATGGTGGAAAAAAACCTCTGCATTTTGCGGTGTATGTGTCTGTGGTCCTTTATTGACTCGGTAGGTGCAGAGAATAGTGTCAAACAACCGTGTGTGTATGAAATATCATGTCGCAAAATGCAGCAAAAGTCCTACATGACGGTAATAGTTTGATTGCGGTGTGTACATGTTTGTGCTGCACTCCAATAACGCGACTAAAATCGGCATACTTCACGTCCTAATTCGATTTCTGTTTAGTTTGATATGACTTTAGTCGGATTAATCAAAAGTCGTTGTTTACATGGTAGACTCTTAATCAGAGTATTGTATTAATCGTATTAAAATGGAATTATTGGTGTCCATGTAAACGTACTCAATGTTTATGCAAACAGCAAATTCAGACAGTCTGGATGGGGAGTTATCAGTAGCAATCGACTTGCATTATATAATCACCAAGCACTGAGGTTTAATGTCATCTACATCTTGTATGGCGTGAGGGTGAGTAAATTAACAGCAAAATTGTTTTTGTGGGAATGAAAAAACAAACAATAGGTAATTAAATTAATCACAAAATAAAATAACTAAAATGTTCAGTTGATATCAAAATGTGAAGTACAAAATGAAAAACTTCAAAATACAAAAAAAGTTTTCCTTTATGTTTTGGGGGAAAAACTCCAGGTCCACACAGATCCCCAGAAAATGTGTTTAGCCTTTACACATATAATCACAAACTTCATTGTTCAGATAAATCACAAAGTCTGCCATTGTTCAGCCTATAGATGTAGCAGATTATACACATGCACATCATCACTGTTTTTAAAATATCACATGATTGTAGTTTATATGGAGATTATAATGATAACTTGCATTTAATAATTTTCAATTTAGGATTCATTCATTCATTTTCCTTCAGCTTAGTCTAGGGCTGGGCGATTTGGCCTAAAATCAAAATCTCGATTAATTGAACATTTTAATTCTATTATGATTAATGAACTATTTATATATTTATTACATTTTTTGCCCTCATAGTTCACTGACATTATTTGTACATTAAATATGCTCACATATTACGAGTGAGAGATTTTTAAATGTAGGGTGCATTACTTGATTCTAAAATAATTGATAGAAGCACACACTATCTACTGTCTATGAGTATTTATTGCACATCAACGTTGAACAACTAAAATCAAAACACACATTGGCTAAAACCAGCCACTTTTTTCTTATAAAAAATATTTTTAAAATAATTATTTTTAATGTTTTCAAATGTAGAAAATAAGCAGTATCTCTTCAAAATATAATTATATCTCTTCTGTATATAATATTTTAAATGCATTTCTTGAAGCTTCTGTAAACAAATATTTTCATGTAAATAATAATTTTATTGTAATAGAAAATATGCCATCTCAAGACATCTCTGCCCCAGCTTCCCATCATCGTCAATGTAGTGCAAACGTGCAAACATTTTTAAGAGGTGTGCGGGTATGCGATCGCGCGAAGGCTGCGCTGGACTTCAGCCGTGTGTTTGACGCAGACCTATAAATCAGCCTTAACAGAGCGGGGTCACATGACTCCACACATGGTAGGGAAAGTTCATTCATTCATTTTCTTTTCTGCTTAGTCCCTTTATTAATCCAGGGTCGCCACAGCGGAATGAACCGGCAACTTATCCAGCACATGTTTTACGCAGCGGATGCCCTTCCAGCTGCAACCCATCTCTGGGAAACACCCATACACACTCATATACGGACAATTTAGCTTATTCAATTCACCTGTACTGCATGTCTTAGGACTGTGGGGGAAACCGGAAACCCGCGCGAATGCGAGGAGAACATGCAAACTCCACACAGAAACGCCAACTGACCCAGCCGAGGCTCGAACCAGCAACCTTCTTGCTGTGAGGCGACAGCACTACCTACTGCGCCACCGCATCGCCCGGTAGGGAAAGTAATTGAAATAATTGACCTGGACAAATTATACAGTAGATTATAGGTTGTGAATGTCGATTTCGATTACTTTTTCAGGGGTCGCCACAGTGGAATGAACCGGACATTATTACAGCATATGTTTTACACAGCGGATGCCCTTCCACCGGCAACCCAGTACTGGGAAACACCCATACACTCTCACATTCACACATACACTATGGCCAATTTAGTTTATTCAGTTCACCTATAGTGCATGTTTTTTGGACTGTGGGGGAAACTGGAGCACCCGGAGGAAACCCACACGAACACGAGAAGAACATGCAAGCTCCACACAGAAATGCCAACTGGCCCAGCCGGTACGCAAACCAGCGACCTTCTTGCTGTGAGGCAACAGTGCTAACCACTGTGCCACCCTGCTGCCCCGCAGTTTTTTTTTTCTTTTCAGGCCCCCAAAATGTAATTATCATATAAATGGACATCCAAAATGCATAAAACATTAAGCTTGACTTTTAGTTTGCTTATATTTAAAAACATCATTTAACATAATAACAAACAGAGCACATTTATGCTTTTCCTCATTCATTCAGAGCCTGGCAGATCTTTTGTGGAAAAGCTCCAAACACATTATGTGTACAATCTGTTTTGTAACAACACGCGTTCTCATTTTCGGCTGAACTATTTCTTTAACAGGCTGACAACAAACCAGCGTGGACGGACCAAATTGGCTTGGAAAACAACGATAATGAAATAGAGTCTGATAAATGGCAGAAACAGCTGAGACAGCGTGGTTAGTCTAAAGAAAGATGGATGGATCTGAAGCATTGCACATTGATGGATAGAGGGTAGGAGGTACAAACAAACTCCTCCGGCGATTTCACAACACACTGCGCACCTGCACCTCCCACTCATCCCTCATTCTCTCACTATTCCTTAGTTTTTTTTAACATGCAACGCTCTGACAAAAGTCAGTCCCACTTATTTTTACCACAGTCTCACTTCTGTGGGCATAAGATGTCAGGCTTCAGTGATCTGAGCCCTAAATCTATGTCTCCTACTGTCATTCAGAAGTTCCACTGCAGTGACCTCTTTTCATTACCAGCATGGCATGGGGCGCATCGGCATGCCAAGCGTATTGCCCCCGCCCCTCACCCCCCCCCCCCCCCCCCTCCCTCCGCAGTCTCATTGTGTTAAACATCAAAACTTTCCTCCTGCGGTCATTATCACAGATGTGCTCAAGAGGCAAAGTCTCTCAAACCACCATAGACGCAGAAACTCTTACAATTTGTATTTTGACCACTCTTAAACTGTAAACCAGTTTCCATAGTAACAACCATCCTAGAAACGGGATAAGTCTCAAGTCGAACTCATTTATTTATTTATATATTTATGATTTTTCTTTGTTGTGTGTGTTTGTGGAATGACAAGCTGCTGTGTTTTCTTTTCTGTAATTTGAGAGTTGCTTGTTTTGAAGGTTTAGGGTTGTTTAGAATCACTATTGCTTTAATACATTAAATTTCTGGTACAGGCATGGAGCAGTTTTCGATTCATAAATGTTTCAGCGATGATTTTTGCGTCCTTGGACATGTGTGAGAGATCGCTCTGTGCTGTAATTCATCTGTTGGAATAGTTCTCAGGTTGGCCACAAACTCTTGGCTGTGTGGGACTGCAGGATCGCACACAAACGATCACTCACGTGCACATCAGGCTCATCTTTATTGTCCTGTCTCGCTCGATCAATACCTTATTACATTTCAGAAGGACAAGTCATACCCTCTTTTTCACCAAAATTTTGCCAGCGCTCGGTTGGTTGCATCTGTGAATCTCTCTTAGGCCCTGTCTGCGTTTGTACTGACATCAATGAATGATGATGATGAGTGGTGATGATGATGTAACTCACTGTGATTCTATAAGAAGTGCACTCTGCACTGTTCATGATATCATGATAGATAGATTATTTTTTTTAAAGTAACACAATTTAAAATTATTTTATACGTTTAGATAGATAGATGGATGGGTGGATGGATTTATGAATAGATAGATAGATAGATAGATAGATAGATAGATAGATAGATAGATAGATAGATAGATAGATAGATAGATAGATAGATAGATAGATAGATAGATAGATAGATAGATAGATAGATAGATAGATAGATAGATAGATAGATAGATAACTATTGATAGATAGATAACTATTGATAGATAGACAGATAGATAGAAAGAAAGATAGATAGATAGATAGATAGATAGATAGATAGATAGATAGATAGATAGATAGATAGATAGATAGATAGATAGATAGATAGATAGATAGATAGATAGATAGATAGATAACTATTGATAGATAGACAGACAGACAGACAGACAGACAGACAGACAGACAGACAGACAGACAGACAGACAGACAGATAGATAGATAGATAGATAGATAGATAGATAGATAGATAGATAGATAGATAGATAGATAGATAGATAGATAGATAGATAGATAGATAGGCAGGCAGGCAGGCAGACAGACAGACAGACAGACAGACAGACAGACAGACAGACAGACAGACAGACAGACAGACAGACAGACAGACAGACAGATAGATAGATAGATAGACAGACAGACAAATAGATAGATAGATGGTCCAGTAAACACTGTACGTTTAAATTTAAAGATTGTTTCATTCTGTTTTTGTCTCCTCACCACAGAGCTGTCAGTCATTCATCAACGCCACAAGAAAACACCTGAGTAGGTGGAGCATGCCAAGTGGGAGTGGTTGGCATTACTATGCCTGAAGGCACGTGGCGATGGTGTCCATGGAGACAGATGGCAGCTTCACCGGGGGCCACGGTCTGTCCCTCTTACAGGCTGAAGATGGCGTGGGGGCCGGGCTCGCACAGCAGGAGGGCTCATGGCTCGGCTTCCGGGCGACTGTAAGTGCTGTGCTGCTGCTGGAGCTGCTCCTCGGGGTGGGCGGCAATCTGACCGTGCTAGTGTTATACTGTGGTCACTGCAGCCTGCTGGAGTCTGTCAGCCATGCGGTCACTCTCAGCCTGCACACCCTTGACCTGCTGCTCTGTCTCCTCTGCCTACCCATCACTGCCACGCTCCTCATACTAGGTGGAGCCTCCGTTCCGCACCACGCCCTCCTCTGCTGTCTCCACGAATCAGCAGCCAGCTTCGCCAGCGTGGGCACCGCACTCAACCTGCTGCTTATCAGTTTAGATCGCTATGACATCAGCGTCCGACCAGCCAATCGCCTGCTGACGCCTCGAAGGGCAGCTGTTTTACTTGTGGCAGTGTGGGCGCTTTCTCTAGCTGTGCCACTTCTTCCATTCGTGGAGGCAGGGTTTGTGTCAGGGCAAGGCGAGGGGGTGTTCGTGCACACAAATGGCACTGTGCTTTGTTCAGAGTGGGGGGGAACTCTACAGGCTCATCTGTTACTGCAGGTTCCTGTGTTCCTGTGCTCTCTCGCTGTGATGCTATTTACATACTCACGAATTCTTCAGACACTGCGCATCCGCATTGGACGCACACCCAGGCCACATCGAGACAGCAAACGGCCTGCACATCGCCTCTGGTTGCGTCGTAAAAGGTCAACAAGGTCACCGGATCACATGACGAGGAATACTCCCACATCGCCACCACCACTTTCAACTGGGCCACTTATCATCTCAGATACAGTTACCACTGTAACAATCAACACTGAGACCAACACTCCTTCGCTCACCACGCCACTTAGCCCCACCCCTACGGTGTCTGTCATAACCTCACCTTTAAGCCCCACCCCCACTGCATCAATGACACCTTTGAGTCCCACCACATCACTCTCTGTTATAACTAGCCCGAATATCACTACTCCTGCATCCACACCTTTGAGTCCCGTGCCCACTGTGTCTACAGTAACCACTCTAGTAAGTCCTGCCCCCGTCCAAGGGCCATCCAGCATGGGCGTGGGTGCGTCAGTGTCAGCCATTTTAGCTCTGCGCCGAGCAGTTCGGCGCCACCGGGATCGACGGGAACGTCAAAGGCGAGTCTTTCGCATGTCTGTCATCATCATTCTCTCGTTTCTCCTATGCTGGGCACCACTCTCCATAATGCCCATTCTCATGCTGGCAATCGGGCCGTCTGATTGGCTGGAACGCCTGAGACTTTGCTTCCTAGTGCTTGCTTATTGGACGGTAGTGCTACATCCGCTGCTGTACGCGTTTACGAGGCAAAAACTGCGCAAAGTTCTGCATACCCGTCTGCGCAGGCTGAGGCCGCAAAATGTGCAGACTCGTATTCGCACGAATACCAGGATCCGTCGCAAGCACAGGGCAAACTGCAGCGATGCTACTGAGCGCTGCCTGACGGAGGCTGTTCGAGAGTGAGTGTTTGTATGTCCGGGATTTATAACTAGGCTCAGACAGAATCTGAGTGTGCGTTCCCTTGGGCGAACCCTCTATCTGTTCATTTATTAAATGTTTTGGGGGATTTAATTATGGTTTCAGATGCTAGTATGATTGATTTTTGCCCCATTTAGCATATTTGACTATATTTAAATCAAGGCTGTTGCCATTTTTAAACACTAGATAGGACCAAAGGTGTTATTTTGTTGGGGAGGGATTAAATAATTAAGGCATTTAAGTGGAATAAAGAAAAATGAAGAAGAACAGAAGGGTCTAGATTTGTTGGTAACAATCAGTTTGCACATATGCACACATTCACTGTTAGTTGTTCATCTAATATGCTGAATAGTGCTTCGTTAATGTTTTTGTCTTGTAACATTTAGCTTTGACTTACATGATTCATGTAAATGATTGTAAAAATCCATAGATGAGCCTTTATTTTCAATTCAAAGAAAATTAAAAAGGGGTAGGGATGGGACAAGGGTTATGGATTATATCGCCAAACAATTCTTGCAATGTAAATGTTTAGCTATTCATTTACCATTAAAGCCAAAAGCTGCGGTCACACTGCACTTTTCGCCTCATAGACTTCCATTCATACGCATGCAAATGCGTCAGACTGGAAACGCAACTCACGCAACAAGTTTCGCAGTTCGCTGAGTTGCAAAGTTCAAGCTTGGTGAACTCTGACCTGCGAAATCACATCACGTGACTGGATGAGACCAACTGATGATCAAAACATGACTTCTATGGACAGAAATTTAAAATAAGGACAAATCGCTCGCTTTTTTAAATGTCTAATATCTTGTTTAATCCCGCCTCTTTTCGCAGCGCCGTACTAGACAATTTTGCAAGCTCAAACTCTAGTGTGACCGGTGCAAAAGCATCCCAGCTCCATTTAAATCACCTGTGGAATCCTGTACACCCTGCCTTCTTCACTCTGATTGGCAGTTTTAATTGTTTTACCGCATTAACCACCAATGTGTTGGTGGTGTGCATTAAAGTGCACTATATCGGTGTTTCTCAACCACGTTCCTGGATGACCACCAGCACTGCATGTTTTGGATGTCTCCCTTGTCTCTCACCCATTTCAGGTCTCTGCTAATGAGCTGATGATCTAAATCAGGTGTGTTTGGTTAAGGAGACATGGAAGATGTGCAGAGCTGGTGGTCCTCCAGGAATGTGGTTGAGAAACACTGCACTAGAGCAACATCAAGAATATCAAATATTGAGTGGGAGGGTCAATTTAAGCATATCTAATTATTGGGTGAGGAGGCCTGTCGATAAAATCTATATAAAGTCTGTGCAGAAAATTAAGTCAGCAGATTCCGCCTGGGCCTATTTATGACTGTACGTACAAGGTAAAGTATGTGCAGGAACCCATTTAAAGTGTTAGATGTGTTAGATGATATGTGTGACTCGCTCACCTTTATAAAGGAAATTAAAAGATGTTGGTAGGTCTCTATTGTCCATGAGTGTGTATTATCATTGGCAACTAATCAGCACAGGGTTTCTAAAGCACACTGAAATCTGAGGTCAATAGGCCGCTGTCTAATTAACCAGTAGAGCACAAATATTCTCATGGTGCTAGAGGATTAAAGAGCGAGACCCAGAGAGCGAATCTACATGTGTGAGTCTGCAAAAGGTCATGTGCAATAAACTCCAAAACCAGGTTATGCATCGCATGATTTCCATCATAATTAATACCAATTTATCGGCTTTCATCGTGTGGTGTAAAAGTAACCATCCACCAGTACACATACATTTGCACATATTTTCCAGTGTCCTTCTCACTGATAGTCTAGAGGGCAATATATTTATCATAGTGTTTATTAATGTATATGATCAGGGATGTAAATAGTCAGTGATATTTCTGTGGTTTGAAACTGCAGCCGATTTCAATTCTGCTCTACCAAGGGCATGCGTACTGGTTCGATCAGTTTCTGAAGATATTGACACTGAAACCACTTTTTCAAAGCTGAAATGTATTTATTTTGTGTCCCATATATGTATATATCTTGTCAGTGTTGTACATTCTTTCACTTTGAGCTGGTTATTCTTTTACAATAGAGGAGCAATAAGTCTGAATTACAGTAATAAAAATATTCAGCCTCTTTGCTTGTTTGGTTTGTTTCCAACTTCAGCATAGGTATTTTAGGTTTGCACATATAGAGTAGGTGCATTTAAAAATGATGAAACCGCTTCAGTTATTATCGGTTCTCTGGATTTACCAATTGTAGGTAAGTGTTTTGAGTAAAATGTTAATTTGTGTTTTATTGTATGCATTAACGAAGAATACTTTATGATGAATGTTCTGTTAAACATTTGCATTCACTCTGCCATGTACCTGTAAAAGTATGCAGCCAGATCAGTCTCAAAAATAATATATTTACAAAATAAAGTTCATACATGCACAGCATAATTCATATTTACAAAATCCAATTTCGAATTGGATTTGTGTATTTATGGCTTGCATTTTGATTTATTGAATTGAATTTGTGTATTTATGACTTGCGTTTTGATTTATCGAATTGGATTTGTGTATTTATGACTTGTGTTTTGATTTATCGAATTGGATTTGTGTATTTATGACTTGCGTTTTGATTTATCGAATTGGATTTGTGTATTTATGACTTGCGTTTTGAATTTACAAATTCGATTTGTGTATTTATGATTTGCGTTTTGATTTATCGAATTGGATTTGTGTATTTATGACTTGCGTTTTGATTCATCAAATTGGATTTGTGTATTTAAGGCTTGCGTTTTGATTTAACGAATTGGATTTCTGTATTTATGACTTGCGTTTTGATTTATCGAATTGGATTTGTGTATTCATGACTTGCGTTTTGATTTAACGAATTGGATTTGTGTATTTATGACTTGCGTTTTGATTTATCGAATTGGATTTGTGTATTTATGACTTGCGTTTTGATTTATCGAATTGGATTTGTGTATTTATGACTTGCGTTTTGAATTTACAAATTCGATTTGTGTATTTATGATTTGCGTTTTGATTTATCGAATTGGATTTGTGTATTTATGACTTGCGTTTTGATTCATCAAATTGGATTTGTGTATTTAAGGCTTGCGTTTTGATTTAACGAATTGGATTTCTGTATTTATGACTTGCGTTTTGATTTATCGAATTGGATTTGTGTATTCATGACTTGCGTTTTGATTTAACGAATTGGATTTGTGTATTTATGACTTGCGTTTTGATTTAACAAATTGGATTTGTGTATTTATGACTTGCGTTTTGATTCATCAAATTGGATTTGTGTATTTAAGGCTTGCGTTTTGATTTAACGAATTGGATTTGTGTATTTATAACTTGCGTTTTGAATTTACAAATTTGATTTATGTATTTATGATTTGCGCTTTGATTTATTGAATTGGATTTGTGTATTTATGACTTGCGTTTTGATTTATCGAATTGGATTTGTGTATTTATGACTTGCGTTTTGAATTTACAAATTGGATTTGTGTATTTCTGATTTGCACTTTGATTTATCGAATTGCATTTGTGTATTTATGACTTGCGCTTTGATTTATCAAATTAGATTTGTGTATTTATGACTTGCGTTTTGATTCGTCGAATTGGATTTGTGTATTTATGACTTGTGTTTTGATTTAACGAATTGGATTTGTGTATTTATGACTTGCGTTTTGATTTATCGAATTGGATTTGTGTATTTATGACTTGTGTTTTGATTTAACGAATTGGATTTGTGTATTTATGACTTACGTTTTGATTTATCGAATTGGATTTGTGTATTTATGACTTGCGTTTTGAATTTACAAATTTGATTTGTGTATTTATGATTTGCGCTTTGATTTATTGAATTGGATTTGTGTATTTATGACTTGCGTTTTGATTTAACGAATTGGATTTGTGTATTTATGATTTGCGCTTTGATTTATTGAATTGGATTTGTGTATTTATGACTTGCGTTTTGATTTATCGAATTGGATTTGTGTATTTATGACTTGCGTTTTGATTTATCGAATTGGATTTGTGTATTTATGACTTGCGTTTTGATTTATCGAATTGGATTTGTGTATTTATGACTTGCGTTTTGAATTTACAAATTCGATTTGTGTATTTATGATTTGCGTTTTGATTTATCGAATTGGATTTGTGTATTTATGACTTGCGTTTTGATTTAACAAATTGGATTTGTGTATTTATGACTTGCGTTTTGATTCATCAAATTGGATTTGTGTATTTAAGGCTTGCGTTTTGATTTAACGAATTGGATTTGTGTATTTATAACTTGCGTTTTGAATTTACAAATTTGATTTATGTATTTATGATTTGCGCTTTGATTTATTGAATTGGATTTGTGTATTTATGACTTGCGTTTTGATTTATCGAATTGGATTTGTGTATTTATGACTTGCGTTTTGAATTTACAAATTGGATTTGTGTATTTCTGATTTGCACTTTGATTTATCGAATTGCATTTGTGTATTTATGACTTGCGCTTTGATTTATCAAATTAGATTTGTGTATTTATGACTTGCGTTTTGATTCGTCGAATTGGATTTGTGTATTTATGACTTGTGTTTTGATTTAACGAATTGGATTTGTGTATTTATGACTTGCGTTTTGATTTATCGAATTGGATTTGTGTATTTATGACTTGTGTTTTGATTTAACGAATTGGATTTGTGTATTTATGACTTACGTTTTGATTTATCGAATTGGATTTGTGTATTTATGACTTGCGTTTTGAATTTACAAATTTGATTTGTGTATTTATGATTTGCGCTTTGATTTATTGAATTGGATTTGTGTATTTATGATTTGCGCTTTGATTTATTGAATTGGATTTGTGTATTTATGACTTGCGTTTTGATTTATCGAATTGGATTTGTGTATTTATGACTTGCGTTTTGATTTATCGAATTGGATTTGTGTATTTATGACTTGCGTTTTGATTTATCGAATTGGATTTGTGTATTTATGACTTGCGTTTTGAATTTACAAATTCGATTTGTGTATTTATGATTTGCGTTTTGATTTATCGAATTGGATTTGTGTATTTATGACTTGCGTTTTGATTTAACAAATTGGATTTGTGTATTTATGACTTGCGTTTTGATTCATCAAATTGGATTTGTGTATTTAAGGCTTGCGTTTTGATTTAACGAATTGGATTTGTGTATTTATAACTTGCGTTTTGAATTTACAAATTTGATTTATGTATTTATGATTTGCGCTTTGATTTATTGAATTGGATTTGTGTATTTATGACTTGCGTTTTGATTCGTCGAATTGGATTTGTGTATTTATGACTTGTGTTTTGATTTAACGAATTGGATTTGTGTATTTATGACTTGCGTTTTGATTTATCGAATTGGATTTGTGTATTTATGACTTGTGTTTTGATTTAACGAATTGGATTTGTGTATTTATGACTTACGTTTTGATTTATCGAATTGGATTTGTGTATTTATGACTTGCGTTTTGAATTTACAAATTTGATTTGTGTATTTATGATTTGCGCTTTGATTTATTGAATTGGATTTGTGTATTTATGACTTGCGTTTTGATTTAACGAATTGGATTTGTGTATTTATGATTTGCGCTTTGATTTATTGAATTGGATTTGTGTATTTATGACTTGCGTTTTGATTTAACGAATTGGATTTGTGTATTTATGACTTGCGTTTTGATTTAACGAATTGGATTTGTGCATTTATGACTTGCGTTTTGATTTATCGAATTGGATTTGTGTATTTATGACTTGCGTTTTGAATTTACAAATTTGATTTGTGTATTTATGATTTGCGCTTTGATTTATTGAATTGGATTTGTGTATTTATGACTTGCGTTTTGAATTTACGAATTGGATTTGTGTATTTATGACTTGCGTTTTGAATTTACGAATTGGATTTGTGTATTTATGACTTGCGCTTTGATTTAACGAATTGGATTTGTGTATTTATGACTTGCGCTTTGATTTATCAAATCGAATTTGTGTATTTATGACTTGCAGTTTGATTTAACGAATTGGATTTGTGTATTTATGACTTGCGTTTTGATTTATCGAATTGGATTTGTGTATTCATGACTTGCGTTTTGATTTATCGAATTGGATTTGTGTATTTATGACTTGCGTTTTGATTTAACGAATTGGATTTGTGTATTTATGACTTGCGTTTTGATTCATCGAATTGGATTTGTGCATTTATGACTTGCGTTTTGATTTATGAAATTGGATTTGTGTATTTATGACTTGCGTTTTGATTTATCGAATTGGATTTGTGTATTTATGACTTGCGTTTTGATTCATCGAATTGGATTTGTGTATTTATGACTTGCGTTTTGATTTATCGAATTGGATTTGTGTATTTATGACTTGCGTTTTGATTTAACAAATTGAATTTGTGTATTAATGACTTGCGCTTTGATTTATCAAATTGGATTTGTGTATTTATGACGTGCGTTTTGATTCATCTAATTGGATTTGTGTATTTATGACTTGCGTTTTGATTTATCGAATTGGATTTGTGTATTTATGACTTGCGTTTTGATTTATCGAATTGGATTTGTGTATTTATGACATGCGTTTTGATTTAACGAATTGGATTTCTGTATTTATGACTTGCGTTTTGATTTATCGAATTGGATTTCTGTATTTATGACTTGCGTTTTGATTTAACGAATTGGATTTGTGTATTTATGACTTGCGCTTTGAATTTACAAATTCGATTTGTGTATTTATGATTTTCACTTTGATTTATCGAATTGCATTTGTGTATTTATGACTTGCGCTTTGATTTATCAAATTGGATTTGTGTATTTATGACATGCGTTTTGATTCATCGAATTGGATTTGTGTATTTATGACTTGCGTTTTGATTTATCGAATTGGATTTGTGTATTTAAGACTTGCGTTTTGATTTATCGAATTGGATTTGTGTATTTATGACTTGCGTTTTGAATTTACGAATTGGATTTGTGTATTTATGACTTGCGTTTTGATTTATCGAATTGGATTTGTGTATTTATGACTTGCGTTTTGATTTAACGAATTGGATTTGTGTATTTATGACTTGCGTTTTGAATTTACAAATTTGATTTGTGTATTTATGATTTGCGCTTTGATTTATTGAATTGGATTTGTGTATTTATGACTTGCGTTTTGAATTTACTAATTGGATTTGTGTATTTATGACTTGCGCTTTGATTTATCGAATTCGATTTGTGTATTTATGACTTGCGCTTTGATTTATCAAATTGGATTTGTGTATTTATGACTTGCGCTTTGATTAATCAACTTGGATTTGTGTATTTATGACTTGCGTTTTGATTTATCGAATTGGATTTGTGTATTTATGACTTGCGTTTTGATTCATCGAATTGGATTTGTGTATTTATGACCTGCGTTTTGAATTTATGAATTGGATTTGTGCATTTATGACTTCCGTATTAACGAATTAGATGTGTGTATTAATGAATCGTGTTTTGAGTTTATGAAATGGATTTGTTTATTTACGAATTGTTTTGAACTTACAAATAGTTTTTTGTAAATGTGAATTGTGCTGCGCATGTATGAATTTTATTTTGTAAATGTATTATATTTTGAGACTGATCTAGCTCTATATAAAAAAGGCCGAAATCCTGCTGTCAAAAACCATCCAAAACCAAACCATGACACTTCCTTTTTCACATTTCACCGGCTTCTCTACACAATTTGGGATTAGTATTTCCCAATTTTGATGATGAATATAATGCTTACCATTAAAGCCCCCAAAATTAAACCTGCTTTCATCAAAAAACTTTAGACCAGCTTTCAGTCTACACAGCATGCTCCCCAGAAAAGGTTAGTCATACCTTTTGATTCTTTCTGATGATGAAGGTTTGAAAGTCCCTTTGACCTTCATCTGGAAAAGCTGCTGTGGGAGGGTTTCAGCCACTGTAGAAGGGCTCACCAGTTTGCAACGTCAGTGAAAACTGGTAAGTCAGGATGCCAGTTAAAGGATTAGTTCACCCAAAAATAAAAATGATGTTATAATTACCCTTATGTCGCCTTCATATTAATTGGTCTACTACTCAGTGTCTAAATTACACATGTTTATGTGTCGCACCTCTGACACCGTATCCCAACAACACACGATGCGACAAAATACCAGCGACAAGCAATTTGGCTGTCTGCACCATCCAAAGGCGACACTGCAGAAACATTTAAATACCAGGCATTCGTTTAAATATCATCCACTGCGCTGATTAATACATATTTAACCTATTTAGTTGTTAAAAGTAGCCTTAGGCTGAGTGACTGATATTGGTTTGCACCGAGTCACTGACTTTCATTTTTCAAACTGTTTGCTAGCTATTTAATTTTCAAGATCTGATGTGAACAATCTGCTGCTTTCAAGTTGTACAGCTATAAATGTCACATTAAATGATGTTCAACCTCACATTAATATGATTTAACACTGAACAAAACACATAATCTGTACCTGAGAAGGTAATTGTCATAGTAGTTGATGATGTTGTTTTGCCGCGACGTCACATAAATAGGAACATGTCATTGCATGCCTCTTTTGCAGATGATTAAAACTATACTTGTTTTAACATAACTTTTTATTACGTCACAGCTCTGCATAGCGTGTAGGACACGGTGGGACATATGAGAGGGGTCTGGATGCAATCTGAGCTGCATGGAATGCTTTTAATGCCTACTCCTAACCCACCCCTAATCTTACCCCTCCCAGTGAAGTCACTAGCTCAATTGAAGGCATTGTGTCTGACATTGCATCTCTGAGACATGCAGTCTCAGCTTGCAAATCCAAGTCTGCATCCAGATACTATTGGGACGTATTACCTCAGATGTGCCTCTTGTCTCAAATAGAGAATTCATGTGCGTCATTACACAGTGTTCATGAGCCTGCATAATACACTGACACTGAGGAGAATAAACTGTTGAATTCGTGCTCACAAAAGTATTCTCGTAGCTTGATAATATTTATTTTATTAATTAGGAACCACTGAAGGCATGTGGTCTGTCTTGAGAATGTTTATTGATACCTTTCTGGAGTTTGAAAGAGTCACAACCTTGCTGCCTATGGAGGATGGAGCTCTTGGATTTCACCTAAAATAGCTTTATGTGTGTTCCTTAGAAGAAAAAGGTCTCAGGGGGTTGGAACAACATGAGGGTAAGTAATTTGTAATAGGCATGGGACGATAACCGTTTTCAAGGTATACCGCGGTTTGGTTTTCATACCGCCAAAATTTTCTCTAATACCGTTCCTAAGGTATGTGTAAGATTTTTTTATTTACATTTTTTTTTAACAACAGCATCTCCAGCAGAAAAGATATCCAAAGATGCCATTTTAAATAGTAAATAAATCTGTGTTTTTGAAACTAATGAAGACGGCAGACGTCAATGATTGATTTTCATTATTTGGCCTGGCACGTTTACTGCTCCAAAATATTATAAATGTCTCTCAAAATAAAATATATTGTGTTCAAAGGGGAAAAAACTTTTAGTTTTTTACACAGACATTTAATATATTTTAGAGCAGTAATCACAAAACCGTGAAACCATGATATTTTTTATCCAAGGTTATCATACCGTCAGAATCTTATACCGGCCCATGCCTATTTTGTAACATGGTTTTCATTTTAGATTGAACTAACACCTTAAACAGTGTTTATCAGATAACTGAGGAATTTACCTGGTGCCAGATTAACTTGGAGGAATCTGAATGTTTTTTGTACTGCACTTCAAAATACAGTTGAAGTCAGAATTGTTAGACCCCCCTGTTTATTTTCCCTCCAATTTCTGTTTAACGGAGAGAAGATTTTTTCAACACATTTCTGAACATAATAGTTTTAATAACTCATTTCTAATAACTGATTTATTTTATCTTTGCCATGATGACAGTAAATAATATTTTACTAGATATTTTTCAGACACTTCTATGCAGCTTACAGTGACATTTAAAGGCTTAACTAGGTTAATTAGGTTAACTAGGCAGGATAGGGTAATTAGGCAAGTTATTGTATAATGATGGTTTGTTCTGTATCGGAAAAAAATAAGCTTAAAGGGGCTAATAATTTTGACCTTAAAATGGTTCTTAAAAAATTAAAAACTGCTTTTATTCTAGCCGAAATAAAACAAATAAGACTTTCTCTAGAAGAAAAAATATTATCAGATACTGTGAAAATGTCTTTACTCTGTTAAACATCATTTGGGAAATATTTAAAAAAGAAAAAGAAAATTCAAAGGGGGGCTAATAATTCTGACTTCAACTGTATATGTTTAAGTATGTGCAAAGCACCTTGAACCTGTAGACTGTATGTTCATTGTGTTTGTCGAAGGTGTACAACCTAATCTGCATAGGTTTCCTGATTAGGAAAGTTTGCTGTTCTGAATAATGATAACATTCCGAGCTGCTTGTACTGAAAGTTAATTGGTGTACGGTGGCGTCTTCTCATTACCTGAGTTTATTAAGAAGTGCAGACTGCTTTAATATATACAATTAGTCCATGCCGAGAAAGGTTGACTGACTTCATCCCAGCTGATAAAAGTCAAACTGGCAATTAAGAACCTCCTGTGTCTCTGTCAGCGTTTCCAATCTCACCCGGAAGATCAAATGCCATTCGAGAGATACTCAATAAAGTAGCTACCTGTTCAATCAGTCAAATGGTAGCTTTTCAAAATCCCCCTCTCTCTCTTCCTGATTCAAAGACCTTAAAATGTTATTCATCTTTAAAGATGTGGTTGTGGTTCAGCCAACATGTGTGTGTAGAGAATGGGAGACATCCATTCCTCATTATCGCTGATAGAAGCTGCTCTCCACTTGTGAAGTCTGATCGTATTAACACTTATTAATGTTTGATGACACACACTGACATTTGCAGGAGCCCAATAATTGGAGGGCCGATAATGGGGACGGGGTCTTGCACACAGACATGTATGCCTTAATGGAGAGGTGAAGAACTCTGATTCGGGAGATAATGCGGGTCAGTAAGGACAAGACTACCTTTATTTTCATGATTTAATTTTAACTCAGCCCATGAACACAAATATGAAATTGTAATGTGGACATTTAATGAGGGATAATTTTCATCTTGCCAGTTTTTTAACACAAAGGATTGTTGTATCACCCTTAATGGCTTTATTTTCTGATAACAACTTGTTTGGATATAAATAATATGTGGCTACTTAAATAATTTCACCATTATTTTTCCATAGAGATTTGTTCACTTGTTCAACAACTACCCAGCAGGCACAGGATGTCAACATGACGTCAGATTAACGTTGTACCCTAACATCGGGACGTTGCATTTTGGATGGAAATGAAAATCAGGTTGACGTCAGAATCCAACGTCAGTGTCCAACGTTGGATAGATGTTGGATTTTGGTGACTTTCCAACGCAACCTAAAAAAACAAATATCAACGTCTAATGATATTACAGCTTGACGTTAGGATGTTACCACTATGACATTGTAAGGTCCACCCAGTTGGCCCAATGCAGGTGTCCACTGGTGGTTGAAGGTTCACTGCATGTTTGGCCTTTCCAAGGCGCAATGTTGATTTACTTTAAATTTAACACATATCTGACTCCAATTTTAATATGAGGTGGTTTAGAATATTAATATATTTATCTTTCATTTTATCTTACTCCAACCATAAAACATTAAGAAAATTATGTCAATATATTATTTAGATGAATGCTTGAACCCTTTGTCTTTACTCTAACTTTGTCTATTACATTTCTTCATTCGGGTACTCATGTCGCTCAGAGGAATCGCCTCTGCCGATGGCGTCCCTCACCGCCACACTCTCGTCAGTCTTGATGATTAAACAGAGGTAATTGACTAATACTTTTAGATGGCTGCTCCTATGCCTGCTCATTCTAAAGTATTTTTGATTAGTCCCCTTAGATGTACACCCTTGAGTTAAAGGTAATATTATTTCTAATCAGAGGTCAAGGCCATTATTATAAATATAACCGACTACTGTTCTCTAATAATGTTGGTTTAGCCAAGCTCACGGTTTCCCATGTACACTTAATTTAGAATAACATTACTTTCAAACAAGGGCCGGGTACCCTATCTAGGATAGTCATGCAACACCTTGTTGCCCTAGACGAAAATAACTCCTTTTCCACCTAAGTACACTTGAATCAATATCAAGAGTCAGTCAGATCTCTAAAATACAGTTAGTGTGTCCAATGCTCCATCTTAACTGGACTTTAGTCCGTGTACTGACCTGACACAGGAAGTGCGGAAACAAGAATACAGCGTAATCTACTAAAATGAATAATTACAGAGTAAGCAGAATGCTTGGTTTAGGATGTTGGCTCGACGTTGGATTTTGGTCACTTTCCAACACAACTTAAAATCAATCATATATCAACATCATTTGACGTCGTTATTGAACATCAAAATACTGTTGTCCTTAGACGCTGGCTAGACATTGAATTTTGGTCACCTGTGACCTGACATCATAATCTAAATCTAACCTAATCTTAACATCTTATGACGTTGTGTCCCTGCTGGGTACATTTACTTTGAAGGTAGTATGTGTTTATTTAAATATACCAAAATTGTTATATTATAAAATATTTACAGTGGCCGAGAGAGCTTAATGTGCTGCAATTTAAGAAAACATATGCAATTACAATAAACGCCAGCAAATTAAGGACAAAACACAAACAAATGAATAAAACGAGCTGCTTTTTCTCACAACACAAACAAATGAATAAAACGTGCTGCATTTTCTCACAACACAAACAAATGAATAAAACGTGCTGCTTTTTCTCACAACACAAACAAATGAATAAAACGTGCTGCTTTTTCTCACAACACAAACAAATGAATAAAACGTGCTGCTTTTTCTCACAACACAAACAAATGAATAAAACGTGCTGCTTTTTCTCACAACACAAACAAATGAATAAAACGTGCTGCTTTTTCTCACAACACAAACAAATGAATAAAACGTGCTGCTTTTTCTCACAACACAAACAAATGAATAAAACGTGCTGCTTTTTCTCACAACACAAACAAATGAATAAAACGTGCTGCTTTTTCTCACAACACAAACAAATGAATAAAACGTGCTGCTTTTTCTCACAACACAAACAAATGAATAAAACGTGCTGCTTTTTCTCACAACACAAACAAATGAATAAAACGTGCTGCATTTTCTCACAACACAAACAAATGAATAAAACGTGCTGCTTTTTCTCACAACACAAACAAATGAATAAAACGTGCTGCTTTTTCTCACAACACAAACAAATGAATAAAACGTGCTGCTTTTTCTCACAACACAAACAAATGAATAAAACGTGCTGCATTTTCTCACAACACAAACAAATGAATAAAACGTGCTGCATTTTCTCACAACACAAACAAATGAATAAAACGTGCTGCATTTTCTCATAACACAAACAATTTACAAAAACGCGCTGCATTTTCTTACACTTTTAAATAGCTTAAAACACAATGGAAATGTTTCAAGAGGACCCAAAACGTGACAGACCCAGCTATTTAGGTTATGGTTATTTAGGTTATAGTTATATGGTTGGTTATGGAATCACAAACAAAAAAAACAAATAAATGAAATAAACAAACAAAAAACTCACTTTCCAACGATCACCTACAACTTCACTGAGCAAGTCACGGCACAGCGGTCACGTTTTTGGGTCAACTTGAAATGTTGATGTTTTTGTAAATGTTGAGAGAATGCAGCGCGTTTTCGTAAATTGTTTGTGTTGTGAGAAAATGCAGCACAATTTATTCATTTGTTGCGTTGTGAGAAAATGCAGCACAATTTATTCATTTGTTGCGTTGTGTGAAAATGCAGCACATTTTATTCATTTGTTGCATTGTGTGAAAATGCAGCACATTTTTTTATGTGTATGGGTTGGGAGGATTTGCAGCACGTGTCAAAGAATGAAGATGTTTTCTTAATTTGCTGACGTTTTTTTTTGTAATTGCACGTCTTTTCTTAAATTGCAGCACGTTAAGCTCTCTCTGCCACTGTAAATATTACCTTTTAAAACGATCAGTTAATATTTTAATATACAAAATGAATTTATTATTATTTTAACTGCTGGCAGTCTTCAGTTTGGTTTGCCGCTATGAGAGACTATGCTAAATTGATAGTATAGTCACGACTATTTCATTTATTAAGCGAATTTATTATTATTCACTGTCACTGAAAAACAATTATGATCATGCACATGGCTATGTACACACAATGAATGCAGGTTATTATGGGTGCAATCAAATTACCCATTTGTAATTGTTCATTTATTTCATGATTAGGAAAACTAATGCACTTAATTAAATTTACATATTACATTTAAATGGTATAATTAGCATCTATCTGACACTCTTCTCTTTTTATTATGAAAACTCAAGTGATTAGTATGGATGCCTTCTGTTTGTGTGCCTTCATGAGCAAAGAAAGAAAGACTAAGAAAAAAGAGATAGGATAGGTGGGTGGGTAATATTTTCTCTTACTGTATGCCATGAAAATGCTGCCATGTGTTCATTAAAATCTCTCCTCTCTCACTATTCTCTCTCTATGCATCTTTTTTAATCTCATCTGTTCCAGTCACTTTCATCATCTTTCTTCTTTTTATCACTGACTGTGTCTTGCTTTTTGCTTTTTCTCCCTTCGTTCTGTCCTCACTCATCTCTTCTCCAGACTTGCATAAGAACAAAGATCTGCCTATGTGCCCGTGCAAGGAGAAAGTCACCTTGGAGGACAGGAAGAGAGAGAGAGGGAGAGAGAGAGAGATTCGTGTGGGTGGAAGAACTAGCAGAAGGATGAATCCCATGTTGACTGAATTAACCCTCACGTGTATTACTTGATATTATTCCCCACATAACGTTAGATTTTTCCCTTTCTTTTGTCATTTATTCATTTGTTTACCTTTTCTGTAGGGTTTTCTTGATCATAAACTGTAATTTTATTGATTTATCAGTTTCGAAAATGCCTGCACTGTTATTGTGCGAATGAAAAATAAGCACGTTACAGCCATTTGTATTTGAAAATCACAATTTAGACACAAGCCGTTAACTGGCAGTTCAGTTCAAGGGAAAATGTATACGAATAAAGTTATCAAACTAATCTTGTTAAATAACTGGCATAAATAAGAAACACTTGAGTAAAACCTATCATTCAAAGTGATGTGGAAGTAGGCTATGCATGCGATGGTCTCTCACCCGCCGAAATAGCTCAGTTGGGAGAGCGTTAGACTGAAGATCTAAAGGTCCCTGGTTCGATCCCGGGTTTCGGCAGTTTTTATTTTCGCACATTACACTAATATTAGGTTAGAAGTACAATATGCTTAAATAGAAACGTTATACAATATAAAAAAATCAAAGAAAGCAAAAGAAGATGACTAAAATATGTAAATTGAGCTAAGCTGTTTGCTAGTTTGCCTGCCAAGCTTGTTACGTATTCGTGTGGTACAGACCGCGGCCTGAAGATGTCGCTGTAGTTTTACTTCAGTATTTATTCGCCGCAGCTGTTATTCACTGTAGCTACGCCAGGAGGCGATGTTGTTTAACAAATCGGTCGTCTTACCTCGTGGAAAACGCAAGAGAAGCCAAGTCATTTGTGCTGACTTTTGTGACATTTGTGTGGACTCCCGGATAGGATTACGGTACAGTACCTGTAACAGCTTGAACCCAATGTAACGTTACATGTCTTTATATTACTTATATTACAGCTCAACTGACTGTAAATCTGTTGTTGCCTCTCGATATGTTGCCAAAATAGTTGGTCTGTCACATAGGCTAACAGACCACATGCTATAACAGGATAAATGTTCCAAAAATGTTCCGTATTAGCACAGATAGGCGTCAAGGCATTTTATTTGTTTATTTATATATTTATTTGTTTGTTTTAATATGAATGATATATTTTATCATTCATTTAATTGTATTAAATATCCTGAATTGAGGTAAAGTTGGTTTTATATTCGCACATTCAGACTTTATATAATTTTATATAATTTATATAATTTCATAAAAGTATTGTTTGCAAATTCTGAATAGGGAAATCATTTATTAGCAGCCGATGACGATCAAAATACAACATTGTCCAGTCAATTAAATAGTGCTAATGTTGTTTTGAAGTCATACATGCGTCTCAGACACAATATTCAAAGTAGAGTGATAAACACTATAGGGACCGTTAAAATGAACGAATGTGCGAATATAAAACCAACTTTACCTCAATATATCCTGAGAAATGTTCCATAAGCAACATTACATAAAACAGAAATTCGATATACTTTCTTCACAATGCAATTAGGCCTACAGAAAATTACCTGTTTAGTTTTATTATAGTGAAAGAGCAGTGTTTTGGTAAATTGATTATCATTTGTATAGCCTAGCCAGTTTTACTTCAAATACCATGGTTAATTCAAGGTTTTCAATGGTAAACTATTGTTTAACAAAAATAACTTTTGTAATAGTTTTTTTGTAGCTAATTTCTGTAAGGCACGTGTTCATTAGCTCATGTTATGTTATATTTTAATGTACAGTACTTTTAAAAGGTCTTAGTTTTAGTGCTTGTATGTATTTGTCTTTTATACAGACATGTAGAAATAGGAAGTATTGCAAATTTAAATGCTGCTCAGATGACAACTTGTTGGATAATAATATGTGGCTACTTAAATAATTTGACCATTGTTTCTTCATAGAGATTTGTTCACTTGTTCAACAACACATTAACTTAAATTTAATTAGAAAAATTGTAGGCCTATTAATTAGAATTGTTGAGGGTATGTATTTATTTACCTCATGGTATGTTATATGTTAATGTACAGTACTCTCAATAGCTCTTGGTTTTAATGCTTAGCTTGTCTTTTATACAGACATGTAGAAATGGGAAGTATTGCAAATTTGTAGTTTCAGTCCAGTCTTCTTTTAGCACTTCCTCCAATTTGACTTTAAATTTAGCCAGCATTCATTAATTCACTTTATTTGTTTGTTTACTATCTGCCTCAATATTATTTACAGTAGTTCTAGATGTTATGGAGGGCAGTTCATGACTGTCAGTGTTTTATGAAGTGCTTTTCATTCAGGTGGAGATCAAAAGCTTATTATTTCACAGTTATTTACACGCTTAATGATGGTCTAAAAATTTAACTTTAATTAGGTCATTTCTGAAATTGCATCATTCTAGTTTATCAGAAACGTTTCAGATTTCAAACGCATGCCATGGTGGTTTTACTTTTAATAGAACTGACCCACCTTTATATGTGCAAGCATGTCTTTACTAGAGGCATGGCTGACATACAGTATATCACACACAGACAGAAACACATATGGGAACCGGTATTACATAACTAAAGGCCGGCGTGCAGCCAAATCCTCAATCTCCTGCTTCATCTCTTCAGATTCTCCCACACACATACCAGATACACAGAAACGTCCTCTGTTATTCACGCCAAATCACTCATAACATTCTTGTCAGTCAGGTTCTCATGTTTGACATTCTGTACTATACGAAGCTGCTCCCTAATTTATTTGTACTTCTAATCTGGAGGACGCTGAACCCCATGAACCATAAATTAGACACGTGAGTTTAGTATTTTCATTCACATTCCTTCCAAGTTTTAGATTGGTCTGTGATCTCTGCATCAAAAACAGTGTTGGTTATAACTAAGGCTGGACTGTATGTTCCAGCAGAACTGTCTTCATAAAATGTCTCCAGTTTCATTATCCAGTTCTCAGGTGACTTCTCTTTACACGCTTTATGGTTCTAAAAAGGCCTTGGTTATCTTGCAATGGTATAAATGTGGTTGTAATGAGCATGTCAGGCAAATTGTTCTCACATATTGTGGGATGTTCTGACGCAGTTAAAGCTTGTTGGAAAAACATCATCATCATTCCCTGTTATCTCAACTTTATATGAGTGGAATACTATATAGCCGACTCTACATAGTTTGCTATTTAAAGTGACAACTCTTGTGTGGTGATATGGTTCATTACAAGTTCAAGGTCTTATTATGGTATTATTTTTTATATATTATTATGGCATTAGCTATATATTTGAGATTTAGGTTTTTAAGTTTTCATTTTAATAACTTTTTTTAGTGATAGCAGTGGTTTCCACACAGACTTTTTGCTTGGTCAGGCTGCTCATGAATATCAACGGTCACCCAAGTATATTTCAACACATTGATCATTCGCGATTAGTTAACCAGTAGAAAATCTTCTGTTGCCCTGCGCATTTTGTGCTGCTCGGTTTTTGTATGTGAGACCCGTCAACACTCCCACACACAATCTTATTAAAATGCGTCCGGACGTAGTTTCTAAAAATCCCAAAAATTTTGCTTTTACTTTCTTAAGTTGTCGTTATTCGTATGCGTTTTGCATTACCTTTTTATTTAAGCCTATTTTCGCTTGGCTTCTTGACTGACTGTGCGCACACAACCTTGAGAGCGAGAGAAACATTAAATACTTAGTTCTTTAATAAAGAACTCAGAAAAAAATTAACTATATACTCAGAGAGGACGAAATTACATTATTCTTGTAGTTATTATAATTTTTAGCATGCTTTTATTCATATTTTCTGTCATTTATTTACGATTTGCTGTATATTTTAGTAATTTGATGATGTAAATATATTACATCCTTCATATCTAAAATGCTTTGGCAAAAACTGTACAAAATGTCATGCCAATAATGCAACTTGAATTTGAGAGAGAGAGAGAGAGAGAGAGAGAGAGAGAGATCAGCTTTTATCTGTCAATGGGTGCACATGGCTCCTAAATAGCACAAAAGTAAGAGAAATAGTGGATTTCTTTCTTTTTTTTATTTCAACAGCCTTTAAAAAATTAAACTTCTGAAAAGAGGCAGTGTATAAAATTGTCATAATTAATAAAAATAAAGTTTAATATAGTCACATTTTTATTTTTTGTTTGTCATGTAGTTAACCATTTATTTGATGGGTAAAAGGTGTGTTTTAACCACCGCAAGTATATTTCAAACCTGTGGGAAGCACTGGATAGTATGTGGTTTGTGTTTCAGTCAGTGGTTCAGACAACATTTCTCATTTTTGTTTTATAATAATGTAATAATTTTATTTTTATTTCAGTTGTAATGCAATTAATGCATCTTAAATGTTTTAATTGACACTGGCTGGAGCTTTCAGGTTACTTGAGGTCTTGTCAGTCCACATTTTATATTATCTCCTGAGATTTTTTTTATTATAAATCTGTAAGTATAATCTGAAAAAGTGTGATTTCCAGCCCGATCTCATGAGAAAAAGTTACTATTCAATGTATTGACAAAAAAGTGGCTAATTTGGACAAATTCATAGAGATTAAATTAGATTCAACTTTATTGTCATTACAAGTACAAGGCAATGAAATGCAGTAGAGATTCATTCATTCATTTTATTTTTGGCTTAGTCTCTTTATTAATCAGGGGTCTGCAAAATAGAATGTACCACCAACTTATTCAGCATATGTTATTACGCAGTGGATGTCCTTCCCAGCACTGGGAAACACCCACACACTCTTGCATTCACACACATACACTACAGCCAATTTAGTTTATTCAATTCACCTATAGTGCATGTCTTTGGACTGTGGGGGAAACGGGAGCACCCGGAGGAAACCCACGCGAGAACATGCAAACTCCACACAGAAATACCAACTGATCCAGCTGGGGCTTGAACCAGCGACCTTGCTGTGGGGCGACAGCGCTACTTACTGTGCCACTGTGTCTCCCCAGTAGAGATTCATTCGTATGAAAACTTTTGATTTTTAAAAGGCGGTGTGTCCCCCAAAGCCCCCCCTAATCTCAAACATAATTCATAATAAACATATATGAATGAGATTGTACAAATTAGCTATTAAATAAAAATAAAAATTATGTGGTGTTGATTGTGTTGGAGATTTGACATATTTTCTGTCTCTTTTTTCTCCTGCTTGATTTATTTTTTATTGTCACAGTCTTACTTCAAGGATATGCCATTGTTTTCTTGGTATTCTTCTTTTATTTGATAATATTATATGCTGTTAGGCTAATTAAAGCACAATATCAAACTACAATAAGGAAAACATTCCCCTTCTTTGACTAGAAAGGCTGCTTTATTGCACTCAGGCAGTAACTTTTAGGGTTTATTTGTTATCTGAAAATATCATTAAATTGTTAATTGTAAATGAAACGCACTCCCTGTCATGCCTGGCATTCTGTCCTTTTTTATCTTAATGTCTTCCTGTAATACAAACTCTAGGAAGTTTCTGTTTAGTTTTTTCAATGAACAACAATGCTCTGATCTCAGAGAGTCGGGAAGGAGCTGGAAATTGGGCGAAGTTCAAATTTATTTCCCTTAAGTCTTGGTTTTTGTATTGGTTGTAAGTCTTGAGGATTGACTTGAGACCTTTCTAGAGCACAAACATGGCCTTGGTCTGGATTTGGTTTTAAAGGGATAGTTCACCTAAAATTAAACTGTTTACTTGAGTTTGCTTACTGTTTACTCACTTGTTTGCTAAGAGTATCTAACTCTGTTGAACACAAAAGAAGTTATTTTGAAGAATGCTGAAAACCTGTAACCATTGACTTCATAGTAAAAACAAATACTGTGGATGTCAGTTTCCCAGCTGTCTTCAAAATATCTTTTTTTGTGTTCAACACAAGAAAGAAAATTGAACTAGGTTGGAACAAGTAAAGACAAGTAAATGATGACAGAGTTTTCAGTTTTGAGGCAACTATTAATTAAAAGTTTCTCTTTCTTTTTCTTAGGGTTTGTTGTTCACATTTGTTGTTTGATTCACTGGATTTATTACATTTCTTAAGGTAAGAGGTTGCAAACAGTTTATATGGTCTAAATTGTAACAAACAAATAAAATTCAGCCCATATAAATTGTTTGCAACCCCTTGCCTTAAAAAAAATTGTAAATCCAATGAATTATTTTTGTAGAGAAACTGATATAGTTTGTCCTGGTTTGCTTAGCATTCACACTGTAATTTTTAGGACTGATCTTAAATGGCTTTTATGAAATATATATTTTTGAAAGGTTGTTTGCTGGGCTAAACATGCTAGCTGAGTGCAAACGTGATTGTATGCTCGTTAGGGAAGTTGTGAAGATCATATATAAAGGAGTCAAAACAACAGCAGGATTATCTCTTTTTCTGTTTTTCTGATCCCTGTACCGAACTGTAATGCAACATTGTGACTGCAAAGGGAAAAACTTAGTGTGCTTAATTACTCTGTCCTTTTTAGGGTCAAATCTTGTGACATGTCTTGGTTCATTTACTATAGATGTCTCTGGTCAGTACTGTGTTCACATTTCAGTAAAACCCACACCAGAGTTTGTTTTGAAACATACTCACTTTGTCCTCTTGTTTGGTTTGCAACAGGGGTTTGATGACAATGCTTACACTTATTAAAATCAACCACTTTAACAAAGAAATCATTGTAATCAAATAAAATCTGTTACACAGCATCTAAAGATTCGGCAAAATAGAATGTACCACCAACTTATTCAGCATATGTTATTACGCAGTGGATGCCCTTCCAGCCACAACCCAGCTCTGGACAGTTGTTTAGCTGCATTTTTATTTACTGCTAGTTTAATTTTCCAGCTTACAACTAATCTGTTTTTCAGTAGCCAGTGCTGTCATTGCAGAAGCAAACCAGCATTTTGTTGACCAGTCAGACTTGCTGGGTTGAAAGCATGACCGAGATGCACTCAGACAGGACATGGATAATAACACGTGAGGAAGATGCTGACAGAGATAAAGACTGTCCTTTAGCCACACAGAAGCATCTTCTAATGATCGGCCTGTCCTGTGGCAAGATTAGCCATTAGTCTCAGTGCAACTGCCATGTGAATCACACAAAGAAAAAGCATGTAGTATTTTATGGCAAATAAAAAAATCGATCTATAATTTTCATGGTAATTAATGCCATCTTTCTCCCAAAATTTGTCAATTTAAATATATATTTAAAAAAAAAAAAAAAAAAAAAAAAAATATATATATATATATATATATATATATATATTATACAGTATATATATATATGTAATCATAGAAATTGTATAAAATTAAATATAAAAACAGGTGTACATTTGAGTCAAATATTAATATTAGTTTTTTTCTATAATTGTAACATTTCTTCCAGGTTTCAAAGAAACGTATTGTGTTTTAAGCATTTTTCCAAAACATTTTCATTTGTCATTACTAAAAGTTAGGGATATTCCACCAAATATTGATTTCTTAACTCTTGTTTAGTTAAAGGGCACCTATTTTACCCCCTTTACAATATTTAAGATACGTCTTTTGTGTCTTTAGAATGTGTCTGTAAAGTTTCAGCTCAAAACAGATTATTATTAATTGTACCTTTCAGAACATTGGAATTTTTAGCTCTGAACACATTGTAGCTGTTTTTGTTGCCTGTGCCTTTAATGCAAATGAGCTAGTTCTCCTCGCCCACCATTTCCACGTGCCTGTCAGAGTGTGCCTCAATCTCCGGCTGTGTCAGATAAACAGCACAGTGACAGACATGAGCAAAGCATGATCTCATGTAACGTTTGTGAGAAATACTACAGTAAGAACTTCCCCAATGATTATTTCATGTATTTGTTGTGGAGTTAATTCAAGCCTTTCTGCAACGATGAGTCACACACAATGTCATTACAAATTTCACGCATACCATCAGACACACACACATTGTGCGCATTTAACTTTGCAAAGCGAATGTGACCGGATATGCGTTAATATCCACGACTGTTTGGATATTCATTGTTAATGTACAAAATAAACCAGATTTAACGTCCACAATCCGGGATTGAAGCGTCTTCTTTTAAAATTTGTACTGACATGCGGCTGTGGTGATGAACTACAGCGATTTTTACAGTCTTTACTTTGACAAAAATATGCAGTTTTAAAAACATTCTTGATCCCATTTGATGATGATTGATTATCACAGCGAGCTGAACAGATCTTTTAATTCCAGTTGCTTTGCACACACGCTACTACGGAGACATGCGGCTGTCAATCAATTCAGTGGGCAGGGAAAACGGCGCTCCTACATCATGTTGCGGTCGGCCTCAAAATGGGAGGGATTTGGATCCTTAAAAGAGACTTAATGTCTTCATATCACCCCAATATGACTGAGGACACACTATACCTACACACAGGTCTAAACAGCTTTCAAAAGATGATTTTCATCATGGGTGCCCTTTAAACATTGGTATGTGTGAATATGTATGTGTATGTATATTCACAATGAACATAAACATGGGATTTATTTATTTTGTTAATTAGACCAATTGTTTTATTTACATTTAAAAAAAAAAACCTTGCAGAAATTTTTTTTTTTTTTAAAACTTAAAACCTTTAATTGTATATCCAGAGAAACTGAAAATTTCCAAGTGGTCATTTACATTTTTTATGCAGCTGTATGTGCACCATATTTATGGTGATGCATTGTAAAAAATATTCTTGCTGCAATAAATTTTTTTTGTCGAATCAAATGAACCTTTCACTATCTCAATTTACACCAGTCAAATGGACTAAATATTCCACTGTAAAAATGCAGGGTTACATACAGTTTATTCATGTTGTCCCAACACAAATGGATTAATTTAACATAACAAATTTAAGTAGTTTGAACATAAAACAAATAGGTTGTGCCCAAAAAATCTTAAGAATTGTATCGTTTCAGCTCAATTTTAATTAGTTTGAACAAGCAGCAAAAAAATTTTGAGTGCAAGTTTAACTTTGTATAACTATTATGTTTAAAAACATGTTCAAATCTTTTCTCCATTAAACAGCACTTAGGAAGTTCTCTCTTGTGTGATTGAATGCTGTCACGTTTCCCTGCCACTAGTCTGTTTTTGTATTTGATATTATGTGATCTTCTCTTTTATTTGATGTCCCGTCTGAAGTATAATGGCTCCACTGGCAGTGATCCAGTTTGACTGTAGGGCCCATCTGTCTCTAAACATGCTCTACATACAACCAGACAAATGTTTTCAGCTCTGATAACTGACCCAAGAATAGCCAGATTTGGCAAATTACCATAGCAATTGTCATAGATGAGGGCCCTGGTTCATATCAGAACCTTTGTGTACAGATTCTTGATGTTATCTTTGCAGAGATGCAGCCTCAGGACTAGTGTTTGTTTTCATCGCTCATCCTGTTCTTTCCTTCTGGCTCTTACTTTCTCTCCGTTTGATCGCCTTTCAAGGAATTGTGAAAAGTAGCTCACGTGTTTGGCACTGAAAGGCAGAGATTCGCTCCAAGACTTGGACCCTTTTAGAGATCACATAAAGTAAATCTCCGCAGGCTGTTTCTCTCACACAAAGATATAGAGGGATAAACATTTGCACAACTTACAAATATAGAGTAAATGTCAGTGTAATGGAGTAGCCATGAAAACATTACAAGTATTAAAAACTGTATTGTTTACCCAACCTCATGTTTTTTAATAGAAAACTTCCAATTCCAGCGTTATGGATGTAACTTTGCAGTAAAAACTTAAAAGTATACTTTAACATTATATTGATCTGTTTATATTTTCTAAAGCTACTAACTACAGAATTAAGGGATCAGAAAAATATCAATCTGAAAACATATCTTCTATTTTAAATGAAGAAACTAAACATGTGTTATGATGTGACCAAAAAAGTATGCAAGTTTGCAGTAGGGATGTCCAGATCTGATCATGTGATTGGAAATTGGGCCCAATCACACAGCTATAGTTATGCAGTGGCACAGAGTTAGACCTCTTTCTTGACTGACACACAGCAACGCTTGCAGCATGACATCACTTTGTTGCAGAGACGCTATTGGTTAAATGCCGGCAAAGTAGAACACAAAAGCAGCTTGAAGCAGAAAGCGCGAGAATGTCTGTGGTCAGGAGGTGTTTTAAAGTTGATGACATACAATACCATAGCAAACTGTGAGATATGTAAACTTTGGATTGCCTGCTGAGTATTTTAAGTATA